>OY101440.1:102951806-104151806 GCA_956483585.1 Gymnocheta viridis | reverse complement strand
AATGAAAACTTTGTAGTTCTTTTTATGACATCCAAGAAAAATTTCCAACAACGAAATTGGATCTCACAATAAAATACGCTATTTTACATTTTCAATTTTGCTAGGCCGTTTGCATCAAACAATGAGCTCCGCTATAATATTATATTTGCAGTCCTAATTTTTTGGGAGTTTTTATACAATTTTTTAAGGAATATTAGACTAGATATATATGTAATTATATAAATAAAATAAATGTATTTCGATGGTCGTTAATGCACAAATTATTACCGAATCCTACTTTGCCTCAGATCTTTTAATTTCATACCAGAAATGAACAATTTATAGGTATACATATCATTTACTTAAGTGTTAATGAAGTAATGAAGATGGCCCGATCGAAAGCCATATTTTTATGAATTGAATTCACTTAAATTTTAGCAAAAATTTTTGTGTTTACTATTTCGGAAACATTGAAATTAGTTATGAAATTTCAGAATAGAAAATAGAATAGTAAAAATATAGCGTGCATCACGAAATCACGTGATAAGAAACAAAAACTTTTTTGCTGCAAATAAGTTATTTTAGAATTCTCTTATATTCATCTTGTTTTTAGGTACTAGATTTTGTGTGTTTTATTATGCAGAATTCGCTAAAAATTACGAAAACAGAATTTAACTTCCAAAGTTTCGTTTTTTGTAGCATGTGTCACAAAACTTTGTGATCAATTATTTCACATCAAATACTTGCTAAAAAATATATGTTTTATGCCATTCGAAAGTATATTTACATCCCTCTAAACACCATGCATAAGTACCTTTTTTAAAAGACCACGCATACGAATGTAGCGTTCGTCATGCAGGATTTGCTCATTTGCATTACAAGACTTAAAGCGTTTAAATATTCGGTTGAGGTTCTACTGAGTGCTTGTCCCTGACATGCAAAATGCAAGCGTATTGCCAAAATTGTAACCCACAAGAATCATATAATAATAATTAAATATTTAGCAAAAATTTTGTATTTAATATCGATTCACATTTGTCTGAGTTACGTGCTGTACAACAGTTTTAGGTCCTTTTCTATAATTCTTAAACCACTCTTTTGCTTTTTAATAAAAAACCTCCTATCAAAATCGTCTAATATTAAAATTATGAAGAATTCATGCACACTTTCTGCATAAAATATATTTTTTAACGTTTAACATTTTTTTCTTGCAAACAGCTTATATTAATTAGTTCAAATATGTGTTTAAATTAGAAAATGTGCTCATTAAAATGTATATTTACATGTGAATAACAGATCCACTTATACTCACTTATATGTATGTATGTAGCATTGCATTGTATGCACTTGTTTAAGCGCGTCAGTGGCTGAATGTCGTGGGTGGAGGCTACATAATTATATGAATAAGAAAAAAGTGTTTTTAATAAAAGATTACAAAGGAAATATTAAAATAGTGTGTAAGACTTGTTTATGATGCACAAGCGCACAAAAATAAATAAAAAACCACACATAAAGGGACAAGAGATTCTGCAGCCTCCAACCATTAAGAAGAGACAATAAATGCAATGATGATGGCTGGGTTCTTGACATGCTTGTTTGTGTTGGTGGCGTGCTGATAATTAAGGAAAAATATAAAATTTTTCAACACTCACAGCACGTTTGAAAAATTAAATAATATTTATAACTCCCGCACATGAATATGAAGGCTACAAATAGAAATGAAACTATGTACGTGTTATGCTGTAAAAAATCATGGCCTACAGTGTGGATTCAAAATGTTCTTGAAATATTTTGATGCAGTAGCATCCCCGTTTGACGTACATAGTGCATTTCGAATACGCCCACATAAAACAGGTTTACTAAAGTGTACAAGTTTACAAAAAATAGTGAATACCTTCATTGTTTAAGAAATAAAGTTTTAGCGTATCTCCATATAGCACTGCATTCTTCGCATTTTTTTCCAAAACAGCTTTCATATTGTTTTATCGCGGCGGTACAATTCAAGAGTGTTTTTTTTGTCATTACATTAAAATTTGTTCCCGCTTTCCAATGAAAAATCTAACGTCTCTTTTTTAATATATCCGATACACATTACACTATATTGGAAAGGAAAGTGGAAGAAGTTTTCAATTATGAACAAGAAGAAATAAAAATAAAAGTTAAAAATTAAAACATAACCAAGCTCACATTTTGTTGTGTCTGAAAGTTCAATGCAATCGGTTGAATTTTTAAACAGTAACATTTAGATCAAAGCTCTTTAAGCACACCTTCATTTAAAGATCTTTTGCTAAGCATTCATTGCAAAGATCATGCTCCTCATTGACAACTTTCATATTAAACCTTAAATTAAAGGAAGGCCGTTCTGAAAGGCTTTCTTTCTGAACCTTTTTAGAATCGTTCCATGTGGAATGCCTGTGCCGCAATTATAATATGGGAATCAAGACAAGAATATGGAATCTTACGCCTACGTAGCGAGCAAAACTGAACACATGCTTAGAAGTTTAATTGAAAAGCCCTCTATAGAGGATAGTAAAAGTGTATCAATAAATTTATATATAAAAGTGCACCAGACTTCCACGTATGTAGATGCCTCAATAAGTGGTTTTAACAATTTTTCTTGGTACGTTATTTTATGTTCTTACAAAAATTTTTGCTTTATTAAAATAAATCTATAATTTTTTGTGCAATCGGGCCAGATTAGTTCCAAGTTGCATTTTAGTTAAAAAATAAAAATAAAAAACTTACAACGAAAGCTGAAATTGAATCACATAGACTTAGTTTTTTTGCACTTTTCATTCAGAATATACATAAAATCTCTGCTTATCCAGCAACCTTTTTTTTATTGTATTTTATTTACTCCGGATTTTAATTTCTATTTTTTAGTCCTAAACGTATTAAATAAAATCCAGTAATCCGTTTACTGTATTAAACTTTTCAAGTAATGTGGTTAAGCAAAAATTTCTTTATCTTCATTTTGGTTTTATTATAGTTTTTGCTTCATCCACATTTTTTCTTGTGCACAAATTTTAGTAAGAGTAAAAGAGAAATATATAAAGGATTAAATATATGCACTTAAACGGAACAAAAATGTAAATTATTTTTTGCCTTTGTGTGCATATCTTAGCAAGGATATAAATTGTTTAAAGTCCATGATCAAAGCAAGAAGGCAAAAATTTATTATATTTTCATGTATGGAAATTCTATATAGAAGATGGTGATGAAATATTAAAAACTAATATGAATATTCTGCCTAAGAATATCAAAACCATGAGGAAACAAGTTTGTTTTAAATTTCATTTTTTAATACGTTTATTTAAATATTTTTTACCTATTCTCCACTGTTGTTTGGTTGTTCACAAATAGATTTAAAGAATTATATACTTTAGGTGGATGTCCACACTTTAACCTTTTTACAACAAATTTATAATGTTAAAAGCTAAATACAATACGACAAGGGACTCTTTACTCGTTTTGTACTTATCCCTATATAAAATATTAAGGTCTTACAGGAAATCGGTAAAAAGTGAAATTTTTAAATTTTAATAATAATGTAGAAATAGTTAGCATATCGTAATTTATCTTAAGTAAAAAATGCATGCAAACATCTTGTACACTGCCTCCTTAGAAAACGTATATTATTTTCCTGTTCCATTAAGTTGTGAGAACAAATTAAACTTTAAACTCATTTTCCGTAAAACTGGCTTTTTTAAATTTTGACTTTTAACAGGAAACTTTTTTCTCAGGATTAATTGACTTATGTGCTTGGATTCTATACAAGCAATCGAATTGAGTGAACAGTTTGTATGAAAACTACTCAGTTATTTGAGTAATTTCCATACATATTTTCTGCTTGGATTTGTGAACAGTACATTATTTAAGTTGTTTAAGTTATGTGGACTTCTAATAAAAGAACTTAAGTCAGTCTTTGTTTTTATATATGCATATTTTTAAGACGCGTCGTTTGGCTTCATTTGCTCATTTCTACGATAATCAATTACGAAAATATAAATGTTCGAAAAATTTAATTTCATAATTTTGGATTAATTTGCAACTGATGAACAACGAATTGCAATATGTCGAAAAAATCTAAATAAGACCCATATAAAAGTTTTATTTTAAGAGAATTTATAGAAAGAAGTAAATAGTGGGAGAGAAAGAGAAGATCAGACCCTTGTTGTTTTGTTCATGATGAAAGAATACAAGATAGTTTCATTTTCTCTTTTTTCCTCACATATTAGCATCTGACAATAAAGGTGATCTGGTTTATAAGTTTAAAATAAAATTTTTTAATATTAGTCATTTGAATTATTTTATAAAATACAGACTATAATTAAGTTATTAAAAGTGAAACAATATTCAGCAGAATTAAAATTTTTTTAAATAAATTTTAAAATAAAATTAAATCTAATATAAATAATTAAAAACTGCATTTGGTAGTAATCGCTTTTGACACAGTTTTAATCAATCAATGTCCTGACAAATGTATCAAAAGGATGGGTTCGATGAAACGGGATTATTTTTTTCTTTGTTATTTAGGCAGTTAAATTACTATGCCCGAGTTTTGTTTTTTCGGTGTTGCAAATTATGACAATTTTTTACGTTTTAATTTGCTCGATGTATTTGTTTTTTGCATTCTTTATACGTTGAACAATTACAATAAATTTTAGAGTTTCTTAGCGTTTTTGAAATAGAAGTGATTTTTCCAGTCTTTATCTTCTTCAGTTACTTTTACTCACTGCTATAATTTGGCATTTTTTGCGAATTCTTAATTTTTGCAATATACGAATAAGTAATTTGTATCGACTCTGTTTCAAATTATGTCCGAATCTACAGAACATTTTACAACTTAAAGAAATGTCAGCAACTTAACAAGAAGGTTATAATCGAATAGTTTGCTTTTTTTAAATACTAATAGTTAATCAAATTCCTTGTTTAGCTATTTTATTTGAAGTGGCCAGCAGTTAATTTTACAAATTACATATGCTTGAATAAATTTTTGCTTTATTCAAGATGTGTCAAGGCTTTTCAAAATATATGCAAACTACATAAATTTTGATTCTTGCCAAACACGTTTCAGTAAAATTTCCTTATATTTTGATACCACGGGTTTGCTGCTGAATATGACAAACCTTTTTTAAATTTCATAATTTCGGAGATTCTAATTGACTTTTTTATCACGAACAATTTTTCTTAATAACAGTTAAGTTTAATAATAAAAAAAATTTATTTTATAAGTTATTGAATTAGAATAAAAATCAAAACATTTAATGATTTTACGCCAAATTTTTTTTATTTGCTTCGTTCATGTTTGTTTTGTGGTATAAAATAAATTCTTTGCTTCTCAGTAGAAAATCCTTATAATGTTTACTTCTATTTTAAATTAAAAATTTAGCTCGCCTAGACAATATTTTCTTGCTATTAACTTATAACATATTACACGCAGCCACTTATTACAAAAATTTTAATACAAAAATTAAAGAAAAATCCAAAATTAACGCAAACATTTTCCATAAACTTGTTGCCTAAAACAGAGTCAAATCCTTAATAGCAATCGAACGATTGATTACGATTATAAAGCGCGATTAATTGCGATTATGTATAAAAATTATCGCAATTATGACTACGATCAAAACCGATTTGCAAGCCGTAATTACAATGTTAACACTTCATATATTACTCAGTAATTCTTTTACCCATAAAGCAACATTTTGTTTATTATGCACTTTCGGAGTTTGTGTTTATATTAAGAGAAAAAAGGTATTCATTTATCTTTAACTCAGACGTACATATGCCTCAAAAGTTTAGCGCAAATCATTTGTAATGTTACTTTGCATCAAAGAAAGAACGAATGAAAAAAGGCATCACATTCATCATCCTTCAAAAAACCCTGGATGTCAGTTAATGTTGATGCTGATGTTGGCTGATGGGACAAGTATGTATAAACGCAGTAGTAGTGTCATCAACAAATGAATATAAATTTGATATTCCCCTTTTTATATTTTCTTCATAAGCGCTAAACTCTTCCTTAAGTGACAGAGTTGATTAGTGTTTGTTTGCTGTAGGATTCTCACAGCTTTCAAAAGCATATTAAATCACTGTTGAAATGTACATAAATCCAAACACTTGCAAACACATGCATATAGAAAGAATAACATGAAGACAGATGAAAAAACAACAAATTATAATAATTTTATTTACCATTTAATGCGGTTTGCGGTTTTTTTTAATGAAGGCTCTTCCAAGGGATCTCACTTTATTTAATTGCAAAGAGGAGGAAATGCCAATAATATCAATACGGGCGCCTCGGCAACCCTTTCTTTTCATTTCATTTCATAGATTTTATAATACCAATTCACGCAGTCGTATGTCATTGATAACTTTAAGAGTTTCTTATATTGAGATTCTTATACTGGGGTCATTGGCATCTTTCACTTATCTCTAAAGAAAAAGTCTAAAGATGTTAAATCCCAAGATCTCGGTGGCCAACTGTAAACGCCTTTTTGAGAAATCACAAGGTCAGAAAACTTTTCATACAAAAGCGTTGGTATCGATACTTGTGTGGCACATAGCGCCGTCTTGCAGAATATCAACGTCGTCCACATCAATATCCTACAATTCTGGCCATACAAAATCATTAATCATTCACTTCAGCTCTATTTTCGAAAGAGTAGGGCCCAATTACCCAACAGACTTGTTCTTTATCTACGTGTATGAGTTCGATGCTGAAATAACTTGCTCCATTAGCTAAGCATTTTTCTACAATTTTCGTAATTATTCGATGAGAAGATGCTTCATCATGACTCAAAAATTATTTAGTTTTGCAAACTGCGACAGCGAAATTTTCACCACATTTGAAGCGAATTTTAATAATTATAAGGCGTTGCCGAAACGTAATGGCGTAGTTTATACTTGCTTTCTGTCAAGTAGTTACAGGTAGGGTCATGACAACTATTAATACAGCAGAAACCGATTTCTAAAAACTTTATGAAATTAAGATTACATTGATATACACTCATCGTCATTGCTGTAACAAAACCAATAATAAAATCTAGAAACAAGAAACTTAAATATCTTCTTCGTGAAGATATTACTTAGTCATCATACCCGTATGTGGCATCAACGTGAAAAAGATTGAAAGCGAAGTGAGTAAAGTTCGAAACAAACAATTCAATTGTATTTTCATACTCTTAATGCTAAAGAAAGAAGTGAAGTCGCGGAAAATAACTATTATGTTTATTTTGTTCTAGGTCAGATGACCTAAAGCAGTTCTGTCAGTAAAAATTTTATTTTATTAAAAAAAAAAAAAAATTTTATTGTGATTCTTAAATATTTCGTCATAATATTAATTACTTAGGATTATCTGTCATCAAATTTATCTCAAATAATAATTATATTGCATTTTTTACTACCAAGATTGATCATTCGATTGATGACATAAGACATCAATAGTAGTGACATGGGGTCAGAGACAATCGAAATTGTCATAGTCTTGATGGATAATTACATCAGCGTTATGATGTATGATGATTTTCCTATCACTGGCATTACATTTATAACATTTGGTGTGTCACTCCATTGATGACAGAATCCACATCACTGCTATTGATTGCAAGATGACCAACTGATTTAAAGTGTGACATCGCAAGGATGCAAATTATTATGAGCTTTATATCGATTTTTCTATGTCAGTATATCAGACGAATTTTCCTTTTTCTTCTTGAAGAATAACTAAAGTTTTTTCCGGTCTTAGTTTCACTAATGGACATAAAAAGAAGTGAAATCCACAAATTCAAAATCATATAATTTAAGCATTTAGTTATCTGAAAATTATATAAAAATACTAAAAAGACGAATTTAGTAAGAAACATATTTGTATCGATTAATTGAAATAAATTGTTCGACTATTCGAAAATCGATTTTTACTAGTTTTAATTATTTGATTAAAAAATAAAAAAACTATGTTTAAATAGAACAACGATTTAAATTAGAGAATCCACTAGTTGAAAATAACCTTCCTCATACTGATGACGAAAATTACACACGCCTTTCATGACTTGTACGGTTTCGATTTGATTGGATTTGTTGCGATATTTAAATGTGAAATATATGTAATTGAATGTTCTTGTTGAGATATGTTTATATTTGTTATTTATACACACATTTGCTTTAGTGTTTTTACTGTGCACTATTAGTATAGCAAAAATACAATATTGATATTCACAAATACCACAAAACTAATGAAATTATACGCATCACATCATCACAACAACCATATTCATTGATATTATATATTGCAGCGGCCATCACAAAAGGAATATCAATTTAGAGACGGTGTAAAAAGGCGGTTAAGGGGTC
The DNA here is from genome assembly GCA_956483585.1 of Gymnocheta viridis. Classification (NCBI taxonomy): domain Eukaryota; kingdom Metazoa; phylum Arthropoda; class Insecta; order Diptera; family Tachinidae; genus Gymnocheta; species Gymnocheta viridis. The sequence continues at coordinate 104,143,472 of OY101440.1, read as the reverse complement.
CTTATATTGCCTTTTGACGACGATGTAAGCCACAATACAATCAACTTTTTCATTTGATTCATTTTAAAGGGCATTCATTCGAAATAACATGTTAAACCACAAAATAAACAAAATCACTAAATAGACTGTTTGTTATCAGATAGGGAGTGAGAGGCAAAAGTGTTAATAGTGTATCATGAGTAATCATGAGAATTATACCACCTAGAGGATCATACAAGAGAAATAAAACTTAGATTTGTTAGATACATTTTAGTCATTACAAATTTCGTTGTTAATTTTCCTGTGATTCTACACACTTCATCAGGCTTCCTTCTTTAAAACTTTTACACCATTTGTAGTCAACTGAGTTTCAGTTTTCTCAGTTCTGTTGTTCTAATGACATTTATAACCATTTTTGCCTCTGGTTTTTATTTAATTTATTTTTTTTCGGCAAGAATAAATATATATAAAAAACAAAAAAAAAAACAGAAAAATAAATCCACTTAAGTCTTAAAATTTTTTGCTCTTCATTTATTTATTTTTTTGGTTGCAGTTGTGTTGATAAAATTGAATTTTCATTGTTCCATCACATGCAATTCATGCTCTTTTTCGTAATAGCATGGAAAGAAAAAATTATTTTATTCATGTATTTTGACTCTTTTTATTTTTCCAACTCCTGTGGTTTTGACAATTCAATCTGATTTGGTTGAACTGGGTGAGTGTGAGTATGTGTGCTCTTTACATTGGTGTCGTGGTTGTAATGGATTTATTCATACTGTTTTTATTTTTATTGTTTTTTTTTTGTTCGCTTCATTTTTATTTGTTATAATATTTTTTATATGTATTTTTTCAATCGGTGTTAGCCAAATTGTCTTCTTGAGATTTATGTTATGGAACTATTTGAAGAGTTATACGAAGTAGTATTTTAGTTTATTTTATTAGATTCTTAATAAAAGCAATTTGTTTTTTTTGTGGGATGGTAGATGGGGTAAAAAGTTAGTAGAATTAGCAGGTGATAAATAAATGAAAAGTTTTTGATTAATAAACTGTTTTGCTTAATGACTACTTTTGGCATAACTTTTAAGATTTGTGGGCGTATACGCAATATGTAAACCTACGATTATTATAGATTAATAAGTATACGTTGTTTGTATATTTTTATTTAATTTTTGTTATTTTCGATATCTTGATGAGATGCTTAGGATATTTAATTTTTTTCCAAATAAAATCGCCACAATGTTGTTGCGATGAGCATAAAATACAAGCAGCAATTGTGATACAATTTTTTTGAGCTTGTAGAACTGTAACTAAAAACAAATTTTTGCCTCCTACACGTACAATCAAAATATGTTCATAGTGTATGTTCGCCGCAACATTACTGGCGCGAAAGTATTTGAAACAAAACAAAAGTCTCAAGCACGTAATTAAGATGCCTTGTGCAGGCTTCTATTATTTATTTGCTTAAATGCTTTCGGATTTTTTGCTAGGTAAAACAAGAAGTTTTAGGGAATTGTTTCGGTGGAGCTCAGTTTTAAAGTTAATATATTAATATTATATTTATCTAAAAATAAAAAATTTAATAAGAACTACTAAAATGTAGCCAAGAACTGACGCGCTGACAAGATGCAGCGAATGCAAAATCTGTATTGGGATATTCTGCTAATCCGATAATTAAAAATTTTCCATTAATGCTTTCTTAAAAAAAATATTATAAAAAAATGGGTAAACTCGGATTTGAACTTAGCCAAATAATTCGTTTCGATATACATAGCCTAAACAGTTCAAGGATATGACGTATAAAAATTAATAAATAAAAAAGTTTTTATCGTACTCATACAACGAAAATATCCAGTTAAAAAAATCTTCGCTTTCCTAAAAAAAACTTTCTTCCTCCAATGATAAAAGAAAACTGAAGCTTCTTGCTGAATAAACACACTGTATATTATTTTGAGATAACAAATGATTATGGTATCTTAAGAATAAATGTATGTATAATGTTAAAACTGTGAACGCTTTATACTAACCAAGTGAAATCTACTCTGAATTAGTCGACTAACACTATCAGAATTACAAGATTCTTATCTAAATATTAATAACTTGTCTTTTAATAACTTTTAGAGATGATACATTTCTTTTAGTGTCATTTCTTTTAGTGACTAAAAACTTGTGATTTGAAGAACAATTATTTTGGTTTGTAGTTATTTCAAAATTTCTGATTTTTAAGCAGCATGAACATGCGATAGTTAGTTACTGGTTAAATGTAAAATTGAAAATTTTAACGAAGTTATAATAAATATTTCTCATATTCTCATATATAATAAATATTTCTTATATTTTAAGTTGACAATTAGAGCTTAAGAGTTTTAAATGTTAAAATTTTATTTTCATTTTGAAATTTGCATAATTTTTGGTAGTGGTGATAATTATTGAATTCATTATTCGAGACAGGTCGCGATATCTTTTTGAGTAGTAGTTTTAGTTAGTTTTTATTTTGTGTGCATAGATTTCTCTTAAATGAAACACAGAACATAACAATACATGTAAGGGGGAATAAAGTCATTAAACCTAACATTTTCTAACACTTTTTCTTTCGCCATAGTTGCAAAAAAGTTGGTCAGTCCGTATGTAATTTCTAGAATATTAGTCGCGACTAGAGATGCTTAGCAGATTTTTTAAAGTCCCGAACTGGTACCTCGTTGATTTTCAGGAATTATAAATCTCGAAAAATATAGTAATTGTATTATAATATGTTTTTATTTAACAATTCGCTTTTATTTGATAGTACAGGGTGGTGAAAAATTAACGATATGATGTAAATGCTTCTTGGCCTAGATAAGTTATTTATTTAAAAACTTGTTGTGTCTTTTGTTTAAATTTATGTAAGGAAAACTTGTGAAATTTCGAAAGGAACAATACCCAATAGAATATAATTATTTTTTGATTTTCATTTATTTTTTTGACACATTGTCCGACATTTTAGTGAGTGGAGCTTATCTTTAGTATCAACAATAAATCGGCTAGCTGTCACTTTTCAGGGTTCAACGATTTTCATGTATTATCTCTCAAAATTTAGCATTTCTGATATATTTTCTTTCTCACATTAAATTAATTAATGAAACTAAATTAATATATATAAAGATTTAAAAAACTTTTGTTTGTTGAGGGTTTTTAGCTAGTTTATATAAATGCATTTCATTGGTGCTAATGCCAAATTATCAGTAGACCTTAAACCTAATTTTTAAATGTTTCAAACCTCTTTACTTATACAAAAACTTTTAAAAACTCAATGAGAGTTATAAAAATTACAATAGTATAAGCACAGTATGCTTTGAAACTTATTCAAAAATCCCAAAAAACAAATTATTATATTCGATATGAATCTATTTTATTTTCTTTACAACCTTTTTTACAATTAGACGCCCTTTGGGTGACAATAAAAGTATTTAATAAGGCAAAACGGAAAATAAAATCTTAACTAGGTAATTATGAAATTTATATTAATCGAGATTGCCTCGATATCGATAATCGAGCCTTAAAATCAAAGAGAAAATCAGAAATAATAACTGATGAGAATTTATCAAGATATATATATATATATATATATATATATATATATATATAAAAAATATCTTGATAAATTCTCATCAGTTATTATTTCTGATTTTCTCTTTGATTTTATATTATTTTATTTTTGACCTACAGACAACCCTATGTTTTCGGCTTTGGGGGTCTTTAGGTAATTCAAGTTTCAAATTAGAAAATGTTTTGTAAAAATAAAAATAATAAACAATACAAAAAAATGTTCTGCTTTTTATCACCAATGAAAGTGTAAAGGAAAATGTTTTTTAGTTTCTCAAACACTAATGAAAAGAAGCAGCAAAATAAACGTACATGTACATGCATTCATGAAAATACGCATGATTAAGCGAAGAGAGACTACTCGCTTCTTAATGTTTTGGTATTATGAAAATATAATGAACGCTACTTTTCTATATTTTTAATACATAAGATTTATAAAGTTTTTATCTCCATTTTACAGTCATAAGTGAACACCACAAAATTGTCTGCTTTTGATCACACATAAATGTGCGAAACAAAATGTTTTGTGGCCGCTTAAACTTGTGCTAAAAAAACAGTAGTGAACTGGGAGAGAACATTTAAGAACACCTGTTATTTTAATAAGCTGTAAAAAATAAATACATTTTCTGGCACAATGCCGAACTTTTCTGTGTTTTTTTTATTTTGTGATTCTCAAGATAATATTTAGCTGTAGTCCAAAAAGGAAGGGTGTTGTAAATTTGAAGTGTGTATCTGTAAAATTGTCTGCTCCCTTGTAGCTATTAAGCAGTTGGGCAGATTTTGAACTATTTTTTTATTTGACTTGATCGAACTGCTCTTCGGTAAGTTTGAAGATAAAAAGTTCAGCCGTTTTAAGTTATCAGTTGTTTCCTAGTTGATCAATGGAGGAAATCTTTTCTGGACGAGTCGAAATCAGACATTCAATAGCAGTAAAAGACTATAGACAACTTGAATTGATGCTACAGAATCACAAGCTACAAATGTTTATGAAATTTGTAATTAAAGTTTCTTAATTAGTCCAACTAGCGGAAAGAATGTTTTCTTATACCTTCAAAATATAGATTGATTTGTTTTGTGAAGATTCCAAAATATTTTGAGAGTCTAGCGGTGAATTCTTTTAAGCGCGTCAGGCCATTTCTAAAAAATATCTCTGATTTTTTCATTTTCTACAAAAGCAAAATTGTATGATAGCAAAAACAATTTTTTCGCGCATAATAAAATAGTTTTGTAATAGAATAGTGAATAAAGCAATTGTCAGAAAGCACAACAGTTTCTTTTTAGGATAATGAGTTCAATACAGACTATATACACTTAGTTTCTATTGTGATTTGTATACTCAATGACTTCTAAGTATTAACACTTTTAAGTCATTTTTTTGTAAATTAATGAGTAAAAACGACAAAGTAGAAGTAGTGAAAAGTATGCACTTCATGTATTGGTTACCATTAGAACTCATTACTTTGCTTTGGCTTTGTAAGTTAACGATGATTTTGTTAAAAGGATATTTCTTACACATTACAACTCGTAAGTCAACTCGTTATTGTTTTTAAGAAGTTAAGATCTAAATCAATAGTTAATTTTACATAAAATAATCGGAACCAAATTGTATTTTCGTCGGAGTATTTTAAATATCTTTTTTAAAAGTAGTTAAGATGCTGATATTTGAAAACGATTTTTTTAACATTTAATATTTGTATGAAGAAAACTGGGCCATTTTTTGATAAGAAATTGTTTCTTCTAAATTTGAAACGTGATTGGAAACGTTTTAAAATCGCTTAAGCAGTGGGAAATTAAAGAAAATTAAACTATAAAAAGTCTGCCACCAGCATAACTTAAATAGAAACTCTCGGAAAATTGAACAAACAGAATTGATACCGACAACAGCACAAAAATCCTAAAAGCTATAAAGTATCTTTATTAAAAATATTCTTTTATTTGTAAACATTAGAAACTACACTAACAAGTATTACTTCATACATATATGAAGTGTATTTAGGATTCGTCATAGTTAAATATTTAATATTAAATTGCATGCTTAAATTTAATAAGAAGTGGAACAAAAAGCTCTCAGATACAATTGATTTTCACGATTATGTAAACGTATAACTCATGTTTTGTGTTTCTCTCAAAAGATTTTGTATGCGAACTGTTTAAAAACGCAACCAAATAAATTAAAAACTAACAGGAGTATTATTAGCTAAACAATTATGTTGCCAATGATAGCAAACATGCAAAGATTAGAGAATCACGCAAAACATGAAAACACAATTATGACTTCATTATTTAACTATTTAAAAAAGTAACATAAAATCGTTAAGAGCTAACGCAAAGCAAAAACTTCAATATTTCATAAGAATTTAGATTGAAAAAAAAATTCTCCGGGAAGCCTGGATGCATTTTTCTTAGAATATGTTTATTACTTTACGCCTTGGTGAATCCGAAAACGCGTCACAGCTGAATATTACCGGTTATAACTGGTTGCGGAGGTCGTAAAAAGTTGAATAAAAATAAAAATATGTACAAATTATTCCACTTGTTTTAATACTAATGATTTTCCTATCAGACATTTTAAATTTCCGTTCTTTTCAAGCTTTATTTTTAGAAATTCAAAACTCTTAATAAATAAATATATTGTAAGATTTATTCCTTTATAGTTTCCATAAATTCTAGCAATATGAACACACATGTTCACATGGATTATTTGTTGCTAGGACGCCGTAACTAAAAGAAATGGTTTTGCAGAAAACAAGCTTAAAGTTTTTAATTTGGTCGCGTTTAAGTGAAAGAATAAACAAATATTTAATACCCCTGAGATGAGTTACAAGATAATTGGACGAAGTTTTTACAGATTATCAAGATTGATGTCACCATTAGTACGTTTGACAATAAAATCTTATTAAATGCGTTTTTGAGTTATGACGTTGTTGCATCAAATGAGTGATATATATTTTCAGACTCACAATTTATATACATTTCCAACATACAGCATGTGAAAGTTTCTTCATGTAGCACCTTATAGAGCTGACGTGCTATTAAATCTTTGTATTTTTTATTTAAAAATAAATAAATAAACGAGCATAAGCTTTTTGTATTTGCGATAAACATACATAAATATAGTAAATGTGGAATGTGCCACATACCTTTAAACTTAATTCCATTTATAAATTATTCTTTGCAACAACAAAAATAAAAAATTAAAGAAAAGCAAAGAAAAATTCCTTTACAGCCAGTCAAAGTATATAAATATGTATGCTGTGAAAGAATTTTTTCTTCAGATTGAAATATTTCTTTTGAAACACTTTCATTTTATTTTCGTTTCCTTTGGTAGTTAACAGAGAAAAACCCAAACCGCACTCACTCAAAAAATGGGAAACACATGTACATATGTAAGCGAAGTAAACTGGAGGCATTGAACTAAATATAAGCATATGCTCCATTCAAAACATACAGCTCACTCGCTGCATACAAATTAATATACAAGCTTAAAAAGGAAAAGAAAAATTCACCTTTTAAACATAAAAGTAGAAGTAAAGATTGTGCATGCCTTATCTAAGTCTTTTGATTCACATTTTTTTTTCCTCTACACTCATGCCATCTTTACGAAATTTAAATGCTCGTATATAACAAGTATTCATGTATGATTACATATTTTTAAAGTAATTTTGTGTCTCATTTCCATAAAAGACGAAAACCTTATGTCAAACACATGTAATTTTCCCTGATTGTATTTAAGTATGACGTTCAAATATTTACGTCCGTGTAACACATCCCAGCAGTTTAAAGCTAATAAAGTCAGTCAACTTTTTCAGCAGTACTCCTTGGCAACATTAAGTTAAATATATATCAACTGAGTCTAAACATATATTATTTGGGATAAGATAGGACACGTAAAAGCAAATTTTTAGTAGCCTAATTGATTTTTTAAAACAGTCTAACGTGAAATTTTTCGATCACATACATATCGTTGTCGAGAATTAATGCAGTTTTTTTACAAGAAAATGTTCATACTCGTCCTTAAAGCCCACAGAAAGTACATACAACGATGCAATAAAAAAGAAATAATTAATATATGTTTGAATAGACGTTGAGAGTTATCAACAGTGTTGCCAGGAGAAAAAAATGCACATCAAGTACATAAACAAAAATAAAAAGTCAGAAAAGAAATCAATTTCAATTCGTTTTTAATAAAACTGTTAATATTTTACTAATTTTTTAAAATATTAATTTTGAGAAAAAGTGCGACTAAAAACTTAAAATACTAAAATTTTAGCAAATCCCATAAAAAGCACCAGTTATTGTCTTTACAGCACCCGGTAACAAAATTTTGTAGGGCATCATTCTATTCTAAATTTATAGCTGTTGTTGTTTTTACCTTTTCCATTAACCTCTTACAACTACAATTAGAGTTGAAGAAAACTCAGTCTAGGTAGCATTGGTAAAGTCTTTGGTTAATTAATGACAGTGGCTTAGCTAACGACTTTTCAAATAAATGTTGTTGATTAAATGACCATCATTACTTAACTAAAGGTTGTAAATTTGAGCCTAAGAAAACAAAAGCAATTGGCTTATTATTGATGACATTTTGGTGCTTTTCGGGTATTTTTTGGTGGTTTTTGCTACTTCATACGTTAAATATCCGTTTTTAAAAAGCGGGTATTTATAGTGAAAAATGTTTTTAGTTACAAAAATTAGCTAAAAGAATTAAGCGCAAATAGTACTTATTAAGCGACCATGAATTTTTTCCGCTGAGGTTAAAAGAACATTCAGTTTGATGAGTTTATTTAATAGAATAATTAGAAACCGGTTATCTTTTATAGTAAATGCGTTATTGCATATTAAATGCGGTTTAAAATTTGAAAATGCATGTTAAAGCAATTTTCAACTGCTCTTAAATGTTTGTAGCAAAATAAATTCGAACGAATCATACCAAAAATCTCAATATTTTATTACAACTGTTTTGTCGCCTGATTACGAAGATGAAATGGATATTTTTAATAACAAAATAAAAAAAAATTAAACGAAAAATCGATTGAAATGCTATCATGAATTTTATTCGACTTTGAATTCCCTTTTTTTAATCTATTCCTTATAATTTAGCATTCACAGAAATTTGTAATACTACACATCGCTCTTTTAAGGCAACATGATAACCAAATAACCAAAAGTTTTAAGTTAATTAGAAAAATGAAAATGATGTTGATGTTCTTTATACATATGTAAAAATTTATTCAGTAGCATGAAAAGCCAAGAAGACACGATACTTATTGGCTAAAATATTGACTTGGATACAGTTAACCCCATGCGTCTTTGAGGGAAACTATTATATTTTGTTACTTTTTTTACTTTTATTAAATCAATTGTGATTTTATTTTAATTAATATTTGAATAAATTTTGCTGTTTGATCTCATTCTCAAGTCTTTCATTTATTTTGAAGCAAAAACTTTAAATTATATTTTTTGGGTATTTGCCTTCACTTTCTTTAAAATTGCTTAATATTTTTTGGCATCATAGCAATAATTTTCAATATATTTTTTATGGTGCTTTTTACCCTTTTTTATTTTTTGCGCCTTTTAACCTTTTTAGAACAGCTTACGGTGCTTTTATTCTTTCTAGAGATACCAACACTGCTTGTTACAACTTTGATATTGTTTAAACTTTTCATTTGGATTAATGAAATATTTGGGTAAGCTTCCCTGATAATCGGCATTACCAACAGTGAAATGCGCATAGGAACAAGCTATACCCCTCAATAATCAATTTCAATTTATTTTTAATAAAACTAATAATATTTTACTAACTGATTTTTTCGACCTTTTAATTAAATTTTATTAAGTAATTTCTTCAAGCGAAATATAAAACAAATCATTTATATTTAGTTTGTTGATCTACAGTTTGAAGAAATTATTTAATAAAATTTTGTCAAATATTAGTTTTGGGAAAAAGTGTGATATAAAATACTAAAAATTTAGCAATTGCCATAAAAAGCACAAAAAAAGAAATGAATAAAAGTCTACATATTTTTAAATTGATACGAGTATAAGTCAATATATAACATAGATATCAGGTATTTCTTTTGACTTCAATTCAGTATTCGATGATTTCGCTTCAAAATACTCTTTTTTTACATATAAAAGTGAAACCTCTAATTGAAAGACCACATATATTGCTAAATACTAGATTAACTGAATCAAGAGAATAATTGTTTTGCAGCGCATTCTTAAATTGTCACAATTTCTCCCAGAACTCAACTGTTGACCCAGCATTTGTCCATTTCTAACTTAAATGCTTTCGCCATTGAATTTCAATCAATGTAATTTTGCCTTCAGTGTACTTTCGTTTGTACATTGGATTAATTTTTTAATGTTTCAAAATGATTTTATGGGTTCAGTAGAAAATAAAAATAGCTTCGTTGAGGGTAAAAAAAGCTAAAGCAAAAATTTCAAAGCTAAAGGGCTTCGAAAAGCCTAAACTGGCATCACTTGTTATCAATAATATAGTCAGCATGGATTTTCATAAATCATGCCCTATCAAACATGTTTCAAGTGAAACTGTTTATGAAACCTATTTATATTTTCAGTGCAATTTTGCAAAAAGCTTAAAATGCTTTTATTGAAATAAGAGTACAATTTCAAATATTACAGAAATAATGAAAAATTTAACAATATTTAACAATAATACACCACATTGCAACATATTTTGCTTCCTTAAACTTAATGTATATGTGTAGATAATCCTTCGTGGCAACTGCTACATTACAAAAGCATACTAGAGTATAATGTTAATGTATATTTGAATATTTAATTAAAATACACATACTGAAGCAATTGTGCATCCTTTACAAGTAAAGCAATTGTGTAAAGTGTGTGTTAAGCGCACACAAATAAAAACTGATTTTATTTGTAGCAAATTAACAAATTTCTAGCATTCTTACTCATTTTCTTTGTATAGTTTAAAATTTTGTTTAAGTATATTTCAGTCTTAAGTTGTGTTCAGATTAGGCAAATATTTTATGATAGCCAACCAAAAAAAAGGTATAATCTTTATAATTAATGGAAAATTTTTATAATTAATGAAAAATTTTCATTAAACAAAGAAATTCTTGTATGAAAGATGAGCCGAAATAGCATCATCATTAATAACGCTTATTTTGCCGAATATTTGCTTTCCACTACGTAAAACGCAATTTGATTTTAGAAGCTTACATAGATGAGTTTTTGATCCTTGTTAGCTGCATATTATTAATATTTTGTTTTTTTTTTAAGTTATTAATCGCGATTGCCTCGATATCTTCTTTCAAAGAATTTCAAAAACTTTTCTTTGTTGAGAGTTTTTGTTGTTTTTTGATTTACAAAAACAATCGCTAAGCATGTCGAAAAAGATTTGTATGTTTTGAACAATAATAATACATATTTTTCGATGTTAAGAACAGTTTGTAAACTATTTTTATTAGAGATTCATTCATTTGTTAGAAGTTTCCATAAAATTTTTTGGTCATGTAGTAATGTCCAAGTGCAAAGTTTATCAATAAAGAAAAACACACAAAAATATATAAAGTTTTTCCTAAAAGGTTAAAATATCATGTGCATGATTTCCACTTAAAAAATAAATTATTTTCCTTGGCCGTTATTGTATGCCTTCCAATTTTTAGCTGGCGAAATGTCATGTGTCTGAATTACATGACTTACTGATTTACTCTTGGCTTAAAAATTATATTATTATATAGACTCGTTTACTCAAATATATCCTTTATATTCAAATTATAAGGATTTATGAGAGGAGAAGGAATTCTCCATACATGCAAAACTTTAACCTTTTGGCATTCGCTGTGTGACTGTTTGCGGTCGATCTGGAACTGTTAGGTCATTTACAGAACCTGTCGTTTAGAGCCTGCTTATTCCTACGATGGAGGCCACGGGAGCCAGTAAATGTGTATAATGCAATCAAAAATTTAATTTGATGCATAAGTTCTATCATTTGGACAGCACTTCCAATTTATGTATTTGCTCATGCTGGTGAAGCATGAATGAAGCTCAGTTGAGCTTATCAGATGCTTTGTATAGCCAGTTCAGTAATAATACAAATTAAAGTTATCGGACCCTTAAAAAAATTCGTTATGGTGAAGTACGAATGATTTTTTAATTTTTCAGGAAAAAGCTTTATAGTCTCTATTCAAAAAAGCATTTTAGCAGTAAGTTGTAACTACTTACAATTTGTCACAATAACCAAGTATTAAAAAACATAATTTTTATTATTTTATTTACATATAATTGTTATTTTCTGTTTTTTATATATTGATTTTGTTTTTTTTTTTGAGAAATAATCCTGTTTTCAATTCTAAAAAAATTTAATTTTTTTGCCCTTTTTATTGCAATAATGATTTTTCAAAGTAGTGAGTTTATTAAAATTATTGAAAACTTTAAATTGCAATTTTTTTATAAAAAGTTAAAGAAATGTTACAATTTTTTTAGAAAAGAAAACTGCATAAAACTTCCATATCGATTTTTACGTTAAACATTTTATTTATTAAAGAAATGGTAAAACCATAAAAAAAACTTCTATCCGTTTATACACTCCTTCCTTGAAATGCAAATGAATGGTTACTCATCATGTTTGGGCAATTTTATTATTATTTCTGCAAAAAAATAAAGAATAAAAATAGCAATTATTTCTAGCAAAAGAATTTGAAAATAAGAATTATTTCTGCCAAAAAAATTAAAATCAAGAATTTAAAAAGCATACGATTCTATGAAAATATAGTTGAGGACAGCAAAAAACGTGTGGTTGACTGGTACATCCGATATTTTCTTATGGTTGTTTTTTCCTTTAAAAATTCGAATGAATTATTATTTTCGGTCCCTGCAAAAAAAGTGGTAACACGTATTTACAATACGTATTTCTTGTCAATAAAATTATATTCCTCAACCACATTCATTTATATTTTTTACACCCCATGGATAATATAAGCCCATCAATGCCCTTTTAATATTTCAAAGACACCACTCACTGAGCCACTGCAGATTTCTTATTATTAACGCTAAAAACTTATTTTCATGTCATGTTATATAACTAACATTTTAAAAATATTTATTTTATTCATTATCAATAAGTAATTTTTATGCCTTACAAATTATTCAAAAAAATAAGTACAACTGATTACTTTGTAAGTCATTAAAAACTACTTACTACCTTTTAGAAAAACTCTTAAATGCATAGCGATGTAGATCTGCGTCATATTTTTAAGGCTTCTTTTGTATTTTAATTTATAAAAAAAACTAATCTACTAATTAATAGCTTATTTCGTTATCTTCGCTAATATTCATTGCTGGCAAGCCAACTTAAGAAAATTTCTTTACGACGTGTGTTATAAAGTGCGATTATTTATACAAAAATTACTCGTACTATTAAAATACAAACTTAAAAAAGTTTGTTATTTATTTTTGATATAAAACTACATCAATATGCAAAATCGGATCATTAAAAAATCGGTTAAATTTTTACTGGATATATTAAAGAATTACATTTCCCTACTTCGAAATGTATTTTTCAACTTGTTAGACAATTTATAAAAAAATATTATGTTTATTTAAACTAATTTACTGATAATTTAAAAACAAATTCACAATTAATATCAATTATGGCTCTATCGGACAAAGAAAAACGAATTTTTATTTATCCACGCAACAATTTATTTCGACGCAATTGTCAATTTACATGTTGAAAAGAAGCAGAATTGCTTTAGTGTTTTTTCAATATTTTGTTTCAATAAAAAACTTAACAACTTGACAACAAAAATAAGAGACATTTCTTCCAAATTTTCAATTCAAATACCAATCAATCACTTTTCAATAATTTATGGAATTGTCTTTAATATTATTTTTTCACATGTTGAAAACTAACTCGCTGCACATACAACGTTTTTTGTTTTTATTTTACATTTCAGTAGCGATAAATTATGAATCAACTGACAAAGAAACTATTTAGAGAAGTTTCTAAAACGCAATGGGGCATCATAGTAAAAGAGCTCATCACTATGTACTAGAGGGGGGAGAATCAAATATTTCTGATTGCTATTACGTTGCAAAAGAAATTTTGAATTTAATCTAAAACTTCCCATCCCAATATCTAGAGACAGACTCGAGGCTGATTATGTGTGGCTCCAACCAAGATATTCGCCAGATATTTTTCTAATTTGACTTCTCCTTCCAGGTCTTAAAAAGTAATACTTTAACTAAATAGCTAATGTTGCTGAACATTTTAGTTCATTGACAATTCCTGAAATAATTTCGAACTTAAGTAAAAATTCTACCTATGAGTCATGTATCTGGACAATCTAATATTCAGTCTGTGGTAAAGAACAATTACGAGAAAATTTGTATTTCAAATATTTTGATGATTTTACCCATCCGAACAATTAAACGAATCAATAGAACTTTGCAAAATGCAATCCAAAATGCGCTACACCAAAAGTAACATAAATATTTATGATTTCAAATAAATTAATTTATTTAGCTAATAACTAAAATGATTATACGAAAACAATTTACGATAAATAATGATATTTGTATTCTGAATGCATAAATATTAAGGCGGTATCACAAACCAATTTTTCAATAAAATATTTTTCTTTTTTTATTATTATTTTTATTTGCAATCTATTTACGATGTAATGAGCAAATTTAATAAATACATTAATAATAAATAACAGTAGCGATAAATTCCATTGAATTTAACAATTTAAAATTGATCAATTTTAAAGCATTCTATTAACTATACATTGACAGAGCTAATACAGCTTAAGATTTAAAGGGGAGATCTAATATAGTGCAATCGTTTTAATCGTCTAACTTCATCATTGTCGTCTAAAAGCGTTATTGCAAGAATGTCTTGATGGTCGCTTAGTCTTTTCAAATAATTTGTACTGTAATTTTTTATTTCATCCCTTATATTTGGAATATTGAGATCAGTGTGAACTGAAGTGTTTCTTATACACCAAGGAGCACCTATTATAAATCTTAGAGTTTTTGACTGATATTTTTTAATTATATCTATGTTGAAGTAGAAAGCCGTTCTCCATAATTGAATTCCGTAAGTCCGTATAGGTTTTAATACGATTTTATATAATAGAAATTGTTGTTTATGTTTAATTCTAATCTTGAACCAAGAAGCCAGTACATTTTTTTTTTGTTTCAATTTTCAGTTGCATTCTTTTTGTTTTTATATGTGTTTGCCAAGTTTAGCGTCGATCGATATTTGACTTCGTTTGACTTGGGTATTACTTCGCCATATAAGTTGACAGCAGGGCAGTCACCATTTTTAAGTGTAAATGTGACGTGACTGGATTTTTCTGCATTCACTTTAATATTCTGCTTTTTTTAGCCAATTGCCAATTAAGTCAAGCTGCGTTTGAATAATATTTGATGCCTTGGTTGCGGATTCATTGGCTACTTGTATAGCGGTATGGTCACCGTATGTTGCAGCTAATACATCGTTGTTTTTCGGTATATCAGATGTAAATAATGTGTACAGAGTTGGACCCAATACGCTTCTTTGTGGTACACCAGCCTTAATGAATTCGATTTCTGAATCTTCGTTGATGTTGACATAAAAACTACGATTACTAAGATAGGACTTAAGCAGGAGGTAAAATGGAGCTGGTAAAAAATGTTTTATTTATACAAAAGGGCCATTATGCCATACTTTGTCAAATGCATGTTTTACATCAAGAAATACTGATGAGCAGTAGTCTTTGTTTTCAAGAGAGTCTCTTATTGTTTTCACAACTCTATGGCACTGCTCGGGAGTCCCATGTTTGTTACGAAAACCAAATTGATTATCGGGTATAATTTGTAGAGATTCTAATATAAGCATTAGTCTTTCAAATAATTTTGATAAAAATGGTAGCAAGCTGATAGGTCTGTAAGATTTAATGAGATTTTCAGGGTTGTTAGGATTTGGTATCATTATAATTTTAGCTTGTTTCCATTGAATTGGGAAATATGAGAATCGCATTAAACACAACTGTAAGAAAAATCATAGGATTTTTCGGTAAATTTTTAAGAGTTTTGGCGTCTATATTGTCATACCCTGGAGATTTGTTAGAATTAAGTTTACTAATTTCTTTTTCGATTTCCTGATGTCTGAAAGGCTTGATTGGTTTACTCAGTTGACATGCAACGTCTAAAAAAATATTGACTTCCGCATCTTCTTCTGCTGTACACAATGAAAATGGGGTAAATGTGTTTTCATGTTGCGACTTAAAAGCAGCCGCTTTAATAACGTCGGAACTACACCAAACCCCGTTTGAGTTCTTTGTGAGAACATTTTGCTTTTGATCACGATTGAGATATTTTGTGGCTTTCCAAAGATTATACTCATTTGTATGATTCGGACTTAATTTATTTAAATATTTACCAATAGACTCATTTTTTAAATCCTTTGATATTTTTTTTAAAATATTAGCCGCACGATTAAAACTTGTTTTATCTGATGGTAATCTCCTTCTTTTCCAAGTTTTACGTACCCATAGAACATCCCACTAATGAATGCACTTAGTCGCCAAGTACTCCACCGCAATGTGTTCATTGTTTAGGAAATCATACTGGGAACTATAAAGGCTGTTTAGTTTATCAAAACCTGGTCATTAAACGCAGAAATGTAAGTGCAAGAAATTTGATAAATGAAAACTACAATTTTAACCATAACATCCCTGCGGCTACTAAAATATGCCCAAGCCGTCAGAGGTACAAATGATGGAGTAAATAATGTCCTTCAAAAAATTGAGTCGATGTTAGAAAAACAAACCAATACTTTGATGGATATGATGTCAATGTTAATGACAAAGCTATGCAAATAGATATTATTATTGCTGAATGGAATGCTAATGGCATTTTGAATTGTGTAAATGAAATAGAAATATTCTTAAAAAAAAAAACAATTTTATTGACATTTTATTAGTTTCGGAAACACACCTTACCAGTAAATCCCTTTTTCGGATAAGAGGATTCTATTTAATAGCAGCCATTCAACCAAATGACATTGCTCATGCTGGAGCAGCTATCGTCATAAAATCCACTATTAAATATTAAATATTAGAACCAATAACTGAAGTATATATGCAAGCTGCCGGAGTTAAAATAAATTGCAATAATTGTGGAGTGTCTATAAAAATAAATTGGCAATAAATTCCTAGTTGGTGGAGACTACAACGCCAAACTCACATATCAAAAGCAATTACAGTTCGTTATAGACAGGAGCCAACTGATACTAACAAAATACTTGATCTGTTAGATTTCTTTATTTATAAAGGGATTCCTCCCAACTCGCTCGATATTGTATCTAATGATGATTTAAGTTCTGACCACAGTACAATTATTGTAAACTTTTCAACTGTTTCTAAAAAGCAAATCAAAAATACTCAGAATATTTCTCCAAACACTGACCTAAACTGTTTTAAACGATTTATTAAAGCATAACTTGATTTAAATTTATCGTTGAAAACCGGATTTGAGATTGACACGGCATTTAAAAATTTTCAAAACTAATTCATCCAGCTTCGTATGTATCCACTCCACCAGCTAACAGTTTTCAATAAAATATTTCAATATACATTTGTCAAACGATTTTAGCCAATAGGTTTTTCTCTTTTTCGAAATTCCTTTTATTTTCAATCCTACTTTCATTAATTTAACAGAGGCCACGTACAAGTTTGTAGCTACAAACAGGACATCCTTAGTGTGAATAAAAACCGGATGGTGTCATTGCAAACTTATTATTTTACTTTATACCTCCCACATATTGTTGTTTCTGTTCACAACAAATTTGTAAATCTAATTTTGTGGTTTTTGAAATCACACAAAACATATTTATTCAGCACAATAACAGCAAAAAATAAAACATTTAAATCAATAATATAAACATTAATTAAAATATGAATGAATTAAATTTAGATGCAATTTTCAAAAATTATACAACCATAAAAATAAAACAAAATAAAAAACCATGCAACAAAATGATTTTAACAAATATTTTACTTACGGAAAAAAAAATTGGTCAAACATATGAGTGGCATAAATTTAAATTTAATTATATATCCTGTACTCAATATTCCTAAAAATGTAATGCAACTAAAGGTTCTTTGTTCGAGTAATTTAACTAACAAGTTTGGTTTGCATATTTTTATTAATTGATATTTACAGTAAAGCTGTAGATTATTTTTAAATAACATCTAAAAAAATTTATTAAAGAATTTTATATTTGGAATTTCAACAACTTAACTTACACGTTAAGATTTTCTAAATCAATTTTAGGTTTTTTTGCAGCTAAGTTTTAATCTTTCATTTGTTACAAAAAAATCAATAAAAAATTAAGTTCTTCTCAATCAGTAAAATAAATTTTAAAACTAATTATACTTTTAAACATTTTATTTATGAAAGCGCATATCCTGCAAAAAACACGACTATCCATGCCCCATAAAGGACCAGCACTATTTCAAAACTAGTTCAATTGTGTGCAATTAATGTGATTGATTTACCATTGCGATGCCGTGGGTATGGACGGGCCACATAGCATCGGAGGTTAATTACGGGATGATGGAACTCGATAAAACACGAATCGATTGTTTGTTTAATTGTTAGCAAGGAAAACCTGAATGATTTATTCAATACTTTAAGCTCAAAAATTCTTTTGAAAATTTATGACTTTCGGCCTCTGCGTAGTGTAGGGAATATGTCCAAATTTATAAAAAAAAGTTCTACGCATATCCTTATAGGTTGTCCTTACATTATATAAAAGCACAATTAATTATTCCAATCAAATCCCTCAACAATTTAAAGATAATGAAGGCTTTTTTTGATAAGCTTACGATCTTATAGTCAAACATCAAAGTTTTGAATTTTGACCTTTATTACGAATATCGGGGCTCAAGTATTTGAAAGATTTTTTGCTTTATGTTTATTTAGAACGTTATAAAAACTCAATGGTGTACTTTAAATTAAAGTCGAAAACTTTCTTAAAATATTATAAGCAAAAACCAAAAGAAAATGCGACTGTCATCAATCTGAAGATGGCTTTTGTATATCATGATCTAATAATACAGGTCTAATCACTATTACAAAAATAAAACAATAAAAAAAACAACAGGTATTTTGTTTGCGTATAAAATCGCAAATATATCAAAAATAGTTGAAAATTGTATTTTATATGTTAGTGATGGAAAATTAAATTTTTCTTCGTTACAAAAAACATTATAAATAGTATTTTTAATACCACCACAGTACTAAATGAAAATCTTTGTATTTTTATCTTTATTAACTAAAAAAGTATAATGAAATGTATTTGATAAAGGTTTGAGATTAAAGTTTGAAATAAAACTGACGTTCTTCAAGGCTGCGAATATTAAAAAATTGTGTATTTTCCTAAATTGTAGTGTTTTTCAAACTAAAAATACATTTGAAGTAAAAACTTTGTTGTTTGTGTGCTAATAAGTTTACAATATTTCAAAACGTTGTTCAAGCGTAAAGCGACTAATTTTGATCCTCATTTTTGTGATACTAACCGATAGTAAATATTTTGGGATAGAAAAAACCTATAAGTGTTAAAGTAACATATCAATCAAAAAGAGGTTTGTGCTTGACCAATACGCGTTATATTAGATCGTCCTTAGAGTATCGTAATTAATTAATACAAAGATTTAATATTTAAAATTAAAATATTATGGAAAAATTTAATTTCAATTACATATTAAGAATTAACACATTTCTCAAGATGAGAAGAGACAAAACTTTTATGGAGAATTCTATTTTTCAGAAGTTACGTTCAAAAGATTTTCAAAAGATAAAATACCCAAAGGAATATAGTTGGGAGTTATCACACTTTCATGAGACATTCTTTCACTTTTGTTAGGACATCTTTCATTGGGAGATATTTAATTTCTTTTGCAATTATTGTATTAGGAATCGTTCAATTTACAAATTATTTAATTTCGCGCTTTAGATATTATTGAATTTTTCCCCGTTGGACCTTTTCTCATATTGGTTGGAAATTATTTCATTTTCGAGTTATTTCATGGTACCGATTGTTATTACGAATCGTTCTTAATTTGGGATTGAAATTTTTTATTACCTTGATTACCTTTAGCGAGCGCTGTAAAAGCATATTAAAAGACAAGCTTAAGACGTTGCACTATTTTTAAATATTTTCACTATGTTATATAACTATGTTGAGATATACTGGAAAGCGATTGTTGGACACGTAGAAGTCAAATTAATTTGAAATTACTAAATGAACCGAAGGAGTAAAACGAGTCAAAGAAGTACTATTTAAAATATTTGTTATACCAAAGAAAAATGTAATTTTCCATCACTTAATTCAACACAAAACTTTTGAGAACTTAACAATTTTCAGCCATTAAAAAACATAACGCTTCAAAATATCAGCTGGACTATTAAACGGACCTATATTATTGGATCATTGAGTATATGAAAAACAAAAACAAGATTTAAAATCAATGAGAAATTTTCCGCAAAGTTTTATGAAAACCTAAATCAAATTTGGGAAATTATGTTTATTAATTGGAGTCGTGTTTTCGAAATAAGGCGCTTTTTTGTTTTATTAATTTTTATTTTTGCAAAATGTGAATTAAACGAAGAAATTATATTTGTATAATTATTAATAATGAATGTGAAAGGGAATTTTAAGAGCATTTTAATTTCAACTATGAGATTAGCAAAAATATGCACTTTAATATGATTTATTGATCTAGTAAAACGATTAAGAAGGAATATCGCAAAGCATATATCAAAAATTCTCTTTGCATCTTTAGCGAAGGATTCTATACTTTGCTTGCTGTTGTGGTGACAGTTAAGTGATATTCCATTAAATGTAATGGTACTTTTTCGCACACCTTGTGGATTTTATTAGGTGTTATTTTGGGGCGGGAAATATGTGACCGCACGTTCTAATTAAAGCTATACTCGCCGGATGGGGTCGGGTTCTTGGTCACATTTTCTCCAATCATTACCAATACAAAGTCGAACGTGCTGATACGAAACTATAAAATAATTCCAGGAGGTATAAGTTTATTTTCAGACAGACTACGGACGTTTAATTACAACTGACTTTATACGCTAACTCATTTAAATATACCTTAGGTATGACCTTTTAGATGTAGAAGATCATTGCCCACACCAACCATAGTTCTCAGCTGCATCCTAATAATTTTCTTGAGAACCCCAACATGAAACCCCGAAAACTACTTTTGTTTGGCTCTCCTCACTTCCAACAAAAATCTATTAAATACAATTCATATTTAACTTTATGAAACAAAATATACGTACAAATATATACATTATTTTATGGTATTTAAAAATTGAAATCTACATTTCTTTTTATGTAGTTTTTAAAACGAAAATATATTATTCTTACAAAATTTTGTTACTCACTCTGATTTCATCCAACGATGCTCAGGCCTGCGCAGATGTTCGATGAAAATTCGATCGTGGTTGAAATAAATAGAACTTAAGTATTGAGATAATATAACATAAGAGAATTAAGAGAAAATATTAATATAAGAGTAGGCCAAAGATTAACTTAAGTTACGATTACTAAGCAAATTAATGAATGATGATTAACATTAAAAAAATATGCAATATAATGAATTCTCACTTGAAGAGTGCAACAAAAAAATTACCAATATTAGGGTTTAACCAGTTGGACATACATAAAAAATTGGGGTTTTTATTCAAATTTAGAAATTTTAACAATAATTAAAATTAATAATTTGTAAACGACATTTACAAAGTTAAAGATTACTCACAAAAGTTTTGTGGTTTGAACCATAATATTAATTAATTTTTCTTTTATTTATTTTATTAGTTGCTACAAAATATTTTCTTCTTTTGAAGTAAACTGCTACATAAATTAGTATACTTCTAATTTGTTGCGTAATTACGGCAGCGTAGTCAAATTATTAAATTATATTCCTGGCCATACGGTTGATAGTTGGAAGATTCGTTTCGGATCTGATCGGGATGAGTAGAGTGATCCACATGTTCTAAATTTAAGCTATAGCCTTACAAACAACTCCTTCACTTGGGGATTGGTATACCAACTTAGAAGCTTTGTGTTTTAATTTTCGAGTCTTGATTTTTTTTATGTTTAATTTCTAATTTTTGTATTCTTTTAACTTTTAATGAAATTAACTAAATGTTGCTTTTCTTTTTTTTTGTGGTTAAATTTTAATAACTTTTAATTAAAGCGAATTTGCAGTTTCTCTTGAGGATAGAGCAAATATAACTTAAATGTAACAACTTGTGACCACGTTGAAAAATTAATTGCTGTTTTAACAATCACACTTCTTATTAGTTTAACGATCAAACTTACAATCCCCTCATCACGCGTGTTTTTTTTTGTGTCCCTCAAGAATTTGTTCAGTTACTCGTATAGGTATGTGAATGGCCCTCTCATCTTCATTCATTCGTAATTTTCAAAGCAATCATTATTGATTTACTTTACTTTAAATATATAACAGGATGATTAATAAACTCATTATTTCAATTGAGCAGGCTATTGAATAAGTTGGGAACAAGTCGGAATTAGAACAGATCTTTTAATATACGTAAGTGATGTAAGTGGAGGGATAAACCAAGTAAAGTACTATATCTAAATTTGTTAAGACAAGAAACCGTCACATAAACTGGATGAAATAATTGAATTTCTTATTATCGTTGGTTAAATATTGAACTTTTAAAAAATAATTCAACTAAGAATAAATCTTACAGTAGTAGTTTAAAGACGACAAAAATGGTAAGAAGTTTCGAAAATTTTTCAAACATAAAATACATTTGTATACAAAATATTTTTTATGAATACGGATACCTTAGGAAGGACTATTTTAGTTGCTATTTATGTGTGAAATAGTAGCCAACTTCAAGGAGAAGAAAATATTTGAATTTTTAAATCTTAAATATAGACATCACAACGCAATGCAATGCTGTATTGCATCACACGGTATACTGTGTCAACGAAGTTTGAGCATCTTGCAATGTGCCGTTGAGTTGATAGTCGCAAAAAGCTGAAGAAGATTAGAGCACGTACACACATACATATACATGTATGCAGAATTGACAACAACGTTGGCAAAAATTAAAATGTAATGCACAATAACATCTGAGACATTATTCAGCAGACATGGATGCGGATGCGGAAGTATGTGCATATGATAAGTAACATGTTTTGTTTGCATGGATGTATCCGGTACTCAAGTATATACATTGTATACATATTAGACTAGAATCTAGTCACTAGATACTCTGAGAGTTTTAACCCTTATGAACTTTTCATAAATACCCGCCAGAGGTTTTGTATTCATCTTGTAAGAAATACAAACTACTGCAAATTATAACAAGTAGATATGTTTGCAATTGTAGAAATTTTAAGAATGTTCATTATTATACACTTCTAGTTTTATGAAGAATAAACACTTTGGTTGGTTCACCGGTATTCCTTGTTGTCTATTGCTTAAATATGAGAAGAAGAAAAAGAAAACATAATCTTGAAGCAGCTTTTGAGTTATTATTATTTTGATCATTATTGTAACTTTGTTTTTATTGTAAGGAAAGAAATTTTGAACTGCAGCCGTCAGTAAGCAAATAAATATTTATGTTTAGATACTTTGAGAATTTCATATTTTTGCATATTTATAAACAGCATACTTTAAATATATTTAGCTAAAATATGTAGAAAAAGTTTAGAAATTAAATTTTATTTTATGGCATTAAAATTTTCTTTTGTTGATATCTTAATTATTTGTTTGCTTTTAAAGACAGCGAAATATCATTTAAAACGTTCTGCTCCATAAAGAAAAAGAATTAAAAAAGACATTTTGATTATGTATTAGTCGATATATTCTCCCAATTTCATAACAAAAAGTTTTCGTTTGTTGTGTCTTGTGCTGGTCAATACGCCTGCATAAGCACCAATGCAATGCTCAACCCGCAATAAATTAAAATTTATAAATTGGCGGAAAATATAAAATATATCATAAAGCATTAAAGTCTCCCGAAAACTGCAAGATAAACAAATAATACTTAATATATGTTTAAGAAGCAGACTAACATAATTAATTTGCGTAATGAAAATAATTAATTAGATATAAAAACCTCTGTATATTAAAATTTACTTATATCCCTTCCAAAGGACTTCGTACAAAGACTTTGAGCGACATAGTAAGGAAGAAAATAAGGAAAAAAGTATATTCGTGTTAACAATGATAAAATGGAGAAGAAAGTTAGATAAATGACCTTTGATTATCATTATGATGGCAAAAAGGAACGCACGTGAAAAATTATGCAATTCTAGTGATTGAAAGTTATTGTCGTTGGGATCTTTTCCCATCATGATACTTTGTTTCAGAAGTCGTAAGATATCTGGTTAAAGCGTTAAGATACAAAAACACAAAGCAAATAAATGCTTGATACAAAACTATTACGTCTAATTACCATCTTCTAAGCTTATAATTTTATATTTTTTAATATTATTTTATTTATTTTTATTAAAAACTATTTAAGCAAACGTGGTCGTTCAGATTTATGTTAACATACATATATACAAAAGCTTTATTTATTGAAATTTTATTTTATTAGTGTCTGTGCTGACAGCATATTATAGTTAGAACAATCTTAATTTTAAAAGCTCTGTACTGAAGTGACAATTTTAAGAAGATAATGCGGAGAAATTTTAGGTATTTTAAAAAAGGCTGGGGAGAATTTCTTAAAAACTTTAGGTTTTTGATTTATTTCAATATTTAGAATAACATTTCGGTGAATGAAAAGTTATAACAGACTCTTAAACACATTATATGTTAAGGAGCTCGACAAATAAGCTTATATTTATGTAGGGCATAAGAAATTTTTATTTATTTTTCATTATGTTCTGATGTTACTTAACTCAAAATAAAAATCATTCGTACTTAAACGATTTCATAGCATTCTCTAAAAATTTTACAAATATATTTTCTTGAATCAATTTAGAACATCTGATTCAAGAATTTTACATTTTATGCACCACTTTCGTTATTTCTTGCATAACAAAATCTTCGTTTAAGGCAGACAAAAATTGGCTTTGGGTTCGTAGCAAGATGGATGTTCACTGAATTTTATGAAATAATGATTGACATATTTTTTAACAAAATACATAGCTATGTTTTAAATATTTTCTCCCAGCATCTTATTAAAAAATATATATTGCAGTTCATCACAAATTCTAGTGTTTTTTCACAAAAATTCAAAAAAGTTAAAGGAACAAAATTATTTTAATGATTTCTAACAACCTAAATAGCCCTTTTTATATATTTATGTATATAAAAAACTTTTATTGCATCTTTCTCCAAAACTTCCGTCAATTATTTCTTGACATCTTCAAGGGTTTTTGTCTATTTAAATTAAAAAAAACATTACATTATTACAAAGATAGAAAGCATCAAACATATTATAAACTTTTAATTATTTAGTAATTTATCACATTAAAATATATTTAAATGATTGCACAGTTTACAAAAATCATAGAGCATAAAATTAAATTAAACACACAATTTCCCTTTTCTTTATGTTTGATTGAATCACAATCAAGGCGAATTCATAACAGGTGAACTTGATAGCGCAGCTGATAACTTTTTTTAGTTTTATCCAAGGCGAATTAGGGTTGGATGTCAAAACTTATTTATATCTTTTGTTTACATTTATTATTAAATTAAATTTATACAACGTCATACGAGTAAACAATTTAAAATTTCAAAATAAATTTCATTTTTAAAGAATCTTCCATTTCGATTCGATTGTCAGGATGCTTCCAATTCACAGCATAGGCCATCAAAGCAACAACGTGTTGTTCCTCGCCAGCCTTATAAATTTAACCATTCGCTTTATCTACGTAATTTCACAAATGCAGCACACTTTGAGTGTTGCGGGAAACTAACATTTGAAAAGATACAAAGCAAATCAGCCTTAGACAAAACATTAACATAAGGCGTATCATCATATTTAAAGCCAACAACAAAGTAGAAACAAATTTTTCAAGTTCACTGCAATAATGAGAGTCGATAACATAATTGTTACCAAATGGTATCCTAGTTTTTCTAATTTTTCAAATATTATCGACATAGAAACATGATCTGTATACAGTTCCACTGGCAATCGAAGAAAACATAATTCCATGTGTTCGAATGTCTGCGCACATACCTCGACCTAAAAACAATTCCTCTTAAAAATTATAAAAAGGAAACATTGGTTTACATAACCTATCGAAAACAAGGCGGTCTTCAATGGAATTGTAATATGTACCAACAGCCTGGAAGTTTTTTTGGTTGGGTGGTAAGGAAATCACCGGTTGACAACGACGTTGAACGGCATTACGGATGGCAGTAATTAAGCAGCGGATCTTTGAAACATTTCTAAACATTTCTTCAACAATAATAATATTTGTTAAAGATATTATTTCAAAGGATAAAAAAAAACAACCCTAAATAAAAACTTTTTAAAATAATAATAATTTTTAATGTTTTATTTTTTCGCCTCAGACAAATGTTTTTGACACTGTACTTTGATTGTACAAAAATAAAATGTTTGTGGTTTTTGTAGTGTTGTACTTGTTGTAGTCTTAAGTTCACCTGTTGTGACTTCGCCTTGATCGCAATTTAAAATAATTTGGCCAAAAAAAAGAAACAAAATTAACTTTCTTACCCGGCAGCCACACGCTCAAGTTTTTATTTTAAGTTTTTCACACGTACTGCTTATCAAAATTCATTTAAATTGATAGCTGTGGCGTAGGCTGCACGCAATTTTAAAACAATTTCTTTTTTCAAGATGTCATCGTCAAGAAAACAGCTTCAAATGGTTGCTCTATACATCACACAACATGATTACACTTATTAATTTTTTTCACAAACATATTTGATTATTTGATTCTAATTAGCAGTTTTGAATTGCGGCAGAATATTTGTAAAAAACAACCCAAAAAAATGTTTTCTTAGTAAATTGAAACTCTGGATGGAAACGGAATTTCAAAAACAAGTTCGTATAAAGGCGTATTTAAGCAGGTGACACCATTACAGCAGCTGACTATTCGTTGCGAATGTCAAAATACATACAAAATTCTTTTACTTTTTTTTCTGTATCTGTTTTCTTTGTTTTATGGGTTAAGTTTTTGACATACGCAATGAAACTACACAAACAAAAATGCCTGTTGTTCTTGTATTGTTGTAATTGTTTTCCTAATGATGTCATCTTGTTAAATACACCTTGAGTGTATTAATAAAAAAGTGTGAATATATTGAAACTTGGTAGACAAAACTTGATCGTGCAATCCCTAAGTTAAACACAAATCACAAATGTCAAAAAAAATCGATGAATCCGACAAGCCAAAGCAGTAAGACTAAGAAAACAACAAAACAGATTACTATTGTGCAATCAGGGTGCGAACATGGGTAAACCACGCAAATCATAAGTGCGACTACTTGAGCTTAACAATGAACATCTGAAATCTGCTAAAGTATATATTTTCCCTTCGTTTTTCTAGATTTTCCTTATTTACCTTTTAATTATTTATTGCGAGAATATAAAAAAGTTTAAAGTCTTTTAATCATTAAAAACCTTTTTAACTAATGCGAGATTATAATTATGACATGTCAGACTGTCAAATGTAAACATCTTACAATTATTACAGTCAATGTATGATGCATTTAATGCAAACATTCGAACAAAGAAATAAACACAAACACGTTTATTTGTCACCTTCACTGAATTTTTTTTGAAGAAACACAGCCATCGAAGTGAATCTTACCAGCTTTCATTATCCTTATTTCTAAATTTAGAATATATGACTCTGTATATGAGGTTTTATACTTAAAAAACGTATCACCAAAGATTTCTACAGCTTTTGTTAAATAATATTAGTATTCTTGAAGTTAAGCTTTACTCTGAACCGAAAAAATATTTCATTTAGAAATGTAATTACAACCATTTTTCTGATCCTTTAACAACCACCATAAAAATACTGTCACTTTAATGAATACTAATGTGCGCATTAATTATAAGTAATTATCCCTTTTTATTAAGACAAATAGAACAGATTTGTACCAAAGAAAAAGTGCACAAAGGCATATATGTTTGAAGTCATCATGGCATCATAAATATCAACAGTGGCATTCATAAATAATTATAAAGTTATTTTAAAGTATGAATTCAGTATAGAAAAACCGACAAAATGTTGCAAGAATGTTCTGTTAGATGATATTTAAAGAAGTTGATACTTACAAAAACAATAAAATGTAACAAATATTTATTTTTTATTTTTTGTTTTTAGTAATATTTTTTAGATTTATAAAAAAATGTTTAGAAAGAGAGATAATGTGTGCATGAGTTCTCCCAATAAAGCAACATTTTTTAAGACCACAGCTAACAAAAATTTTTGATAACTCAGTCCAAAACTACATGCAGCCAGCCTTCTTAACAATTGAAAGCAAAACAAATAGGCTGTAATAAATATTATATTTGTGAAAGTAAATGTTTCTTCTTTGATTATGAAATATAAGAACTTCGAGAAATCATCCCTCCAACCCTGTATCATTTTTATTGTTCAATAAAACTGTAAAAAAAATTAAAAACTATAAAATAAAATTATATTCTTAATACGAGTAGCTAATATGTGAAAACTAAGAATTTTGTGATGAGAGAGCTTTTTTCCTTTTTGGTATTAATAAAAACAAGTGAAAAATAATTACTTTTGTTTGCCCCCATTCTCTACTCATTTCCTTGCTACAGTGAAGTACTGTTACAACGAAGTTTGCCGTAGTGTTGTTGTGTCATAGACGAAATTCGTTACAACCTGAGTGAATATATGTTTTTTTTCTAGAAATAAAATCAAATAACATGATACAGGGAGCGCCCTTTTATTTATCATTTTTCAATAGGTTTATAAACCATATTAATTATATATTTTTCCATTTCACTTATTTTCTTTTCTGATCGCTTGTATTAGTAGACAAATCGTTAATAATAATTTTATCAGCTTAGAAAATTACCAGAAAGTATTACCGATTTTACGTATAAGTTTGGGCGTATTTTTATTCTGGATAATGGAAAAAAGTTCGTTGTAAGCTAAAATGCGATATAACCGAAAATATCTATGAAATACTTGTATGTATACACGCAAAAGTGTTGGGACCGGAGAATTCCACTGGTTTTTATTTTGCCATTCATCTCAAGAGAACTATTAGTCGAGCTATGCTGTCAGGAATACAGACACTTCCTTCCGGTCACTGCTTATATAAGAAAAAAAAAAACATAAATAAAATCAAATATGTGATTAAAAGCAGTTTTGGATCAGTAAAACGTAAAAAATTTGCAACAAATATCTATGGAAACGATTCAGTTTCTTGTGTAATAATCTGCATTTCTAAAAGTAAATTGGAAAATTTTAGTTTAACTTATCTATTAAAATTAAAAACCAATTTAATTTCTCAACGTTTTGTTTTTTTCTTGATTTGAACAATATATATTTTGAATTGTTTTTGATAAAAATTTTTGTATAAAGTGTCTAAGTATGAATCTAATTTATATACATTTTCCCTCTTAAAAAAATTCGACAATAAAGGCTGGTTGACAGAATTTTTTATTGAATCAGTAGATTTAAATAAATAGAATGAACATATTTAAATATATTGCACAGATATATGCACTTATAGCCCATTTAGTTTCAGTGCCTCATTCCTCTAGAATATAAATTTGAAATTGCGTTGACTTCACAAGAGTTTTATTTTATCTTGCCTGTAAACAAAAACTTGTTGTTAAAACATAGAAAAAATAATAATTTATTGCAAAAGTGCAATTAAAAAGTAGTTTTTTCTTAATAATTTTTTTTGTTCTCTTCAAGCAAAATACAAAAATAATTAATAGGGGCCGACCGAACGTTCGGCTTCCTTGTCGGAGTTCGGCATCAAGTGATGTTTGATTGATATTCGCTTGATGTTCAGTAAGAACTTTTTATAATTTTTCTATACACAAACTTTTTAAATACGAACTTTTTATAAATTTTCTATAAATCACAAAAATTACAATTGTTTGTATTAAATAAAAAAATATTTTAATTTCGAGTTCGGATTCGGTCTGAAAATTTTACCGAAGCAGAGGTTCTGGTGCGTTCTACAAAAGTGTTTTGGGTCGACCATCAATAACTAGTTTATGTGCATGTTTTAGTTTCCTTCGATTCCACCATATTGTTAAAAAAAAGCACAAAACTCCAAAAAAAATTAATAATAAAATAAAAAACTGTCACAAAACTCTGACGACAAAGTAATAACGAAAAAAAAACTTTAAATGATGACCAAATTACTTCAGCAGAAAAGTTTTTACTTACAGTTTCGAGTTGATGCAAGAAAAAACTTTACACAAAAACAAAATATTGATAATATTGGAAGGAAACAAAGGAAAAACTATTAAACTAAAATAGCAACAACATCTCATTATAAAATATAAATAATCTACGGTTGAATGACTTTCGACTTTGTTAAGTACGAGAGTCATAAGAACCAAGAATAAAAGTATAGGGTGGTCCGAATCGGACTGACTAATTTAAAATTCACATTATTAAATTCTTTTATTTGCAGCAAAGGTTGTAATAATATTTAACATTTAAAAGGATATCAGTTAAATTGGTTTTTGCCCTTAATGTAACCAACCAACCTTTTTGGCTTGACAATTAGAAATTTATTAAAAATTATGAAGAATCATTTTTGTGACGAAAAACGAGATGTTACCATATCAAATTCAAACAAAATATCAGGGTGTTAAAGATCTGTCAGACTTAAAAAAAGTTTTCTCTCATTGTGCGATACAAAGTGCTACTCAAAACTAAAGCTTAAGAAATTTTTTTCTTATTTTCTAATTTAAAAAAAGTTTAAGCATAACTTAATTTTATTTTTATTCAAAACATTTTAACCAATTTTATTGAATCGTAAGAAAATATCATATAAAAACAAAATAAGAAAATTACAATAAGAGAACTTTTTGCATGAAATATTTCTCAAATTTATAGGGGTTTTTGTGGCACTGCGATCGAAATTCTTATATTTTTTATATAACAATGGGGCGTAAGAAAATCACTTTAGATAATAAAAAGATTTTGATTGGAACTATACTTTCTGAAAGTCTATCACACTCATAAATACCAAGAAGGGTTGGGCTTTCTCGAAATTTTTTTTATAATGTAGAAAAAAAGTTTCGAATACTGGATCTCTTACCTATAAAGTGGATCAAAGATGATATAAATGCACAGCACTTGCATAAGATTGCCATTTGTTACAAATCTGTATAAGAAATTCAGCAAATTTGCTTCGAAATGGTCATCTGCGATCAGGAAGACAGTAAGTGCTACAACAACCCGTGGTAGACTTTTTTTGATACGGGATCAAATCTTAGACACAATAACTGCGTACATACCAAATCTTCAGATGAAATTCAAGACATTTAGACATTTTTCGCGACGAGTCCCACGTTATATTGATTAATAGTAAAAATTTATCATTTGTAAAACGTATAGTGATCGAAAATAATCGACCATTTTGGTCCGCGCCTCAAGCACAAGCGTCACCACTACGCTATTGGCGTACGGGGATGTTTTGCAGTGCATTGTACTGGTAATTCATTCTTTTAAGATGGACCTTTAAAGACCTTAAAGAGCTACATTGAGCTAATTTCTGAAAAACGTTCAACTTATTTTAATCAATTTTTGGATCATAAATCCATGTCAAAAGGTAAAATTTTCAATGGATTGATTTAAGAATAATAATATAGTGTCACCAAAAAGACACCATAATTGTTGACATGGATACAATTAATGCCATGATTCCTTCAGGGTATGTAAATTTGTTTCTGCCTACATAATATTCTTAATTCAATATTGAAAAATGACTTAAGCATGAATTGTTATGTGCAATCACATAAATTGCCCTACAAATTAAGTGCTCATATTAGTGGGAGTCCATTTGCAGGTTTTATTCTTCTTGTCTAGACCCTAGAAGTTTCCGCAGTTTATGTTTGTTTAGAAAAAAGTATGACTCAATCGTTTTATATAAAAATAGTTTGATTGCGGAATCCAATGACTCTTTAACCGAACATAAATTTTCTTATTCCTTATTAATCGTTAAAAACAAGATAATATCGTGGAAAATGTTTTAAAATAATAATTATTATTATTTTTATTAATATTTACTTAATGTTAATTTAATTTACAGAAAATGTATGTATATAGAGAAAAGGACTGCCTGCTAGGGCCTTCGCCAATTCAAAATAAAATAAATATATATTGTTGTTGTTATTAATTTAAATTAAGTTTTTAATTGAACCAACTATTATATAATTTTATTAATAATCTTTTCTAATGTGCATTTTTTGCAATAAAAAATTGTATACAGTTTGCCTCATGTACTCGTAGAACATTAAAAAATTGTCTTCTAGTTTAATTTTCTGGTAACACTGGTGTGATGATTGCCGAATGGTGTGATAATAATTGTCGTGATCATCACAATAATGATACAAATGAGAAGCCAAAGTTACTTAATGAATTTATTTCAAATAAATTTACCTTAGTACATGTAATTAATAACAATAACAGAGACATATAAAATAAAATTTCCCGACAATGACCTTAATTACGTGTGACACATAATTAAAGAAAAATATTTCCACGTGTCTTCCTTTTCGTGTCGACGAGAAAAAACAAATCTTTTGCAAAAATATATCAAATAAAAATCAAGAAATGTTGTAAACAGAAACTAAGCAAAGCATGTAAATTAATATCATAACTAAGAAATATATAACATGCTACAAAAGATTTGTAATAAAAAGTCAAAATAAAAAATGCCGGTATTTACATATTTACAAAAGGACTGTGGAACTCTCTGTTAAGTAACTGAGCAAATAATACTCTACTGAATGTGGAGAGCTCTCTTCTTAAACTTACATCCTTTCAAAGAGAGTTTTCGTAATCTATTACAATTTTGAATATACTCTGCTGTTGTTGTGTTTATGTCTGCGAATTTTTTGTTTATCTGCGCTTGTTAACATCCTACATCTTCGTGAAGAGTTGTACCCGGCCAGAAAACTCACTTCAGTAATCAATGAGACTTTAATAAGGTTGTACGTGATATTTATCGATTAATTCATGATTGGAAAGATTTTTAAAATAACGTGCTTTTAGAAAGTGACTTGAAGTTTTTGTATTTTTTTTTTTTAATTCTTTATTTCGTTTGTAAAGGACTAAAATCTATCAAAGAAGTAGATAATATATTAGTTAATTATTGTATTCTAGTACATATGTATATACATACATATACCAACAGTACAAAAGCAACTGTAATTAATTTAAATCTCCAAAATATTGCTGAAAAAAAATCCTATGGAACACGGTAATTATGTCTTTTGTATTTTTCATTTTCTTAATTATAATAAATTTGACAAATTATCAAAATTTAAAATAATTTATCTACTCGTTTGATATTTTACTTGTGCAATACATAAAAATATGTATACCAGATTTGTAAAAGATTACGATCGGTTTAAATGGATTTTTAATCGAAAATTGATTTTATGATTTAAAATTTTAAATCATGAAATCAATGAGATAAAAACAACTTAATACGTTTTTTTAATACAACTCATATATAAATTGATTGCAATTAAATTTCAATAAAAATGTTTCTTCTTTTAAAATCAAACTCATTCTTTTGGAAGTAAAGCTGACTACGATAAGTTTTAATTGCCAGCAATGTAAAATTTTAATGAAAACCGCTAGATTCCCGGTGTATATTATTTCATTGGATTTTCACTGGAGTTGTGATTTCATAGGAGTTGACAAAAATTTTATTGCAGACGAATTTTTTTTTAGTAAAATAATTGCATTCAATGATTACTAAAAAAAATTATTTCAAAAGCATTGCAATCACAAAATATTGCAAATTTGACAAGATTTCATTTAGAACACTAAAATTATTTAGAAATCAAAGAATGAAATCAGTTTCGTTAAAATCATTTTTATTTCAATGCCGATTGATTGCAGGTGTGTACAGCTCTGATAAATACATACCTATTCAACATGCATGCTTATGTTTGTTGTTGTCAAATTATTGCAATTTTTAATTGTTCATGTTTTATTTTTTTTTCGTTCGAGTTTGATGTTAGTTTCTTATGGAATTCGACGAAATAAGACAAAAACCAAATTGTTCGATAACGCTTCTTTGGCAAGATATCGACGCACAGAGAAGTATTTGAACCAAAAAGCTCTTCAAACGTTGATATTTTTAAGACGTTTTCGATCTGTTTTGTCGAGTTTTATAAAAAGCCAATAGGAGTAACAAAATATATGAAAAAACAAACAAGGCGAAAAAAAGTTTTTCAAAAACTTTCGTCTTGTTTCGTTTACCCTTGGGAATCGTAAAATCCCTGAATAGACGTATTAATTTCAAATATTATTCTTATATTGGACTAAACAAGGAAAAAAATTTATTTGGAATAACTTCAAAAAATAAATAAAAAAAATTTTATTTTGGTTCATTTTAAGAAGTATAACTAAACTAAAAAACTAGCTTAGAAAATTATTCGAATTTTCGACAAAACTGTTTGAATAATTTCTAATTCTGAATTGACTTGTTTTCTTTCGAATATTTGAATAATTTTTATATGGATGTTAATTCTAGTGTGTATAAACAAGATAGAATTTCTTATAAAGTTCAAAGTTTTTAATAAAGTTTCAGACATATTCATAGATACATATACATAGATATCTATGTATGTAGTAAATAAAATAAATTGCCAGTTTGCCAAATGATTTCCCTAACGTGCAGTTTCAAACTTGCTATAAAGATTTAGCTGTCTCATTTAGTTAGTTAGAGTCGTTGTATTTTTGATTCTATAAAAATCTTTGTTTGAATTTTGTTTTAATGTGAATAACTATAATATTTAATACTTTTATTTGAGTGCCAGTATTTTACAACTAAAGACAGTTGCAATATCGTTTTAGCTACCGGCACTGAAATTCAAATGGTATTAAATCGGTACCGGCATTAATAACAGTACCGGTTGTCAATCTTGCATTTTTTTAAGAAAGCGCAAAAATACTAAACACTTAAATCCTTATGAACGTAAATAATATTATATACATATCATCACACACTAAATCATAAACAGTCACAACTCAAAATTCACAAATCTTCAGGGGAGACAAAAAACTATTTTTAAAAACATAGTTGTAGTTTTATGATAAAATTGAGCTCCACTGTAAAGACAACCGTTTTAGAAATTTTATTTCTTTTCTTTTTATAATTTTGGAAATAAGGACTAATTTTGAGCTGTGACGCAATTTATTCATTGAGTAGTGTGTATTATATCAAAAATGCACGCGATATTACTCACTCGTTTCAATTAAATAGACACAACTCTAAGTGATGTAGAATAAAATTTATTACTTATTTCACAACTCGAAACAATACCATTTATGTGAAAAATAATACTCAATTACTCATAAACGCGCTATCAAAACTAAAAATAGTACTTGTTTAAACCTAAAGCATTCGAACAAAACAAAACTTTAAAATGTTATTTTTTATTACTTACATTTGTACAAGACTATATTTATCATATTATATCATAACATTTATCACAATATGAATTATAACTATCGTTAGATAAATACAGCCATCAATATAACTATTGTGAATTAATTAATATTGTATAGACTTTAAGTTCGAATTATTAAAAAGATGAAAGTGTCTCGGCATATGAACAAAAATTAAGCCGTCACTTGCTTTCTGACTAGCCAACGGTGAAGACAAAATAAAGAAGATCACATATATAGCACATTCTAAACCTCTTTTTATTTCCCCTAATCTAATTCCGTAATAACATTTTCCTCTGATGGAAAATTTATAAATCAACGAGAAACAGATACTTTGGATTTTAAAATCTCTAATTTGGGTGCGGTACAAAATATACAGTCCACCTGCGACACCTAAATCCTCTAACCAATTTTAAAATCTCAGAGGTATCTGTTCAGTTAATGAAGTACAAGCGAAACAAGTATTATGAAAACAGACATAACTGTATTTTTCCACTTACAGAAGAAAGTCATTGTGATTCAAACGAAATATTTGTGGTCGTTAGAGATTTGTTCTGTGAATAGATTTGTGTAATAAAACCGATTTTGAAAAATTTTGAGTTGCGATATATATTTTGTCATCTTTAACTTTTTTCTTTTTTCTAAAATAAAAATAAAAAAATTCTAACGACCTTGAAGATGTTTGCTAGTTATAAATTTTTATTAAAAAGTTTTTATGTATATATTTTTTATTTTCTATCTGATAAACAATTTCAATACAAAAGCTATCGCTTCTTCAAGATTATTACTGCATTTGAACTTTTTTACGTTTTATTTATTTTTTCTTGTATTTTCTATTAGTAAACCAAAAACATGACCAAATTAAAAATTCAGCAATAAAAAGCTGTTTTGTTATCGGCTTTTTCTTCACTTTCTCTACCACTTTGCTTGTCATATGTACATCTGTTTGTCTTTTTGGGAGTGTGGTAACTTCAAATCGTTTTGTATATCAGGAGTTTTTTAAACATTATGGCCTTTGTTTTCGAGATGTTTGAACAAGAAAACTGAAAAATAATCAATAGTTTATTAGCTTGCCCAAAATTAACTTTGCTTGGAGTGATGTTTTCAATGTGCTGAATATTCACTGGGTCATATAGAGAATTTGTAATACACAACAGGAATCCTATTCTCAGTTGATCACGACTTATTGGTAAAATTTCCAACAATTTTCTATTACCGAAAAGCCTTGATTTATAAGAAAAACAGGGGAAAAGAAAAAACTTGTGTCTATGTCTCAAACTCTCCTAACAATATGGAATTAATAAAAAAATTAAGTATTTTTAAATAATCTATTTCAATGTTATAAAATTTTACTGCCAAGTGGGAAAGTAAAAAATATGTTATACTTGTATAGTTGACTCATAAAATTGCATTTCTAAATTGCTTTTAAAATATTTTAGTCATTTTCCACAGAAACTATACTCTATCCTACAATTCATGTATGGGTTTGTGTTAAAACAAATCAATCTTCTTTTAGTTATCAAAGATGACTTTGTTTTTATAAAAATATGTCAGATACAAGAAACTTGATTTAGTGGTAAAAAGAAAATAATGATTAATGTTAAAATTTTTAACAAAGCCAACAAAGAAGAAAAACACAAGTTTAAAAGTTTTCCAAAGAAAGATTAAATTTGTTTTCATTGAAATTAGATTTTTTAACACTACATAAAATTGATTCACACGAAAATAAGAAACGAAACTTTAGAACGAGTTGACAAAACCTTAGATTATTAAATATAAAATTAGGTAATAAAATAAGATAAAAAAGAAGAAACCTAATTTATCTGTATTTCATCGAAATTTTTGTGTTTAAATTTCTTAGTTCACTTAAGAAGAAAATGCTCCAACATTTTTGGTATTTTTTCTTCATTCGTTATAAATTCGAGTTTTTAGAATATTTTCATTGATGAAGTAAAAACGAAAGTCAATAAATAATATTTTTTTTGTTAAAAAGCTTAGTATAGAAAAAACATTCTGGTGTGTTCTACATTCCACTTTGGAGTGGAATTCAATTGAAATTACTTTAGTTGAAATTTTTATGTTCTGAATTCTTCTTTTTACATTTGAATTTGAATATTCAATACAATATACTTTTCCAGAACATCAAAAACGAAGAGCTTACATTTCATATTCAAATGTCACTACTTTTATAGATATAATTTTGATTATATAATTTTTTTAATTTTTTTTTATTGATATTAACTTTTTTCCGCAAAACAAATCAATTAAAAGAATATGTAGATTTTCTTTGTTTTTGTTTAAAAATTTTCCGTTGCAGCCACATGCAAACAGAATTCGATACACCTTTCTTTACGTACTTACTCTAGAAAGAGTTGTTCTCAATTTTCACCAGTTTCGTCCTTTCTGATTTCATTCATAGTTAATCCACTTCACTGTCTGTTATACAAGTATTATTATTGAGCAATATCCAAAAAGAAATTAATATTTTAGGTATTTGTACAACAACATTTTTTGCTTCTTGTACGTGGATTATATAACAAAAAACGCTCAACTGTTTTAATACTTCTTCATAATTTTATGGCGTACACTAAACCTGACGTACATTTTGTTAAATATTTAACCACCAAATGCATTCATAAAATATAGAAAACGCATTTTAAAAAAATAAGAACTGACTTAGTTGGGTTACGAACACAAACTCTTAACACTTAAGTGCGCCGTGGAAGTTGAAATTAATTGATGTTAAATTTTTCCATGTCTGACGAAAAATGGTTTAAACTTTAGCGTGATTAACTTTAATGTAATTATTTAAAAAAAAATGTTGTTGTTAGTGGTTTTTTCAATCCAAAGTGATTATTATTTTGGCTAAAGTTCGTAATGCTTTTAGTCAGATAGTATTGGACATGAGACAATATTCTAAAGGAACAAAGGAAAACTTTAACACTAATTAATTTCAACTTACACGGCAGAATAGAAACGACGTTGTTTTTCGGAAGCCGCCTTGTATCCGGTGGCTCGGTTGAATGTGATTTAAAAATTGTATTTATACAAATAATGATCGCAAAAAGCATACGATAGTTATTTGTATTGTGTTAGGTATTATTAGTTGTTTTTACAGTAAACACTGCTTTACCACTATAAATATTTAAATTTTCCATCACGTATTAACTTTAAATTAACCCATGCTACACGTTGTTTTTATCTCATGTACCATTTTCTTTCTAATTTTTGTTTTTACATAAGACAAACTTTTTTGGTTTGATTAATAAATACTTAAGTATTATTGCTTTTTGTTTTTTGTTAACTAGTTGATTTTTTCCCTTTCCCTTGTTGCTTTGGAATATTGTTTCTTCATGTCTAATTTTTTCTGACTAAAAAATGTTACGAACTTTAGCCAAAATAATAATCTTTTTGGATTAAAAAAACACTAACTACGAAAGTGTTCCTAAAAATATAAAATTCTGGGTTAAGTTTTATTTCGTAACTTGTACCACAGTACAAGTTGTTGCAAGTCTGCAACAATATGTTTGTGGATCCATCGTCTGTTTGTCAGACTTCATATAAAAAAAGAAACCAACAGTTTCTCTAAATGGAGTTTGATTTGATTACTATCCAAAAAAGGACGAAGACATAACAAAAATTCTTCAGAAACTGCTATACAAAAATAAAACATTATCAACTAGCAGCCGGTTAATGATTATAATATGAAATGATTAAATACTTAAAAATAAAGAAAGTCTGGTTTGTCTAATTATTCCAAAGTATAATTGATTCTTTTATTTAATTATTTATCATAAATAAACTTTAGTTGGTTTTTCTTGTCAAAACTTAACGGCGGATCA
Source organism: Gymnocheta viridis (assembly GCA_956483585.1). Classification (NCBI taxonomy): domain Eukaryota; kingdom Metazoa; phylum Arthropoda; class Insecta; order Diptera; family Tachinidae; genus Gymnocheta; species Gymnocheta viridis. Next base: position 104,104,412 of record OY101440.1, on the reverse strand, counting down.
AAGCGATTGACTTGTTTTTAAGAAAAGAGATTTGGTAAAAGTAAATACAAGAACATTTTGGTTTAAAATTGAAAAAAAAACTTATGAACCTTTTTTGTCGTTTTTCTCTCTTCCAACCTTTTGGCATATGCGCCAAACCTGTAATAAACTTACGATATGTATGTCACATATCTTTGCTGTCTAATTTTTGCAAATTTCGAAAAAAAATTTTATATTGAGCGGTGCACTCAGACCAATGCATATATGTATGAATGTACGTCTGTGAGTGATCCTTTTTGCATAAAAAGATTTAATGCAGTCATACATTTTGAGGAGAGATGACAAGAGTAATAATAATAGCACAAAAACTAATCAAGTAATACCTGAGGAAATCTGCTACAAATATTTATACATATAAAGACGTAAAATGAAATGAAATATTTAAAAAGATAACAAACAGGCAATATGACAACCAATAAAAAGGCGCCATGTCTTTTGTATTTTTTAAAATGTTTTAAATAAATGAAGGGACTTGTGACAAAATCAACAAAATGAAAAAATGCGCTAAAATAAATATTACAGTAAATTTGTATCTTTTGTTTTATTATTTTCATATTATTTGCAAAAATGCTATAAATATGAAATGAAAGTCAAATCTTGATTAAAGGGTGTACTTCTATAAAAACAAACACAAATGTGTTGAATAGATAAAAAAATTTATAAAAAAAAGAGATATTAGAGCATTTCAACACCGTCATTTATAGAGGACTGATTGCAAGTCATTTTGTTTGTTTAAATTTTTACAGCAGCCATGCCAATTTATACTTCCCATTGTAAATTTGGCCTTCTTGTTTTTTATTTTAAAACGCATTTATAACTCAATTAAAAACTGGAAGCAGTTTCCGGCAGCTCCTTCTTTGCAACGTAATCATATCTCCAAAAACTGTAAAACTTTGCAAAATGTTATTAAACTTCTCCACAAATAAGGGCCTCATATCTGGTATTAGTTGGTTTAGGTTGAGATGTTAATATTTTATTCCTATATTTTAGATTTTACTAAGTTACATGACGACTCTTTTCATGTTCCTTTTGGTGTTTAACTTCATACAAAAACAATTAAATTTTAAAAAATTAGGATTTTAATTTAAATTTGTTCCTCAGATTCTATATCTTAAGGAGGTATGTACATACATATAACGACTCTCCATTATTTAAATCAAGCGTTATGCATCCAAATTTTAAGAGAACAGTTTAACTAAATATTGCTTTATACTAAGAATTTTTTAAATTAATTTCTTTACATTCTTTTTTTTATTTACCATTTAAACATGATGAATGAAACTGCATATAAATATAAATGCATTTTTCTTTTTCTATTCATACGTGTGTTGCTGCATGAATGAGAATATTTTTATTCGGCAAAATAGAGTTGATTTAAGATTGTGTGAACAAGATTTATATTTCAAATAAGTTTTTCTGCTTAGTTGCGCTAGTTTCTTTTATGATTCTTAAACTTATTTAGTTTTCATAGTGCCACTCTTTTTACAAGTCAGAAAAAATAAAGTTTGTTGTCATTTTTGTGGATAATGGCAGTTCTTGTTTAAAGGCACCTTGTGATTGGAAGTAAGCATGAGAGCAACTAGATTTTCGTTACAGAGAAAGAAAAATATCCCACATTTTATATATTTACTTTGTCCTGAATAATAATTGGCTTTTAAATGCCTATTAATTATGCAACTAAGGATTTTATTTTGTTTATAAATATTTTCTGCAGAAAACTAACATTTCTTATTTCATTGATTCCAGTGTTAAATAAATCGAAGCTTACAGGGTTTTCCACAGCATACCTGTCTTGGCCACTGCATTCCTTTGCAAATAACATCTTAATATTCCAGCTCTTCTTTTGATCTTACAACGTTTAGGCAGATATATTATTCCTGCAAAGCTTGTGACATTTCTTCGTAACGCACTCCACCCATTTACTTATAGAAATGGGAGCAGTCAAACAGTTAGTTGTGAATATTGCAAGGAGGACATACCATGTAAATTGTTATATTTTCTCACTATTCAGTCAACTTAAGTAGAACTCGGCCATATGTACGTGTATGCTCATCATGGAGCTAGCACCAACCCCTTTCAAAATATGACAATTTCCGTAACTGTATTTTGATTTTAATTTAATTTCAATTCAGTTTTTAACTGCCAGGCCCACGATGTCACACATATTCGTTCTTTCGTACAATTACATTTAAAGCAAAAACAAATTCAAAAATTTTGTTTATGTTTTAAATGTAATTGTACGCAAGACCGAAATCGTATGGCATTGTGAGCCTGACAGTAAATAACTACTGCTGTTAGCCAAGCATGCTGGTATTATTCGATTCCCCCTGAAAATTCTACAAAAAAAGCAATAAAATTTTAGTTGTAAAAAATTTAAAATTCGAACGAATAATTTTTATTATTCAACGCCGATTTAATTTGTATTAGACAGTTTAGTGGCAGATCAAGATCACAAGTTGCATAAGAAATATAAATAGACATCAGCACCGTAGAAGGAATAGCAAGTGTAATAAAATAAGTCTAGTGCCCGGTTATAGGCGTAGCGACCCTTTCTATTGCCGGAACTTTACATGAAACGAACCTGTCATTGTTGTTACAATTTCTGTGTACATTATAAGTCAAGAGATAAAAAAAATTATTCTCTTAAAGATTTTTGCAAAAATGGAATTGTAAAAAAAATCAACGTGTTAGTACTTAAAATTTTTATTCGCACTTTTTCCCAAAATTAATATTTTACATATTTAGTAAAACATTAACAATTTTTTTAAAAACAAATTGAAATTGACAGCACCCGTTCACAAAATTTTGTTTGACATCACTCTATACAAATGTATAGCTGTTGTTGTTTTTACATTTTCTACAAACCTCTTACAACTACAATTAGAGTTGAAAAAAGTCAGCCTAGGTAGTAATGGTAACGTAAGGAAACAAAAACAATTGGTTGATTATTGAGTTCTTGCTACAACTTTGATATTACTTAAACTTTCCATTTGTTTTAATGAAAGTTTAATATAATATCTTCAGTTTTTCTAAGATATATTTGGGTAAAGTTCCCTGATGATCTGCATTAGCAACAGTGAAATGCGCATAGGAACAAGCTACACCCCTCAATAATCAATTTCAATTTGTTTTTAACAAAATTGTTAATGTTTTACTAAATATGTAAAACATTAGTTTTGGGAAAAAGTGCGAATAAAAATTAAAAATACTAAAATTTTAGCAATTCCCGTAAAAAGCACGAAAAACCAATGTTGTTTATATTTTTAAATATAGTAGTGCTTATTTCATCGTATTATGACATGAAATAAAAATGAAATTGCTCGGCAACACTAGAAAATCTTTTGATTCTGTTCAACAATAAAAAAAATAATTTAAGTGCTTGTAGCACACATATTTTCACTGCTCTTGAGAAGGGAACGTTCAGGACAATTGACAAAATTTTCCCGCAGAGCATATTAAAGTAACAGGTCCCTTTCATATGAAGTGTTGCAACTTGTACCAGTCACTTCCACGAAAGATCCAGTCGCGTGACTAAGTTTGTGACTACATATATTTATAGCCATTTACATGCGTTTCGTCCCCAATGTGCAATTTTTAGTAAGCAAAACTAACAAAAATCTTAAGACCCTAATAAACTAGTTTTACGAAATCCATTATGACAAACGTGATTTTTTGTAATAAACTTTCTAGCATGCAATTCACAAAACGTTTTTTATTTAGTTTCATTTTTATTTGGGTCATAAACAGAACGATACCAATAAATAAAGGCTTAAATCAATGCTTGGATTTTTTAATGTTGTTTTGTAATATCAATCAGTGCTTTTCTTCCTCTTTTCTTTTTAGTGCGAAAAGGTGTTAGATTTTGGTCATAAAATAAAAATCTTTATAAAATTTAACTTATAATTTTATTATTCTAATAAAGATTTATTAAGAGGTTTTTTATTAAATGGTATAACAACTCGGAATAGATTTGGAGGGTGCTGTTGGCTGAAGTTGTTTGCGCGTTGACTACAAAGCAAATAATCTCTATGAGTGGGTTCGAGCACAGTTTCAGGCAAGTCATAACATCCATCCTTTTTCTGATGTGCATTAGTATGTCATTGTATTTGTTGTTGTTGGATTTGTCACTGAATAGTACCGGCAGCAATTGATACTGGTATATGATAGTGTACAATACAGCGGCCTCCTTCAAACAGCTTAACCTAATTTAATGCGCTTACATGTCAGCAGAAGCTCTGCAACACTGATCTTAAAACAAACATAACGCGCAATATCATACTTGTTAAGTAATCGATTTTGACCATCTGTCCTCCCTCACTATTCCTTTCCCAAAGAAGGTAACACACCTACTGGTTAGTAAGAATATTAATCCCTGAATGTAATTTCACTTAAAGAAAATAGATTTCTCTGGGGAGCCCCGTAGAGTAGTAGATAGCGTACTAGACTATTAGTTGAGGGGTCGCAGGTTCGATTCCTGCCTATAACCTGGGTGTTTCTGCAGACGAGCCAAAATGGCTTCGCGGTTTGTGTTTCTTTTTTATAAAAAAATATAAAAAATATAGGAAAAACAAATACAATTTCAACATTTAAGGTAGTTGTTCAGCCGGTGCGGAACATCTAATGAGTTTTAGCATGGACTCGTTAGTGTGCGTTTCAGCTTATTTAGCGTATAGTAGCGTTCTTTTTTGCATATTTACCTTTTAAGAGCATTTATCCTTTTTTTCGATACTTTTTTATTGCCTTCATTTTGAAATTTCATCTTGGTTTTTATATTGTTGATTTTTTTAAGCTGTAATTTTTTTTCTTCGTGATTTAAAAAATTGTCAAAACTTGTTAAGTTGTAGTTTTGGGTTAAAAAAATAATAAAATCTTATAAAGGATCAAAACGAGTGTAAGCCCTAAGCTGAGAAAATTACATACATACGACCAAAACTTAAAAATCCGCAAAAAGGATATAAAAGTGAAGCTTAAATTTTTATAGCCGTATTCATAGAAAAATAATTTGGGTTTGAAATCTATTTTAGGGAAATTTTTTGAAAAATTTGTCTTAAAATACGAGTACATATCAAATAAAAATTATTTTTTATGAGAATGGGTCTTAAACTTAGGCTGAAACTAAGAATAAAGACTAATAATATCTGTTAAAACACTTTAATTGAATAAGGACTTCCAATATCTCTAAAATCTCTCTGTAATTTGTATACAAAAATAACGTAAAATAGAAGAAAACATGCAATTTTCTGCACGAATTCATGCACTATATTACATATTAGTTAAAATAAAGCTCAAGAGTTTTTGTTCAGAAATGCTCACTCTAACTTATTTTATGAACTCATCAAAAACTTGCTAAAGGCAAATAAATAATTTAAATGACAAATACTTACCTTGAGGAGGAAACGGAAAGACAAAATAAAACACAGTTTCGTTATAAACATTTTTTTTTATTGATTTTTCTTATGATCGCAAATTTTTAACAACATTTTAAAAGTTATACCATCTTTAACACACCTTCAAAATAATTCCAACAACAAAATAAGTAAAAATATTATTTTGTTGCTATATATTACTTTTGTTCGTTTTGTTTTATTGCTACTGTTGGTGTTATATCCAGACCCCTTCGAGCAAAAAAAAAGTTTTTTTTTTAAATAAATAACACTAAATAAGATTTTATAACAAAAATAACAGAAAAAGATTGCAGACGTACTACATATTTGCAATAATATTCAAGTTTCAAAATCAAATTGTATGAAACAAATTTGTGACTCGTCAGCCATAAAGAAATTTTCCAACAAAAAAATTTAAAAAAAATATATGAAATGCCCTTAAGTATTTCTTGCTACATACTTAAGATTTTTTCTTAAAAACATTGTTATTTCTTTCTTTTTTTTTTAAGAAAAGCTAACATAAAGTTATGCAGTGATGTACGCACGCATGGTGTCTCTGAAAGCAAAAATTTAATCAAATATAGATAGATGTGATACAAGAGGTTATTCCTTTCGTAGATAATATCAATACTTAGCATCTATTCTGCAGCAAATTTATTTCGGAAAAATTATCACAGTATGTTGTGGAATTTAAATTTCAAACCTGGTTTGTTACTTCATTATTTTTTAACTTCTTGCTCACATGTAATTTCTGCATTGAGTTGTCAGCTATAATTTTTATACAAAGAGTGAGCGCTATAAAAAAGGCCAATGAACTAACGATAAATAAGATAAATGAAATAAGATTATATAAAGTTGTAAGTCTTTTTATTATATTGAATTCTATTATTATATCATTTTAAAGTTAAGAATAATTTCATTTTAAATTAACTCCGAAATAAACAAAGGATCGAAAAACAAATAAATTAGGTCCAACCGATTATAGATATTTTGCTTTGACCGGATTTAAAGGTTTTCTCCTCTTGGTATATCGATTATTGAATTCGCTGACTCAAGATTTTCTGTTTAGAAGGCCTACAGTCGGGCATAATAATTTTATCCCCTGAATGCGTCGAATAGTGGCTTTGCGGAAGATCTTTACTCAGCAAAGCTACTATACGCCGTACCCAGGAGAGTAAGTCTTTAGACAGCGAAGCCATTAGAAGTGAAAACCTTAATTCCGGATTAATGTTAAACATAAATTTACCCAGCGTAGAGACAATTGGTCATATCTAGAGAAGGAACCCCTTGGAGATTATTGCATTTCATTGGATCTGATTTCGCGGCACCCATATATTGTTCTGACATTGAACTCTTAGAGAAGGCATTTGGAATAACTCACTGTTTTGAAAAAGGTTTCCCCGTACAAGTTGAAAAGCTTTTAATAAATAGGATAAATAAAGCCAAAAGAGTCTGCGATGAAAAGTAAAAAATATATTCCTACTCGAAAGAGAATGTATTACAAAAGTAATCACGTGACAGGATTTTAAATACAGTACAGTAACACTTTATATGAAAATAAGCTGTTACTAACTATAAAGTGCTTTTTTATTGGCAGTTACTATAACTCACTTGTGATCATATTGTTTCTGGACTATACATAAAAAAAACCATAAGATCTTTTGATGTTTTCGTAAAAATCGAATTATAATAAAAAAATATAATCGACGTTGAGTTCTTTAAAAATGTTGTTCTTATTTTGACACCCAGAGTTTCAATAATCCTTTAATCAAATATGACTGGAATAACATGGAATTAAAATATTGTATTCGCGTTAACTTGGACTAATTAAAGGCGACAACGGTCAAGTTTGTCCATCGTTAATTCATACCATATTAAAATTTCAGTTTAAAAATTACCAATATTAATAAATATTTTCTTCACTGAATGTGTTCAAAATTACTCATTCGCACTGACTCATAATTCTCTCATGAAAAAATCAAAAATGTATGCAACAGTTTTTGTAAAAATCTCTACGTATACGTTATATTTTAGCTTAAAGGGCAGAATATTGTTCATACGATATTGATTAAAAATATTATTGATACATGTACACTATGTGCGTACATTGATGCCAGGAAATAGAGAAAATTTAATATATAAGTACCAAATGCATACTTATGAAAAGATAAAAACATCCGCTATAGCCCCACTTTGTGGAAAGTTAACAAGATACTGAATAAAATTTATGTCTCACACGTTGAATGCTGTAGTGAGGCATTCTAAAAAAATTAGCCTTTAAAATTTGTTTTTGCACTTTTTTGTGGTACTTGTTTCAGTTTCATACATTTAGAGACAACCAATATATAATTCTGATCTCTTTTTCTTTTTCAACTTCACTCATTTGAAGAGAAGAATCTTATATAAATATTTAGCTAGTCTTAAACACTCTCATTGCTTTGCTTATGTTTTTATTTGAACTAATAATTACATAAGTGAATGCGTGTACGTGCGTATTTTTAGCACTTGTAGTGGTGTCCACTTAAGGAAAGTTTGATTCCTTTAATACTGAACCGATTTAAGCTTAAGCTCAACAATATTTACCATTTGGTAAAAGAATGATAAAAATTGGTTGGTAAACAAATGAGAAACAGGGATCTAAAAATTTATTTTTGCCTACTTATATAATAAATGAAATAAAAATGGGCATTCTGATCGTTGCAAATGGTATTATAAAAGCAATGTCACTGAATAAAGTGCGAATGTCATAGCAAAATAATTCGTTCAGAAAATTCGAAATTTATTTTTGTAAATTTTTGTTCGTAGAATATACGAAATTTTCGTACATGTAACGGAATGTTTGCATATGTTTGCCAAAAAAAACATTTTGTAATTTAGAAATTTTGTAAAACTACAAAAATAATTTCGTAGAAATATTTTCATTTTATGTACCATATTTTCGTACAATATACTAAAATTAGTTTTAATACAAAATTTTGTACCTTTAGAAATTTCTTTCATTGTACAAATACAATTTATTATTTCGCTAAATAGTTACACAGAAAATAAAATATTTCTATTTTAAAGCATACAGAAATTTCGTAATTATACAAATATATGTATATTGAATATTACGAAAAAATGCTAAAAATCTGATACATTTTCTGCAATATTATTTTTTATTGCTTTAGCTTTTTCTCTCTCATTATGTACCTATTTCGTAAAGTAGCTGTAAAACACAGTTGGCTTTGAATTGAAGAAATAATATTAAGCTTCAGTTGATATCGCGCATGTGAGTGGTTTGTGTATATGAATTTTAAATAGTAAATTTGCATATTTAAAAATTATGAAAAATGTGAATTCTTACTTGCGTCAAATATATTTACCAAGTGAAACGTTTGTGTCTAATCATTTTAGATTTATGCATAGTAAAAAAATAATACATTTTAGTATATTTTCCATAATTCTAAAAATACATTGCAAGAATTCAATATTTTAAACAAGAACTTTCACGACTATTTGGTTTTCTCTTCGGATTACCCATTACCTACAAATTCCTTGAATATTGCGCAGGAATCGGAAGACAACATAAGCATAATTCATTCAATATCAGATTAGTTTTGCAACTTTTTTAAAAAATTATTTGTGAGTTACAGAAATTTTTTCGTATTTTTCTTCAAGTTTTCGTTATTTTACAAAATTTTTTTCGTATTTTTAAAAAATTGTGTAAATAATATTAAATTGTGTTCTGCCATTCATAATTTTTTTCGTGATATAAACAAATGTTTAATAAATTAACAAAACAAATTTCGTAAGAGTACAAAATTTTGTAAAATGCACGAGTCACGTTTGTGCATTCCACAAAGTATCTCGTAATGTCAAAATAACGAAAACTATCGTAGCATGAACGAACGTTTTCGTTTATTTTACCTAAAAAATATTTTCAGCACAGCAAATCGTAGAATTTTTGACTTGAAAAAAATTTAACGTTTAGATAGCAACTTTATGAAAATTTTTGTATTAATTTTTTTCCGTTTTCCCTTTCTTTAATATTCTATCAGCAGCGCGCTTAGACACAAATGAATAATTTTTTCGGGAAGATGTAACACTAAAAATCCCAACAGGAAAGTTTTTTTTAATTTTATATATTTTTAAATTTGTTTATTGTTTTTTGTTTATTTATATTTATATAAAAACTGTATATATAATTCCTGCTGCTCACAGTAGAATTAAGTATTATATTATTTTTAGAAAACGTAATTTCTTCTGGGAACCATGATTCCAACAAAAGTAAAAGGTTTATGCCAACCTTGGTTTGAACATTCAAGGTAAGTAAATGTAATTATCTGACCAACTTTGTAGCCCTGATGTATAAATTGTGATGAAAAATACCAGAACAAAAAATATACAAAATCCAAACGTTTATTTCATTACCGAGAAGTAATTAAATCTGCAACAATTGTTTTTGTATCACAAATTTAATATAAAAAAAATTATTCTCGTCCTTCGTTAATAATGGGTTTATATTATTTGATACCATTCATTTACGCTTTATTAGAAGGGGTACTCCCTTAATTAGAAATATTGAAATCTTATACAAATTACATATTCACAAAATATGTATATTGCTGGACGTATTATTATTATTTCCATGCTTTTCTTACTTTGTAGTTAACTTCACTGTTGCAGGCTTTTGCTAAAATTTCAATAAAGACTTTATTTTAATATATTTCTTTTATATATTTTAAAAATATGTCTGTTAGAAATCTGAGCTATTTTTTTGTGCCACTGTAAACTTACGTAAACAAAAAATTGTTTATAAACATTTATGGCTTGATACCATTGTTGAAAAAATAAATACATTTAGCAACCGTAAAAAGAAAACGTTATTTCTTCAGCCACAAAAGCAAAAACAAATTCGAACCCTTCTAAAAGAAATAAAAAAACTGGGAAAACCCTGAGATGAGAAAATATTTTTCACAACACAAGATGTAAAATAAAATTTTTGTATGTTCATACAAGATTGCTTAGTACCTCTTCACTTTATTAAGATTTCGCCAAGAAAAATTTAACAACACGTAAAACCTTAACTTTGTTGATAGGAAAATATTTGCAAATTTGTTACGTTTTTGTTAAGTAAAATTATTTGTATTCATCCATGTATTTATAAATTTGTTTATAAAATTTTTCTTATAAAATAAACGGAGAGTTCAATATAAAATAAAAAATACTTAAACTGAAAAACGAAAAACAAGGAATGAATATTCTTGGGTATTCCCAGTGTCAAACTTTTATCACGTTTGCTACGATTGTAAAAGTAACAGCATTAAAAATATTGTATACAAGTTTCTGGTTTTGTGGCTTTTTATATTGAAGTTTGCTCTTCTAAAACAAATAACATTTGAGTGAAATTCTTCTTTAAGTTTCAAATAAACTTCTATAAAATATTAACCAATATATATTGCGGGGCAAGAAAAAAAATATTGCGTACTTTTTGTCTGGTTAACATTTTATCTTAAATACAAAGATTTTTTTCCTTGAACATAAATTATTATGACGAGATGGGTTTTTTTACATAATTTTCCTGAATTCGTGTACTACACTAAATATAATAAAAAATTATATCTAAAGAAACTGGGCCTTCATCTCAGCAAATTTATTTCTATATTATTAATAGACAAACACGTTTTTTTTGGATCCCTTTTACGGCCGTAACACTAAACCGATTTTAAAAAACGTATATGTTTTTAAACGTTTTTTTACATAGATCTTTGTTTTATTTAAATCGGTTCAGTATCTTGGAAGCATTAAAATTGCTACTAACTCATGCACACTACACTTATTACAAATGCATGTATCAGTCAGCTTCAACTTGAAAAATAAACAATTTGCTTCTGCATAGAAATAATACGGAGTGTTGTTGTTTATTTAGAATGTTTTTTTTTGTATTTTATCGTATATATTTATGTAAATGTTTAATATTAATTTCTAGAATGCGGTCTATTGAGTCGACCGCTGGTTACACTAACATGATTTAAGCCAGAGAAATAAAATAAAAATTTTCATAAGTCTTATTCGAGACATCTAACTATAATTTTAATCAGAATATTTATCTGAGCAAAGATTGTTATTGGTATTTGATCGAAGTAATCATTTAAAAATACAAAACATCATAATTGTTGAACTTTATTTTTAACATTTTCCATTTGCATATTCTTTGCCTTGTAGAAGTATTTTACCTTCCTAGCACTGTAATTTGAATAATCTCGCATTTTTATCAAATATGCACTTTTAACCCTCGAAGTGGCACATGGTTCTGGCCAGACATATTTCATTTTCATGCTTCAATTTAGCATACTTCTATTTTAGGTACATGGCTGCAATTTCAGGTAATCTCCCAAAATATTGTTGACTTTCGATGTATAAATTAATAATTAAAAAAAGTCCTTGGAACAGGACAAAAAAGCCAAATAAAAAATCTTCACCTTACTTTTGGTACATGGTGTCTGGCCAGACCCCTATGCATTTTGTTTGAACGCATAGGCAAAGTACATGGCACGAGTTGGGAATTTGTATTTACTTTATTCTTTTATGCTTCTTTCTTTCTTCTGATTTTGTTTGTGAGTTAGTTATTCATTGAACGTTGAACAGTGAAGAAGTAATCTAGTTTTTGTGCGGTAATTTTGAACTTGTGAATAATTTTACGCAGGTAGATTTGTTGCGTTGTTAGTATATTATGGCTGATGAACTGGAATTTATTTATAATACACGCTTGCGTAGCGCGAATTTGCAACCCCAATTGTCAGAGGCATTAGTGCGTGATTTTCAAAGTCAGGTAGAAGCTGATGAAAACGATGGGGACGACACTGCTGATTATGTGCCAGAAGATGATGCATCAGACATAGAAAATGATTTGGAAATTGAACCTAACGAACTTTATGATAGTGATGAAGACGTAGATGAAGAAGAAGAAAGTGGAAATGATGCTGAAGCAGCAAATGAAGTCGACTCAGGCTGTTTTTATGGTAAAGACGGTACTAAATGGAACGAAACTGAACCCCCTGCATCTCGTTTGCGCCAGCATAATATCATGCGTTTTCAATCTGGAACAAACACAAGGCTCACCAATCCAGTTGAGGTATTCAAGCTATTTTTCTCAACCAATATTACGTTCGTCATCATTAGTGAAACAAATCGGCATGGGCGAGAATCAATTAGAATATGGAATGAAGAACATCCAGAGTCTACCCAAAGAAAATGGATTGATTTCACAAGCTCTGAGCTAGATGCATTCATTGGGATTTTGTTGGCTTCTGGTCTCAGCCATAATAATATGCAAGACTCCAGTATATTGTGGCGTTCTGATTCGCTGCCCATATTCCGTGCGGCTATGTCGCACAAACGATTCATTACTCTGTCCAGATATATTCGTTTCGATAATAGTCATACGCGGGCATTCCGACAGCAAACAGATAAAGCAGCTCCTATCCGGGACCGTTGGAATTTTCTCAATGAAAATCTGCAAAATTATTATGAACCTTATGAAAATATCACCATCGATGAGCAGTTGTTTCCGTATCGTGGGCGCACAAAGTTCACCCAATATATCCCATCAAAACCTGCAAGGTATGGGATCAAAGTTTGGTGAGCATGCGATGCTAAGACTAAATTTCCATTGAAAGGAAAACTATACACTGGAAAGGAAGGAGACAATCGGGAGATAAATCAAGGTGAAAACGTTCTAATGTATTTCGCAAATTGTTACACAAACAGCGGCAGAACAATTATTTCTGATAATTTTTTCACCTCTTTGAACGGCGCTAAACGACTTGCTGCTATGGGACTGGCATTTGTTGGCACCATTCGAGCAAACAAAAGATGTCTTCCTAAGGAAGTTATGAAGAGCACCAGACGACCAATTCTTTCAAGTGTGTTTGGTTTTCATGAAAATCTTGTTGCACTTTGCAGCTACGTGCCCAAAAAAAATAAGGCAGTCAATTTAATTTCAACCGTGCATTACACGAAACAAGCTGAAGGCATAGCCATGAAACCGGAGGAAATTTTATTTTATAATTCAACTAAAGCCGGAGTCGATACGATGGATCAAATGCTAACTCATTACACAACAAAACGGCCAACCAGACGCTGGACATACGCGTTTTTCTGCAACATGATTGATGTGATGGCATTGGCAAGTTACATTATATGTAAGCTAAATGATGAAAATACAAGAAAAGAAAGAAGACGCATATTTTTATATAAACTTGCAAAGCAATTGGTACTGGCCAACGTTGAAAATCGCATCAATAATCCGCACATTGTGGCATATAGCATTTGAAGCGTTCTTTGGGAGACCTCTCACTATAGCAAACCTTAATGTGGCTTCACGCAGTGGTCCAGACACATTAGCTGCCAAAAAAGTTTGCAGAATTTGCCTGCAGCAAGGTGACAAAATACGCCGTAAGACACGCTTTTTTTCCTGCAAATGCAACAATCCTGTTTGTCAGCAACATTCAAAAGTAGATTATTTATGTTTTTGTTGCCTTCCGCAAAATTCTGAATAAAAAAATCGATGTATTCTTCATAATAATTTTCTATTTTGTCATAAACATTTATTACTTTACCCATAATAAAGAGAAATATATATAGAACAAAAAATTGTTGCCCTTTTCATTCCAAAGATTTTTTCAGGTCTATTTTTTCTTCCTCAGGTAGCTAATAACATAGTAAAAAGAAATAGAAACACAAAATATAACAAATATTTTCCTATCTTAGTAAAAACTTTAACGGCAAACAGCCCTTATTTCCATACAAATGCATGTAAATGTATAGGGGTCTGGCCAGACACCATGTGCCAGAACTAAGGGCTCAAAATATGTGCCTGACGAAGGGTTAATAGCATATCAAATGAGAAACATACATACTTTTCACATCTACTCCTCAAAACGTATTAAATTTAGCTCACCATTAAACTTCTTTATATTTCAATAAAATTAGCTTAACGTATCCCCGTTTAAAACTTTTTGTATGTGAGAGTTTGTGAACATTTGAGGATACTTGAAGTACTTGGTGTTGCTTTATAAAAGAAATTATTCATTAATTTACTCATTCAATAAATTTTTACACTTTTCTATTTGTTCTATGCTCAGTGAAACTTATTATAGTTTAGCATACAAATGAAAGTGAAAAATACAACAGAAACATTAAAATACACTATATTGTACTGCATAATAACAGGGAAATGGCAAACATACAATTGCTTTTTCTTTTCTTGTGCAACCTGTGAAGACGGAAATAAAGTATTTGCCCGTTTCAGAAATTTTCCTGATTGATTGATTTTCAAGTTGTAAGGAATTAAATTAAAAATTTTATACATATTGCAGATATTTTTTGGCATATTTCAGTCTTAAAAGCATTTTTGCAGCATTTTTCAAATTTATAGAGCCTATTTTGATACTTTATTAGATTTATTTTAATATGCCTACTCAAGAAATCTATTTTAATTTATGATTAATAGGTGATTTGTCTAATCTGAATAACCACGAGTTGAAACGTGTTGCTAAATTTTAGCCATCCACATCTTAATTCCACTCAACATTTTCTTAAACTAAAGCAGTTTGAGAATACGACCGACGTTAAGGAAGTGTTATCTTTGAAATATCCCTGTAATTATCTTGTTTCTAAGATTATATATTACTTCCATTCGATTATTCAATCAAACTGTTTCCTTTATACTACTTTGTTTTAAAAAGCTTCAAATAAATTCCAACCCGTCCGGTAAATAAATACTAGACAAAGATGTTCATAAGTTGAAGGTAGAAATCAAAGTGAATTTATTCATACAATTTGTGCTGCTTATATACTATTTTCAATACCTGGTTGTAAATAAAAGTAACACTGATAACGTTGTAAATTGAAAATAAAGGTATTGACCAAATCTGATAGATAGTATCGTAAGTAAATTATAAATGTTAAATTCAAAATTGTCGTAAAAAGTTAAATGTAAATAAAAGTAGGAATTCAATGTTAAAATAATTTAAAAAAAATGAAATAATAAATAAAGATGAATAATGGAGTGTTTCACCCTTTATTAAATTGCTAGACGTTGACAGAATATTTTTTATATTTTTATAATTTATATCTGTGAATCTTAGTTAACATTTGATTTATTTTATCCAAAATTTTTAACTCTGAAGTCGAAGTCGTCTGTCAATAATTTTCGGTATAATTATTGTTTTTTCTTATTCTGCTTATTTTATTTCTATAATATTTTAAATGAATATAATATTATATTGAATTCGTGAATAAAAATTGTATAGACAGTATTTGCGAAAAAATTTTTAATTTTTGAACATATTTCCATTTTTTTATTGCACATTTAGTGCGCAAAAAACGCTTTGTTAGATCATATTTCTGTTTATTAATTTGGTATATTCAATATACAAATATGCATGTAAATTGAATTATTTATGGACATTTATAATAATAATGTTGTATTACAGTCTAAATATAATATCTACAATCTATGCAAGCACTCTTGCGTATAAATAACTAACATTTGAAAGTTTGCATAAATCGAAAGAATCTGTCGTTTTCCACGTGTGCAGTTCATTGTTGCTTGTTCTGTTGAATGTATGATGTTATATACTATTCAACGAGATATATAATAGCTTGCGTTCAGTTTTATAGCGGCTGAAAAAAATCATTTCCCCAGGTGGTCTAATCAAATTTATTCTGTCTTCTTTAAAATCGTTAGGGATTTTGTATCTTTTTCCAAAGTTATGGAGTATTTAAAAATATACGCTAAATTTTATCGATTTGTTAACAAAGGTTTTTCGCGAAAGAATATTTTGTCCCCTACAGTAGTTGTATTCTCTCATTTGATTTTTTTTAGATTACTAAATTCAGCAATTGTAAAGTGCTTTTAATGAAGAAAATAATGTGATATAATTCTGTGTTTGTTCAAACACGTAGGATTGAACTAAAATACAAAATTATACAAAAAATATATATATTTTTTTTAATCAAAATTTAAAATCGCTAATACGTGCTCAAACTTCAAAAAGCCGCTAAGGCAGTTCAATTCCATTTACTAGAATTAGCTTTCCCAGCAGTGTAACTAGCTTCTGTAAAAAAACCCTCGAGTTAAGCTGCTTAAGCTAAACAATAATATATATAACAAATAATAATAATAGTTATTTTTGAAGTTTGAGTTTTGTTTGAAAAATAATAGTTATTTCTTAAGCATTTAAGAAATGCATTATTCGAAATATGCTTCGATATCTTATTACAAAAAGTTTTGTTTATTGACGGTTGAGACTCCCCATATACATGCAGTTTATTGGTCCTTATGCCAAATCATCATCACAAGACCTTAAACCATATTCCTGGAAATTTTCAGAATAAAAATACAGTACAACCTCCCTAATCCGGACACTCGCTAATTCGGACTATCTAGTAATCCCGGACATTTAAATTTTTCGGACAAATTGGAAATTTTTCCTCTATAGTTCGGACAAGTGTTCTTTTTTCTCAGTAAAATTTGCGTGACGAACTGTTTTCAAAAGCTATTTTATGGGCTGAACAAACCAAAGCGACATATAAAGATATTTTATTTTTAAGCTGACAAATTACATGCAAATTCTTATTTTTCAAAATGAATATTTTTGGTCACTTTTAGTATGTTTCTTTATGTTTTCTGTAAATAAATTTAATATTTACAAATGAATACTTATTTTGTTAGCGAAAAGAATTATATATATGTACATTTATGTATTGCCTTTAAAATTTTATTTTAACTGTATTCCGGAATATCCACTAATCTGTCCGGATTATGGGGGTTGTACTGTGGTTAGTTTTTGTATGAAAATATTTCACCATCGCCGCCAAAAGTTTTTCAGGGCTGGTTTAGCTGTTTGACTCACTATTAATGGAAACATTCCAATAAAAATATCTTTTTACTTAAATTTAGTTATCGGATGCAATCCATATCTTTTTTCAAAGATTTTCAAAAACTTTTGTTTGTTGAGACTAGCTAAAAACCCTCAACAAACAAAAGTTTTTGAATATCTTTTTACATTAAAATACAGAAACACTGTTCACTCACAAATCGAAAAACGATGAAATTTTTTGTTTCCCACTTCATTTGAGAAATACAGAAAGGAAGTGCGGGTTACTTTTTTAGTCTAGCATGTCAGATATATGCAATTATTTTGCCAACAACCTTAAAAATGCTTTTCTTATGATTATTAATATACATATACTCCACTCCACATAACGAAATTATTAAATGTAAAAAAAAGGCTATTTACACAAAGAATATTTAAACAGAACTTATAATGTCAGTATGTAATTATGACTGCAGTAAATAATTTTGTTGGTAAACAACTTTAAAAAGTACATAAAAAATCTTCATAAATACTTTAGAAATTTTAAAATTCTTTTATTTATGCATTGACTTGTTTCCTCCGCTTTGTACGAGTATGTAAATATCGTACTTCTTACTTTGCTCTGGGCAATATAAAATTATTATAGACACAACAAAACTTCTTATATATATATTTTTTTTTTACTTTATCTTCATGAGTCAATTTAAATCATACATATGTGATAGTAGTTGTAGGGCAGCAGGTTGCATTTCATGTTCTATTTCTAAAGAAACAATTTGAATTTTTTAGGAATGTGCTTTAAACATTAATTTCTTTTTATAAGTGTTTTATAGTCATGCTAGCATATTTTAGCTAAGTATTGTTTTAAATTCAATTATTATTTTTATACATGTCGCATTAACAGTCAACATTTTCCTTTTCTTGCGGTTTCCGTGAACTTTAAACAATAAAAGGAGTTTCTAAATGTCAGAGCTTCTATTATAAAGAACAAAAAGAAGATACGCTTTTTATAGTCGCTTCTTGAATTGGATCTACTACATATTGTTGCGATTCTAGGTCTTTCTTGTTACACTTTGTTAAAACTTTCTAGTTTGTTTTTTTATACCTGGATTTTGTAGATCATGTGTAAATCCATAAATTTTAGTGAATGATAATTCCATGAAATTAATGACATAGAACTAAATTATAACTGCACATAATTGCCCTTATTCCAGTTGTCAACATCGACGTCACATCAATACGATACCAAAAAATTGGGGTTTGTCTACCCGTTGTAGAAAAACAACTGACTGCTATTGAGAGGCTCATGTTATTTTCCAGACCTTAGAGTATATATATATTATGGTATTTATATTAAAGTATATTTTGCCACAATTAATGGTATGTGGCCAACCATTTTCAACAAGGAGTAAACAGACCACCGCAAACAGAAATATACTATCAGCAGTACAAAATTGTTCTTGAGAGCGAGTAGACAAGCCCCAATTTTTTGGTATTGTATTGATGTGACGTCGATGTTCACAACTGGAATAAGGGTTAATATATTTTTACATTTTAGTGAATTATTCAAAATACGAGTAGTATTCACCCAAACAAAAAAGTGAACTGCATATTTTTACATCTCGTTTTTTATTTCCTTTTTAATTGTTTTAATGATTTTCCGTTTCCTTACATTATATTATTTTTATGTATTTTCTACATTCGTATTTATTTTACTTTACACTCCTTTATTGCTATTTTCAGAGTTACAAATATCTTTTACTTTTGTCTAGCGCTTGGCTGACTGGTTCGTTTTGCTTTCACGCTTCGGTAAACAAAACAATAATAAACAAAATTCAATAGATATCTTCATAGACATAAAATGAGGAAACATGTAAATTTTTTTTTAATTTTATAGAAGAAGGAAAAAAGTGTAAAATTTTTCAAAATATAATAGTTTATGGTCAATAAGTTTAGACAAACGAGTACTACACATTTATAAACAAATATCACGACTATAATATTTTGTCATTTACATGGAATTTCTTTTAATCTAACGGTGTGGTTAATAAAAAACAATCAAGAAGTAGTGGAAGCGTTCATAAGTCGTAAAAAACCGTTGCGTATTGGCTGCTATTTTTTTTTTATAATACAATTTTTTTTGTTAACTAAACTTAACATGTTGTGCTCAACATCTCGGCAGCTGATCGAAGAGGGTCATGACCAGGGCAAGTTTTTCATGCTATTTGCATAAAAAATATGCATATGCATTTTTCCACTTTTTTTCCAAGAAAAGCATTTTTGATATAACTTGCATGAATTTGCATATTACGCAGTTTGCCAAATCTTTTTAACAAAAATTGTTTATGATTTTTTTGTTTTTTTTTTTAAGAGAAGTAACACTCAGGCAATTAGTATGCCTACCAACCCGTAGGTGTGTTACCTTCTTTGGGAAAGGGATAGTGAGAGAGGACAGATAGTGAAAGAGAGAAAGCTTAATTTTTACAACTCTGATATTGCGCGCTGTGTTAGTTTTTAGATCAGTGTTGCAGCGCCTCTGATGTCAAGTAGGCGCATTAAATGTGTTTTAAGCTGTTGCAGCCATTATTATTAATTATTTTACTTCGCCGGCGATTTTGCTACAATACCGACGAAGGAGGGCGCTGTGATGTCCGCTAGCATACACCAGTATCAATTGCTGTCAGTACTGTTCAGTGACCAGTGCTATGCCTTCATCACTTAAACACTCCGACAACAACAAATAAAATGGCATACTAATGCACATCTGAAAAATGCTGGAGGTTATGACTTGTCTGAAGCTGGGCTCGAACCCACGTTCTTAGACATTATTTGCTTTGTAGTCAACGCGCTATCTACTTCAGCCAACAGCAGCTGCATATATGGTCTCCACAATGCGATCAGAAAAAATTTTACCCAAAGATGTTGCATATTACATGTCTGGCTCATGGGTTGCACAGAACTGCAGATTTTGTTCGCTTACATTTTGTAATGTAAACTCAATTGTTTCAAATTGCACAATCATTCTTAAGGTAGAATTACTCGTACATACATCATATGTAATGCGTAGTATGTTTCCAAATCATCTTATTGTCTTTGTTCAATCTTCCTTGAACACGAAACCTTAGTTAGAAGAAAATTAAAAACCGAATTACTTACCTCTTTGAATTGCTTATCTTTTGAACGTCAAAGTATATAATTAAACACTGAATTATGAAAATGTGAATTGCCTTTATAATTTGTACTTTATATTCAATTAATGTTAGAGTTAATATTGCTAAAAATCGCCAAGTTGCAAACATTCTTTAAAGTACTCGTTACATCTTACTCGCTACCAATTCCTATGGTCAATCGACGGTAGGAAAAGTCGCCAAATAAGCTAAAACGAGGGCTTGCGATTGATCTTTTGAAAGCACAGCATCAATAAATTTAAAAGGAAACCTTTACACTATACCTCAGATTTTCTTGGGTTTAAAAAGGAATAAAAGTGAGTATACCCAACCAGCCCCGTACTCTAATTTACTGAAATTAAAGCAATAAAATACCACTTTTTGTTACGTTTCAACCCCCAATTATAATTTCTCCCTGTGAGCAGTCATAATTAAATCATCTATTGTAGATTCGGGCTTAATCTCTCACTTAATCTCTCTTAATCAACTCACTCTACCGAGATTTAGGAATAACCCAGCAGGTTTATTCAGTCTTAATAAATTTAATGCATTCTATGTGCCCAAGTATAATCAATTCCCTGAAGCCCTTTTCCACTACATGTGGATCTTGGTTAAAGATTGCTGTATATTATTGCGACAACTTTATAGAACGTGAATTTTCAGTATATTCGACCGTTTTTGTACGACAAACGAAGATCCTTTCAATTTAAAAAAAAACATATGATTATTCTTTGTAATAAATATTTGTGTCTGTGTTTTTTCGGCTGCAAAATTCTGAGCATATTTTAAAGCTTTTTTTAGAAATATTTGCACGCATATTTTAATAATTTTTGTGCATATTTAAACTTGCCCTGGTTATGACAATTGCATGCTAATGCGTCGCCGTTTCCTTAGCTAGCGGCTGCAAACTAATTTGATCATTTTATACTACAAATGTTATATATTTTATTTATTTAGATATTTATTATAAAAAAAACTTTTGTTTGTTGAGGGTTTTTTAGCTAGTCTATATACATGCATTTCATTGGTGCTAATGTCAAATTGGTTCTAGACCTTAAACCATATTTTTGAAATGTTTCAAACCTCTTATCTTATACAAAAACTTTTAAAAAACCAATAAGAATTTCAAAAATTACAAAAGTATAAATAAGCATAGTAGGCTCTGAAACTTATCCAAAAATCCCAACAAACAAATTATATTATTCGATATGAATCTATATTTGGTCGCGTTCATAAGACGGAGCTGTCGAGCTCAACTATCTCGCCTTGCAAATATTAAAATAATATTTATGAAGTTTTCTTAAGTATGTCACATACTATTTAATTCACTATAAAGTTGAATATTGTTTTTAACACGGTGGCGGCTCAGCGTAAAATAAAAAATATTCAGGTAGGTGATGGAAATCCATCCTTTTCAAATCGCGTGTTTTGGCAAAACTAATCATTGCCAAATACGTGTGCTATAAATCGGATGATGTTGTGGAATTGATATTAATTTCTGATAAAATTTTCTAAGCATTGAAAACACTAAACAAGAATCAATTAATTTGCTTTTTTTAGAATTTGATTTTTGAAATTGAAGGATTTCAAATCGATTCCATCACATACTGGATTATCTTTATTTCTTTTATATTATATATTGATATCCTTCAATAAAACTTACTATTATATTAGAAATTTGTTTAATGTTTTGAAATCAATATGAGGAATACTACATTAAGAAAAGTATTTAATTGTTATATTATTAGTGGTCAAATTGAATTTATTAGCTCTTTAAATATTTGCTGTTACACTTTTTGCAAGGGCCCACTTAATGCTGGAAACAAAATGCCCGATAGTTTTCAAATCCAAAATAAGTTTTATTTCTTTTCTACCGATTGTTTGGGTTGCTTGTTTGAAAGTGCCGACATTGAGTGGCAAATAAAGTTAGTTTAATACGACCAACATTAGCAGCAGCAATCTCTTAGTATGTACTCCGTTACAGTTGAGTAGTTTTTGTGTGCAGTACAAAATAATGTGCTGAAGTGCCATAAATCATAAATGCGACATTTGTGCAGCAAATGTAGTAGGGCTTGCAATCTATTGTATAGTAATTAAATGCACACAAAAACATTTAAAATAGCAAAACCGAAAGCATGAGCATTTTTTTAAGATTTTAAGAACTTTTAAATTGAAAGAAAATAATTAATGGGAATTTTCATTTAATTAAAATGCAAGAAAATTTAACAAGTAGTGTGAAAATGTATGCTAGTAATTCATATTTGAGTAACGAGAATATATTTTAATAATGTTCTACTTGAAAAAAAGTGAAAATATGCGGGATGACTATAGGAAATATTGCAATTGGCTCACAATGGGAAAACGAGATTTTTATACACTTTAAAATTACCAATTTAAGTTTCGTATAATGAAAAATATGTTCAATTAAATCAGGCCCTGTAACTCCGGAACGAAGTTATAATATAACTTTACTTATTTTAGAAAGGACAATAACATCATCAACAAATTTTTATAATTTTGAATAGGATAAATTTTCTACTTATGTATAACGTTTTCAATGCTTCGATCTCTATCTGGAAAACGGTTTAGCGTACAAACTATCACTGTAAGCACAATTTATAGGAAATTCTATTCTCTACAACTTTTGCTATAACAACAAACGTAGTTTCCAAGACAGAAAACGAGTTATCCAGAACAACCCGATTTTCGTGCCCTCTGAACTTGAAGAACTTACCACGCAGACAGGATATATAATGAGACTTTTGAGAAATTTTTTGGAAGGGTTAAATGCAAGGCAAATTCATAACAGGTAGACTCGCCTCAATTCACATTTAAAAATATTTGTTTTCTTTGTCAAAATCAACGTCAAACTCTATCTATAAATCAAACACAAACAAATTTTGAGAAACAAAACAGATCAAAATACAAGGAGATGCAAGGAGCAAAAAATAATCAGCTGAGCTGTCGAGACCACCTTGAATTAAATTCGCCTTGGATTAAATGAAAGCGTATACAACTATAGTATTTTTCATTCCTATATGAAACGCTGAAATGTTTGGGCTGTGCAATAAATGTTAAATATATCCCAAAATACGAGATATTATATTGATGTAAAGTAAACTTAATTTATATTTGGTAACTTCCTAGGCTGTATATAAAAAATATTATTTGTCTACGTTGTTAAATGTTCTTGAAGTTAGTTTGCAGGTTAACACACAAAGTGACATTAAATTCTTTTCCCAAATCCATTATTATTTGCGATATTTATGCATCGTATCTGGCATTTCATTTTGAAATTAATTATAATTAATATTACCCGCAGTTTTGCTTAAAGTTTTAAGGGCATTTTTCTTTTTATGTCAATAACAGCTCTTTTGTATAATAATAAAAAAATCCGATAAAATTACGTCTGCAGCATTTTTAATTGTATTATCTAGAACTAATTTCTTTAATGCAAATAATTTGTTACTAATTTCGTAGGGGGTCTCTCTAAAGTTCGATTTGAATGAAACTGTGTTGGAATTGCGAAATAAAATATAAGTAAAAATTTAAAGAGATTGATTTTCGAATCAAATTATAGCATAAACCCACAAATTTTAATTCTTAGTTACAATGTGGTCTCCAAAAAAAATATGTTAAGTTCTCTTCAACCATTGAGTTATTGATGATAACACCATGTCATTCATTAAATTACACATACAAAATAATATGTTTACA
The DNA here is from genome assembly GCA_956483585.1 of Gymnocheta viridis. NCBI lineage: Eukaryota > Metazoa > Arthropoda > Insecta > Diptera > Tachinidae > Gymnocheta > Gymnocheta viridis. The sequence goes on along the minus strand of OY101440.1, from coordinate 104,080,238 downwards.
ATTCAAAATTTCTTTATACATTATTTCATTACTTTTTTTTATTTTTAAGATTTAACATGCAGTTTTCCCAAACTATTATTTTAGTTGTTCAGTTATTTTTTTATAATTTAGCAGCTATAAGTTAATGGAAATTGGAAAATCTAAAACTTAATATAATCTACTTTGCAAATTATATTACAGAAATCGTCATTCATTTGTGGAAAGTTCGGTTATAAAGCTGAAAACTTTCAAATCGTTTGAAATTTACGTCAAATTTACTAAAACCTTTTAAATGCAATTTTAGAATAATTTTTTTTGTTTTTTGTTTTTTAGTATTTTATTTTAAAGTATTTTAAACCTTAAAAAATCTTTCTTTATAAATTAAATTTCACTTCATATTAAACATAGAATATTTTTCTTCTTTCAGAATCTTTTGTGGATGGCACCCTAAATCCTGCACGTTAGAAGTTTAATGAAGACCAGTAATATGTACATCAACATATATGTATTTTAAATTATCTTAGAAAGATTTATACGATTTCCAAATATTTGTTAAGTTTTGCTGTATATGCATATACATACATACATCTAGTACATAAGCAGTTAATGATTATTTTTTCATTAAAACTTGTTAAATTAATAAAAATAAAATAAAATAAAAAAAGTTAAATAAAACAAAACTAAAACTTAAACAAAATGTGGGTTTTTGTGTGTTTTTTTATAATAAAGAACATATTTGGTGAGTAAAGGTACGGTCACACTTGGCAAGCATTTATTTGTCCAGAAATACGTAACGTGATTTAACTTGGTTTTTATATTACGAAATGGAGGCAATTATGCCGCTAAATGCTATTTTTATATTTATTTTAATAAATGCGAAACGTATTTAAAAAAATATTCGAATTTAAGAAAATGCAAATTTAGCTTAGTTGGTCACGTTTTTTTTTCGGTAAATATAGAAAAAAAGTTGATATTTCTGTAAATATATTTTTGGAGAACAGGCCATCATAATTTGCAGAATGCTTACTTCATATTTCTATATTTTTGCAAAGCTTTCGCCTAAAATTATGCTGCAAAAATTATCTATATTTTTAATTAATTTGATATGGCAGCTCTTTTTATGCTTTTTATTTTCCTTATTCTTACATTTCCTTATTCTTTTATTAATATGCACTACTTGTTTTCTGCTAACCTGGTACATAATTCGTTAGTTTCGATTACAAAATCGAATTTTACTTTTTAAGGTTCTATATGTATATGTATATATATATATATATTATTGTACGTAGATCAATTTTTTTATTTTACACTATAATTTAATTATCTCATAAAAACTTGCTGCTGGTCATTCTTATTTGTGTCTCTCCTGGATTTTCTGATCACTTGGTAATTTAGTGTTATTTAACAATAATAAATGCATGCCTGTGAATTGATAGTTACCAGAGCTGTAAATGAATCATTCTTTTTTGATAAGATTTGAATTAACTCTTTTCCCAACAAAAAAGAATTGAATTGAAATTGAAATCAATTCAAATGAATTAGGCAGAAATGAATTGCAATTGATTTGCTAATTCAAATGAAATTGTCAAATGAATTGCAATTCGTTTCCAATGCAAACAAATTTGTCAAAGTGAATTGCAATACATTTCCAATTCATTTGAACTGAATTGAATTTTAATAATCAATCAAATTCAAAAGCAGATCTAAGGAATGAAAAATGGAAATATCTCCTACCAAAAAGAAAATATTCAGTACAAAAATTGAAAAATTTGTTCTGGATCCGTACCTGATCGAAAAAAAACATGGTGTTTGGGAGTCGTTTCTTCAAGAACTGACTTATTTTGCAATACGCTATTATTTCATTCACCTTTAACAACAATAACTTTTAAAATTTATCATCTGAAAGATATCTACGTTTAGGTATATTTAGAATAGAGGCAAACGAAAATAACCTTTAAACAGCTGGAAGTTTTCAATACAAAAAGTAAACAAATTTGAGATTCAAAGTTGCTAGAATCTTTAAAATTCCATAGAAAATTAAAAAAAATAAATTTTCCATAATATACAAATATAAGATAAAAACAAAATATGATTGTTAAACTCAAATTTAATAATATTTTCACACTAATTGATAGGAATAAAAATATAATCTGTATTCTTTTAGCAAATACACAAAATTTTCCCATTTTGATATCGCCGATACCTATTAATTCAAAGCCTATTCTGCCGATATCGTGGTAAATTCAAATCTAAGAATTTTTTCGTCTTTGGATTATACTGGGTGATATACAAAACGAGCGTTTTGATAACAAAACGGCAGTGATGCTTACTGCATACTAACTTACAAAATCAATTCTTATTTCAATCAATTCAATTAAAAAGAGTTCTTAATGAATTGCAAATTTTTTTCTAATTTATTTGAATTAATTCCAAATCAGTTCAATACAAGTTAATTAGAAATGAATTGCAATTCACTTTGACAAATTCATTTGGATTAGAAATGAATTTCAGTTCAATTTGACAAATTCATTTGAATTGGAAACGAATTGCAATTCATTTGACAAATTCATTTGAATTAGGAAATGAATTGCAATTCATTTCTGCTTAATTAGTTTGAATTGATTAAAATTTCATTCAATTAATTTTTTCGTGTAAAAAGAATTAATTCAACATTTGCTAATTTAGTGCTTGAATGATTCGCGAGTTAATTCAAAAATAAATGATTCATTTACACCTCTGCTAGTTACATACCCGTGCATGCTGAACACTAAACGCCGAACTTCGTTAGTAGTAAAATGTGGTAGACATCGTTAGTTACAAAAACTTTTTTCTTTAATAATATATTTTTATTTCGTTAACGTCTAAAATCTGCTACAGAAATATGAGGAACAAAATTATTTCCATTTAACTGAGTTGGCAAGACTGTTTTATTTTTCGTTCTTACTTTTCTTATTACATTCTTTACACGACTCTTACTATTTTTAACCTCTCTTGCTATTCTGATAACCTGATATTTTTGTTTTTATATTTATATACATACATATTTCATTTTTAAACATAAAGTAAAATAAAAAAAACACTTACATAGTAGATATGGATGGTTAGCTGAAAATTTGAATGTTAAATAAATTGCCCCCAAAAACAGCAGATTATATGACGGACAATAGGTACTAAATATTCTACAGACAAGCCAAGTAGTTTGCTAAAAATAAAAAGAAAAAAAGCTGCAACCATGTGATGCTTAGGAAAACTAAATTTAATATTTACAGCTATTTATCAGAGCTAAAAATGAATCATCATTAATTTTTAATTTTAATTCGTTATGAATTAGCTAAATTATGAAATAATTCTTTTCACAACAAAAAAGAATTGAATGAAATTTGAATAAATTCAAACGAATTAGGCAGAAAGGAATTTTATTTCGCTTCCAATTCAAATAATCTTGTATAATGAGTTGCAATTCGTTTTCAATTCAAACGAATCTGTAAAGTGAACTGCAATTCGTTTCCAATTCATATGAATTTGTTAAAGTGAATTGCAATTTATTTCCACTTCTTTTGAATTAAATTTATTTTGAATTCATTCAAATGAATTAGAACAATGAATTACAATTCAAATGGATGAAATCAAAAATGAGTTGCAATAATCAAATTCAAGAGCAGATCTAGGGGAAATGAAAATTGGAAATGTCTCTTACCAAAATGAAAATATTCAGTACAAAAATTAAAAAGCCTTGTGCAGTATATCATGGGAATTCCAAATGTAACTTTTTTTTTGTCTTTGGACTATAAGAGGTGATATACAAAACGAAAGTAATGCTTGCTATCTTTTACATAAAACATTAATTAATTAACAAAACGAAAGCGATGCTTATGGCGTATTTACTTAAAAAATCAATTAAAATTTAAATCAATTCATTTCAAATGAGTTCTTAATGAATTGCAAATTTTTTTTCTAATTTATTTTAACTAATTCATAATCAATTTAATTCAAATGAATTGGAAATGAATTGCAATTTACTTTGACAAATTTATTTTAATTAGATACAAATTGCAAATCCTTCTACAAATGGCAATTCATATTACAAATTCGTTTGAATTAGAAATAAATTGCAATTCATTTTTACCAAACTCATTTGAGTTGACTCAAATCTCATTCTATTAATTTTTTTGTGTAAAAATAATTAATTCAAAATTTACTAATTCAATGCATGATTGATTCGCGGATTAATTCAAAAATTAATGATTTATTTACAGCACTGCTATTTATATACATATTTATTATTATTAACCCCGTTTAATTATGCTCTTAGAGCAAGAGCACCAAGCGCAGTTCTGTGTTTTTTCTATCGAAAATTTCACCTTGCCACAAAATTTCGCTTAAAATATTTAGACATAGTATTAGTTAATAAAGATATAACTTTGGACTTCATATAGTGCGTACGATGCAATATGTTTTTCGTTTAGTTACGCATGAGATCGTGAAGTTAAAATCATATACAATCCTACTATCCTTTAACTATCATATCAGTATGTCTTAATTTAGCTAAGATTACAATTGATTTAAAGTGGCCTAAAATTTTTGTAAAAAGGAAGAAATTAGTAAATTTAAAAAATAGTTGATTTGATATTTAAAACAGCAACAAATGAATATGATATTCTTTTCACCGTTACTTAGCTCAAACTTATAAATTTCATCTAAGTTAAAATGCAAAAATTATTTAAAGCAGTATTAATACAAAAGGCAACCTTAATAGATAAATTTTACTTAACTGGATTTTCGTATTGTTGTTGTCAGTTAAAAACTAATAAGCCGCTTTAAAACCACATAGAAATAGAAAAAACAAAAAGAGATTTCAAACTTAAACAAAATGGTATAAAAATGCATATGAAAACAATCCCATACTCGCCAATAGAAACTATTCATCTGGATGCAATAACTAAGAACAACAATTTGTTTAACTCCCATTCACATCCACCAACGTTCAGTGGGAGCTTAGTCCTGTTTTTATAACTTTTTTTTAGAGTTTTGAGTGGAGTTTTGTTTTTTCAATTGCATCTTTTTTCTATGTGACATTTTTATTGAAAATATAGTAACTCGTTTGAAATTTTTGTATTTTAGGTTTCATCATCTATATTTAGAGATTTTAGAACAGGAAAAATATTCTTGATAATAAAAATTAGTTTTTCAGCCAAGACAAATAAAATTAAAGATCACAGCATAAATGTAAAAAGATTAAAAAATTTTTAACCGAATATTCCAGGAAAAAATTAATTTTTCAAGCAGCAATATATACATAAACAGCATAAATTTGATAATAACATGTAAACTACTGACTAGGATATGAACAAGTAAATGACTCTCAGATGGTCGGCAGGCTTCTTCAACCCCTGGAAAATGTTTTATTTTAATTCATTGTATGTTCATGAAAACATGTTTTTAGCGCTGAATAAAAAAGTCGTGCAATAGACAACTGATTAGTTAGTTAAACATCATGAGTTGACATCAAAGCGAATATTTAATTTTTATTTAGTATTCAATGAATTTTACGTATTGACATTTTTGAGTCATTATTTGTAAGCCAAGTTCGCAAATACTAACCTTCATTGACATCGCCCCGTAGTACTGGGATGTATGTACTTTATATATTTGTTACCATTTTAACTTACCACTTTGCAATTGTCGTTTTTCCTGGGTAGCTTTCAACTTCTAGCAAATCACATTTTTACATAGTTAAGGAGCTCCTTTAAACTTAAAAATAAATTTTCTAGTTTTTTGCCAAAATTCCAAAAAATTATTTAAAGTCGATCTAAACACAGTTTAATTAAAAAAAATTTTAAGTGGAGCTGCCTAAATAAATCAAGTGCAATTTCTACAATAACATTTAAAAAACCTTAAACAAATTTAGAAAATATTGCGCTGTGGCATTCGTGGATGCATTATCCTGATCGGTTCCAGTGCAGTGCTTGCCTTGAGATATTGCATGAGGGTTTCACATTTCCACTTTCATCAGAGAAACTCCAAGATTTATGAAGGTTTTACGAAATCTCTTATCAAATTACATAAACGTGCTTCGGTGTTGATCGCATCGTCACCAAGGCTTAAGCTATCATAACTTGATACGTTTAGCAGCATAGAATTAGTCTTGCCTACAATTAATCAGAATTGGTATTTTTTGTATGCTATTTTATGATGAGTCAAGTTTGCTTTGTATGCGATTGTGAATGTCATCGGCGTAAATGAAGAAGACTCGTCTGCAACTGTAAATAAAAATGTTAAAAAATAATGCATCATATAAGTTTTTTTTACAATAACAATTAGAAATCTTTATAATATTAAAACAAACTACAACAGTAATAAACAATTGCAGCAGAGGAGCTTAATGACACTTTGATGATTTTGCTAATTATCATCAAGAGCTGCTAACTTGTTTCTTAATTTTTGATACATAAACATACATTAACTTTTTAATTTTCCACTTAAGTTAAGCGACTTAAAAATTTTTCAGATATAAAAATCAGACAGAAAAAAAATTTGTTTATGATTTCTGCGTTTCTTCTGTTCTATCCTTTTAACATTTTGGAAATGAACGAGCAAAAGAAAACAAAGTATAGACAAAGTATAGTATACTGATTATCACGAGTTAAGAAGATTTTTTCAGATGTTTTGAGTATTATTGGACTTTTTGTACATTAAGGAATTTGCTAAGTACATGTGAATATTTCGCCAATTTTAACATTAGAAAAATGTAAATAAAAATTAGGTAAACGTAACAAAAAGTATTGAATTTAAGTATTTAAGATTTTTTATTAAAAGTTCTTTATTTTGAACTTCAAAAAACAATGTTTTTTAGTAGGCTAAAGCACTATTAATTGCCACGCCCACATGTCCCATGATGTCCCACATTTTCTTTCTTTCGCACAAATACCTTTAAAACAAAAACATATTCTAAAATTTTGTTTTTATTTTAAATGTAATTGTACGAAAGAATGAATACGTGGGCCTGGCAGTCAGTTTCTTTTAGAAGTAACACTAAAGCTGAATCTTTCTTCTTAGTATCATATTAAATTAAACAATTAATTAATTAAGTTATTCATTCAAGGGATGTAGAAGTTTAAAATAAAAATGTTCTAAGCTTTTTCTCCCTCAAGGCTCTTGCGATACGGGGGGTAAATAAGCGTTGCACCACTAAGCATTCGGTCATTCGGAACAACTGATATTTCCTCGTTATAGACTTTTTTCTTATTTACTTTCCACCATTTCCGATAGTCGACGTCATTTTCCATCCGTTTTCCGCTTAATATTTTGCAATAGTTTTTCGAATTAAAGGATAAGCAGGATTTTATAAACGAAATTGAGAAATGTCATCTCCGCCATTACTTTCATTCTTATTCATGAGCTTAAAATAATAGTCTCTGAAATAAATATAGGATTTCAGGATCTTCGGCGGGATCATATCTGATACGTTTCGAATTTTCAGTACACAATAGACCGTCTTCAAGCAAATCCATTTTTTTAATTTTTAATTAATTGATTTTCTAATATTGAAAATGTGCCGATGATGATGAGTTAAATTTATTCAACTTACTTCGGTGTGGGGGCAACAACTTACAGTAGCTTGCCAAATTAATAGCGACAGTTGATTGTTTTATCACTATGTAACTTAGGATGCACTTAACTGTGTTTTTAAGTGATATTTGTAACGCTGAAATTTAATTTTTTAAATTTATTAATCGGGATTGCCCCGGAACTTTTCAAAAATATGCTTTAAGGTCTACTGGTGATTTGGCATTAGCACCAATGAAATGCATGTAAAAAAGTTTTTGAAAATCGGTGAAATTTAATATTTATATCAGACTTGCTTCTATTATAAAATGTTTAAATAAATTTTGGAAGTTAACAGATATATTTGATTTCTATAATGTTTGAAATAATGACAGTGCCACAGGGCACTGAAAACTCGTAACAGACAGAGAAAGACGAACTTAAATATTTAAAACAAAGTTTTGCTTATTATTTTTGTAAATAGGTATTGTAATTTTTTTTTGCAAATTTTGTAATAATAATTAAATTTTACTACTTTATGTCGCCTAGTAGGGGTCGAAGATGCCATTTTCCTCCTAGAAAAAATTAAAGAAAATTAATTTAACGTAAAAATGTAAGAAATCCTGATGGTGCTTTATCACATCCTGTTATATTCGCCTTGATTTACATAAAATTTCAATGAATTTATATATTAGAATTCTCTATTTAGTATTTTTAACAAAGCATTACAAATTCCAATTTTTAAAGATGCAGCGAATAAATAAAACTATGGATTTTTAATAGTTTACCACACCACACATTTTTATGAGGAACATCAGAGAGGCATCTACAAAGTAAATAAAATAACAATGAAATATTATCCAGTTCTTATAAATTTCCGTGGTCGATAGGAACTCTTGAAAACAACCAAAGTTTTTAATACAAACCAGCCACGTCGTAATCCTACAGAAGTTGGAAAAACAATAGCATTTTACAAAAGCACAGCAATCAAAAACAATGAACTAATGAATTTGTGTAGACGTTGGAAATAGCCGCAGGGTGCATGCAGCCAGTAAAAATAATATGCAACACTCTATTTTGCAGATGCCGAACAATTGAGTTGATGCCATTGACGCTGATGATAAGAAAAAGTGTGGCAAAAACGTCAGAAATATTATTGAAACGGAAATGAAAGCTCACACCCACAAATTAAAAATGTAGTGGGCTAAAATATAAATTGTAGTTTAAAAATATTTATTTACATATTTTGTAAATATATCGTGTAACACATTTTTGCTAGATAATTTGATTTTACTGTTCTAAATTGTCTTATTACTAATACCTTAAAAATTGGTGATTATCACATGCAGGGATGCCTGTTAACCCTTTTCGAGGCTAGATTTAACCTTTTCTCTTATCTTTTAGCCTCGAAATTTACGTTTTAGTTTCGTGGCTTTGTTTTAACCATTTTATTTTAAATCTATCTTCAAAAAGGCTCAATTTTTATTTTCTACTGAACTCTTAATATCATCTTGAAACATTAAAAAATTAATCCAATGTTCAAACGTAAGTACACTGAAGACATATGACCACCATCTCTACGCCATGTAGACGATATCTTTTACGTAGCACCAAATAAAAAAGTCTAATGGCTTAATCACAAGATCCTTGGTGGACAATTGTGATCGCGTCTTCAGGAACTCACACGGTCAGGATCGACTAGAAATGGACAAGCCTGGGACTTCCTCAATAATTGCAATAATTGCAATTCTCAGGTGAGCGATGTAGACGAGTTCAATTTTTAGTGCCTAAAAACAAATATTCTGTTATATTTTTTATCCAATACTGAATTAAAGTCAAAAGAAATACCTGATATTTATGTTATATATTGACTTATATCAATTTAAAAATATGTAGAATTTTTTTTGTGCTTTTTATGGGAATCGCTAAATTATTAGCATTTTAAATACTTGATCACACTTTTTCCCAAAATTAATATTTGACAAAAGTTTATTAAATAATTTCTTCAAGCTTTAAGTCAACAAACTAAATATAAAATAAGTCATTTATATTTAGTACAATTTAAAAAAAAGGTCAAATATATCAGAATGTTTTTCCAAAATTAGTAAACTATTAATAGTTTTATTAAAAACGAATTGAAATTGATTCTTTCTTTCTTTTTTTTTTTGTTTATGTACTTGAAGTGCATTTTTTAAAATTACTTTTAGCATGTTTTATGCATTAAATGTTGAATTATTAATATACATTTCATAGCGTAATCTTTCTACTTGAAAAAAATCGTTATCTTTTAAATAATTTTTCAACCGGAGCCATTGATGAACCGCTTTTAAACTTTTTGTTTTATTTTTAATTATTTCCTTCTAGATTAGTCCTGTTATATTTATTTATTATTATTGTCATTATGGATTATATGTCCGTCTATCTGTCACGCTGATATAGAGTTGTTCGTTTTTTAGAGAATTGTTTATTTTTCTTATTAAGCTCTGGACCAGAATATTCTGAACTAGTATCGATATATAAATAGGAAAAGACAAATTTTAGATCCCTTTTTCAACATTGTTTGCCAACCAATTTCCTTCATTCTTTTGGCAAATAGTAAATATTAGTGACCCGCCTATATAATATTTGAATTGGTTTAGTATTAAAAAAATAAGAGGCTTATGTAAGAATTGGTTCAAGTAAAAACATAAACAACGCAATGAGAGTGTTTAAGAGTACCTACATACATATGTATATGAGATATGATATATTTTATAAATGTGCGTGTTTGTATGCAATTTTATTTCGTTAAAGTTTTTCCCATGGGGAAGGAAATAAGTTATGTAGTTTTTTTCTCTGTAAATGAATGCAACTAAAATAGGTATACATATAAGCTGGCGGTCGAATTTCGACCACTAGGCGTACTCTAGTTAATATAAAAAGATTAATATAATGTTAATTTTCTTATCACACCTTTTTATTTTAGCCCCACGTTGCAGATGAAAAACATAAAAAAACATCGCAAACATATTATTTCAAACAGCAGGATATAGAACGCTACAAACAATGCTAAAATCAAGGATGAACACGAAAACAAACAAACAAAAAAGAAAATGTGCAGATAAAATGGCCGCTCACAATTGCATATGAAAAGAACCACAGGTGGGTTACAAGCCTAAAAAAAATAATAAAAACAAAAAACAGTCATTGAGAATCTAAACAAGGACAAACAAACAAGAGAGTGGCACTAAAATTAGCATGAAGGCAAAACAGATGCACGGAAAACTTAAAGACCAGAGGAACATTAAGGCAGATCTAGAATGAGTCAATGAATGCGCTGATAGTATGCAACATATACTACAGATAAATAAAAGAATCATGGAACAATAAGAACTAAAAAAATGTTTTCATGTTCATGGTATCCATTAACATGAACGTAATCTCTGAACGCATATCATAAGTGTTGCTAAATCGTAGTCAGTGTAGACAGATGTTTGGATTTGTCCCTAAAAATTATGGACAGATTTTTGTGCGGAGGTGTTGCAAAACCTTTTTTTTATTGAAAACCTTTCCTTGTTTCTTATCCCTTTAGTCTTGCATTACATATTCTTCAAACGAATCAATGTTTCTTAATGGCAGTTCAGAAAGTTCCGCTTGCAAATCTAGTTCATATAACTTTTACGAACAGTCCTTTCCGCCCAAATATTGAGTGGATTCCACTATGTGTTTCAATGAAACCATAAACCATTTCACATGACCCGAAATATATTAGAAAATTTTGGATGCATCATTCGGACATTTTTCAAATTCATTAAAAACAAATTTTGTGCAATCCTTGAAATTTGTTCTGTTATTTCGAAAATACTTAGAAATTCCATAATTTTTTGTATTGCAAAAATAACTTAAAATCGGGGAAAATCTTAAACAAGTTTCAAATTTACTTCATAAATTATTAAGAACCTTAGAAAATAATATTTTATGGCGGAAATAATGACACAAAGATCCAATTTATAAGATAAATTAAATTCATGAAAAAATTCATGATATTTTTTTTGTTGGCGAGCGGGGTAGAGAAGAATCCGGGAAATTAAATATTACACTTTTTCTTTTTTCAATGACTTAGTTTTTTTTACCTTTTGCATTTAATTTCGTACCTGATTTTATGTTTTATTTTTTTCTGTTTTCAAAGCGAAGACAGTTGCTTTTGTATATATTTTTTTTGTATACAAATCGCTGATGTTAAAGTATGAATGAGCCAATAAAGAAGATTAAGCGATTGCATTATAAAAAATAAACTATGAAATAGAAATATTCATGAGTTATAAATCACAGTGTAAATGTAAAATGTTTAGAAGCTACTTTTAAAGAAATGTAATAAAAGTTCATGATTAAAAATTCATCGTAAAAATTGGACCAAATACGCCTTCAATTTTTTTTAATAGCTTAAGCTGTATAAAATTTTAAAATCGAAATATCAGATTAATCACACAAAAGAAATATTTCCCAAAACAATTAACCAAAAAGTTAAAAAAACACAAAAACTGTAAAAAGGGGAAAATCAGAAAAAATTATATCCAAGAAAATTATGTTGGCAAACGATATCATTCAAAATATTTATTAGATACCATTTCGAAATTTGGTAACTGTATCTATTTCGATATCCTAACTCATGTAAGATACCATTGCCTTTAATAACGATATCATATCAATATTCGATTTCTGAACGTTTGAAAAATGGAAAAAAATCATATGAAAAAAACATAAATTTAGTGCTTTTCATAAAAATTTTAAACGTGTAAAAAGATTTCATTTTTTAGCTTTTTTTTAGCAAGGATTAAAGAAAATTTGTTAAGTCATGTGAATTTTATTAGCACTGTTATAGTTAATGAGGAGATGATAAATTTCCTTCAGATCTAATGGAATCTAATGTTGGTATGTTATTAGAAGAACATAACATGCTGCAAGCATCAGTTCTTTATTGTTGAGTTGACTTTTTACATTTTTAACGTGGCAAACGTCGTATCTGGGTTTGCGGCAATTTGTGTCCTCTCGTTGTGTGACTGTGAAATTATTTGTATAACGTAAAAACGAAGCAACATGAAAATTTACAAGGATTTTATTAATGGCGATGAAATATTTGCTAAAATGTAATTGGTCGGTGATGTGATTTAGGAGGTTTACGGCAAAGAAATTAGCCGCAGCGAAGGTGACATTAAAAATTAAAATTATGGATTCAATCTCTCAGCCGAAGACTGAACGGTTGAGACCGGTGTTGCTGTTGTTATGAATCATCGTTTGCAAGAATGCTTAGCTTTCGGAGACCAGAAAGGACTATATGAAAGAAGGTTTTGGCTAAATTGGAAAAGAGATTCCCCGATCAAATCGATATCTTCAAGAAAAACATGAACAAGGTAACGAAAGCAATTTTGGGACGTTTTAAGGATTTGCATTTCTTTACTGGCGAATCCATGGACTGCGACGGTGTGGTTGCCATGTGTGAGTATCGTGGACCTTGTGTCCAATGTGTACCCGTCCGAATGTTCTTCAGACACGGCTAGGAGAAAGAGAAGTGCTGATTCAGCTCTATCATCATTATTTTTTTTCTTTTTTGGGTAATCCCATTAAATAATTAGTTTCAATTTATATTAAGTTACAGTATCTACTCACTACTTTTGGACTAAATCAATGTAATTATTTTTCATTTCCTTATGTAAAATTTTACAGTGATTTGTATTTGCTAACAAAACTCAACTTTACAAATAAATATGTAAAACATTAAAAATAAAAAATTTGCATATTTTTATTTTGGAAATATTTTGATATCATGTCAGCGAAATTGCACGCGAACGACTCCTAATATTTATAAGCCAAATATTGTTGTTGATTGCCAGTAACTATTTGAAAATATATTTAAGAAAATTTTTAGGGTACCGTACCCAACAAGTGTAAAAGAATGTTATTTCTTTTGCAACACTCTCTTCCAGCTGCCACAAGGTTCTATCGTGTGATGAAGTGTTGAATTAATATCATTTTGTTTTTAAAATTTGTGTAGAACGCAGAATTGTTGAATTTTGATAACATTTTAAATTGTCCTATTAAGTGTAAAGTTAAGTTAAATTTACGAATTTAAAAATTATAACAATATTCGACCCGTTTTAATTTTTGGTTTCCCCAATGAATTGAGGATAAGTCACAAATTTGACTAAAAATCTTATTTCCTATTCCCAAGGTATCTCATTTTTCTTTCGACGTAATTTTCACCAGATTTTGCTAAAAGTTTCGGAACCGAAACCGTTAAGAGATTTTTATGATTATTTAATTTTATATTGAAAACAAAACGGAATTATCACGATATCATTTTGTTTTGAATATACAGGCTGGTAATGATTTATGCCTTAATTTTACGTTTTCATAAGAACTGTGTGTAAAAAACGGAAATTCAGGTTAATAAACCTTCTAAGCAGTTTTCCGTTTGCTAGTATTGACTGCAAAAGAAAACTTTTAGGGATTCTTAACATATATTGAATCTTACGAGTACAAGGATGTTAAAAGAACAAGAGATTTTGGGTTGTAAACTAAAATACAAACTAACGTTCAGGAAATTTTTTGATCACGAATTTTTTTACTTTTCGTTTTAATTATAATTTTTTACTGTCATATAAAAAAATTCATGCGAAATAAATGCAAAATAATATTGCTGAAGTTGTATTCTGTTCATTTTGTGAAAACGTACTTCAGCAGTATTATATTGAGATTATTTCGCATGAATTTTTTTATAAAGACTTTTCACAGCAGTTCGCACGAAAGGATGAAGAGAGTACCATGCTTTAAATTTTAAGAAATCAAGTTAATTTCTAAAAATTCAACAAAATAATACTACACAATTCTACATGACTGTTTTTTTTTGTGCAGAAATAAAAAGAAAAGTTTCAAACCTGAAACATGCACAGAGTTCAGTACCAACCTTAGTTCGCTTAAATAAAATGTTTATTTTACTTCCAAAAACATGAAATTCACAAACAATCTCTTTTTTCCAACAAAAATTATTTTTTATAAACATATCACTACTTTATTATAACGTAGTCATATCTTAAAAACAAGATTTTTGAGTTAAGAATGCCGAAATACTTGTCATATCGTGCTTCATTTTGTATAAAAAAATTCATACAAATATCCTGTTTACTCACCTCTTGAGCGGAGAACACTTTTTTAATTTTTCATTGATGTGTATGTAATTCAAAAACTTTAAACATGTTTTCTGACGAACGAGTTTTCTTGAGATATGACTACGTTGCAATAAAGGAGTAATATTTACAGGGTGTCCGCCAGGAAGTTATACTACTTTGTAATTTTTGATTAAATGAAAGAGAATGGATCTTATATTGATAAATGTTTTATTTAATGTCGGCAATTATGTATGGAATATAATATCAGATAAATGTTCACTTCTGTTGGCCTCACAAATGCGAGCCGTTTTGAGACATTTTAGAATGTATTTTAGTAATTTCATCACGAAAATTTTGTTTGAGTTGCTCAAGCCTTTCTGATTTGTTTGCATAAGCCTTGCTTTTCAGATATCCCCACAAAAAGAAGTCCGGGGCAGTCAAATCAGGCGACCGTGGAGGCCAATCAACATCACAATTTCTTGAAATAACTTGTTGTATAAAGAGGTCATGCAGTAATTCCATTGTAATCCTGGCTGTATGCGATGTGGCACCGTCTTGTTGATACCACATACTAATCAAGCCCAAAGCATACAGTTGTGGCGTTAAAAAATTTTCAATCATATCCGTTTTCATTTTCAAAGAAGTAAGCTCCAATGATTTCTCCTGACCAAATTGCTCACAATACTGGCACTTTTAATGGATGCAGAGGTGACTGATGAATAATTTGAGGGTTTTCCATTGCCCAGAACCGACTATTCTTGTTGGCACGTTGTTTCTCCCAAAAATTTCACGTAACTTTCTCATCGTCACAATAATTGATGATTGATTTTTATAAAATTTTTTAACGATTAAAACACGTTTGTTTATCGAATATTTTTCCATAATAAATTTGCCACGTGTCTACTTCACGACTGCCAAGTGTGAACTGTCAAGACTAATGTCCACCAAAATGGCAGACACCCTGAATAACATTTCAGGCAAAATAAAAAAAATGTTCAAATAACATAAAATTAAAACCCACTGTAATTTAAAATTATACTCCCTCCCTCCTTCGTAAAGGATATTTCGATACTCCAATGTGTATTAACCTCAGAAATGAAATTGAATGTTTAAAAAAATTAAATAAAAAAATACCTTTCTTTTTCGGAACATGGTATTTCTTTTACTAACTTTTTATACGGGTATTAATATAACAAAAAAAAACAAACGAACTTTTAAATAATTATTGTAATTGGAGCAATTTGTTCGAAAATGTATTTAATGTTGCAAAAAAAAATTTAAAAATTATAATTTCATGGAAAGATGGATGATAAATGAAGCGGTACTTATATCCTGAAAAATAATTTATTAAGAACAAACGAATCAGAATAAAAATTTTATTTTCATATTTTTATTCTTCTGGCACTTTATGGATTTTTTCATTTCTTATTTGTTCGTTTTAATAGATGACGAACAGCGTTGCCAATTTAGACTTTGCGAGAAAAAGTCTATGTTTTAGCATCTATGTTTTTTTTCATACCGTATTTGCCCTTAAATAGTCCCAATTAATATTAATTTTTCTATTTGCACAATTTTCAGCGCCTAAGTTTTGATTACTGGACTTTAAAAACATAAAGTCTATAAAAAACTATCTTCACAAAATCATTTCGTTTCATATTTTGGGATTAAGTCCTGGCCTTGCAGGCATGTTATATTTTTATTTGATTGAATTTCATCTTAATTATTTTTAATTGTGTGCCTTCATGTTATAAGTGGCAAAATATTTAATCACATATAGAATTTATGAACACAAAGATGTTTCTGCGAAACAGCAAAATAACCTATTATCTTTGTCATGATTGTTGTATTATAAACATTAATTAAGCAAAATTAATTTTTGTGAATTAGTAATTTACTAGAATGCGGACAGTATTGCAAACTAAATTTTGAAAATTGTACTGCTCTAAGTATGTATTCCCCATGTTAAAAACATGCCTCATGGAAGCATGTTTGTCAACGAAAGTAATGATTAGTTATCTCCTTTGGAAACCTGCTTAGAGTTAGCTCCATCTCTTTGCTGGAAACACAAATATAATTTAATGCCAATTTACAATCTTTAAAATTCTTTATTATTTGAAAGTAGAGATGGGCACCGCTCACGTGATTAGCGTGAATCCTTCGTACTTAGTTTTTTGTTTCAATCACATGAGCGTGCATGAGTATAAAAAAATTGAGCACGGGAGAGGGTACGCGAGTGTTGTTTTTAGCATGATTGCTCGTGATTTATATTTGATTTATTATTTTTTAATTATTTTATTGTTTTTTTTTTTCGTAAGTATCTCATGATCATGGCTAACTTTTTTTTGAACTCACGTGAGCGTGCAAGAATGTGAACTAAAATAGTATAAGGTTATGCAGTAATTTTTTTTATCGTGAGCGTGCATGAGTGAAAAGTTACTCATGCTAACAACTCTATTTGAAAGCCCCATTTTGTAAAACTTAGCTGAGAAAACATTTTTTCCAACTCGGCAGAAAAATTGCATTATCGAAACGATGTTTTGCTAATACAGTTTCTTTTAGCCTTTTTAAGGGCCGACTTAACTTCTTTTTTCTGCAGCTCTCGGCAACACTGCTGCAGAACAACAACTATAATAACAATGAAACAAAACTTATAAAAAAAATGAATTAAAGAAGTACGAACATCTTGTTTTTATAGCATAAAACGAAAATAATGTTCATTTTTCTTTTGTTGCATTAATCTTCGGTATAAATTCATGTACTGTACGTACATTATACATACATACATACATGCACATGTATGCACATATGTATGTACGTGGATAAATGTATTTTGTATTTTTCGTGAATACAATAAGTCTTGAAGAACAGAAATATATACATACATAAATTGATATAGTTTTGTGAATATAAACTGCTCACATGCCGAAAAAAATTACAAACAAGAAAACTGAGATTAAAGAAAAAAATCTCAGAAAACACTGAAATCACAAATAAAATTTGCGCATGTGGATTTGAGTGCCGGCTCCATTATTGCAACGTTGTCATATCTCAAAAAACATGATTTTTGAGTTGAGAATGCAGAAATAGTTTTATATTAAAAACTTGAAAATCGTTTTCTGACGAAATAGTTATTTTAGATATGACTGTTTTGCAATAAAGGAGCGTTGCGTGCCTAATTGATCTGATCTACGTTCTACATATATATTGGCATTCTTTTACCAACAAGTTTAAGTCCTTAAGTTTAAGAAATTACTGATATGTCACGGAAACCGAATCGAAGAAACAATATCAAAAACAGCAGGTCGTCATTATTAAGTTTTCTCTGATGCATTTGATTTTTTTTAACTTGTATCGATTAACCCAGCTGACTTTGTTTTTCCTTTCTCTCATTTTTTATTTACTGATGAGATTCTCTACCAAAGAGTTTATCCGCTTTTTTTTAAGGACTTTAGCAATTTTATTCTGTGGTCATTGTTTTTATTCTGCCTTTTTCTTCCTCATCATTGACTTTTTTTTCTTCTAACATGTTTTTGAACATCCACAAACCGGCAATATGTATCTTTGACGACCATAGAAAATAAAACAACCGCACATAAACATTGATTGAATGCACCATTCAGTTTGAAATGCAGCAGAAAGTTTTAAACATTATATACCCGTTTGTATAAAACTACGCACACAACTTACCAAGCTACAAACTCACATAATCCTTGCATGAATTTACACTTGCATAAGGACAATTTGGATTGTTTTTTTGTTGTACTCGTATTCTTCTGGTTCTATTTTTGCATTTGGATAAGTGAATGTGTTTGTGGGTTATCGGTTGATTCCATTTGACTTGATTTGATGGCTGTTAACTATAAATTGTTGTTTCGTCTATGTCTCTAAGGTTATAATTTTTAGCCACATGCAAGCTATTTCTTCTACGTCTACGTCTTCGTCTTTATTCGTTTATGAACGGTGGGTTTAAGCTTATTTGATGAAGCACAATTAAATCGATGTGATTCGAATGGGTGCGAACAAAGGCTTGCAAATAAGCTTAGCTACAGTTGTTTTGATTTAGCTGCCTTTTGGTTGGGAGCACTTTTGACTTAACTGCATAAAATTAATAATTTCCGTCACTATTTTCTAAAATCCCATACAAATTCTTTTTTTAAGTACCTTTTTGTACTTGATCATTTGAGATAAATGCACAAAGTTTTTGGAATTTTAAAATTACTTTCATAGGAAAAATCAACGTTAGCTGCGTTTTGATTTAACAGCCCAAAAACACAAATTTTCTGTAATTATTGTTCCTAAACTTTGTTTAAGTGCATTTTGTATATCTGCATATTTACCATATATTTTTGCAGTTTTAAAATATTTTCGTATAAAAAATCAAACTTAGCTGCACACATTAAAAAACCATGGTTGCCGCTTCTTCACATAAACATCCAACTTAAGCCATATATAATTTTAAAAAAAGTCGCATGCAAGTCACACAAATAGCAAGTTGTCATCATTAAAATGTATGTACATACAAGCAAACATTTAAGTTAACAGCATTTTTGACTTATATGCACAAAAAATCGTGCAAAGTTGATTGTGCAGCTAAGTCAAAACTACTGTACTGAATGAGTTCGAGTAGAGTCTAGTTTATCTACATCAGTGATGACCACAACTAAAACTGTGGTTCTATTAGTATTAGTGAGTTGAGAAAGCTGCCCACCAGACACAAAGCCAAATAAATACATTTTCTTTAAATAGTGTAAATTGAAGAAATTCATTGCTTACAGGAAAACGTAAAAACAAGATTCAATTAAGCAAAGCTAAGATTCATTTAAGAAGTTGATTTGTTTTCAACCAATCTTTAAAATTGTTGTATTAGCTAAACAGGCATTATTAAACATATTTTTTGATTTTTTCAATTAAATCAATATTATATTCATTAAAAACTTAATTAAAATGTTTAAAAATATCAATTAATTTTCTTAAAACAATTTCGTATACTCAGAAAAATTATTATATTAAAAGAATATAAATAATATTGAAATGATACACGTGTATTTGCTGGATAATTATGGTTCATAATTATGCATTCGTCGCTGTCTCATCGACGACTAAAACAAAGAGGGTGTTTCCGGACATTTTCATTTCCAGGAAGTTCGGAAAATAAATTTAAATTTCCCGTGATTCTGGGATTACTCCATCCAAACAACAAATAAATTTATTATATATGTATGTATATTTTTTAATTTATATACACTTGTTGCAGTCGTTCTTATCTGCGGAATGAAGTTAATAAATTAATTTTTGTAAAAAATCACATACATACTCGTACATGCATATGTATGTACACATAAGATATAATGAAAAGAACAACAACAACAAAAACATTTAATTTTAGAAAAGTTTGGGATTAAACACAGAAAAAAATCGTACGACTTAATATAAATAAATAAATAGCATTATTGGACATTGTTTTGATAGTGACAAAGGCGTATTAAGCAAGTGACAGTGTTACGGCATCTGATTTCTTTGTCATGATTGTGCTTTCTATTTTGAATGTCAAAAAGGCTGCCTTTACATTTTTCTGTGCCTGTTTTCTGTAGATATTTTTGACAGAACCGATATAAAAAATGCCTGTAGTTCTAGTATTGTTGTAATTGTTATACTAATAACTTCGCCTGTTTAATACGCTTTCCATCACTTTTTCTTTTCTTTTTTGGGCCAGCATCGAACAAACTGGCACCCACTATACAAGTCTATTGTTTATTGGTGGTTAAAAGACTGCTTAGAACTGTTTTTTTTTTCAGTGTGATGCATTTACGTTTTTTCATTCTTGTGGTTGAGATTTATTTATTTCATTTATACAACTGTCATTTTTGGTTTAATTAAAGCTTTTTAATTATTGTTGTGAAAAATGTATTTTGCAAAATGAAGGTGAATGCTTGCTCCTTAGATAGTTTCAAAGATTAAATATGTATATAATATAATAAATTACAGTTGAGCAATAAACACATACATTTTTCTTCCTGTCTTTGGACTAATTTGTGGAGAAGACGAGGGCAGATCACATGAGTATTCTGGTCGTTGAACGCAAAAAGGTGATGTGGACTTAGAATTAGTTGGAATGCTCTTGTAGAAGTTCGTTGGTAGAGATATTGCCCCGTATACTCATTGCGAATAGTAATATACACAATGCAATAGGCATAAGATCAGGAACAGCAAGCACGTATCCGTATATCAAGCAGTGTACTCCAATGTAGAGCTAGAATATTTTGTTCAACAGGCCTGCACATAAACTAATTGAAATCCAAGAAAAAATAAATTTTTGGACCAGAAATTTATTTTAATTACGGATTGATTAACTGATTAATTACGGATTGTTACGGTTTCCTCTTTACAACAGCGATAACAAATATAGAATAAGGCGAAATATTCTAAATTAATAAGAGGTACATTTGGATGTGGTAAAGCCTGACTCAATGAAATATGAGAACCTCCTTTATATATTATACACATACTCAAAGACACATTTTTGGATCCCTTTTTCTCCTTTGTTCGTCAACCGATTTATTTCTATCTCATACCAAATGGTAGACATTGTTGAGCTTTTGTGAGCCTACTGTATATTATTTAAATCGGTTCAGTATTTAAAGCATAAAAGGCTCATAAAGTAGACACCACTGCAAATGATACAAATACACCCGTACTTTCGCTTATGTAAGTACTGGTTCAAGTAAAAACTTAAGCAAAGCAATGAGAGTGCTAAGGAATACATACATATGTATATGAGTAATATGAATTTTTCTCTTCAAATTAGTGAAGTTGAAAAAGAAAAAGATATCAGAACCGAAAGCGATGAGAATTAAATATGGATGCACGTTAGGGTAATAACCTTAGGCATTTTTTTTGCAAATATCAAAATTTGACAGATAGGGCTGAATAGACCATGGGAAAATAAGAATAATTCCGTTTTTACTTTTCCACAATCGTTAAAATTGCGATGAAGTTTGGGCTGTTCCCTATCTGTAAGTGTGGTCCATGATATGATGTGTGGTTTTCGGGTCACAAATAACTTCTCATCATTAAGAAACTCTCTTAACCCATTTAAAAAGGATCGATAATGGTTTTTACATCACTGGGTGCAAGAAGCGTCTGCAGCGAAGCAACATGTGTGCCGAACAAGCTGTGAAAATAGTGCAAGATTTGTTTCCGCTATGTAAATCAATGTGTACACTTAACTTTTACTTTTTTTATTAATATTATGTTGTTTTGAAACTGTAGACAAATTTTAAGGTTTTAGAAATTCATTCGGAAGGTTTTTGTTTCAAACTGGCCTAAAATAGCAGTTTTTATAATCACTATTGCCCATAGTGTAGTGCCTGTAAAATTTTTAGTAAAAATGCGTCTGCCATAAAAATACATAGTTTTTTTCAAAGAAAATTCTAAAATATTAAAACTGAATTTAGTCGCCTTTTTTAAAATTTAAGCATTTTTAAATACCATTTTTTCGTTTTCTTCTGCCTTCGGTAATTACTGGTAATTTTTGTTCTGCAAAAGATTTTTCCAACTTTTTTTGGTAATTTTTCTAATTTCAGCAAATTTATATTAATTTCCGATTTATAAAAATTTTCTAGATATTTTATTATTTTTCCTTTAAATTTGAGTTTTTTTGTAGGTTTGGTTCCTTTTAAAATTTAACCATTTTAAAACAATTTCAGTTTTTTCGGTTTTTTGTAGTTTTTGGCGATAAAAACGCTGTTTTTCGGAAACTATATTATTCTTATTTTCGTAGCGCCTTTTCAGTGTCTATTACTTTTTTCATTATCGATATTTAGGACAAAATACAGTCTGTTTGTTTGTGAATTTTATTTATTTTCGCGAGCAATTTCATCTGAAATTTTTTTTCGCTATAAACGACATTTTATAAAACACCTCAACGATCTTTTATTTTTTAGTTGATATTTCAAAAAAATCTCCGGGTTCTTTGAGCGCAAATAATAAAAACAAATGTAAAAATAACTAGTGAATGGGTATGATATATGTGGGAATATATGACATGTGGAATCTTATTATTACTGAACATTAAGTATACTTTTTGTGTGAAAAAATTTTCTTTTCTTGAAACATTTTAGAACATTAGAAAAAAATTAAAATTTAAAATGATTCCATAAATATTCATATTTTTAAATTTTTTGCTGTAAAAAAATTACTTCGCCTAAAACAAGAAACAGAAATTGTAAAAAAATACACGCAGTTCAGTGGTAAAACAAAAATGTCTATTTAAAACATAAACAAAGAATAAAATAAGCAAACAAAACAAAAGCCAGTTGGAATTAAAAAATATATTGCCTACAACATTAAAATCAAAAACAATGGCTGTTATTTACTTTACAAATGAAACGTTTTTCGGCATGTTGGCGATGTCCTTATTGTTTACATAACCGGTATAACAAGAAAAGAAAGCAATAGACAACAAAACTAAAGGAACAGCGGAAACTGCACAAATAACAATGCAACAGCAACAAACTAAATGGCATAAAAAGATCAGAAAATACGAATAATTCGAAATGCTGCAAATGTTATTATACGGAAGAAACACTTAATTTTTATCGAGTTACAAATATATTATTTTATATTAAGTTTATACTTATATTATTATCAAAACTATATTGATTGTAAAGCAATCAAATATGCACCTAAAATAGATTAGATTAAGCATCTGCTGAAACGAAATAAGATTTGTTCAATTCACAAATAAATAAATGTGGTTGGTTCTTTCTATATAAACATTTATTTGGAAAATTACAAACAACATGTATACGACTTACAACTCATACAATAGGTTGTGAATTGAACATTTATGTTTCCGTACCACAATAGCCAGAAGTAACAAACCATTTTAGTATTATGTGAGTTAAAAGCAAACTTTGCATTTAAGAAACGTGAAATTAAACGTGTTATTTATGCAATCTAATAAAATCATAAGCAATTTGTTTAAATTATTTTAATGTGCCTTGATGCGTTATGAAATAAAAAGTTAGTATTATTTTCATATATCTTATAAAGAAACAATATAAGGGGTAAGCAAGTGTTTTCAGTTCAAACACAACAGAAATTCTTTTTGTTTGCTTCTGCTGAACCTGAATAAACTTTTACTAATCTTCGTTAATACGAGAGGAAGCTGTTTGGTCGGTGTTTACAGAATTATATGAAGCTTCAATAATTGTGCTTGGGTTAGTACTTCACTAAAATAAACAACATTTTGTTTTTGAGTATTACACACTTTTATTGTAGATAGACGCACATAAACTTAAATATAACAGCTTGATATTGATGCATGTGGAAACCATTTCAGGAACATTATGAATGTTATTTAATATAGATTTCAAAAGAAATGAAAGCTATAAATAGAATCTTGATAATTTGTAAATTTTGAACAATCGCTAGGTTGCGACAACTTTGTAAAACTTTGAAAGCCAAAAAAGTGGATGCCAGAAATATCTGTAATTTTAAGACTTACTTTGAAGTCCAACATATGTGTTTGTGCTCGTTTTGTGTATTTCTACAATTTCTCTGCTTGGAATAATGCAAAGACAAATGTTATATGTAAAATTTAACAACAAGAATAAAAAAACTGATTCTCTTCTTTCAACTTTTGAATTTATTAGAATTTATTTCTTTCTTTCTTTACACATTTTTTCAATTTATTTTGGTTTGCATTTAATCCCCAAACAATTGCATTGACTTATATCATTCTCATTGTACTTATAAAAACACCAAATGTCCATAACATTTGACCTGTTTGCTGTTATCGAGCATACACACCAGAGAACTGCATGACTTGATTCACTTCCGCTCTCCAATCACATTTACAATGCTGTTGTTTTGATTTTTAACATCATCAATATGGACTAGTGATATTACTTGTAGTAATAGCTCTCTAACATCTTACTGTCATTAACTCACTCTTGCGTTTTAAGTGGTCATTAGTAAAAATAAATCAAAAATTTCAAACTGTTGCTTGATTGTTTTGCGTAGTATTCAAATAACTCACAAAAGCACGTTTACTTAATGAACTCTTAAGATACTAAGGCACATATTCTCAGTCTTTAGTTAACTAATGACAGTGGTTTAACTAACGACTTCTCATATAAATTTCATTGGTTAAACGGTCATCATTAGTTAACTAAAGGTTGTAAATTTGGGCCTAAAACTATTATTTCCTTCAAAATATAAATAATAATAAAATGCAAAAAATATATATCTCATTATTTTGTGCTAATTAATAGTTTTTCTCGTATTAAAATTAGTATAGGTGGTACGGAGAGTGTTGATTGCAAGAGGGTGAAAATAACGTGTTGGACGGTGGGGGATATTGAATGATATATTATGTAAGAGGAAATCAGATTGCACACTTCCATTAATGATATTTATCAAGTAGGAAACATTTAGCATTGTCCTGCGGCTTTTAAGAGCTGGCAATTTAATAAGCGCTAATCTTGGATTATAAGGAGGTAAATTTAATGATAAATTCCAGCGCTAGCAAAACAGAAGAAATTGTTTTGAATAGACTCGATGTGATGCACATTGTAAATTGGATCTCAAACAACTGAACCATATTCAAGTATAGGTCCTACTAGGGATGTGTATAAACTCTTGGTAATATACGGGTCAAGAAATTCCATTGCTCACCTCTTAATAAAAGCAAGTACGCCTCTGGCCTTATTAACCATCATATTAATGTGAGGAATAAAATTAAATTTAGCATCAAGCATAACATCCAGATCAACGAAACAGTTTACCAATAAGAAGTCAACATTGACAAAGTTGTTCATAAAAAATTTATATGTTTGCATTTGGTCGCGCTTAGTTCCATGAGATTTACACTGCACCAAGTGTAAAAATTATCAATGTCATGCTGTAAATATAAATGATGAGTTTTTTTTTATCGTATTTAAGGAAAATTTTTACATCATCAGCAAACATTAGTATGTTGGAATAATTTAACACTTCAGGCAGATCATTTAAAAATAAAGAGAAAATAAGTGGGCCAAGGTGGCTGCCTTGCGGCACTCCAGAAATAACTTTTATGGACTTGGATCTGCAGTTTGTAAAAAGTACATTTTCTTCTGTACCACTTAGATATTATTTAATCCAATTTATGCTATTTGCAGAAAAGACCAGCAAACATTAATGGCAAGCAGCGACATGCATTTTTTTAAGAACAGTATCGTTGACATGAATCATGCATTAGCAGCTTTCATTTTTTATGTCAAATATTAGTTTTACATATACATTTCAGAAAATGCAAAAAATTATGTCATTTGATTCGCAATCATGCAGATCTCTGATACACACTCTCTGTTCACTAATGCTGGAATATTTTTTGTTTGTGGCTCTGTAAATTCCACATTTTATTTTCTATGTTGTCGCTTGTGCTAAATATTTTTTATCCTTTAAACCCACACATTTTCTATCGTATCCTTTTGTCAGTTTTCAGACAATAACTTAGAAACTATTGCATGGAAAAACTTAAGTCCCCAAACTAAAGAAGTGGATATATTTCGAACGAGTAAATTATTAAGAAATATATTTAATTTTTAATAACGAAGCTATTCATTCATTCAAAAGAAAACTACCAAATGAAATTCATGTGTGTTGGCATGGCATTCATGGTATCGTTATAGTGTTTCAACTGTTATAAAAATAAAAAAATTATAAAAATTATAAATCTTGTTGTTTTCGCGATCCGCTGCTTATGATGTTGTAATTAAAATATTTTTAACATTTTCAACGAAATATATACATGCTACTTTTAAAGCTTCCGAAAGTAGAAGTATAATTAAAATTTTGTGTACATTAAAAAATATATTTTGATTATTATTTTAAAACAAATAGGAATATATTATAATGCTCAAGGACAACTTAAATATACGAATATTATTGTGATATGCAACAGCCTAACTCATAATACGGTTGCAGTGATATTGATAAAAAAAGAGGTTTGGAAAGCCTCTAAAAAATATAATACAGTTTTCCGACGGCTCATTTGCTTAATTCAAAAACAAATATAGTTTTATAAATCCATGTCATCTTAAAGAAGACTTTGGTTGTATTGCTAGCTGGCATTTCTTTACCACCAGGCACAGGGAAAGTCCCCATGATGATATTGGAGACAAAACAAAAAGTATTAGTGTACAACGTCTTTTTAAAAACATTATAAGTATGGAATAAAAATAATACGTGGTACGCAGAAATATCATTGCTTTTTTTTTTTTGAAGGGAAACAAACGTCAACTTTGCAGCTGAAAATATATATTATTAATATTTTACATCATTGTGAAGTAGCAAATTATGTGTCATTAGAATCTAATCAAAAGATAAGTAAAACTATATAAAAAAATTTGATTAATTTATCTTCTCTGTTCTACAGTTTTAGCAATAACTCAGGAATCTGTAAGAGTACCATATAGAAATTTGGTGTCTAGTGAAGGAGTTAAACATTAATATAAGGTTTCTAGCAATTTAAATAATTTTGTCTATGTTGAACGTACCACAATTTGTGAGCCAATAGTGATAATGGTCTAATTTATGTTTTTGTGAAATGTTAGTTGTACAAAAATTGCCAGTTGTACTTTTGCCATATATAACTCATTTATTCAACATTATTATAATGACTAGTAATTTTCCGTCAAAATGGAAGTATGCAAAAATAGTGCCTTTACCGAAAAATGATTCTAAATTTAGGCCTATAGGTATACTGTGTTACCTGTCTAAAGTCCTGGAAAAAATACTTCATTTTCAAATATGATCATACATCAATAATTTGCTATCAGATAGGCAATCAGGTTTTCGTACAAATCACAGCTGTGCTTCTGCTCTACTGGATGTATCTGAAAATATACGCCGGTAAATTAAATTTCTTTCGTAAGAGAACACGTGATTCTAATATCGGTCTTGATATTTTAATAAGCGGCGAAAATTCTATTCCGTAAATGCTGGGCTTATTTTCAATAATAGCCTTACTTGGACAAATCATGTTAATACACTCGTATATATAAAGCTAAGGTGTCTTTAGTCGACACAATACTATACTCCTTTAAATATTAGACAAATCATTGCAAAATCTTATCTTCTGCAGGTTTAATGTATCGTTGCGAACTTTTCGCAAATTGCGATTCTGAACGTGTTATATAATAATATTGTAAGATATGTGTATGGCCTGAGAAAATGATCATGTATCAGATGTCTCCTCAAAACTATACGGCATTTCATTTAACAAATCTTTTAAATATTCGTGTACTATTACTATTGCATAAGATTATTTATTCGGAGATTCTACGATAGTGAATAAAATTAGGTTTGCCAGATCACTTAGAGGGAAAAATATCATAATTCCCCTGCATCGCCTTCTTGTGTCTGAATGGCATTTCTTTATATATGCGTCACGTTTTTGGAATTATCTTCCTCAAGCTCAGCAACTTAATAGCAACGCAAGTAGTTTTAAGAATTTCTTATATAATTATTTTGCAGCATAGTAAATCATCACTGTTACAATGTTAATAATTTATAGTTTAATTTAATTTCATCTATACAAATGTGTGATCTTCTAATGTAACTTATAATCATTGCTTTCTTGTACTTTAAATATAAGATGAAATATTGTTGTACAGGAATTGTATATATAATAAATAAAATAAATAAATAAATAAAATTAACTGCCATACCAAGTTTGGTATGCTTCTTAGGAGTTTAGTCCAATAATGTTGATTTTCTGTCTTATGTTATTATCCAATACTGGTATTAAATTTTGGTATCGGTATATTCCGATGCGGAAACCAATATACAGCTATACATATAAAATCAATGCCGGTACCAATACCTCAAGGAGTCAAACACCAAATGTGATTGGTGTCTTATCACCTGTATAACAATTATGCTTGATTTTTCGTAACTGTTAGTTTTCAAAATATTAGTACACGAGTTGATAAATAAACTAATTACTAAAAATTTCAAAGAAAATTTATATCAATGCCAATAAGCGCATATAAACAATATATTTTCAATTGTATGTCAAGCATTTAGTGTATTTTCCACGATTTCGTAGAATCATAATATTAACCAAAACAATCAATAAAGCTGATTTATATCTCTACTCAAAATTTTCAATCTTATCGTACTAAACATTTATTTATTGTACTGACATCAGAAATTTTCTGTTAAATTGGTATATTGAGATTAAATATGCTACCGATGTCACAAACTATCCTTTCATGGTTTCTTTGCGTAACGGCTCCGATACTCTGCGCACGATAATTATGAAAAATTTGTTATTAAAAATATGCATTCATTTGTTTGCATTAGTCAATTTGTCAGTTTTAAGAAGTCACTATCAAAACAATGTCAAATAATGTTATTTTTTTATTTGTTTTCTTTTTTATAATTTACAGCTTTTGTCCATCTCACTAACAATATTTTATTTAATTGAAACCATTATTGATACAGATAAGACTCGTAGTTTCTTAAAGCACCTAAAACAAATATATAAAATCAACAATATTAATTTTAATGCAGATAAATACATTAAAATATACATAAAAAGTATTTAAAAAAGAATTGGCTAAAAAAAAGTTTCTTTACGGCCACTTTGAAAAACAATGCACGGGTGTCAGTTTTAATATAATTTGGTAAATTATTCCATAATTTCACAGAATTAATAAAGAACATTAACGAGGACGAAAAATACTTACAATTAGGTACAACCAGCTTAAAACTTTGACTAGATCGGAAGAAGGATAGTTTTTCGAAAATATAAAGCTTATCTTTGAAAAAAAAAGCAATTTTTAGGCTCTTGAGAAATTTTATTATTTTCCTACAAATGAAAAACTAGAAAGACTACAGAAAACTATTTCGAGAAATAAAACGCTTTTTTTGAAATTTTATTTTATTCAGAAAGTCGCGAAACTTTCAAACTTCCATCGTAGATACTATATATTCTTTAAATTGTTTGATAGCTATAGTGTATTTTTTGCCGTGAATTATTTGATATACCCGTTAATCTTATTAATTCACTTCCATGATTAGAAAGACTGTTCTCAAAACCTGGATCTAGAAAACATCAAGTAAATTGTACATTATTAGGCCCGAATTCATAAAAACTAACTTTTAATTGAAATACATTTTAAGGCGTATTTTTCATACAAATTTTCTTTAAAATACATGTCAAACACAAATAATTTTTTTTAATACGGCTGTTATTTGTTACATGTGGGCAAATCCTGCGTGACGAATGCTAAATTCGTATGCGTTCTCACATTATATATACACAAATTGTTTTATCTTTTAAAAGAGGTACCTTTTACTTATGCATGTCGTTTAGTGGGATATAAGTCTTGCGGCAAAATAATTGATCGCAAATTTTTATGAAGCTTTTAAAAACGGAAGTAACTTTGAAAGTTAAAGTGTGTTTTAGTAATTTTTAGGGGATTCTTCGTAATAAAGCACACAAAATCTGTTTTCTAAAAGAAAGACGAATATAAGTAAATTCTAAAATAACTTATTTGCAGCAAAACAATTTTGTCGTTTTTTATCGAAAGGCACGCACTACATATTTTCCATTCTATTCTCTACTCTACACATACTTAATTTCAATGTTTCCAAAATAGTAAAAAAAACATTTTTTACTTTCGATCGGGCCATCTTCATTGACACTAAAGTATTGATATGAATACCTAAAAAACTTTAATTTCTGGTATGAAATTAGAAGATCTGTGGTAGGTTTGGACTAGATAATAATATATGGATTAATAATCATCGAATTACATTTATTTTACTTATAAAATTATATATCTAGTCTAATATTCTTTAAAAAAATATATAAAACTAAGTTGGATAAATATCAAAAAATTTTGGTTGGTGGAACGTTTCTGGGACTTGCCCGTATAAACTAAAATTAATTAATCGAGTATCTAAAGAGCCGACTACAATGAGTACAAACAGAATGAATTATATCAGAACCGACTTTTTTATGTAACCGATTTAGTTTAAAAAAAAATAATGTAATTTCCTTAAAAAGAAAGTATTTTTTAATTTTTATCTATCAGACACAGCATTTTGCTACGTACTCTGGTGTATATTAAACAATTTAAATTTATATTTTTGATATACAATTACTTGCACATACATATAGTGTGGAAACTTGATTTTATATACTAGAGTACATACATACGAGTATGGATATGCATTGTATGTTTATTATGTGTGCTTTTAATATTATATATCAGAGTGTTTTATATTGTTGCTGCTGCTACTATTGTTGTTGTCACATGATAAAACTCTCGAGAAATTCACTTCCTTTTAAGGAGAGATTAACTTGACTACAAAACCACTAAAAATCTTTCGAGCCAAAAGGAAATGTATGTGTGTATGTATAAGCATGTTTAGGTTACTGACTTAAGACCATATATCAACTAAAATAAATGTTAAGTAAACTTGGGAAACAAACTATGAGAAAATAAAATATACAGAAAAACAGTAACCAAAATTAATTAACCATATAAAATAGAATATTTTGTCTCAACATATAATAGCTAATAAAAAAGGAAACATAATTTTAAAACCAAAAATTTCCCGTAGTAAATAACCGCACTCTGATGACCACCGCAAATGTGATTCAAATATTCACTGACGGGTCTAAATCAGTGAATGGTGTCGGTTTTGGCATTTAATCCGAGCAGCTAAACTGGTGCATTCCTTTAAGGCTGCCACACTACTGCGGGGAGCCCCCGTAGACTAGTAGATAGCGTACTAGACTGTTAGTTGGGGGGTCGCAGGTTCGATTCCTGCCTAGACCTTGGGTGTTTCTGCAGACAAGCGGTTTGTGTTTGTTCTTTAAAATATAAAAAAATAAAATAAAAAAAAATAAAAATAATATGGAAATTCAGGCTGAAATAACGGCCATCTACATAGCCGCAAAATACATTCGGTATGGCGAAATATCTGGCAGGGATACCGATAGTAAGGCGGTAATAAGATCCCTGGAGAATGTGTTCATCACATCAAAAATTGTCCAAGAATGCCGGATATCCCCAGAGAAGATAGCGAGACATTCAATGGTCACACTTAAGTGGGTACTCGGACACAGAAACATACATGGAAACGGTATAGCGGAATCGTTGGCACATGCAGGCTCATGTTATTGCACACAAGTTTCACTTTATTACCAATCAGAGATGGTTAGATGAAACTACCTGTAGGGAAACCGGGAAAATCTGACCCATAATGGATGTAAAAAAGGACAAGGCGGGGCTACAGCTGTCCATACATCATCTCAGAAACTTAATTGCAGTCATAACTGGCCACTGATTTATTGGGAGGCATGCTCAAAGATTACGGCTCAATTAAATTGGCATATGAAGAATCTGCGGCGATGAAGAAGAGGAAGAGTCGACAGAACATCTACTCCGTCATTGTCCGGCATTCGGAGATCTAAGACTTAAATTATTCGGTCACGGAACCCTTTGGGACAAAACATATCTCTCTAATATTGATTTAAAAAAGATCCACTCCTGCGTGAGAATATCAGCAGCGTGATAACTTAGGACCCTTGGGAGACGGAGCAACATGATAACACAACAGAAACTAATGAATGGACACACGTGAGCTGTGCTTGATCACGGCTGCCAATGGAACTTAACCTAACCGCAATGCAGAATGATTATTTCTTGC
Organism: Gymnocheta viridis; assembly: GCA_956483585.1. Classification (NCBI taxonomy): domain Eukaryota; kingdom Metazoa; phylum Arthropoda; class Insecta; order Diptera; family Tachinidae; genus Gymnocheta; species Gymnocheta viridis. Next base: position 104,047,854 of record OY101440.1, on the reverse strand, counting down.
ACTAATTAGTATCATTTACCACTTTATGTATAATTTTTTATTTGTTTTATTTAGCGACTTGTAATATAATAGAATAAATATTAAGTACTTGATTAATGAAAAGTCTACATTATTTGTGTTTATTTATTAGAGTTGTATGTAAATCTAAGTATTAAATTTCTCATGGAAGACAAAATTACGCAACTGAAGCCCAACAGTTGTATTTGAAGTTATTTTTACTTTTGGTTTTACATTTGAAATATGTATGAATGAACTTATTAATTTTTATACAATTTTATATATTTTGTTTTAAAATATTACTTAAGTTTTATAATTTTTATACATTTAAGAAGACTATTTAGAAACAATGTTGGAATTTATGAGGTTTGCTATCAGTTAAGAATGAATTAGTTTTATTATTCTTTCTATCAGTCATATCATTTATGAATTGCATTGTTTTTCTTTTCAAAAACTAATTTGCCTTAATGGCGACTAAACATACTCGAAGATACAGATTAGGGTGGGTCGAGTTAGCAATTGATATTGCGGCATCATTTTTCGATAGCTTTTGGCATGAGGAAAAAAATGGTTCCAGAACGACATATCAAAAAATAACATCACATTCGAGGCTTCCAAATATTTTTGCTTTTTCTCAGCTTTTATCTTTAAGGTTTTTTATTAGGTAATAATAAAAAAATCGGCGGATTTAATTTTTTTAAATGTTACCTTTCCAAGGTGAAGTTAATTTTTAAATTATTATTTTTATTTTTATTTAATTATTTTTGATGAAATTGAATTATTTAATAATGAAAATTTCTATTATATATTAATTCAATTAGCTTTTGCTATTATTTGCCGATAACAAAATGTATGAAAAAACTTTACAAATAAAAGTGGAGAAAAAATCAAAAAAGTTTGATTTGGCCGTCTCAGCAATGATTATTTTGATATGGAACTTTTTTTCCTCAAGCCAAAAGTTATCGAAAAATCGATAGCACAATATAGACAAATTTTTATCCTTACAATACGGCCAACCCTAATACATAGATACATATTTTGAAACAAATATTTTTTTATTTGAAATACATATGGTTCCATTTTCCCCAATATCCGATAGGAATGAGGGCGAGGTACCTCCCATATAAAATAATTATTATTTAAAGCGTATCTGGAATGTTATATCTGTGCCAGTCTTCACATTTTGGGTAAAAAACTTTGTAGTCAATGTACGTAGTCCAGCAACTAATAAAAAAATTGCTGTCTTCTAGGCTCCAACTGTAAACAGTTAAGTATGTAGTTCTCGATCAAATTTGTTTTTTTTTTAATTTTTTTGTCTTTTTAGTGCACATTCCTTAAGTCGGTTTAACTTTTTTTCTTAACTTTTCTTTAGTTTTTGAATTTTAACGGGATATAGAACTTTGAAGCCTTTACTTTATCGTAACCGAAAAATTTAATTTTTGTTATGCTAATAAGGATGTAAAAACATTTTTACTTACTACTAACCAATCGCTATTTTTATAGCAAAAAAGAGATAATCTTAATGGCATATTTTTCTTGGTAACAATAAAGTTGCTTTTATGAATCATAAAAAACACATACGTACACACATACGTATGTCTAAGTCGGCCTAAAATAGAACAATATAAGGATAAGTGAGTATGTTTTAATCCTCGTAACAATGTTTTTATTATGCAGAAAAAAGTCTTCGTATGTAAATAAGCGAACAAAATTTGCATAATAATATAATTCTCCAGCAGAGATAACGGGTGGAAAACTACATTACTAAAAAATAATACAACTGAAAAAAATGTAAATGCTCTTAAAGGAATACGCAAGTATCCAGTGGTAAATATTTTAAATGCAGACACGGCAGCTTACTTTGTGAATGCATGCCCAAGTTACAACTTTGTAAGAAAATATTTATTTAAAAAATTACTGCTACTGAAATTTATTTTAATATAACAAATTTAATACTATAGAGGTACTTTGACTACAGTTTAATTTTTCTTTACTTGTTTTTTAGTTCTACATTTTGAAACTCTAACTTCGTTTTTTCTTTGAGTGACCGTGCAATTTAAGCTCTTAAAATGTTTCAAAATATAAAATTACCTCAATGAATTTTCACTTCATAACTCTAGTGTGATCTGAAAATATTAAAGTTATTTTTAGCTTGTCAACGAAAATAATTATTTGGAATCATAGACTAACTAATAACACATTTCAAAAGTCCCTTTGATATTGTTTATAAATAAATATCGAAGATATCACTCTAAATGCCGGGGCACATAGAATCCGTCGTACGTTATACGTTGCTTTTTCAAACTGACAACTAAGTTGAAATACAGGTTTTCTTATGAGCTTTGTTACATTCGGTACATCTCCGTCAACGCAAAGTAGTAAAGTTGGGCAACTTTTAACGTACGTTGAGTACTTTGAAAAATATAATTTTTTTTCTTTGATTTTATTAAGCTTTTTGTGTTGTGTGGTGACAAAATTAAATTATATAAAAATAAAAATAAAAACAGAATATCCTCTAATTCTATTGAAAATGTGAACTTTAATCAAATGGAGTTGATTTACTGTCCGTTAACAAAGTACTCATTGTGTCAACCTCCTTCGCCGATACTTTAATGTCAGTTGAAAAAAGCAACGTATAACGTACGACGGATTCTATGTGCCTCAGCCTTAAGAGTCAACTTAACCTGTAATGAACTAACAAAGATCGGAATTCGAATCGTTATGCAAGATCAGGGGGCTAATCGAGGCATTCGATATCGAACGAAATCCCATACGACATTTTTTGAATTTGTATGGAAATTTCTTTCGATATCGAATGCCGTAATTTGCCCCCAACTTTTTAACACAGATAACCACAATAAAATTGTGATACGCAGATTTGTTTAAGCCGAGGAAGAAGTCATAAAAAATTGTTTTATTTATCACATATTCTAGCTATTTTTGAACTGATTTCTTCAGCTTGAATAGTAAAATTCTGGAAAATATATCGGAGAGATCAGTATTTTATATTTATCTATTATCTATGGCCTTGGGAAAAAACCTTCCAACGAACATCGTTATCGATATCACTGTGTATGCGGAGTATATATGTACATTTTAGTGGGAGCAAGTTTATATTGCAAATATTAAACGGTTTAAAATGTAGAAAAAATATGTTTTCAATATACTCAAGCATAAAGAGTAGAAACAAAAGAAACATTAAACATTACACCGACTTCATTGTTGCAAACTTTTCATTTGTTGTAAGCAACAAACATTTGAATGTTTTATAGTTTCAAATATAACATTTACGTAATTATAGGTTTAGTTTAGGTTAGCGAATGGCGCAAAAACCAAGAGAGCAGTTGAATGCTTCGCAAAAATATTTTTCATATTGAAAATGAAGTAAAATTTTATAAATATTTGGTCAAAGTATGTATGTGAAAATATAACACTAATTATATTTCGTGTACAAGCCTCCTCATATCCAGTGGTGCCAAACATGTCGATTTTACGTTATTTTGACGATTTTTTATAGCGAATTTCACGAAATGACGTTTTCGATTTCTGTTTAGTATTCCTTATACGTTGACAATTTTTTTATTTCGCTGTTTTTTGCTCAACATAACCTCTACGTATGTCAATATGTCAAGCTGTAAAAAGATATTTAAACATTTGAATGACATTAACGAGCTTCACATTTTGTTTTTTAAAATATGTGCTTAATTTGATAAATAATCTAAACAAGATTGAATGAATTAAAAATGTACAACGTGCACTATGAAATTTTGAATCTTTTATAATATATTTTAATAAATTTTTTAGTAGATAATTGTATAAAAAATACGCCTCTAAATTGATTTCCATAACCGTAAAAATGTATGTAAAAGAAATGTTAAGACACTATACAATTTATGTTGAAACTTTCAACCTATTTATTGATAATTGTGTATCATTTTACGTTGAATTGTGTTACCAAAAAAAAAAAAGATTCGATTTCGATGACAAAATTGTAAAAACTTTAATTTAATTACACAATTAGTGATTTTGAAAAAAAAATCCGAAATTTTTTCTTTATTAAAAGCTTTTCATAATTTAGTCTCTAAAAAAATATCAAGATATTGGGCATAAAATAAGTGAACTAAAACAAGATATACCCCTCAATAATCAGTTGCAATTTGTTTTTAACAAAATTATTAATGTTTTACTGAATAAGTAAAATATTAATATTGGGAAAAAATGCGAATAAAAAATTTAAAATACTAAAATTTTTAGATTTTGGAGACAGCGCATTAAATGTGTATATATTTTGGAAAAGAGGAAAGTCAATTAATCTACCAAATAATAAACCTGTTTTCCAAATTTATGTGAATTTGTAAATAACTTAATGACTTTGCCAAACTCTTCAGCTAATATTGAAAGAATATTTAGCAAAATTAATCTAAATAAACCCAAGATGAGAAATTCATTGGAAACAGGAACCCTTGAGTGGATTATTTTTTCAAAAGATTATTTAAAAAATAAATGAATGTTACAATGTTAGCATTACAAAAAATAAAAAAAACATAACTATGATATAAAAGTATAGTATTTTTATTTTGTAATTACACAATTGAAATCAATAGCATATGTCCTTCTTTCATACTTTATATGTATGTACCTATGATTGTACGGGTATAAAATCGAATAAATCAAAAAATTACACATGAATTGCAGGTTTATGAAAAACTGTATAATAGCATATTCTCTGAATTTCTATTTTAATTAAAATATAATATATATAACCCGTTTCGGCACAAAATCTTTGTCAATTGTCAATTTTTAAATGAAAGATTGTTGTAGAAAGCTGATGATTTTTGAGTGGCGACATCTATTTAAATACTGACGATTTTATTTATGAAAATATTACTGGCCCTGCGTATATCCTGAAATTAAATAGTCAAATATGCTTTACTAATCTTGCAATTAAGTTTTGCAACTTTTTCATAATTCTTTGTGTAACCCAAACAATTTATTAAAACTTGTAACTGTCTGTTTTGCTTATCTACAGAAATACCGAGGGTCTTGGCAGGAATCGAACTCGCGAGTTCCATTTATATGGTCGGAATCGAATTTATTTTTAAAAACTTTTGGGTGCAACAAAAATGAACTTATTTTATTTATTTGTATGAAAAAGAAAGCGTAAAATAATATATAAAAAAAGGACAATTATGATTTTAAAAAGACAACAGCAAGCAAAAATTCTCTACAGCAAATGCAATGAATTCTTTTCACAAACCCAACACAAGAAAGATACACACAATCGAGGCAAAATCAAAATATTTTCAGAAGCCAGAAAAGCTTTTAAAATCACAATTTAATCGTAATAATTCAAATACTCTTCTTAAACTACTCATGTAAAAAAATAATTTTTTACAAATATGCTATTGAAAATAACCCACTGCTTCTTTGAACTCCATAAACTTAACTTTATAAATGTTAACGTAATAAAAGAAAATAGGTAATAAAAAATTTTAAAAATTATTACTAACAACACACACAAAAATTATTCTAAGGTACGATTTAAACGTCAAAGACTTTCTTTCTTTCTTCTCTCAGCAATTTTCTAGTACTTAACTTTTACTTCTATTAGTGCAGCATGTTGCTGTCGCTGCAGCAGCGATTCTATTAAAGTTGAAAGTGGAAAAAGTTTATTTTATATATAAATATAACTTTTTGAAAAGAAACACTTTATATTTAAAGGTAATTACCTTTATAACTTGTTGGATGAATAGTACTGGGCCACAACCACTTGTCTTCCTTCTTCTGTATTTTTTTCTCTTCCTAGAGCTGTCGAAGTTGTTGAACTATGTGTTGCAGCTTCATTCATTTGTAAATGATGGTTATGGCAACCAACATTATAAATAAAAAAATATTTTTTTTAACATTGTATTTTATAAAAATATTAAAAACGAAAAACTGCACTCGAGAGCGAAGCCATGTATGACACAAGAGCTTGGGACGTATTTTTTTATATTCGACATGCTAATAAATAATATATTATGATAAGCTTGATATATGTATGTGTGTATGTGTGTTTACAAAAAGATGCAAACAGAGATGGGCCTGTTCAAAAATTCCATATTACGCTGCATTAGATATGCTAACTTTTTTACGATATCGACGCAAATCTAATGATGCTTTTTTATAAGATTCAATATTTGAAATGTTTCAGGTCATTGCCTTCAATACTGCTATCTTTAAAAACAAGAAGTAAAGCAGTGATTGACTTCCGAATATGCCGCTTTAAAATATTATACATATTTCACAAACAAATTATAGCAATATGTTTGGATTCACTTATGCCTGTACGACGAAAGACTCAACTCAATCTGACTGTAGTGACATGTGCTTAATTTAGGTAAAATTTAAAAATAAGTTCAGAAACATTTTTTACTTAACAATTTTTCCCCTGAACTTCTAGTGGCTTAAGTATTCATTGGGTCAGTTCATCGCAGATATTTTTAAATGTTATTTTCATATTAGGTCGCGAGTCAATTAATAACGATTTATTACAACGAGAGCAGTTTGCAGTTTTTTCACCCGCAAAATTTGCAAAACAGAAGAAACTTTATAAATAAGTTTCACCTTGTACACAGTAATTGATAAATTGGTAGACATTTTATATATAATTTAATTTATACAAGATTATAAAATCGTCTTTTACTCCTTGAATTCGTTTAAATTGCAGCCTTTTATACATTCAATATTTAATTCCTGATGTTTGATGAATTAATTATAATTAAATGAATTTTATATTAAATGAAGTTGTGCCTGTAATTTTGTTCAGAAAAGTATTCAAATTTATTTGATTTACCAAAGTAAAACAACAATCTCAAAAGGAATTTTTTATTAACATGCACTCGTCAGCGTACTAACAAAAAAGTCCTTGCCTATATTTGTATGTATGCATATGTAGTAAGGTTCTTATGACGAAAGACCACACGAATAATGGAATAGCTGTATGAGCAAAGGAAAGAAGAAATGAAGAGCCAACAAAAATTTAAATATGAAATTTTCCCATTTACATTGTGGCCCGTACACACAATTTCTTACACACATCATATGTATGCACATGTGTATAATGCAACACATACTTACATTTTAGCAGATAAAAAACATGATAACAAGACATACACTACTTTGTAGCCTGTTTTTCATGAAAAAAGTTGAAGGGCTAAAAACTGAAAAACCCATACAGTTTAAAGTTCGCCAATGATGAAGTAAAGTTACAAAAAATAAAACAGTCATTAAATAAAAACCCAGTCGACACTGAGAGAACGTCTATGACACTCTAACTACGCATACAATCACATTTTGACGATACAATACTCCGTCATCTACAGACAGTTGTGTGTAACATGGGGGCTACACGTTTCTATTTTTGCTTTTCAATTTCTTTCAATTTGCAATGCGCTTTTGCTAACAGAGTCATACTTTTCAAATTGAATACTAGATTGCTATCAATTTCACGGATCCATTTATCTGGCAATATTATGTTCAATTTGAACAGCTGAAGAGAGAATAATTTTTGTGCTTCATTTCAAAAAAATGTTTTTCAAAAAATTCTTGTGTTTTTTATAATTTTTCGGTATTTTTTACAAATATTCTGCCGCAATATAACTGCCTGGCCCACGATGTCGAACGATATTGTTCTTTTGTGAAAATACATATAAAACAAAATCAAAATTTTAGAAATTATTTTTGTTTTAAATTTAATTTCACAAAAGAACGACATCGTTGGACATCGAAGGCCAGGCAGTAAGACTACTAACTAAAATCAAATAATAAAATATATTTTTGTGAATAAAATTGAATTGAAACTGTTTCCTTGATGATGACATTTTGAAAAATAGAATTGCCTTGAAACTACGCGCAGCCTACTTCACATGTCTAAAATTAAATGAATTTTGATAAGCAGTATGTGTGAAAAACTAGACAGAAAAACTTGAACATGTTGTGGCTGCAGAGTAAGGAAGGAAAGTCCTTTAACGTCCATAATACACACATGTATGAATATGCCTGCCTCAACTCAAATTAAAAGGTATCTACTAAAAAGTTTATATACATGGAAACATACACAAACACATTACGTACATCCATACGGATAAATTAAACTGAATCAGATAGAAATGTGTTCGTAAATGCATACGTATGTCTGCAGTAAGGTGTCAATGACCTGACGTTTAAGGATTTATTTTTTTGGTTTGGTTTGTTATTTAAAATAACTTACTAGCCAGGTTAATTTGGTTCACATCTAATTTATACATTTTATAAATATTTCAATAAAATAATTCATATTTAACAATCTGATCATTAGTTACACCCATCTTTTAGGTTATTTACAAGGAACTAATCTGGTTCATTTCTAATTTAAAAATTCGATTGAAGCCTTATAAGTCACAAATTTGATTATTTTAAATCATAAAGCATTTTAAGACACATAAGAGACGGGCAATTTAAGGCATATAAGCTGCCGTTCGTTACTTGTACTCATATTTCATTTAAATCGAAATAAAAATATATTTACTGCTTGTTCGTCAATATCGAAAGACACATTTCTTTCGTATTATTACATTTGAAACAAAAACTACTTTTAAAACTTTGTTTTTGTATTATATATAATTATGCGAAAGGAAATATTCTTTGGATATGGACTATTAGGTCCATATTTATAAAATACTTTTTATGATCAATTTATTTTTCAATAAATGCGGAAGATAGCATTTAATTTTGCAAATTTTAAAGACGCATTTAACGACAAAAAATTAAATAAATCCCTAAAATTGTTCATACAAATTTTTTATAATGTGTATAATTTTTCGGAAATAATTTAATTACTTTTGGAACTTTTTCATTTCATTAAAAAAAATGAAAACGGTTTAGGTCTAGAAATTTTGTAATTTCGTCATGAAAAAAATTTGGGTCTTGTTCAGAATTTTTTGGACTTATTCCATTTCTCCTTCTCAGTATTACTTAAAAGCCTTCATTATAATTTCAATAAAAAGAGATGCCTTCGGGTTTTTCGATGACAGGATCATGTAAAGGACTTAGGTTTTGCTCCCTTGCCGGTCTTCGGCAGATACCAAGGCTTTTCTCTACTGGGACATATCTAAAGCCGACTTCGCTTACTAATATTTGTTATGCCGGTTTTTTTTCCTCTGCAGTATATCCGCGAAAATTATTTCATTAGGACTTATTTCGTTGGGCGTTATTTCATTTAGTCTACATTTCTACTTTAGCGTCCGACGTAATTTGTGGTTCTAGTATTTTTACTATCAAGACGATAACAAATGTGAAGCTATACTGGAAATATTAAAAATCATCCTAAATTTGTTTGTAAGATCTCCACTTTAGGAAATAAGTTATGTCCTGTCATTACATTTTGTAATTTTTGTAGCTAATACTAGATCGCGATTGCTAAAAAGCTCAATGAATACAAAACAAGTCAATTTTAGCGATGACATCGAATGCTGAAACAATAATATATTAGATTTTTAAGAAATTGCGAAATGCAATTATATACGTTACTAAATTCCATTAAAAGCCATAAATTGCTAAATCGACTTTACATATTTTTAGAGATGGAGGTTTAACTTCAGAGAATTGCAGAATAAAGCTGCGGGTTATTTCAATAATGTTTGTAGCAACTGGGCCGACATGAATTTATTAATGGACAAGACAAGATACTTCATATTTCATTTTAGTTTGCTTACAAAAGTATCTTATTTTGTTAACTTTATATGCTTTAATACTCAATTTAATACAATAGTTACCTATGTAATATTTATACATTTAACTTTCATGCACATGCAAGGGGACAGATCTCTGACATCAATTAAAATTGTTTTGCGATTGTCATGCATGGCAAGTACCGCAAAATGGTTAATTTTTAAATCAAATATTTTTAAATTTTACACGAAAAGGAAAACATGATTATTTTAGCTGATGGTAATTATCGACGCGTTCTTCCTTTTTTTCTACTGTCGTATTTGATATGAAATTCTTATATATTGTTTTATAGCAGAAGCTTTTTCGACATAATAATAATTTCGATATAAAAACAAATATTCCGATTTCGATATTTTTGTCAGTTATATGATTCTTCCAACAATTTTTGACTACTTCTATTGTAATCCAAACTGTAATACTACTGTTACATAAATTTTAATTTATTGTATTGCATTGCTAACTCATACATATACAATACATTTCATATATATATACAATACAGGTCATTTGCTTCTCATATTGCTGCTAGAGCATTTACTTAATTTTTTTCTTTTTTAAGCTGCTACGCACTAGAAAAAGCATATTAATGACTCCGAAATGTCCTTATTACTATTTTTACGGAGTACTACTTGGAGCTTAGTCCCATCAACACTGGAGTACTGCGTATGAGCATTTTATATGTGCTAAATATCTAAAAAAAGAAAAACATAAAACTACAAAAATCGCAGCAAAATAAAATTTGTACGATTTAGTGTTTCATATCAAATAATCGGTTGCAGTCGTATTTTGATATTGAGCGAAAAAAAAAATATTCATAAATTGTGACAAATTCTGCACTAACCACCTGTTCCAGATTTTATTGAAATAAAAATTCCATAAAGCTTATTGCATTTATCTTCAATTGCAGTTCCCGGAAATTGGGAAATTTTTTATTTTTATTTTTTTCAGCTTCATAAATGCGATTTGCCCAACATGATTGATTGCATTTATTAATATATTTTAATTTCCGGGAAGCGGGAAGAGACAGATTTCCAGGAATTTTTTTCGACGCTTTCGGAATCGAAGTACTAGTTGAGGGTAAATTTATTTTGTGGTCTAAAGCTACATGAGTACATTTAGTACAGCGATAAAGTCAATTTGACAGTTGAAAGAGCATTATGGAAAATGTTTTTAAACTAAAAAAATTCTAAGATGTTTGCTTTTGTTTTTAATGCTTTCATTAATTTAATTCTATTGCTACATTGTAAAAAGTTCTTTTTTTTCTTGAATTATTAACAGAAACAAAAAGTATTCAAACTATAAAAGTTTCATCGTATAAGGCTATTTTCAACAAATAATTTATATGTTTTTAACATGATCAACATGATTATAGCACAAGCAAACTTTTGACAGTATTTCCTGGCAATCAGGCATCATTTGCATACACATTTGCAACAGCAAACATGAAATGCACATTCACACAAAACTTAATTCTGGTAGGCCGGACCACAAGCATTTCCATATTCTAAGAACCATAACAAAGTTTTAATTGAAATTAAAAACTTTGTTGCATAAAACTTAAAAGTTAAGGAAAATAACTACACTTAACTAAATCGTACAGAAAAAGGAATATATTAACTATTTAGTAAAATTAAGTTTTCGCGAATATTATTTCAAGTGTTTAAAATAATTATTTTTGTAAAATAGATAAAAAGATGGAGTATTTAGATACAAAAACAGTATTGACACGACGTGTATTTTTTTCATACCAAAATAGAAAATATTTTTTTATATAAAAGGGATTTTGTGGCAAATAGTCATCGTAAACAGAGTTGTTCGAATAAATTTTTCTGACTAAAATCGTAAATATCCATGATTTTACTAAGGCCATCATCATCAATAGCAGATGCTACTGCTAACTTTAGAATGGACGTTCTGCGTAAGCGATTTGAATTCTCCGCCAAGACCGTGGGGTTTTGTGACCGTATCCTCAAAGTCCACGTTACTCAGGCCATCATACAAATTCAGCCGGAACTACGACACCGGGTTATTGAAAATTTTGCTTTTGGAACACATGCCAGCGTGCGACCCACAGCGGATATTTGAGCGATGTTTTTTTCATACATTTTTTTGATTCCAAGTCTACATCGTCCTGCGACCTTATTGAAAACCCCCTTTTGTTAATTAGTTAATTCATAATCTGCGCTGGATAAATATTAAATAAGAGTAACTAGGAGTTCACTGAATCATGAATAAGTAAATTAGAAGAGCAATTTGTGAATTTGGTATCTAATTATGGGGCATAGCAAGAAAATTCCTTATTGCAGTGAGACCCAAAATAAATTGTTGACCCCACGACTGGAGTTCCACGGTCTATTAGAAATAAAGACATCCGTAGATAGCCGTCCGCGAGTCGACATACCGCCCCACTCAGCTGAGAATCATTTTCCAATTACAAAAATATATATTAAGCGGGTCTTTTTTTTATATACAGAAAATTTTGTATATTCTAATTTTCAAAAATATTTTACAGATTCTGGTTTTCAGGAAAATATATCTTTTCTCCTCTACAAGTACAAAGTATTCAAATGAAACGTGAACGAATTGTTGTTATTAGGAAAATGTAAACAAGCATTTTATCCTGTTACGTTTTTTAGTTCGATATTTTACATTAAAAAAAATATTTTTTGTAAATTTAGCCCTTAGGCGTAAAACAAATATAAAAGAAAACATCAAATTGTAGATGTAGTAACAAGACAAGCATTTTTTAACAAACAACAAGTTGCAACAGTTTATTGTACATCATTATGTAAATTGTCAGTATTGCTACGGTCACAGCAGCAGTAGCAATTGAGTGTATTTTGCTGAATGTACCAAATTTATTTCTTTATTGAAAATGTTTGATAACAATATACATACGTAAATATTTAACATGTTGTTATTATTATTGTAACAACAACTGCTAATAGTATTATTATTTGAATACAGCATGCAGTGGTAAGAAAATTTAACCTTTTGTTTCCCCTTGTTCCTGTTGCAAAAAGAACCAGACCGTAAAATGCTTTAAATCAAAATATTTTGTAAAACATTTTGTTTAACAAGTGCTTTTATAAATCCTTCAATTTGAAATTTTTAAATGTCTCTTAACATTATTTATTGTGTTTTTTTTACAGATAATAATTGATTTATTGTCATTTTTAAGTACAAATTTTGTTGTTGATTATTTAATGCTTACTTTTGATTATAAAATGTAATTTATATTCGAGAAGAATTAATATTGATAGAAGGGGAATTGATTAAGATGATGTATGTCGCAAAAATCTTGCAAACTTGCACAAATATAAATATGGTACCTATTTCAAGGGAGAGCACCAAATCATTAAGCAGGCATATCAAAGGTTCTTTTGCTTAAACGTTAGCTGTATAAATTATTCTATAGCAGCCATTTTATTTTAGAATATTTCAAATGTCACATATTGTAATTTTCAGAAAAAAAAAACAATTAGCATAACTCATGTTCATTGCAAATAAAATCAAATTGAAAATTTTAAGTACCAGAAATTTTAAGAATTTCAGATTATTTTACTATTTTGATATGCAAGACTGAAAGTTATAACACCCTAACTTCCAAAAAATGTAAACTGGCATTCAAGAAAAGTAATATGTAAAATTTTTTTTTAGGAGTATTCGCTTTTTAATTAAATCAAAGAGTTTTTTTTTCATTGCTAAGAATACTTTCTCTTTGTGGCCAGCTTTACCAGAAGCTTTGAGAAGAAAATCATCATAAGCCGAAAAAAAATCATATTTTATGAAAAAAATCATCATTTTTTTAATATAAAATTGTAATTTAATACAAAAATGTATAATTAAAATTGATTTACACATGTATTTAAATTATTAGTGTTTAAAGTATTTATAGCGAAACATGTACTGAAAAGGGTGTTTTTTTAAGCCCGATAGAACTTGAAATTGTAAAAAATAATACAAAAAATTAAATTGTAATCAAAATTTTTTTTTATTCGAAAGATCAATACGTGACATTAACACTTGAAAATGATTTCGGGCATATGGGCACCGTTGCTGTTCTTGACGAAGCGCATTCTGGACGTCCAATTTTGGGCCACTTTTTCGAGCACTGCTGGCCGTATGTCACGAATAACACGAACAATGCTGGCCTCCAAGGCGTCAATTGTTGCTGGTTTATCAGCATAAACCAGTGACTTCACGTAGCCCCACAGGAAATAATCGAGAGGTGTCAAATCGCACGACCTTGGAGGCCAATTGACAGGTCCATTTCTCGAAATCAACTTATCGCCAAATTTTGATTTCAATAAGTCGATGGTTGCGTTCGCCGTATGGCACGTAGCGCCATCCTGTTGAAACCACATCTCCTCCGGATCAATGTCATCCATATTTTCAAACAAAAAATCATTGATCATGGTGCGGTAACGATCTCCATTGACCGTAACGCGAGCTCCGGCCTCATTTTTGAAGAAAGGTCCGATGATGCCACCAGCGTGAAAACCGCACCAAACGGTGCATTTTTCTGCATGTAATGGAGTCTGTAGGGTCTCTTGTGGATTGGTCTCACTCCATATGCGGCAATTTTGCTTATTAACAAACCCGTTAAGCCAAAAATGCGCCTCATCGCTGAACACAATTTTGCGATAAAACAACGGGTCAGTTGCCAACTGCTCTAGAGCCCAATCGGCGAAAGAACGACGCATATAATGGTCTCGTGGCTTCAATTCCTGCACCAGCTGGATCTTATACGGGTGTAGGCCGAGATCTTTGCGCAAAATTTTCCACGTAGTGGACGGACAGAGCCCCAATTCCTGCGACCGACGACGAATCGATAAATTTGGATCTTCTTCCACACTTTCGTTTACAGCGGCGATATTCTCTTCAGTACGCACATTCCTTCGACGTGCTGGTGTTATTGCATCCTCTAGAGAGTATGTGGTACGAAATCTATCCACAGTTCGACGAATGGCTTGTTCAGATGGACGATTATGTACGCCATAAAAATGACGAAGTCGTCTATAAGTTGCGCGAATCGACGACGGATTTTCAAAGTAAATTTGGATAATTTCGTAGCGTTGTTCAAGCGTGAGTCTATTCATGATGATTTGTCAGAGTATACTGAAACAAATAAAAAAAATGTTTCATCAAAATTAAATTTTTTACAATTAAAGTTTTTACAATTTAAAGTTCTATCTAGCTTAAAAAAACACCCTTTATATAATTGCTACGACAAAATAGTGAAAATAAAAAAAATTTAATGTTTGGTCACCAATCATCAAACTAAAAAACACGCAACTGATTTCATTAGAACAATGGCAATATGTATTTAAATAAATAAATATAATAAATAAGGAAAACCAAAAATCAATTCAGATTAAAAAGTACATGTACTATGAAAAAGTTTTATGTTTAACTATTACTATAATATATACAAGGTTTCATATTTTTAATAATATCTTGGTATATTTTTAAATTATATCAGGAACAGTTTTTTATTGCTAAGAAATTTTTTGCATGAATGATATTATCTTCGAGAGTGCTGAACCCATTTTGACAGGACCAGAAAAGATAGAATGCTGTCAGCACGAGTTATTTTTGAAACTTTTGACCAAAAAGTTTCACAGCTAAAATTATCTAGAGTTGTAAAACAGTCATGGAATTTTATAAAACGGAGTTCTCTAAATTCGTCATTTAAGTTTTGAATATCCTTTTCACTAATTAAATTTTGAAAATTGCGTGTTAAGCCGGCAAAGAAATTAATTAATTTATAATTTTCAAAGGGTCATGACATGAGAGCTCTTTTAAAAACATATCGTTAAAATCAAATCGTTTTATTATTTGTAAAATGCCATACAATTTTCAATAAATTAATTTGCAGTGTATTTTGAGCTAAAAATATTTTGTTTAACCAAAACCCCCAGATAGAGTTCTTCGTTTTCATGTGTCAGTTACAGGGTAAGAAGTGTAAAGTATTTAAAAGCAACCAACAACAAGCTGGCACAAAACTTAACTTCACTTTGTAGTACAATTACAATGAAAGTTGTTAACACTTGAAATACAAAAACATAATTTCTGTAAATTAGAAATCATAATTTGAGAAAAAAATTATCAAATCATATTTTGGTTTAAAAATCATCAAATATGATAAAATCATCATTCATTCAACACTAATTGTGGCATGAAAACTTGCCTGGTATGAATTTCGACAAGTACAAGAAGATAAAGACATTTCATCAAATTTAATAAACTTTTTATAAATACTTTTAAAAATTGTTGTGTAGACTAAATGAAACATGTTGTTCAGTAAATAACACGAAATTCAGCAACTATTTTTGATTGTTTCATTTTATTTTCAAAAAAATCAGTTTAGAGATCAACACAAAAACTTTGTTATATCATTTACAAAAAAAACATGAAAGCCTGCATTTATTTGTTAATGTTAAAATATTTTTTGTACATTTTTTAAATTTTTTGATCTAATCATATTTTTTAATGAAACAAACGCGTTTTCTCAATTTCATTTCTGTGAAATTTTTCTTAGAATTTACAATATTCTTTTTTCCAGAACCGTGTTTAAACTTTACTTTACTGAAAATTTAGTTTAACGATGCTCTGCGTTGAAGTTTTACATTAAAATTATTATTTTAAAAATTATGTGAGAAGAAATAAAAACTTTATATTTCTTATTGAAAGCAACATTGTCATCGTCTACTACCAGTTAAATATTCCGATTTATTTATGTTAATATTTTTTTCGCGATATGCCTCATGGAACAAATATTCAACTCAATAACTCAATACCACACGTTTAGTATTCTTCCATATTTTCTTGGCTGCTCTTTGTTATTTAATTATGATTTATTTTCTTTTTGTTGTTCAATTTCATTTCCTTTATACATGGTTGAATAAAAAAATGCATCGTGTGCATTAGGGTGAGATAAAAAAAATTGACTGTCAAGATGACTTCAACAAATGTTTCTTGCAATAAATTAATTGCTGAATGCCATGAGCCCTAAACTAAATACTTCTTTGAAACCTTAATGTATCGCTCTTTATCGTTTACTTTAGCCTTTTTTGTTCTGATAAATTCTTCCGGTTCGTTGACAAGAGCTGCAAGATTGGATGTCACATAAAACTGTGTTGCTTCCCAAAAACCATATCATATTTAAAGATTAAGAAACATTTTGTTAAAATCTATTAATCTGGCTCCAGTTCGAGAATTGAGTTTTATAAATTCAATTGGTAATTTTTTTTAAATTATTATGAAGAAAGGAAGGAGTTGAAGCTAATTGCACTAGCAGAATGGAGCAACGCTGTTTCTACACCATCGTAATCCACGTATCATGTATTATACACATGTATATATTGATCCATATGGCTCCAGGTTGGATCAAATGACATTTTTAAATTTATTATATTTTTGGTGAGCGGAAGTTTGTAAAATGAACCATTGATTGGCCGGCCAATCGCACCCGACTGTAGCAACAGGGCAGCCGGTTCTAGCATTCAGGCAATGATTGGTGCGCAGTTCTTTATCTATTGGCAGCATCCAAAGATCTTTGGCTCTAGAAAATTTATTGAGACTACAAAAATACTCTCCACGATATTCTCCCTGAAACAGCAGAGTCTTATCGCCACTGTTTATTGAATCCGCAGCTGCCAAATATAACTATTGAGCGCTCTACAATCCGCAACCTTCGGGCGTATTCGAAAGCATTTGAGATATACGCTGGCTGTGACAGAGGAGCCTGTAAATAATATACTGCCAGAGGTCTTTTTGTCGCTTTTAATAACGAGAATGTAAGCATATTGTTCGATGGCGAATGTCACAATCTCTAACTAAATAAGAAACGGATACGGTTAGCCTTTGGAGACAGTGTTTTTTAGTTGCTTTATTTACAACACTGAAAAGAAACAATACTAGTTAAAATATCTATTAAAATGTTGCTCATAAATAAGGTAAAAGAAAAAAACTAGAGGGAAACATTAGCTAATATAAACTACAAGAGCAAAAGGTCTCTAAGTAGATGATATATTATCCTAAAACATTATTCTTAAATTTGTTTTTAAATAATATCTTAAAAGATATCAAAAAAGGTTTACACGAGCAAACAGACAATTCGGCACGCATTTAATACTGACTGTTGCATGTGGCATGGGACAGAAATAAACGGCAAATATTGCGGCCTGCAACAAACAATATCCGGGAAATCATGCAGTAGAGAGAAATGAATATAAAATTAAACGAAAATTATTTGCATATAGGATTACCTGCCCGTGGCAACACAGGACTAGCATCAATATTAACAATACGATAATCAACGACCTGGAAAGTACAAATGTCAATGCACTGCGTTTGTTTGTATGAAATTTCTGGTTTGTTGGCAGTATGGTTGCTTGGAGTATTGTTCTTGGTGTACTGGCATTAAAGCCAAAGCGGACAGTTTGGATGTGAGAATTTATTTTATCAAGACCAAGTACGTGTATATGAGAACAGCTATTATCTATGGGCATGTATGTTTGCAATGCTTGCATATATCATACATGCACAAAACTAAGTGATTTTTTGCAAACTGAGAAACTTAAATTGGCCACACTGTTTTCAATGACAGCTGATGTCAAAATTTCACGTCATAAGTTCAAGTAGCACTTCGTATTCCAAAGCGTTTAAAATCTGTAAAAAAAATGTATTTTCTTCGTATTCTAATAATTCTAAGTGGGAACGCCGACCCCATTTTAAAAATCGTCCCTCTCTAACAAACCAGCTTATTGTTTTACTGCTTTAAAATATATTATTGACTGTTTGCTATAATTTAACAAAAACTGTTTGGTAAAAAAGTTAAATTGTGCATTCATTAAATCAGTATCTATTAGTTACGTTCCAAAATCTGTATTTAAGATGATTCTCAATGAAAGCTGCACAATGCCTTAAGGCGATTTTTTTATAAAATTTAAAAGCACTTAGGCGTTAGCATCATTAATTGCCAGCGATTAATTTCAATTGCTCAAGTTTATTTTTTTTTTGATTCTTTCTTTTTTTCTTGCAACTTTTTAAATGCCCCATAATACCATTTAATGCCATTAGCTTAATTTGTTTTAATTTTTGTTCGTAATGAAACGAAACCTTTTTAGCTGTTCAGCTTTTCTTATATTTTCCATTTGTTTGCGTAAACTACAACATCTCTATTTTCCCAACTACCATTTAACGATAATATCATTATTATGAACAGGGAAACCAAAAAAATATTTCTTAAGGATTACATATGCATTAAAAATATGAAAATATACTTCTAAAAAGAAACGAAACGCGCAGGATTATCATTTTATTGTAGTATTTCGCTGTGCATTTTTATGCACATGTGCATTTTGTTGCAGATTTTAAAATAAAAATGGAAAATTCCTGTCAAGAAGAACAAATTCTGTGTTGTCCATACTTTTTAGTATAAGCCAAACTAATTAATTTAGCAAATTTAAATTATTTCTTTTGCAGCACTTTTATTTATTTTCAATCGTTTAGATTAATCAGCTGTTCACTAATCAATTATTCATCAAGCCGTTTATAAGACTTAACTGTTGGGCTCAACAGTTGGCAACAGTCACAACAGTTGGGCTGAGCACGGCTTTTTTTAACGGGAAACGACATATAGATGTCGAGAAAGTGGCAACACGTTTCAATTGGTATATATATTAAGTAAAAAGGACATCTGTTGATCAGAATTTAAAATATATTATACGCTGCCATTGCGCAAGCATTGCAATTATATTACAAAATGCATTATCTATTTTCTAAATAGGGAAAGACAAATGTTTAGATTCCTTTTTCTCCTTTGCTTGCCAACCGATTTTCCTAATTTTTTTATTAAAAGGTGCACATTGTTGAGCTTTAGTGATTCGGCTATATATAATTTAAATCGGTTCAGCTTTGAAGGAAGAAAAAGCTCCTAAAGTTAATACCACTACAAATGCTAAAAATACACACCTACATTTACTTATATAAGTAGTAGTTCAAGTAAACACATAAGCAAAGCAACCTGCAGATAACGCGAATAGTACAAACACGCATGTAAAGCTTACTTCAAAGGTAATCCAAATGTATGTAGAACAATTGGTCTATTTAACATTATGATATCCTAGGGCTGGACCATATGGTCCAGGTTTGCATTACATATAACTAATCCACAAATGGACCACTCAAAAGTACTTTGTTTGGCAGGAGTACAATCGTGAAAGCACTAAGTTCTGGTTTAAAAATGACATAGTCCATAAATGTAACTAAAATAGTTGCAAGCTGGCGGTCGAATTTCGACCACGAAGCGAACACTATTAATTATAATTATGCAATAAAGAGTTGTTTGTAAATATTTTGATGCCGAAATCAAAAAAAAACTCCTGAAACTCCTACGTTTTCGTATGTTGCATAAGAAAACCCATACAATTGCATATTTGCGGTTTTCCTGATTATCATCATTATGAAAAGCGGATGTGCTGA
This sequence comes from Gymnocheta viridis, assembly GCA_956483585.1. NCBI lineage: Eukaryota > Metazoa > Arthropoda > Insecta > Diptera > Tachinidae > Gymnocheta > Gymnocheta viridis. The sequence goes on along the minus strand of OY101440.1, from coordinate 104,027,616 downwards.
GAAGAGAAAACATTTCGTTTACATAAGATATACTACGCAAATAATTCCCTTCAGAAACAAATTAATGTTTTATTTATCTTCTTTTGTAATACTTAATATAGAAATTACTATAACTACCTAAACTGTGGTTCTCATGCATAACTGCGTATGTCAGTTTTTTCGTGCATTGTCAAGTAATTGATGCCATATTGTTTTATTTTTATCAACCTCAGAATGCTTGCACTACCAAGGATCAACTAACAATCTATCCACAAGACTTCACTTTGGGCGAACTATTTTATGTACTTTCCGATAACTTAAAATTGTCAATGTTAAAATCGTACAAAGTTTAGTAAAGTTTGATAACTTGATCTTAAGAAATTTAGTTTTGATTCGAGCAGTCGTTACTTCAGAACTTCTCTATGTAAAAGATATATTGTTAACTCATTATTGGCTTGCACCGTATGCCAGAAAGAAAGGAATGAAGAAAAGCGACACAGAAGGTTTACATGAAGTTTTCTTAAAATATATCTTATAGATTTCTGTTTGTATTTTAACCACTGCTTGCGAGATATCGTCATCCCGAAGTTATCTTTACGTATATGACAAAATCAAAAAAAAAGAAAATGAGAAAAGATCGCTTCTCCTAAAAACTCAAGTCTTGACGAGTGTAAAGTATTTACAATAAAGAATAAAATGAAATATTTTCTATTTAGTAAATTTATTATTCGAGGTACTTCGCGATAACTTATATACATTTTCAGTGTACTTATGTTTAATTGACTGCCAGGCCCAGGATGTCACAAGTATTCGTGGTTTCGTACAATTACATTTAAAACAAAGACGAATTCGAAAAATTTTTTTAATTTGAAATGTAGTTGAACGAAAGAACGAATACGTGTGACATCATGCGCCTGGCAGAAAATTAACCAGATTTCCTTTTTTTAGGTGCTTTTACAACATTTTACCGACGACTGTCAATTGCTAGATTTTTTGTTTAGAAATCGATAACTTTAAACAAAGTAGTAATTCTTATGGAAATGATGCAAAGCAAGACTGAAATTTAATTTGTACATTTTCGTATGAAAAAAATGCTTCTATCACCAAACTGTGGCGTTTACAGTAAAATGATGCTAAATAATAATACTTGATACCCCAGAAATCGTAACCAATTTCACGATAATTATGTATAGCGCATAATAATTTTTTTAATGGTCAGTGTGACAAACAAATAACGAGCAGACAATACAGCAGCTTTACAATAAAATCTAAAATATCGCAAATCGAAGACTTCTGCACAAACAGCAAATGTATCTGTTGCGTATTTTCATTTTATATATTGTGCATTCTATTTTTGATTTTACCTCGTTATCATCATTAAAAAATAGCCACAAATATTTATATATGTTGCGTATTTTTCTTTACTTTATAAAAATGTTTTATAGAAAAAATGGCTACTAATAGCTAAATAAAAATAGAAATGTCTAAAAAGGGATACTAGTAGGTTAATTAATAATCTAAATAATTACTATATTGGCATCACTGAAGTGGAATGGCCAAAAGAAAGATATTGTCATCCAACAGCTAAGGTATATGTGGATCACTACCCGAAAAACAATGCGTTTTCAATGTAGGATAACTATAATTATTTCTAAATAGCAAAATAGAAATGATTTTTTTTACAAAACAAATTAAGTTCGGAATATTTTTCTTTGACTTCATTAATCGTGCACAAAGTGATTAAAAACTCACGAGAACTGGATCGATTGCATATGCTTAACACTTTGACCGTTCAATAATAATTCGATCAAATGATAACACCAAAACAGCGAGAGATAGTTTTAGGAAACTCTTGAATTGTGTAATCCTCATCCTTGGCAAAAATTTCCAATATCCTACTCTCATTTTTAGTAATCATGGTCAACTGAATAATGTGATTTAACAGCATTGGATTACTTTCTAAATAACCATCTGATGTTCAAGACATTTTTTGATAAGTCCGCAATTAACAAGAGGGAAAAGGAACAACGAAATTCAGCCACATTTCTGCAAAATGACCATCGAGAATTATGATAAAAAAAACTTGACTTGACGTGACTTTTTTGACATCATTTATTTCACTTTAGAAAAGCCAACTTACTGCGCACTTATGATTGAACTTTTATTTCTCTCCTTCACTAGGATCCTGTTTACTGATATTATCATATAAAGTTAATTGTTAATTGTTAGTTGATTAATATTCAAGTTAAATAATAGAAACAGCTGGGGAAACCAAACCAAACCTTTTATTGGTACTTGGAAAAACATTGTCATTAAGAAATGCAAGATTATTTATTAAAGCCGCAAAAAAATCCTTGTTAAATTTTGAAGGAAATCCTGATCGCATTCACTAGCGATAATATTTCAGAGTATCACTCTGTTCCAGTTTGAATGCCGTAGGATAACAGGACTTTACACATTGCTTAGATTTATACTTTGCTTAATACATATACGAGTATGTCGCTCCTTTGTTGTAACGTAGTCATATTTAATTTACATACACTTCAATGGAAAAATAAAAATGTATTCTCGCCTTAAGAAGTGAGTAAATAAAATATTTGAATCCTTTTTTTACACAAAATGAAGAGCGTAAAGACGAATATTTCTGCATTCATTCATCTTTAAGTTATAAATTGAAGAATTGAAATTATTTTTCTGTTAAACAAGTTGTTTTGAGTTATAACGTTGTTGTAGCAAACGTGCGATATTTATGGGAGATTATGTACTTTTTTTATAATTGTGGTTGCACCATTTTCTATGTTTCTCATGTCGTTTATTATCAAATCAATTTACCATCTGCCAATTGACCGTCTGCATTGTTTTCCATCCTTCTACCGACATTCTTTTGTTAAAATATCTGCCGCAGAAATTCGTTTGATATTATTGTTAAAACACTTGCTAAGTCTTACACTTAGATACATGTTTGTAATTGTATTTGTATTACTAACCCTATCGGAAAAAAGTTTAATTTATGTCGATGTCGATACTGTATAAAAACTTCTTCTTTTTCATATGGTACCCAAAAGAGCAGTGACTCGTCGCATTGTCCCCCTTCCACGAATATATAAAATATATACAATGTAACTATATTTTCATAACTTCCTAGTAAAAGCAGAACATCCCAAGGAGTCAATGATGAGCTGAACTTTTGATTAATGATTTTATATTAGAGGATTAAGGGATTGACAGCAATGAACAACTAATTCCTCAAAAACGTCCACTGCTTTTTACTGTACGTATTTCCATTTGGGTATCTAACGAGATATTTGTTGCCCCTTGCCAAAACACATATTGCCGCCCTTATTATTTTAATGTAAGTCCTTAAAACACAATGTAGCTGATGTGCAAGTGGAGTTTTGGGTGCTTTTGGCTGAACAACGCTTGAAAAGCATTTTGTTAATTGCCAAAGTACACTAGATATAAAACTGTTTTATCTCAAGCTAAGACATTTATTGAAAGATTAATTGTTTGTTACAAACGTTTGTTCTCTTAATTTTTCCAGTTTCAAGTATTCCTAGAGAAGGCAGGAAGGCAGTCTGGTTAAATATGTTTCAATATTAAAAGCAACAGAATTACTTTTTCTGTCACAAAATTAGCAAATGGTTTAATTTTACTTGGAGTTAAGCGGAAAGGTTAATTAAAAGTCATTGAAGGATTAGAGTAGCCAAATTTAAAAATGGCAATGTTAACGCGATTAAGATTGCTCTGTGAAAACAGTCGGCAGTTCTAGCAGAATAATTTCATTACTTAAATAATTTAATAAAATTGTGATATTTTGAAAAATTGTTTCATTGAAAAGTCTGATTTGAACCGAGACTTATTGGTAGTACATAAAATCTGTAGCCAATTCATACTAATTTTACATCTGAGGAGGCGCCAAATTGTTTTCCAACGATCTGATAAATTTTTAATGGCTAAAATACATACGTTGATTTGTCGAACTGTTACCTCATTTTACAACCAGTTAAATTTTTCTGTTTCAAAATTTAATTTCTAATCAAACTAAGAATTTTTGGAAAACATTATTTTGAAAAACTGTGAAGTATTGTTTTGCTGGAGGAGGGAGCTTGAAAAAATCAGATTAACTTTATGAAGAACTTCAAGTTCTAAGGAGACTGGTAGAGGGTTGTGAATATTTTAACAAGATACTTTATTCGTTTATATAGCCCCGCTCTGAGTCCACGTCTGATTAGCAAACAAAATCTTTTTATATTCAATTACTACGTAATCATACATGACCCACTTAATTAAAAAAAACAAACGTTTCACTGTTATGTACACAGTTACATATCATTTAAACATTTAATTTTTATATATTATCTTCTTCTAGAAAACTACGACTGCGAACAACCTCTGGTTACCCCTAAAACAACTTACTAAACTTAATGTTTTTGAACACATTTTGTCGATTATCTTAATGGTTTTTACGATGTGTGAGTGGAATTGTTGTACTGTTGCCAAAAGGATTTCTGGTTTAAGAATTTGGAAGAATTACGTTAGTATTTTTAGTCATGAATGCAGGAGTATGTGTCTATGTTTTCCTTGAGGATTAAGTGTTATTTAGAGTGTGAAAAATTAATTATATAATTTTTAACAGAAAGTTGTAATTCATTTAACGAGTAAGGATTAAAAGTAAAATATTAGTTAAATAATATGAAACAACAGCAACGATTTCAGCAGACGTAGACGTTTTAACTAGATTGGTATAATTCTTGAGGAAAAATAATTCCTTGAAATTGTTGCAGGAATTTATTTTAACAAATGAAATGTTTAAGATTTTGAAGATGTTTGTAGTTAAGTAAGTTTTTGGGTACTTGTTTTCCCATTCTCATATCATTTGCTTTACATAAAGCTCATTTTAAGTTTTAAATTTTCAAATACCATAAAAAAAATTAATAATATTTCATTAGAAAGGGAGTAAAAATTTGACATACTATTTACACAGCATCTTCTTATTTTTTATTTATATTATATATTATTTTTAATGCCAAAATTTATTTATATTAGGAAGCGTCCGATACCGAAACCGCTGTATCGGCGATACTTCAGGTTTTCTAAGATCGTTATTCGCGAAATTTTTATTTTAAATACAACGATACTTTTTAAATATTTTAAAACTTTTCTGATCATTTTAAATTAAGGTTCTGCCAAAAAGTCAAGATCGCCTAACTTATCCAGGCACGCTCAAACTTGAAGAAAATGGTGCAGAAGTTGTTAAGTTTTCAAATGACTTCTGTCGCAACTGAAAGACTATTTCCCTCAGCAGATCTCGTTCAGAGAGAGTGCCAGTTTAGTTTATACAACTTTAGCCGCTGCAATTTTTCGCTTTTTTTCTTGGAAGTTGCATTTGCGTTTCCATTATAAAATTTTTACTGCAAAAATTTGTTATGAATGTATACATTGTTGTTTGTACGAATGAGAGAACAAAAATAAGTTACAAGGGTACATGCATATGTATATTCGATTTAAATCCCTTCGAGGGTGCGGTGATGTTTAAAAATTATTGGTGCGAAAAGTATTTGCTTTTAAAGCGCTGTGATGGGACTAAACAGAAGTCTGTATTCAGTACTTTACAACACGTTCTATGATTTTTTACAATAATTACACTCGTATGTGGGGCGTAGATCATGCAGATCAAATGATTACTTTATACGATTTAGTTCGCAGAAGTCAGAAATAGTAGAAGAAAGTATTTATCAGGTTGCTAATGAACAGTGTTCATGTTTCGTATATTTTTTAATCAGAACTCGCCCGCCAAAAATTCCATGTATCAATTTCGTAGTAGAGGCAGCTGAAGAGTTGATTAGTCAAGGACGATCAGAATTTTTTTACAAACGGTCCAGAAGGTACGCTAGGGTTTCTAAGTTTTCGCAAATGTTTTAGATCATCTTCTAGTTGAAAAAGGCGGCCGAAACAGATGCATAAGATACCAGTCCAGGAAAATTTAACAAAATTGTCAAGTAGCTTTATGTATTGATTCTTTTACAACATTCAATAAAAATAAATATTTTCTACTCTTGAATATAAAATTTGAGGTATATTTATTTAATGCTGGGATATATTTATCCTCAAACAGGGTATTTTTTCAAAAACCATTTTTTTTTTCTAAAAATCTGAAGCTATGTAAACTTATTTACAGCACATTTAGGTCAATTAGACAGAAATATCTTCACTTCTGTCTAAAAGTCGTATTGAACGGTTTAAATCATCTCAAACACTAGCAAAATCGTCTTTTTCCGCAAAGTTTTAGAATACCTTGTTTTTTAAACTAAAATTTTATTAATGCCTTAATATTTATGTACACATAGGATGTTAGTCTTTTATGTATATTTCACCACTGGTGGTCCTAGTGAAAACAGTTATTTTGATTTTTTACCATTTTTTCTTATTTGTGTGTTGGACTATTATTCATACAAAATAAATGACTAAAAACGAAAATAATTATAGTGACAAATTTTCAAATATGAGCTGCATAATACAAACAGACAAGCAGTGGAGCGATATACTCTTTAAGAAGAGCGTGCAATAATTGTGTTTGTTTTTTTTTACCAGCACAGATTGAATTTCGACGGCAATGCGCCAACTATACAAACATTCTGCGGGAAACTGGAACCACAAAAGAGTCGGTTTCTTTTCTGAATATCGCAATTGTGGCTGCCGATGTCGCTGAGAGCGATGAAGAAACATCAACCAGATGCTGCAGAGCCGGAATTGAATAAGCGGGTCTTTGTGAACATGTGGTTTCAACAAGACTATGCAATCGCACACATTGGATATTGTCAAGGAAGGATGATTAACTCTGCGCCACCATCTACTTATTGTAATTATTCCAAAACTTCTCGAGACTAATCAAATAAAGATTGTTTGAGAGTATCGCTACTTATGAATAAGAAAAAGGCGAAACAATTTGAAATGTTGCTTTTTTCTTATTCAGGCTCGTTCTACAATTTAAGTGAGAGAAATTTGTGGGCTTCTTATGATTTTTCTATATATATCTCTTTTCAATTTTCCTAGTCCGCTGCTCTGACAAAATCGAAATCAATGTAAAAGATAAAATATCAACAAAATGCAAGAAATAAATTTCAATTTCAATTTCATCTTAAAAATATTCAATTTCATCAGGTAAAAATATTAGCACAACAACAAATACAACAATAAAAAAAGTAACAGGCATTTTTTATATCGGTTCTGTCAAAAACATCTACAGAAAACAAATGCAGAAAATATAAAGAAAAAAAATTTATTTAAATTAGAATATTTTCTGAACTAAAATTTGTTACGAATTTTTTTTAATGTCTTGCGAATAGCGTAAAAAGCTGCATACGTGAAGCCTCCCGCACTCTTGCGATTTTTGTTTGTAATAACCAGGGCCAGTCTTTTTAATTAAAATTACTTGTGGTAACTGACGCAGCTCCATATTATGGTCTCCGCAATACGATCATTAAAAATTTTATATATTGAAACGATTAATTACGGCTCAAGTTCAAACCCGAATTTACCCATTTATTTATTCTAATTTTTTTATTTTTAATTTTTATTAGAATTTTTTTTTTTTTTTGGATAAATTCATTATTTTTTTTTTATTAAGAGAGTACTATATATAGAAAAATTTTTATTATTCATCATATTAGCAGAACGGATCTATATATAGTACTCTCTTAATAAAAGAAAATAATGAAGTTATCAAAAAAAAAAAAAAAATTCTAATAAAAATTAAAAATAAAAAAATTAGAATAAATAAATGGGTAAATTCGGGTTTGAACTTGAGCCAAAATTAATCGTTTCAATATATAAAATATTAATAAAAAGTTCGACTAATTACTTATAAACATTAATTATCATTAAAAATTTTTACCCAAAAATGTTGCATGTCTGGCTCATGGGTTGCATAGAATTGCAGACTTTGTTCGCTTACATTTTGCAATATTAACTCACTTGTTACAAATTGCAAAACAGTTTTTCTTAAGGTAGAACTACATGCATAAATACGATTAGTATGTAGTATTTTTCCAAATAAACTTATTGTCTGAATTAATTTCCATTTATCAATTTATTGTCTGAATGCATTCTTTGTGCCCAAATATGAGCAATCCCTCAAAGCCATGTTTGACTAGATGGGAATCTTGGTTAAAGGCTGCTTTACATTATTGCGACAACTTTATAGAAATAAGCAGCGTTTTAAATGAGCTTTCTGATGATGAGACAGAGTCGATATGTAATAAAAATGTTTTATTTAAGAATTCATCGGTAAAAACAGATTTATCATACTTTGAAGATAATTTTTAATGTGTTTTCCACAGTATAATAAAATTTTAAACCAAAGGACTTTCATTACATAAAAGTTTATTCGTCATAGAAGACGCAAAAGATAAACTTGAAAATATTAAGTATAAAATATTTATTGAAAATCTTAACAAAGTTTTTGATAAAAATGTTGACCCTCAAACGTCGACCAAAATTAAAAACAACATATACAGCAACATCGACTGCTGTTGAAGGCATATTTTCAATATATTCGATCATTTTGTGCGACAATCGAAGATCCTTTCAATTTAAAAATTTGCAAAAACATATGATTATACTTTGTGATAAACATTTTTTTAAATAAAACTGGTTAAAAATTATTAGTCCGTGTTTTTTCGTGGATACATTAAAGTTTTTTTTAAGAATATTTGCATGCATATTTCAATAATTGTTGTGCATATTTAAGCCTGCCCTGTTAATAACTAATGAAAATTTTCAGCATTTTCATACTCTAAAAACTTCGTTAATTGTTTTATGCTGTTATAATTATTTTTTATTAAAAACGTCTTTAAAAAGACCACATTTTATTTTCGAGTGAGGAACTTTGAAAGACTCAAGGTAAGTAAATGGTAACGAGTTTAAGGATTTTAATAAATTAACGACTACAGTTGAATTCAGTAGATCTAATATATAAAATATCATAACAAGCTTTTAAGTTTTTAATCTTTAAAGTGCTTTTCCCAAATTAAATATATTTTATTATGTCCTATTCTGTATACCTTTGTATTTTCAAAAGATTTATAACTTAAGAGACGGTCACATCTGACAAAACGAAAAAACTTAACCAACAGACAAGCTAAATTTGCATTTTCTTTAATTCCAATATTTTTTTTAAATATGGGTTTGCATTTGCGTCGCCCCACTATGTTGTTTTCTGTACCCCTTGCATTCAAAATTTCATGATGATCGTTCTTATTATTTTCCGCCAGCTACCCTATGTCGTTTTCTGACACCTAAACAATCACAAACTATGCAAAAAATCATGTCGATCCTTTGCTCTATGAAAACTTAAAACAAATCTATCCCACGGGAACCATACATTTTACCGGGATAAAAGTAGCGTATGTGCTATTCCAGATTTTAATCTATCTCTGTACCAAATTTCATACAGATCCGTTCTGCCGGTCTGGCGTGATTGAGTAACAAACATCCATCCATCCATCTATCCATCCAAACTTTCCCATTAATTATATTAGTTGGATATAAGAAGATTTAACATAAATCACTCAATTTCAGTATTTTTCCTCATACATGTTTTCAAAAAATATTCCAATGCAAAAAATATGAAATATTACAGATAAGTTTTACTAACTTTTATTATTGCAATTTCTTTTTATTTGCTCGCATTATGCGTAAGAAATCAAATTGAAATTCCTGATGCAAAATTCGTCACAAAAAAAATCTTTTTCGGCTTTCTTCAATATTTTCTTTCCTTCCAATTTAATAAGAGTTGTAAACATTTTATGCTTGCGAACAAATTTTAATTCAACTTTGACAAAAAAGCGAACACATTCTGAAAGCATGTTAGAAAACTTTTATGTTTTCTTTTGTTGATTTTTTTATTTTTATATTTTGTGACAAAGTTGTGAACAAATCTTTTGACACTCAATGTTGCGAAAGGCATTTATAATTTTAAACAGCAGAAAGTTTTCCATGTAAAATATTTTAAACAAATTTTGCTACGAGTAAGTTGTACATGAACTCAGATGAAGTAGTTACATGCGTATGCAATTGAATGTGGGGTTAAAAATAATGCCATTTCATAAATTGGCTAAAATTAAGTTGAAAGGTATTGTTTGGCTCAAGTTTTTATTTGGCTTTATCAATTTATTTTTAATTTAAGAAATTCAAACTATTTTTATTAAAAAACTAATATTGAAACAATTTATACACCAGACTAGCAGAACGGATCAGAAATGATTTTTAGGACACTACACCATTTCATCAATGTTTTTTGTTTGGTTTTACCACTTCTGGGGATGAATAACAGTGGCTACGGATATCAATTATTTAACCGTCAATATAGAAAATGACAATTACTTCTATTCATTCTTACAAGTTAAATCTATTTTGGATAGTACATTATTCCCATATATGATGACTACTTATTTCATACTAGTGCATCCTGCGATCGACTCAATCGACCGCATTCTACAACTTAATATTAAGCATTTACATACATAAATACAATAAAATACTAAAACAAAAACATTAAATAAACAACTTAAAACTCCGTCTCATCTCCATGCAAAACCAAATTGGGCAAATACACATTCACACTTTGATTATAATCAACTATAAGCATTTAAAATTGCTACAAACACATGCACATTTATTATATTTTTCATAATTATTTTTATAATTATTTTTAAAGTTGAAGCTGATACAGGCATGTGTAATAAGGTGCATGTGTTAATAGCAACTTTAAACGCTTATAGTTTCCGAAATATCAAACCGATTTAAATAAAATTGAAGTTGTGCACATCTATGTAAAAACTCATTTAAAAACATATAAATCTTTCCAAAATTGGTTCAGTATTATGCCCGTAAAAGAGATCTAAAAAAAAGTGTTTGCGTATTAATAATATAGATATTGCTCATTAGCTTTATCCATTTATTTTTACTCGATTTTTTGTCCGTTGCAGTTTTCTGAGAAATAAAATCAAGGATAAAGGGTTCTCTGGATTGGAATGGAATTTTGTGATAAGGACGAATATTACAAGAGAAGTCCTCCTGTCTTAAAAACTAGTCTGTATCACGTACGTACACTGGTATATTCGACCTAAATGTTCCAGAGAAAGTAAAAGCCGAAAAATAGCATACACAGAAAGAAAAACGCCGTAATAAATTTAAGTATTTTCTATTTACTTTTAGTACGAGTCGTACTCAAAATTTTGAGTACAAATAACAATAAAATGTACTTTAATCAAGCCGAAAACGGGATTCTTTCAGATAACCAATCCTTAAAATGAGTACAAAATACATTGATGACGTAAAAAATCTTGAACCAACTAAAAAAAACTAATTGAGCACTGAACAGTACGTACTTGATTTGATCTTTCTGTACTTGATTTTAGTAAATCTGGGATTACCGTACTTTTAACACCGCTTGAGATTGAATTAGGTGCGAATGGATCGATTTTCGTTTTGTGTATTTTCTACGGAGAACCGATTTAAGAATGTGCGGAAACAAAAAGCTCCAAAAAGGAAATTATTTATATAAACAGTATTGGATACTTACGAATATTAAGCATACTTCCTCTAGACCTTCCCTTCATTGAATTGGCTAAAATCTACAATGTAAGTCGTGGAAATTTCAAGGTGTCAAAAAAATAATAAACCGGTCCGAAACAAAAAAAATTCTTGGAGTAGAAAAGTAAGTTGTACCTCGAGATTAATCAGCCAATCTGAGAGATACTTTAGTATAAGTAAAAGTAGATCGGAAATCTAGCGAGGCAAGGTCAGTATATTCGGTACTATATTTTAGGAAATAAGTGCCATATTATCAGTACTAGTTATTGGTAAATTGTGTGTTGCCTCTGACCAGTCTGAGTCCATGTGTATATAAAAATTTAAAAACCTTCAATACATTAAAATTAAATTTTGAGAATGAGCGAGCATGTTTCTTTTACTTGGTCCACTCACAACCGTAATATTTCAACAAAATAAAAAAATTAACTTTTTGTATTATTAAATTACTTTTTATTCTTATGTTCGCCTTAGCAAAATTTCATATAAAGTTAAACAAAAAATAAATATATTTGTAGTAATTTTGACAAAAACATATCCTGCATTTTTTTCTCATCTCTTAGTTTCTATGGTTGCGAATGAATGTTTTCGTTAGGTGTGGTTTGTTGTTAGAATGTGCTTTGCTTACGGCTGTTTAAACTTAATTAATTAGCGGTTGTTTTGATGCTTCTAATGTTTCAAAATTTTTTGTCTTTGTTTTTGCATTTAAAAAGTTTTGTCAAACTCGTTTTTGTAGTTGCTGGATTTTTTTGTTTTTAATTTTTTTTTCTTCCGAAAGATCTGTATCTTTTTACTTTATGTGTTTGTGGATACTTGGAATAAATTGTTTGTGGGGTGTTATTTTTGGTTGTTGTCATCGGTCTTGTTTTGTTGTTTCGTTGCAGAGGATATAAAACTTATGTTTTGGATCGTTGATGTTTTCCTTATTTACTTTATTGGTGTTGATGTCGCACTGTAGAGCTATTTGGAAGGTTTAAAAGAAAACGTATATCTGAGGCCCAAATTTATAAATTTTAGTTAACTAATGATGGTCGTTTAACCAATGACATTTATATGAAAAGTCGTCATTTAAACCGCCGTCTAAAAGTTAACTAAAGACTGCGAATATTGGCCTAAATAACAGAAGCGACATTCGGAGCAAATCTATCGTTTTTTAAAGGGGTTTCATTGCACGACGCGAATTCATGAATCAGTGCAAAATAACAAATTTTTTATTACTTCTATGGGGTTACGAAAAGTCGCTTTTGGCCAATAGATGACAATTTGATTTTAGGAAGTGGTTTTAATGCTGTTATTGAGAATCACATTGGTATGTACTCGCAAATATAAAACATTATTGAGGCAACTTAAATTCAGTAAGTGATTGAATTGTATGGTTGTATATGAATCATAATAAGAATCATGTATTATTGAACCAATATTGTTGTATGGACTGCATCAGTGCACGAAATTCATGTGTTATACGTATAAGTGTGCATGTTTCTGTTGAATCCTTGTTTTGATGGTTTGCAGTCATAATTTTATAACAAACAAATAAAATATTTTTAGAATCAGGCATGTTCTTCAAAAGTAGTGAAATTGAAATTTAGAAAGTAAACTTTTAATTTTTGATGCTCTAGAAAAGTTTAGTATATTTGTATTGAATATTAGAATTCAAATGTAAAAAGTAGAAAGAAGAACATAAAAGACTTAAATTGGTGTGCTTTCAATATAATTCCACTTCAAAGTAGAATGTAGAACATACCGGCATGTTTATAAAATTTTTGTAGTAATCCAACTATGTTACAGTTTCTGTGGATTTAGCTATTAAATGATAAAATACAAAGAAGGGAAAGCAATCTTTTCACAACTTTGTGTTGTGTTTACAATTTAAATAGGCAACAATATGTTGTTCGCTATAAGCACATTATATTTGTCGCATCCATAATATTCGCATTACTATCATGTCTAACCATATATTTTCTCTGCATTCAGTAAATTTAATTCAATCACTTTTTTATATTCATAAATATAATATTTCATAATATTTATTTTATTTTTTTTTATTAAAAAAATATTGTGAATATTTGCAAATATTACAATTGAATTAGATGAATTTGTAGAAGTAAAATAACTTTTTGATTAATTATCTGGATGTTGATATTAATTATTTCCTGAGAAGTCCCAACCAAACACGCTCTAATTGATACTTTGGAAGTATTGAAAAGGTAATTCCCTTAAAATAGCTTGCAATTTGTTCACTGGTTAAGGATGCTGTTATATAAAAAGAATGTTTGTGTTTAATACTCTATCGAACTATAGACGACCATTTAACACTGGACGCACGAACACTATGAAATTGGTTTCAAATTGAACTTTTAGTATCTGCAGGCTTCGACAAATATTTATTCTAGATCTCTACAACTTTTACGAAATTTTAATATAATTTTTTTCTCTTGATTTGAATTTTATCTACAAAATCGCGACTTATTTATTTGTCCGTCAATAACAAAAAAACCAAAAATGTGGCTGTTTATTTAGTTTTCAGCCCACTGTATATTTTTTTTTAATTTACTGGCGTTGACTTCAAATTGTAGTTCTACTATTTCACTGTATATCTGTCAGGGTGCTGCGGTTGCCTTGCGAGTTCTTCGTTGTAGTTGTTTATGTTCCTGTTGGCTTTATTACTGTCGCTTGATGATGGGATAGAAGAATAAGTATAATAAATTATTTTCCTGAAAATATTGCTACTGACAACTTGACAATATTTTCTTTTTTCGGTTATCGCTGCTGTAATTGTTGTTTTATCATTAAGAGTTTTTTGTTTTTTTTTTCCTTTTTACATTAATTAGATGGGATTTATGTTTCATGCCTGGTTGTTATTTTTATATTACTTGTCTATTTCATAAATATAGAAGTACTTCAGTAAAATTTTTTTGAGATAAAAATATAAATAATAATTTTACTAAAACTTGAGAACATAAAAAGATACATCTGGGTGTTTCCACAGAAAGCGACCCTTCGAATTAAGCCCATCGAAAATATTCAACAAAAGTTAACGTAAGTTTGCTGCAATCTGGCGTAACAGGCGTATCAACTTCAATAATGAACAGCTTAAAACGCTTAAATTATAATGACGTTTATTGTTCATCTGAAAGAAAATAAAACTATGCCAAAAATTTCACACACTAATTTTACGTAATAGAATATAGTTTTTTCGTTTATGTGTTTTGTATACTGACAATAAATAAATTGAAACACAAAAAAGTTTAACTTTTTTAAATGTAACGACCGCTAGTTTTTTGGTAACTAATTTTCTTTGGTGTGAAAATAAACCCATTCCGTAAGCAAAACATTTCATTGAATTTAATTAGATTTTTTTACTTGACACATCATGTACTAAATTTTACAATACATGATGTTTGTTCCCGAAATTTGTAAGCAACCGATCGTGTTTTAATGGTTAAAATAAGTAATGAAATTAAATTTTCATGAATTCTTTAGGTTGCTGCTGATGCTTGAACTTTCGTAGTTCCAAAGTGAAGTAATCCTTGTGACATATTTGCTTAGTTTGGAATTTTATTTAAAAAATCTCTGAAAATCGGTAACGACCGTTACTTTGGAAACACCCATCTGCATGTTTCTGATTGTTACCTTAATATTTAAATAAACTAACTGGCAAACAATGAAAATGTTTTATAAATGACTGATTCTTAAGTATTTACATCTGCTGAGTTAAAATATTGTAATAAAAATCAAGGATTACCTTTAGATTTCATATATTTTTTTTATATTAGATATCCCAGCAAAAAGTAATCGATATTTTGAACGCAGAGATATTTCTTTTGATATACAAATGTCCTTCATAGCAAGAACGCAATAATTGCCTGAATAAAGTCAATACGGTATGTTTAAATATGTTTAAATTATTTAAATATTTTTGTTTTCAGTACACGTAAAGTTTATTTTTAAACATCCACTTACAGTGGTGCATACAAGAAAGCGTTACTGTAAGGCAAGGATTAAAAAAAATATCAATTATAAAATGAATACCGATAATACAATAGTATCATCAAGATACATATATTAATTAAAAGGTACAACCAATTCAAAAGCTGTTAAATTTTTTCATATTTAAAAAAAGCTTGTATGTTCTGTGAGAAAGTTTTCAATAAGTGAAAAATATTAAAGAAAAGAAAAGTAAAAAAAATTATTGAAATAAATTGTTAGTATTTGAATTGAAAGTTCAGAAGAAATAGCAAAAAACAAAAGAATGTTTTATGATTTTATCACTTACATAAGCGTTTAACAAGAAATTTTCACAAGTGGGACATCGCGACTCTCTGTACACATCTGCTTATGGCGAAGCAAACGTTTTTGCATAGATATTATTATAATTAAAAACAAAATACTCACTTTTAAAGATTTTTTGGTTAAATATAATTATAGCTTTCTTTTTAATAAATTACACTAACCACCAGCAAAGGTTTCACTTGATTCACCTCCTTAAGCCTATGAAATGGTTGCGTTATGTTATAGTTGGTAAAATATACATTAATTTTATTTTTTCTATTTTATATATTAAGTTGATTTGTTATATTTATCACAGCGGACAAGTAAAATTACGAATTATTTCAAAGTTTCGAAATTTACAAAAGAAAACTCACTTTCCAATAAATTCCTAACATAAGCTAAATTTGAGTCAAGAGCAAGAACTTTTGTAATATAAATTCTCAAATGAATTCCTTTAAGCTACTTTGTTTAAACTACTTTGTAAGCATCCTTATTCCAATTCTCAACATCAACAGCACGTCAATACAACACCCGTTGTCGAAAAAAACTGACTAATATTGGCAGGCTCATTTTATTTCCTCGACCTTAGAAAACACAAACAGAGTGTCAGTAGCATGGAATTGTTCTCGAGATCGACTAGGCAAACCCCAGTTTTGGGGTATTGTATTGACGTGACGTCGATGTTGACAACTGAAATAAGAATGGAGATTGGTCAGGAATCAATAGCATATTGAATTACTGCTTATCTTTTGTAACTTATAATCTAATTTGGAATAGATTAATGTCAGATTTACGTTATTTAAAAAGACTGAATGCTTTTCCTCACGCCAGACACCTCAAAAATACACAAAATTCTGACCGAACTTCTATTATTTTACTATCCCTAAAATAAATACAGTAGTTTTCCGATTTAACGAACCTAATTGCTATCAGGCTAGTTCGTTAAAGTGAATTTTTCTTTATATCCAGTAGTGAACGAAAAATTAATAGTGTCGTTTTTTTTATTCAAAACTCTAAATATGCACAGTATTTTTTTAATATTTTATTTAAATTATAGTAATTTAAAATAAATATTTCATTAAAAATATGTATAACGAAAATGAAAAATTCATAAAAACACTGTAATATAAAAATAATTTATTTTAAAAATTGTTTAAGCAGAGTCTGTGTTCTTGGAATATATGTCTTATTGAAACTCTCTGAAAAGCATTAAATTTTTGCTACTAATATTGTTTTGCTAAGCCGATTTAATAAAAACTTCTAAATGCTTAATGACATCTTCGTGTTTTATTTGGGGTTCTAGAATTTCTGTTTCATCAAGCTGTTCATCATTTTAAAAATTTTATCATCGCATTCATCATCGGGTAAAGGTTTACTGCCTGTTTTTATAAAATGAAAACAAAATTGAGAGTGAGAATTTATGTTGAAAACAAAAATTATTTTTCGTATTTTATTGTTGTTTTCAATATTAACTCTTACTCACAATATTGTTTTCATTTTATAAAAACCGGCAGTTATTTTCAATGCATCAATTCAAATCATCAGCTGATATATTTCACATTTGTTCGTTAAACGGAGTACAAAATAAAATATTTATTCTTTGAAAATATTTAGGTGTTCGTTAAATACGATGTTTATTAAACCGAATGTTCGTTAAATCGGAATAGTACTGTATGTGTATGTTATTTCGGCAACTATTTAAAAACACTTTAGATATGGGAAAGTTTCGGCCAGACGCACTTAAAAGTGTGTGTGTGCACAATAATTTTATATCTTTACTATTTTTAAATAAGTTGTTATACAATTTTTTTGATTAATGTTTTATAATGCTGGTGGTATGCTGGTAAGAGTGTCGAAAAATTGCCGGAATTATTTTTATCACCGTCATTGCAAAATTTCACTAAATATTGAGGGTGGCGTTGGCTCAGGTAGTAAGCACGTTGACTACAAACCGAAGGACCTGGGTTCAAACCCAGTGTCAGACAGAGTCATGAAATAAATAAAAAAAAAACACCACGCATTTCTCTGATGTGCATTGGTGTGCCTTTGTGTCAGTTGTTGGCGGAAGGTTTCAGTGGCGAAGGCATGGTCACTGGTCACTGAACAGTTACCAACTTCAGCTGATACTAATTCCAATGTAACATCAGAGCGCCCTCCTTCGTTGGTACTGAGTAGCATAATCAACGGCGAAGTAAAATAAATTAATAAAAGAAGTGGCTACTATAACTAAACACAGCTTCAAAACTCGTAATGTCCTCCTCGCCACCAGAGGCGCTGCAACACTGCTCTACGAATAAACGTGCAGAAAAAAAAGCAGAGTTGTAAAGAACGAATGAAGCTTCACCTCCTCTCATATCTATCACTATCCCTTTCCTCTAGTTCCAGCACAATGCATTGCATGTGTAGGGGTCATCCCCTGAGTGCTGGTCCAAGATAAAAAAAAAAAAAAAAAAAAAAAAAACTGAAAAAAAGTTTATAATTTAAAGAGATCGCTTTTATGAAGAATGAAAAGAAATAAAAACGGATATTATTAACTTTAACCAAAAAAGGAATCAGTTTTTAAAAATCCACTTGAAAGTTTAAGGGTCATTATTAGAACTTATCGTTAGTTAAAGGCAGGGCTTTGTCGGACCGATAAATGGTTTTGCATCGTAATACTTTCATTTATTATTTTTTTATCCACTAAATATTATTATTATTAATAATAACTATTAAAAAGGGAAGTTGTAATAATGCAAATCTATTTATTGGGCAGACAAAATCCAAACTTAAACTAATAATAATGGCCCTAAATTTGCTTGATTTCCACATTTACAATAAACATTCGTTGTCCACAATTAAAAAATATTATTTTTCTTTCATTTTCAAAAGGTTTCCATATATACCTCAAACCATGTTTTTGAAAAGTTCTAAACATCATGTCCTTCAACGTCTCAACAAACAAAAGTTTTTGATTTTTAATTGGTTGAATAACTCGAATAATAAATTTACAAAATACATTTGGGGCATTCAAATGGTGTCCTATTAAGTTATATTGTAATAATGTCTTAATATTTTACAATAGTTGAACGAATTTTTGTTGTGCTTCAAACAAAAAGGTCATGAAATAATAAGGCTTTTTCCACTTTGTCATATCCAAACAGTAGAAATTTAAAAGAAGCGTGAGAGGAATAATATTATTATGGTTGTTCTTCAAAGTCATATTTTTTTAATTTTATTATTTTGAATCGTATGATTTTATGACTACGATTTCAATCTCCCAATTATTTTTCTCTTACAATCATGAAAAAATCTGATTATCAGGATGATGATGTTGATTTTAAAAATTAAGATAAATAATAAGAATTCCTAATACCCAATGAACGCTCGTGAGCGCTGCATCCTTAAAAAATAGAGTGCAGTTACGTTTAGCGTTGTCAGAAAAAATTAATTAGTAATCTGGATTAACGAACTGCTAAAACAAGTTATTCATATGTGATAGAAATCGATTTTAAAAACAAAATGATTGAGAAACGAAAAACTTGGTGATGTGCTCATTATTTTCATTTTGTGGATATTTAAAAATGTGATTTTAATACACTTTTCAATCATCTTTTGTATTTAAAATACTTTTAAAAAGTTTGTATTTTAGCTTCTGATCCGATTTCTTTAAATTAATAATTTGATATTGGCTCAAAAATGAATTTCAAAATCATCCGAAATTTGTTACATTCTTCCAAAACGATTGTTTTGAAACCGATCAATTTACGTCACTTACCTGATGTTTAGCTTTTGAAACTCAAAAAATTAAGAAGTAATAATTCTTGTCTTTAGCTAAACTCATCATTGTATTCTACTCTAAATTTGGCATATTCAATGCAATACTATTATTATTTGTCCTTTCAAATAAGCTAAGGACATACAAGCAATTGTCATGACCTCAATAAAACAATTGTTTGTTTATTTATTTATATTTTTGCTTTCAAGCAAATTGCATAAAAAATACAAAACCACAAATCATTTCCCAATTGATGTCATAAAATCTAATATTTTTCGAGTTGCAAATACGTAAAAAAGAGCAACCACAATATTCAATTTCAATAAAAAATATGTCAATATTTTTTCTTAGAAATGAAGGAAACTGAAAACACAAACAACCACAAAATGAGATAATGTAATAGAAATGTAAATATTTAAGTAATATAATCTGGAAAATATTTATTGACAATATAATTTTTGGCAGATATTTACAAGAACATACACAATTGGTTGAAGAAACACAAAAAGTTGTGGAATTAACTACAAAGTTAATCCCGGCTTACTACGTATAGCTTTTTTTTCTTACGCAGTTTTAAAATTTGCTTCTAAGCTAACAATGACAATAACAATTATCAATTTTGATAGAAAGAATTTCAACGATTATTATACATATGGGTTTTAGAATTTTGTATTACTTTTTAATGTATTTTTAAGAACAATAAAACTTGAAATTAAAATAAATAACATATGAGTATGAATTGTGTTAATTGCCATGAAAGTTTAAATTTCTCTCAAAGTGAAATTCTTTCCCATTAATGTTTGAATATGCCTTCGGCTATGTGGAGCAATATTGCAGTGGCTTTACATATTGTTAAAGAACAAATAAATATACATGCAATTTTATATTTTTTTTTTTGCATTTTTGAATCCATTCATTTAAAAAATGGCATTACAAAGCAATTGTCAGATATCAAATTCATTGTCAAGCCGCGCAGTGTTGCCAAGATAAAGTTCTATTGGGCTTAAAGCAACACCCTTTACTTGGGGCTACAAATTAGCAAAATGTAAGCAGATTTTAAAGTTATTATGAAATTTAATAAAATAATTGAAAACGTTTAACCTTGCAGGTCATCCCTGGAACTTTCCGCTAAGCTTAACTCCAAAACGGAACAAAATTAACAACATTAAAGCATTTTATATTTTTGAGTCCAAAAATAAAAAAAAACACTTATTCGAAATTTTTGGATCATTAACCATTCAACCGATTTAGATGAATTTGTGCTAAATTTTTCGACACCATCATGAAAAATTTATTTAACAAAAGCTTTTAGAGTTGTTAAAATAAAGCGCTTTTTTAAAAATTTTTCGTCAACCAGTTCTATCGAATTCATCATTCGATTTTCATTAAGTTTGCGCTGGCCGATTTAGTTTTTTATGTTAAGAGCTGATTAGCCTTTGTACTCGATCGCCTTAGTTATTCAAAATTGATTTGAAAAATGTTTCTTTAGAAAACTCTATTTTAAAAAATTTAAAACTCTTTTTTGGGTAAAAAGTGATGACGCTTTTTTTGGCCAACAATTTTTGAAAACTTGAAATAATTGAATTTTCAACTTTATATATTTTCTATAAAAATTTTTTTTTATATCTCCGCCAAATGTTATAAAAAGTTTTTAATTTGATTAGGTAATTAATAAAACAGCAATTATGAAAATCCGCTGATAGTTGAAACCGACATGCAGGAAATACCGAACAAAGGTTTCGAAAAATTTGTGAATTCTATTTTTTTATATTAGTTTATTGACAAGCAAAGAAGATATTTACACTATATAAACACTAGTTAATAATGTTACAATTTACATATACACAATGTCTCTTAGTCGAGCTCTCTAGTATTTTTAATATGATTATAGTTGGTTTTTACAACATGTGATTTAGTTCTTATTTATTTACATTAAAATACGTATATATAACAATATTATTTGCAATGAAAAAGGAAAAAAAAAGTTTGCAAAGGTAGTGGTCAGGGGATAAAATAAGCAAAAGAGATAATAATTAATTATTTAGATAGCCACCAATATTTTTTGGAATTTGTTTTTTGAACTAAACGTAAATCTTTGCTTGATATACTTGTGCTGTATCTGATATTCAATTGATCAAAGTTGCAGTTAATTGCCCCTCTATGATTATGGTAAAAAACTGGTACGGCATCTATTTCTTGAAGGAGGAACAAAGATATAATTTCTGATTATATTAATTATGAAATTATCTATACATATAATATTTGCATTATTATACAACTTCTTATTCGTAATATATTTCATATATCCACTTGGTGGGGTTCTATAATGAAGTACAAGCATTTTCTTTCAAAAACTCTTAACTTTTCCATGCTTGAGGGTGATATATTGAACCAAATTGGACTTGCGTATGTTAAAACAGGTCTTATTAAAGATTAGTAGATTATTATTTTTACCTTAGGTTTTACATATTTTGAATATAATAGTTGACTGTAAATGGCAAAGAATTTTATTGTTTTTGTGAGCGTTTCTTTAACAAAAATTTATCCAAGTATACACCTAAGTATTTATTTACGTCTTTATTAGTGAGTGTACAATTACGCAAAGGAGATTTTATTTCAACTTGATCCTAGTTTTGAAATGAATATGACTCATTAACTTTCCGAGATAAGTGGAACAATAAAAAAAAGGGAAACAATGTCCAACTTCTAATCCGTATCAGTACAAAGTTAGCAGAGAGTTCTGCTGCATTATTAAATATCTCTAATATCTCATCGGTGACGCTTTGTAAAGAGCTCCCAAGAAAATATAATATTTTGATTTTTCCTCACTTTACAGCAATAACAACCATTAAATAACTTAAGCACAAGCACATTTTGCTAATATTTGTTATCTTAAAACTACCCATCTTATACAGACATATCCGCAAGGCTTAAGCACGTTTATTAAAGATTAACACATGTACATGTATACATACTCGTATGTGCACTTTTTGGCTGATTTTTTTCAAATTCAACTAGTTTTATTAATAGATTTCTTAGGAGAATGCCAAGGAACATTGGCTGAAGAACTTTTACATTCTTTGTTCTATTTTATTTCTTTAGAAAATTGCTTAACATTTAAATAGAGAAAAACGTTTTTTTTTCTATTTTCTATTTATAAACAATTCAAAATGAACAACACCTGGCTATTTATTTTCAATCTGGCTGATAACACAAAACATGCATAGGATAGCTGCCAAAATTTTTCTTAATAGAAACATAAAACGTAAACAGTAATTAAAAAGTGAACATTAACGAGTTTGCATTAGCGCTAAATTGGAACACGATAATAATCAATTAAGGAATCACATACTCTTGCGTAACGTACGAGCAATAAACGTGTTCTCAAAACATTTCACCAACAACTTTGATGCCAAAGTAAAGAGTTAAAAAGCTGAGCTGAGCATATGAAGTACATACATTTCTCTACTTCAACATTGGCATTTTAACTCATCAGTTTAACATGGCGATGCCACTGGAGGCAAGCATCTAGCTAGCTTAGGATGTTGGTACGACTCCTAAAAGAATCTTCTGATGATTATCTGACGAGTAACAATAACAAAAACATCTACTTTTTTTCTTGATTATTACTTTTTTACACATTTTCTGACAAGCACGTCTTATAATGTTTCATATGCAAGTCGTAAAAAAATCTTGTAATGATTATTTGAAGAGAAGGAAATAACAATACAATACACTTTGCTGAACTACACAAATCTCAAACGATTCCCTCTACAATCAATCAATAAGCGTCTTTCGCTATACTATGGAAAAATCACAGCGAAAAATCAGTTCGTGTAACAGTTTCTCCCGTGCAAGTAATCTTCTACGATTAAAAAAATACGCTCGTCAACGAACAAAAACGGTTTTCATGAGATTCCCAATAGGCTCTTTCACGATTGAAAATGCTAGCAGGGTACTTACCTATTCGGACTGCAAATAACGACTTAAAAATCATTGAACATACAAAACACAATAATAACCAAGGTTGGTAACCGATAACGAGTAAATATCGTTTAAACTGGAAAGCGGTATTTTTACTGATACCTTAATTTGTTGCGGTTCCAAAATACCCTTATTCAAATGCTGTTTCTTTTAATACCGGTAAAAAGAAAATGTTTCAAATAAAATGATATCTGTTGTTTAAATAAAATTACTTCTTTCTGTTTGTTCTTAAGAAGATATTCATAAAAAACAAAAACATTTAAAAAATTGGGTTTCTTGGGTATTTTATCTGATTTTGTTTACCGAAAATTTTGAAAGAAATTTTGGACAATTTCTGTAAGTTATCGGGGATCTTCAAAAAATCAATGTAAACATTGCACAGATGGATATCGCTAAATCAAATTCACAAATCACAAATTCAGATTTTTTGTAGTCAATAAAATAAAACTACATTTTGGATTCTTTAATTCAAGGATTTACTAACATCCTTTCAACATATGAGAAATATGACAGAGCCATCTAGGTCTTTAGAACACCTATAATATTTTTTAAATAAAGTTTTAAGAATATTTTGTATAATTTTACTCTTATCTGTTATTGCAATTACACAAGCTCACAAAGTCAAGCCAACTTTTGTACTGGAGTCAGCATTATATTTTAATCTGTTCAGTAGTTTCAGAGATATCGTGGAACTTGTGCTAAAAACGAAAAACAGAAATAACTTTCAGTTACTCCAGTTACTCCAGTCCAAAAACTTATATACTTGTTCTATAATAACTTGGGAAATATTCTTTATACATTTCCACCAACACATATTTGCACGAACAAACAGACATTAAAATATATTAAAAATCATATACGACACGTATTTTTAGTTCCAATTACATATTTTCGCTTTTCAAGTAAATTGCTTTAACAAGTATGAGCTCAATGCAGAGTAAAAATATATTGTTTCAGCAGCCCGCACACGTCCTACTACCAACATTGTTCATAATTTACAACACTAAAAATACAGAAAAATTATTATTTTTGTTCACTTTATTTTGTATCTCTTGAGAAAAAAAATTAATCAAAAATATACTACAACATGATTTGGCTTTTGGAACCTACACACCCCCCCAAATATCCCAGAAGAGTTAAGAAAACCGATAAAAAATGTAGCAACTTCAGAGTTTTAAGGGCATGGTAGGGCTTTTGTTAACACTTTGCTTTTGTTGTTTCTCTTGTTGTTGTTGCTTTTATATTAGTGTATGTACTTTTTCTTTGAAACGTGACCTGCATGTTTTCGCGCCAAAGTCACGTTCTTTCTGGATAATTTACATTTCCAAAACAGTTGTTGATTTTGTGGCTCCTTTCTCCTTTCATTTGCTTTTACCGCCCAGCATTCATTCATTATTTACAGTTATGTATATAAATATGTTTACATACATACATACTTACATATTTTTATGTAGGACGATAACGAGGGGTTCCTTTGCGGCATTCTTTATTGTGATGAAACATTTCAGAGTTTTTGCCGGGACCTTGATAGGCGAAAGAACTGCCAAATAATGGTACATCAGTATGAAAAATAATTAAAAAATAGAAAACATCAACAACAAAAATTTTTAACAGGCTTAACAGAAATATTGGGCTATAGATTTCACATATAAATTTTTTTTAAAAACAGAATGTGCGAAGCCTCTTTGATTCGTCTGCAGAAACAGGCTGGGTATTGGCATGAATCGAACCTGAGACGTCCATATTAATAATGTTGCACACTGGTCCACGATGACACACGTAAAAAATCCAAATTATTCTAAGAGACAAAATGTAAAATTTTCATGAGAAGTTTTTCTTATAATGTATGTAAACATGTTTTTTATTCATAAACTGCACCTTTCAATGATGTTTTTTGCTTATGATAGTTTGGCTCTAAGAGGTCGGTAAGTATATAGTTGGGAGCCCCATAGAGTATTGGTTAGTGTACTAGACAATTAGGATACCACAAAATAATCCCAAATGTAATAATTCCCAATAACATGGAATAACTCTCAACTTTTGGTGGCAGTAAAAAAATGGGGAAAAAAATCTCAAAGATAAAAGCCAAAAAGAAATGAAATAACTCTTAAAGGACGTGAAACTATTTTCAGTATAACAGCTTTAATAAAAACAGAGTTTTATGAAATGCGATTTTAGGAGAAAAAAAATAGCACTAATAATCTAAATTGAAATAATTTTTAATTTTAATATTGTATCTCCAATTTAGAAAGCCCCAAAGTAACGATATACCTCCCAACAACAGATGGAAACAATAATACTTCCTACGAAATTATTTTATTTGAACTTAATTCATGAAGAAATAACTCTTAGCTAAGTAATTTTAAATACTTTCTAATGTGTTGGGAGTCATTTTGTAATGATTTAATTTCCATATGAAACAAATTGTATAGTATTTAATTTTTTCGTTGAAAGTTATGTCCTAGATCCTGGATGTTTACGCAGACACGCCAAAAACACAATTTGTGTTTGTTGTTAAAAAAAAAGTATGTTTACTCATCTCTGAGTAACTGCAACTAGTACTTTTCTTTTACAGACGAGTTAAATCAATTTTTCTAATTAGAGGCGTTCCACTTCGTTTCTGGTAGCTTTTCAAAGCTATCACTTAGGCTAATTTAAAGCGCGTTAATTTAGTTTCTGCTTTATTTTAAAAAGCCGGCAAAATGGAGAATTAAAATTTAATTAAAAATTTTGCATTCAGTTATTGCAGTTTTCTTGTTAAGTCGTCCTAGATATTATTTTGCTAAAACCTAAATGACAATGAACCAAACATAATAGATTAAGAAACATTTTGAAGTAATGAGTACTAATGAGTAAGGAAAATCGAAATATTGAACCCGATTTTTAAATTAAATATTCTATATTTCATTAAATAATTTCTTCAAGCTTGAAGTCAATAATATAAAAATCATTTATTTAATTAATCCCTGAAGAAGCTTTTCATTGGGAAAGCGAAATAGTAAAAATAAAAAAATGGGATTAATTAAATAAATTATATTTATTATATTGACCTCAACCGTGAAGAAATTATTTAATAAGATATAAATAAAAATGTCTAAAAATTAAAATAATTTTTAATCAAATGTTCTCTTATTCCCAAATAAGATAAGTTCCACTTGCTTTTGAAGTTTTTGTGGCTTTTTAATATAAGTTTCTTATTTCTCTTACAACTATTACTTCTGTATGATACAAATTTTGTTCTATTTATATCAGTATTAAGAAAAAAATGTTTATCGTTATATATTTTTTAAATTTATTGTAAAGCCATCCATTATATCCAAGTTATCAATATTCAACAGTAGAGGTCAGCTGACGATGAAATGAAATTGGCCAAATCTGCATTGATAAAGTTGTACACATTTTACAAATGCAGCTTTTGTAAATAGATAAATTAATTAATCATTGAAATCGTCGTTTTAGAGCTTGACTTAAAACTAAAAAATTACTAAATAGTAAAAATCATAAAACACTATTTTTATAGCAACAAAATATTACGAGGCTGTTAGTAAATCAAGAAGTAAATTCTATTAATAGATGACCTAAAGCTTCTCTTTTATTCTCACGTTTTTGGCAAAATTATATTTTCGAATTACGAATTCCATAAGTTGTATGATTTACGAATAATTATTTGACCGGTTTTTAATATTTGGAAATGATGTGATTTGACTTCACGTGATTTACAGAACAAACCTGAAAGTACATGGTGTTCCAATAAGACGTTTCATGACTCAACCATGAAATTCGATTTTGAAATTCTTGTAAAAAAAATTCAAAAATACAAATACGAAATTGGTATTCATTTTTAATTTTGATTTTAAATTATTAAAAAAATTTTTTAAATTTACTTGTAGTTTTAATTTTTCCTAAATATGACAAAATTAAATATGTCAGTGTTGGCACTTCAAAACATATTTAACTATAAAGTTAAATATTTTTTACGTAACCTCTTACGTCAAACATATTTAACTCGGCATATTTATCTTCACACACATAAAGACAAGGTCTTTGCCAAGACCTCAGAAATGGAATTCTTGCAGCTTGATTGAAATCTCATGAAAAGAAAATGGCACTTCAAGCGTAGCCCTGCCACACTTTTGGCTGATATTGTCTTCCATTATTGATGACATACGCTCCTCTTTACAAATATATAAACATAACATGATTTCTTTTAAATATTTTTGTTATTTTTTGCATCTCAAGAAATGAAGCCTCTCATTGAAATTCTCTATATTTAATTACTATTTAAATTAATACATAATGTCAAATGAATAACATAATTTGTATTATTCATGCTTAAAAAATATTATTGAAGAAATTTTCAATCCATTAATAAACACACGCGATTGTCATATACTAGTTATTTCTCTGAATATATTTAAAATTTTAAATATTATATTATATATTAAATAAATCATACCTTAAAATGTCTTTTGAAGCCAGGTCTAATAATAGATAAAACTTGTTTAACAAAGCCATCAGTAGATAATGTAATATTATTGTTCAAATTGTGTACAACAGCAAAGGCGGTTTCAAAAAACTATAACTTTCAAATAATTACCGAAGCTTGATATCTTTTCTTCAAAGAGCAAATGTACATCCAATGATTTGGATAATATTCTATTCTTAATTCATATAAATAAATAAAAGAAATTTCAGAATTTTTTAGTAAGAATAGTATTTATATTTTATTTAAGAAACATAGATTTTTAAATTCAGTAATTAGAAAACTTTAACTAAAAATGCGGACGTTTGCACGATAAATTACCACAAACAGACCGGTCGTGATGTCATATATATAATATTACGATCCGAGTGTACTCATCTAGCTTTTGATAAAAACCAAATTTTCACGTATAAACTTATATGATTTGGAGAATATACATACTCCAGATTGTTTTTTAAATAAAATGTTGTCCACTTTGTATACATATATTTTACTAGCGCACCCAAAAAAACTCTTTGTCAGAAACGAATAACCTTTTTACTCACATATATAGATGTTGCAAAGCAAAATTATATTGTCTTATTTAATCTGTTTGTAAATTGTATATACATATATTCACTTTTATGTAAATAGTTGCAGAAATTACTATTTCAAAAATTTTACCGTCAGTAAGACATAATTTCTTACTTTCTTCAAGTTAAATTTAATTATATTCAAATATAATAGTTGACTTTTACACACATTCACAAATGTGTACAGATTACACTGGAAAATTATTATTTGTTGAAACAAAAAAAAAAGAAATTTTTAGCTTGTCAAATGTTTATATGTAAATAAATATTAACAGTGGCGGTTTAAAATAATCCACATAAATATTTAATTTCTAATATTTACGATATATTTATATTCATACCATGATGCATTATTTTGTCCTTCACTATACTTGTACGTTTATTGTTTGTGTACGCATAAATGTTTATAACAAAACAAAGTGTGTTTTTAGGCGTCTTTTACTGATTTAAGGATCTTTGTTGTTATGCATTTTGTGTGAGTTTGAATAAAAGTATATTAATTTAATGCTTGGCTTATTTCAAATATAAGTTAAAAGATTTTTTCCATAATCAACAAAAATTGTGTTTTGTAGTGATTGTAATACATTTCACACAAAAATTTAATGCAATATTGTAAGGCAAATTGCACAAACAACCCTAAATCATTTAAAAGATTTCTTCTTGCAAAAAGCCCTAAGTTACTAAATGTATGATAAGGAAATCGTATAGTATTTTCTGAAATTAGATTTTTCATTAATATTTTTTATACAATGATTTCATTTTTTAAAGGAAGAATTTTGTGTTAATATAATTTGTTTTGAACGTTATGCTAACAGGCCTAATTTATACTTGTGCTCAGAACATTGGCTCGAAAAGGCTCCATCTCGCTTTATTATATCAAATATATAAAAATTAAAAATATAATCGTATTTGAAAAAAGTTTAATTTTAATAATTACAGTTTCTATTATGTTTTTATCTTCTTCTGTAAAGTTGAAATTAGGGCGTTTATATGTAAAACCAACGATATGTTATATACTTACACATATATCTATGGATATGTATACATGAAATATAATTTTTCTGAGCTCAAAACTTTCCAGTTGAAAAACTTGCATTTATTTCATGCACTTAAGTCGAAATTGATTTTAATGTAAACGGTAAAATTTAAGACGTGTTGTGGATTTCATTCAGGCATTTACTTGGTTTTACAAATAATGGAACAAGCCAAATAGAAACTTAGCCAGGTTAATCTCTAAAATTAAAAATTAGTCATAAATTTTTCAATTCCCTTCTATTTAAGTTTATTTCGGTTCCCTGCTGATATAATTTGCGCTCATTGAAATTCGAGAAGGGATTAATCTCTTAGTAATTAGAGGTTTTTAATACAAAGCGATTATTATTTTGGCTAAAGTTCGTAACATTTTTAGTCAGAAATAATTTGACATGAGACAATATTCCAAAGGAACCAGGGAACATTTAAGATCAATTAATTTCAACTTACACGGCAGAACAGAAACAAAGTTGTTTTAGTAATTAATTCCACGGTAGACTTAACAGAATATCGGATGCCATTCAAAAACACCTTTCCACAAGTAAAACTTTAAAAGGAAAACAATATTATAAAAAGTTTTTAAAAATTAGTTTTTATTTTTCTTACAAAATGTGCCGTTTATAAAAAAGGAGATAACGACTAAAACCTATCGCTTGGGTTTTATTTTTGTAAAGAAAACAAAAACAAAGAGCCAGTCGAATACAATACAAAATGGATAAAATTATGAATGACCTTAAAATCCAATGCATCTACTTCGAGTCTATATTTTAAAGAAGTTCTCACAAATAACAAAAATGTTAAAATCCGTCTATGGAATCAAACTGAAAGCAAACATTTACATATTAGAAAGTTTTTTTTTTCCAAAATTGCCCCATAATTGGAAGTGCTCTGCGATATTCTGTATTTATGATGGGTGGAGAAATGTCGCGTCTGATTTTTGAAACCAAGTTGTGGGGCCAAACTGCAAGCAAACCTTTTAAATAAAAAAAGAATTTTCAAAATCAGTTTGAAATACATAAAATAAATTAAAGCACACGCAGTAATGATCTCCTTCTGTTTTGAAGTCGGTTAAAAGATTAACATTATATTTTTCTTTTCTCGCCAATTCGTTCTCCCGATTTACCCCATTAAGTTTTGGCTGATTTAGTATAGTTGGTACATTATTAATTTAAGATAAATCTTAATAGACCCATCATCTTTAATTCATTATTCCCTGCCTTTTTTAACGCAAGAAAGTTTTATATATTAGATTGACCAATTTTCAATTATTCCATAATATCAGCAAACTTTCTAAAATTTTAACATATTTTAATTAACTATGAAACTTTCAATCATATAAAGCAATATTTTTCGCTATTCAAATTATGATAATTTTCCCTAAAATTTTCATTGTTCGGTTTTTGCCAGTTATTTGCTTAAAAATGGACAATTTTTTGTTGCTTGGGTTGGTTGGTTGCAAATTGTAAAAGAATTAACTCAAATAAAGTTATAATCAGTTACTTTTAAAATCATCAAGAAAATTTAGGAACTGCTCTCCGATGTCAAAAAAATTCTTTCGGTGGATGTATAAATTTATGAAGCAAATAAACATATTTCAAAACGAAATATGCACTGACAATGCGAGGTTTTAGAGCTTCTCTAACTGCTAAAATTTAAGATCAATTTAACAGTTTACTTGCTCCTTTGAAAAAATTATGTATGGGATGAGTTATCGTAAAGTGGTAAAAATTAACTACAAAAGTCTAAAAAAATAACTAAATAAATAAATATGTATAAATAAAAATAAAATAAGGATAAAATTAAATAATTTATTCATATTTATAGATACTCTTCCTTAATACCATTTTTAATATGAAATCATATAATTTTCAGCTCGAAAAATATTTTCACTACAAAACAATAAATTATAAAAGACGAACTGTGGCAGAATGAAACAAATCAACACAATGGGGCGTACAACAAAAGACTACAAATACAAAAGAAAAACCTAAATAAAACAAAATAAATAGACACATTTTATAGGCCCATATGCACCCTTTTAAACCCACTCGTTTCACACACATTCTGTCCTTTTACGAATGTATGAAAACTAATTTCCAATATTTCTCTTTTATGTAAAAAGGAAAGTAGGAAACATATTTTATAGAAGAAGTAGACAAGGATTTAGATAAATTTATAAGGAAATATGAACGTAAAAAAGAAAAACATGCGAATATACTCTTACAGTTGCCTATTATAGTCGAAAGTCGTACATCATTTTAAGTGAAATATTTTATGAATAAGATTTTCTTAACCCCTTTATCTTTTATTTTATTTTTTTATAACTTAAAATGGATTTTCGTTCCTTTATAATGCAGACATACATAAATCAAAAAAAGTAAAAAATTTTGCTAAAAAGTTCATTTTGTTTGTGTTTACTTTTCGGTCATAAAATATTCTACGAAAACTATTTGAATTATGTAAATTTTATTTAAATAGTTTCCTTTTTGCATAATTGTTTGTGAGTTTGATTTAGCCGTTCCTTACATCAAAGTTATTTTATATATGTCTAGCTAAGCTGTCATCAGTCTACCATGAAGGTAAGAAATTATTACTCTTGTTATTTAATACTGCCTTGCAACACTTACAATAAAAAATATAATCGGTTTTATACTTGTTTGCCTAGAACAGCGATATTTTTTAAGGTGGTTCAGAAACACATTTCTCTAACATAAATATATGAAGAGAAAAACGATTTTAAAAACCTTAAAGCTTAAAATAATAATAATTACTACAATACTTTCAAAAATTTTTTTTGTTGAGGGGTTTTAGCTAATGCCAAATCATCATTAGACCTTAAAACATATTTGTGAAAAATTTCTTTGAAATAGGATATCGAGACATGTCTCGAATAATAAATTCAATAAATAACTACTCCTGAAATATTGTAGTTATTTTTTCTATTTGAAGTAAACTTTAATTATAATAATACTAGGGGAACTATTTATATTTCGGGAACAAGCAACACTAATGCCAATAAGTAAAATTTGGCAACACCGTAATAAAGTTTGAATTTTTTATTAGAAACGTACTCACAACGTTTTGGTGTACAAACGCTATTTGTTTTGTTTACAGTGAGTTCAGCAAATACATTTGACAAAAAATGGAAATTTCAAGAGAAGGTTTTTTCGTTGACAAAAATGTGTCGCATGTGACCCTCAAAAACCACAGCATATCGCTGGTATAGTAAATTCAATCGTGGTCGTAGTTCCGTCGCCGACGAATGCAGTAAAGGTCTTCCAAAATCGTTGTTGCGCCACAAAACATCGATGCAGTGTGTGAACTGATAATGCAAGATCGTCATGCGACATATTGTAGGAGAGAGGAATCCTTGCACATTGTAAGGGCGGATCAATAAGTCCGTGACTTATCGAACTTTTCTTGTATTTACATGATGTGCAATACTGTTCCCATCAAGTATCACCTGTTAATAGACTACTGTCAAATTTTGAGCAAGTGTCGTCATTTACTTTGCGCTTAACAGCTGTTCAAAACATACAACCTCGTAATATTTTCTAAAAATAGAGAAAGGTGAATTTCGAGTGCTCATTAAAAATTACTTTTTTGCGAAAAAAACCGTCAATCAAACCAAAGAAAAGCTCGATAACTACTATGGGGACCCCGCACCATCGATTTCAATGTTAAAAAAGTGGTTTACTGACTTTCGTTGTGGTCGCACAAGTACAAAGGACGCTGAACATTCTGGACGGCCAATTGAGATCAGTACACCCGAAAATGTCGAAAAAATCCACGATATGGTATTGGCCGATCGAAGAGTAAAAATGCGTGAGATTGTTGATGCCAAAGGCATTTCATATGGCAGTGTGGTTTTGTTTTTAAGTGATCAGCTTGGATTAAGAAAGTTGTCTGCAAGATGGGTGCCGCGTTTGCTCTCAATTGACCATAAACGTAATCGTGTGACAAAGAATTGTTTGGAGTTGTTTAACCGCAATCCGAATGAGCTTTTGCGGCGTTTTGAAACCTTGATATATTACTGTACTCCGGAGACAAAACAGCAGTCTAAACAATGGGTTTCTCTGGGTGAACCTGCACGCGGGATAATCCACATCGATTACCTTCAAAAGAAAAAAGTTCTTTTTCAACAAGATAATGCACGGGTGCACACGTGTGCAGTCTCAATGGCAAATCTATGAATTGTTCTACGAATGGGTACCTCCTCCTTCATTTTCTCAGGATTTAGCCCCTAAACACTACTTGCCATTTCCAAACCTAAAGAAATGGCTCGGTGGAAAAAGAGTTAGGACCAACGATAAAATTATTGACCAAAAAATTCCTATTTTAAGGACCTCGAAAGTCTTATTTTTTGGAAGGGATACAAAAACTGGAGAAACGTTGGACTAAGTGTATTGAGTTAAAAGAAAATTATGTTGAAAAAAATTTTTGTTTTGCAAAAAAAAACTTAAACCGCCCTCGTAGTTCCATTTCAATAAAAATCTGCATTTTTCTACAAGGAAAAATAATAATGCAAACTTCTTTGTAACATTTTTACAAAATAAATTATTTTCTTAGAACTCAACAATTAAAAACTTTCGTGGCTTTACAGCAAAGGGTAATCACTTTTTGTTTTAAAATCGCCGCAACACACAATAAAGTAAAAAATTCCTTGCACTTTTCTTTTTTAATCAGTACTAGCAAGTGAAAATTTACTTGCGAAATTTACCAATCTGAATTTACACACAATTCTTTTGGGAATATGAAATTCAGACAGAAGTCGGTACCTGCTTTAAATTGGGAGAATATAATGAATAAAAAAGGTGATAAACGCTATGTTTAATTTTTTTATAAAATATCGAGACCTGTCTCGACCAAGAAATTTAATAATTACAAAATATATTTCGCGAGAAAAGTAACAAAGGCCTTTTGTCATTATAGAAAAACTGATATGTGTCTTAAATCGGAATTGAACCCGTTATAGAGGCGAAAAATTCGAGAAATAAAGTGCGGTATAATTTCTCTTGTAAAATTGGCCAACATGAATAACCTTAATGCAATCAGTATAAAGAATAACAAAAATAAATTATGAAAAATACGTTCAAAGCGCCTTTGGCTAAGCACGATTCATTTTTTCTATTCTTTTCATTGTCTTCCTTTTTACTTGCATTTGGCGTCTAGTATGTAATTTACCACCAATTCACTAGAAATATTGTCTGTCTCTATAGAAATTGCATTGCAATCTCACTGTTACATGTAATCATTATCTCTTACAAACTGTGAACCTTAATCAATAGTCATTGTACTTATTGGTTCAACCTAGATAAGACTTGCTAACTGCCTTCTTCAAGATGCATTATTTTTTGCCACTTATGAGTAGTGTGGGACTATGTGGGCACATTGATTGAGAAAAATGTAAAAACAAAAATTCCTGGTACCCTTATAAAGTTAAAACTTAATTTACATCTAGTTTAATATATTTTCTACTAAGTTTTTTCGTGAATTAATATTTTGTTTCACTTCGAATTATTATCACAGACCATAATTTATGTAATTGGTATTCAATATAGTTACTCATCAATTAGAATAGTTTTTGTTTACAGTTCTTATAGTTGCGAATTGTGCAGCAGTACATCTCCAAAACCTCACCTCCCCAAACAGCATTTTAACTTAATTTAAAACTTTATTTATGCTTAGTTTAAACATAATTTAAAACAAGTTTCCACTTAGTTTAGATCTAATTTAAACTTATTAAAGATTGTGTTTCTTAATGGTTTACAAATTTGAATTAAAACAAAAACAGAGAAATTTATAAAACTGGCTTTATTGGAACGCTTATTTTACACAATTAATGTTTGAATATGATTTCGGCAATGTGGCCGCCACAGCAGGCGTGTACATGGCGCCATATTGATGACCAATTTTCCCATACCTTTCGCAGCAATTGTAACCGTATTTCGCCTATAACTCGTGCTGTGTTCTATGTGTTCAATAGTTTCTTTCGTATAAGCGAATAAAACTGAGTTGGCTTATCACTTCAGGATATAATGGGGCTATATTGCACGGTCTTGGTGGCTTAAGAGGAGCATTACGTGAAATTATTCGTGTTTTACTATTTTTTGAGTATTTTTATGGTATTTTTAAGATTTCAACAATTTGCAAGCTTTGCCCTCTTGCGTGTATATTCATTATTAAATGGCAAGTCAAACTAAGCACAAATAAACTGTCAGCTGTTAAAATGGTTGTCAAACAATGCCGTCTTGTTAACTTAAAATTCTTTAGCTCTAAAAATAGTCTTTACATACAAAATTATGTTAAGCCTAAGCCACCTTAAATATAATTGAAGCTTTAAG
The DNA here is from genome assembly GCA_956483585.1 of Gymnocheta viridis. NCBI lineage: Eukaryota > Metazoa > Arthropoda > Insecta > Diptera > Tachinidae > Gymnocheta > Gymnocheta viridis. The sequence continues at coordinate 103,991,601 of OY101440.1, read as the reverse complement.
TGTAAATCTAGATTAATTAAGCAGAGTGGAAACTTAGTTTAAATTTTGTTCAAACAGAGCTTAAACTTTAAATTAAAACCAAGCTTGAAATTAGTTTGAATTAACTTGGAAAACACATGTAAAACAAGTTTTACAAATTTTGTAAACTATTAATTTTTTTATAAGTTTTCTTAAGATTTTGCATCAGTGGCTTTAACTTAATTCAAAATGACACATCTATAAGACAATATTTAACAGATCCGATTGCAATGGATGCAAATCCATTATAAAAAGTGTATTATAATAAGTGATACCATCTCAGTTGTTTTACCACTAAATTTAGTGGATTTTATTTATGTTTATTGGGAAAAATAATGTTTTAGTAGTTATTAGTTTTAGTAAGTAGTGCGGTTGATAATTATTTGCAAACAAACACATAATCGATTTCTTATTATTGATGCTAATCAAAACGTAGATGTCATTTAGACCCAATTTATACGAGAACTTAAATTAAATCCATAACGTTTTTTTTGTTGGTGAGCGGTATAGAGAATAAAGCCGGGCGCAAAAAAAAACTAAAAGTTTTAAATTGAAATTTTCGTTGTAAGCCTCAAAGGAAGTTTTAGTGGTTTTTATAGTCGTATTTCATGGTCGATTTCGTGGGATGAAATTCAAAGTGTTGGTAGTAACACTGATCACAAAGAGTTGGTATGTAAAAAGTTAAAATTACACTTATTGAAAATACTTATTGTTTATTGAAGAAGTATTACATCCTGCTTAAATTCAAGGCAAGCTTGGTGAGTTTAAATGCAGCAGTACGCAGTAGAACAATAGCCCAATTCACAATCTTTTGCAAATGGTCTTGCATCGTAGCATTTGCAAAGTTGTGTAGCATATTTTTACTCTACACTAACAAATTACAAAACTTTGCAGTTGCTAAGCAACACTTAAAGGTAGTAGTATATATTTGCAATATACGTGTGCAATATTTTGTGTTTTGCAAGAAATTATTGCAAGCGAAACCAACAAAACTGTTCAGGATTAATGGAAAATGTTAACAATTGCAAAAATATACAATATGAAATGCACAAGATTGTGAATAGGGCTAATGTACAATTTTATTTTTATGTATAATTTTTGCTACCGCAGCGTGCACATTGTCGATGTCTTAATGTGTGGGACTGGTTTCTCAGTGTCAGCTATAAAACCGGCTACTTTGCAATTTTCATCAACACGGTTCTGTAAGAAGTCTCCTTGGTGCGCGCACAATATGTGAAACATCCAGCAGAAGACGTCCCGCACAAATTTTGGGGTGAAATTTATGCACTGATGTATTTTAAATTTACCAGAAACATTGAACAGAAGAAACACAAGTTGTAAGGCAAAAAGTTATGAGGCACTTACACCATAACGTCCATTTTGCGCTTCCCGTAGACCTATTGGAAGAAACTAAAAACTCACATACATACAAAATAATTCAGATCACTGGCAAAATAGTGATTTTTCGCAAGTTACAATTTATTATATTGGAAAAATTAGAAAAATTAAACCACCAGTATGAAATAAAATATCTTGCAAGCTCAATTGTTTCATTAAAATAATGAATACTTTAATCCTTCCCATGGATCAGCGTATGAAATACATATTTCAGTTCGCAAAAAATCGAAATTTTTGGTCGCTATCACAAAACTCAAAGTTTTCCGCATAGTTATGGGGATTGAGATTATGAATTTGAGTACATTATTTGTCTTCACAATAAGGGATCAGCCTAATGCACATTTGCATGCATATATATGTGAATGATTATGACTTCTGAGGAATAATATGTAAATAAGAATATAATTTTAAATCATTCAAGTAGAAAAATATAAATAGAACCTTGAAACAAATCTAAAATAATAGAAATCAATTCTTCATGTTGACTTTAATGCTTCAAGTATGTCACGCAACTGTTTTTATTTGTAAATATTGTAGTATATTATCAAAAGTATTTAAAAGTAAAATGAACAATAATAAATTTCCAATAATAAATCCAATTAGCAGTTGTTTATTTATATCTGTTTATTTTGTATAAAACACCTCTGCGCAATTTCGAAGGTACAAACTCTCCACATTTATATTCAAAACTTGTTCAATGTTAAATTTTTATACATTTGCGTTTCTCTTTAAGTTAAAGGTATCAGTTTATGTAACACCGAACGTCCTTAAGAGCTTCTCAACATTTAAGATCCCTTTTCTTTTTATTTTTAATTTTAATGCTTGTTCAAAACGATTTCATTTTATTAACATTTTTTATCAATAAATTTAGGTTGCAATTTTTAACATTTTCATATCTTTTTGATAAATTTAACAATTTCGTTAACGTTTTGTTTAAAATCATGCACTATATACGTTATGAAATAAGAAGAATTGAATTCTACAATAGCCAACAACATCAATGATATGAAAACGTTATTCATATTAAAATTCCTACACATTTTTCCTTTTTTTTTTGCTACCAAAGAATTTCATCATGTATAAAAATGTTCAAAAGAAATAAATTCCTTTAACACAGAAATATTGAATATGAGACTTTGTGTTACTGAATGCGAAAGGATCACAATATGAATACATATGTGTTCGCGTACGTGTAAGTTTTTCTGTTAATATTTATTGGGTATTTATCTTGAAGCTTGTCATTTTTCTCAACTTTTATAATATAATAAATAATTCACAGGGATTTTGAAGAGAAAAATTCTCATCGCTCATGGGATAATAAGGATGTGAAGCCAAATAACTTCCCAGCAAAAACTTTCTTACCAATTAATTATTGAGATACAAATATTTAACGATTGAAACGTATACACAAAAGTTTTATATAAATCTCCAGTAAATTCCTAGCACGCTTTCCCCTTTCAATATCTTATCAATAAAATGAAATATCATCAAACGAATTTTATGAAATAGTTAATCGTATAAATAGAGTTTTAGTTAAGCTTACTACAATGACTTTTGTCATAAAATTTATTTAGCGAAATTTTTTATTTGCTAATGGAAGGTTTTGGAAGCAGGAGGATTAAAAAAATGGCATGAGAAGTTTCATCATCATATAATTCTAGTCTTATTTTAATAAGATTTAAATTAACAAAAGAAAGAAATAGAATATTGTTTACAATATAAACTTAATTAGGTTCAAATAAATAGCGAGGAAATCTATTTTTTTTTATTTTACTTAGTTACATCCACATACGATATTTAATAAAACCTTAACCCAAATGAATGTAAACTAATTATTTGTCGCTTGCATACACAACGATAGCTAAATACTTTACTACATGTTGTAGTTCACGAGTAATAGTTAAAATAATGAAAATTGGCTGAAGAAACTTTCAGATGGAATACAAATAAGCAAATACACACCACATACGTACTCGTACATATTAAATTAGGCAGTTGTTCTACATTGGCCGCAATATCTGCCAATATATTTTTCTTTAGCCAAAATAAAGGAAATTGAGAAAAGTTTTCACAAATAGGAAAAAGTTTTCCCTATAAAACGTATATATGTATAATATTAGTCTTTAATTAAAGATTGAAATGATACTAAATACAAGATGTTACTAAAGAACTTAACGAGATGGAGGGAGAACAGGGCGTGAGATATGTATAGGAAAATATTAAGGCACCATTTTTGCACATACATGAATGGGATAAAAACTTTGCTCAAGTTCCGAACATTCAAGCAATGTAACAACTAAAGTTTAAAACTTTGAAAATAATGGTTGAAATGCTAAAAGTTTCTTCAACAGACTCAAAAACAATACACACAAATACCTTAACATTCAAGACACTACTTCAAGTATATAATTCTAAGATCTTACAAAATTGGTTACATTTTCTAGTTTAACTTTCGTGCATATTTTAGTATCTGCTCTAGTTTTTACACTGGTAGTTATCCTTTGTCACACACAAACCCTCTCAGATGTGCGCTACACTTTAATAAGCACACAAGCACAAATACTAAACAAAAACATATACACCCAACAACATATACTGCACACATAAGGACACAAATCTTAAATGAGGTCACAGTGGGTATTAATTAGTTTGAATGGAGAAGATGGCAAAGATGGATGCAATACTCCTTCCTACTATACCAGTATATTCGCATGCATACTTGAAATTCACGTCATATACACAAACAAACATATGTACGTGTAAATGCTTGAATATTTATATCTACTCCTCGACTTGCAGGTTATACGAGTATGTACATAAAATTTTTTTTATTAATCAAAATCTTGCCCAATCTCTTTATCGTTTATATATAAAATTTGCTATCAATTTGCAGTCTATAATTACAATCGCCTATATTGTAATTATAATTAATAAAACATTAAATACGTATGTACGTACGTCACACCATAAAATGCGAAAACAATAAACATTAAAAATAAACAACTTGAAATTAATTAACTCGCTATTGTTTACTACGCTTTTTGCACAGTTCCACAAATCTGCCTCATTGCTGTTCCCATTTATTTGCGAAAACAACTTGAACAAAAAAACACGCATTCAAGTTTTATTTACTTTTCAACTTGAAGCTGGTACATGCATGTGTATTAAGTGTGCATGTATCAGTAACACCTTTATATACTTAAGCTCCCAAAATACTGTACTCCTGCAGTTCAACATGGTCCTATGTAATGTAGTCATGAACCATGTCAAACGACAATGTTTCGTACATTCACGGTCGTACTCGTGGCGAATAAACTAAATACTTGTGTTTGGTCCATTTATAATTGACATGGAGTAGTTTTTGGGTTAGTTCTATGTAATGCAAGACTGGGCTATGTGGTCCACCCGTAGGACACCGAAACGTTAAAAATACCATGTTGTTTATTTAGACTAATGTTAAGCCACTCCCTGGTCATTTGCGGACTAGTCCAAACACGCGTATATGTACTAGTCGGGTTTTTTGCAGGGACCGACCTTAACCCGCCAATGGTGACACGAATTTTACTTTTGTTAATAGTGGCGCTGCTCTCATGCACCGGGGTTTTCAAATGAAGATGTTTCGAAACGTGTTACCAATAGTTCGTGTTTTTTTTTATTTATACACTTTGACAATAAAACAAAGACATTTATTCAATTTCAGCTCTTTCATTTCAGTATTAAAATTCACAAAATAGAGCATTAAAACTAACTATGTTTTTGCGAATACATTTTTTAAAATTAAGAAAAAAATTAAAAAATCACATGTCATAAAATAAAATAACGTTTTTAGTTTTTCGAAATTCGAAACTTTTGCAAAATAAAGAAAAATTTATATCCTTAATTAATCCTTGATTATTTCACTTACATACACAGTGGAACACGGTCTCACCCACCAGTTCAGTAAAAAAATACCAAAATTGTGCTCACTAAACAGTTTTATTGTGAACTGATGGCGGGGGACATGAAATGCAGCAGCTATTCGACATCGCAACAACAAACAATAACGGAGAATAAAATTATATGAATTTTTAAACACAACCGGTCTCACAGCCCAGTAGGCAACCATTGGTGGGTTAATAAAGTATAGATTGTGTACATTGATTTGCAAACAGATACTTATTAGATAGAATAACTTTGTAGGGATTGTACATAGTAAAACTACAGTGTCGTATTAGTGACATTGTCACCAGTACTACTGACCAAACTATTCCCCAGCTTATGTTTTCTGCTGTTGACATTTAACACATGCTTGTCATCGGAAATCCACCAATAGACCTTATTACTACTGACGAGGTAGCACTTTTAGGATCACATGGAGACATTTGAACCAAAGATTTACTATTAAATTTTAGTGAATCTAGTCTACATAACTGGTGCTTCTCAGTCGATTCTCGTGGTTGGTTTTATTATAGCGGTGGGGATGACATACATAAATACATATATTTTTTGTATAAAGGAGATTTTGTATTAAAGAAAAGCTTAAATTACAGAGTTTGAAGTAGCACCAAATCTAACTAAAAATTATTTAAAGCAATCTGTTTTTAATATTTTAGAGCTCATAATAAAAAAATAAATAAGCCATTGACACATTCGTTGATGGAGTCACTTCGTGCGTAGAAGGAAAGTTGTCGACAGTTTCACTAGTGCTGTTGCCGCTGGAGACACTGCAGGAAAGTTTTGTTAAAACCGAATGTGTAATGTGATCATAAAAAATTATCCTATTAGTTACATAAATTTTATTGCAGTTGCATCACAATGGAGTGGGAAAATATTCATTATAATAAATTTGCAGATATTAATATGGCTCGAGTACGAGGACTGAATTTGGTAAATTCAATAAGTATATTTTTAAATTCTTACTATTAAAAAAGAATTAAGGAGAATCTAATTAACCTGGTAGAATGGAACAGTACTATGCTCTACCACTATTTCTTATTTCCTAATACAAAGACTATTCTCTGAGCATAATAAATAAATTTTATTTGATAGCAGAAACTACACCCAATAACTCAATAAATTATAATTACGGTGACAAGCATTTTTAAATCAAAGAAAACATACACATTTTATAATAATTTTTAATATAATTTTTTAATTTTTTGCAGATTTAAAAATAAGATTAATTTTAAAATTGTCGTAGATGGTGGCCATTCGTATACAATTATCAAAGTGGGAAAGTGCCTACGCTTTAGTTTTGTTATCTTGTATGTACATAATAACGTTCCCACCAAAATTTGTGTATCGCTTCGTAACGCAGATTCAGATAGATTCATTATTTATACTCAATTATATCTTGAAAAATTTTTTTTTATTATAATTTTATGGATAATAGATAGCATTTATAGCTATCAACAATTTTGATATTTTAACAATTTTAACTTTCAGTGGGTCAATAACATTTTATCTGTAATAACAAAATACATATTGTAGGACATTAAAAAATATATGCGATTTAACCATTTACCGCTTTTAATTCAGTTTTAAGTTTTAAAGCTTAAAAAACTTCTCTACTTAAGAATAATTTACTTAGAACAACACTCTCACCTACATCACTGTCCTTTATAATATAGAACGCATTGTAACCGTAATTATAATTAACATTATTATAAAAGATCGAATAATTTGAAATTATTATTGTTTTTTTAAGAGAACTCATTATAAAAGTTGCTGGTGTACATTTTATTAATGAAATATCTCCAGGAAAAATTTAAACCTCATTTAGAAAACTCAGATCAAACTAGAAATAAAGCATTTACAAACTAAAATATCAGCTGATATTTACAAATGTGAACATGCAAACAACAAATACATATAAATTCCTTAAATAATCTTAAGCTTAAAAGCTTAACGTCACCTATAAGAACTATAAAGATGCTGGTGACATTTCAAGCAAAATTCTGATAAATGAAAACGTTAATGTAAGAAAATGACAGAAGGAGCTAAAGATCCACGTAGGCAATTAAATAATATTTAACTAAAATAATATATTCCTTTATTTAAAATTTTCCTTAAATAAATTAATAGAGTAACTTCGGGCATTGTGGAACCCCTATTTTTGATTTGACGCCCTTTAAAATCATAATAGCAAAATTCTTATCTAATTGATTGCCATATAATTGTTAATTATTTGCCTAGCTGCGTGTAATGCAAAAATCATAATATTTTAATATTAAAAAACTGTATACATGAAAAATCAGATACACCCCAAAAATAGTGTATAATGTGGAATAATATGCCATACTACCAGAATCTAAATATAAATAAGAAAACAAGTTAAATTTGTTAGAGAATGTGGTATTTTTTATTACCATTAATTGAAAATGTAAGACTAAGCCCTGGTTCTACCACTCCCTGGTGTGAAGAACATGGTGTTTCGATTAATGTAGCTAGTCCCCATTTGAGTTTAAATAATTCCTCTAATTCCCATTATCTCATTAATCTTTTTTGTATGACTCAATATTTTTTCTTATTGAAAATAATATCAAAATAGGGTTCCAGAATACTAAAACAAAAAACATATAGAAAAAGTTACTTATTTAAAGTGATTATTTTTTGAACAAACTGATTGTTAGTAGTTTTTAATCCAAAGTGATTATTATTTTGGCTAATGTTCGTATCATTTTTAATTAGAAAGAATTGGACATGAGACAATATTCCAAAGGAACAAGGGAAAATTTTAACACTAATACATTTCAACTTCAACAACACGGCATATCAGAAACAACGTTGTTTTTCGGGAGTCGCTACACTCCCATCATCAGTGTTCAGGTGTGTTTTCCGCCACTGTTTAGGTGGCTCGGTTGAATGTGATTTCAAATTTGTATTTATACAAATAATGTCTAGAAAAAACATACGAGAGATATTTGTATTATAAGAACAAAATAATCTTTTAAATATGGACATAAAAAAGTCAACATTTCGCAATTTCACTATCGGTCAAACTGGAAACTAATAGTGCGTCCGTACTCATAGCAAATCGCGTAATCATAATTTTTCTTAGCAAGCTATTTTTATATACAGCGAGAACTTCTAAATAACTTTCTAAGTTCGGAAATAATGGGGAGTTACCCTCATATTCCACAATACCCGAAGTTACTCTCTGTTGATTTTACAGGCTTTTGTCAATAACGCACCTAACGTGTACGTCGAGGTATAGGTGCACATGTTTTTCGAATGTATTGCAGATTATATATGAATGAATTTCAACTTGTGCTCTTTCTATTGTTCTTTTGTTTAATTAACTAAATTAATTGTAAAAACTAATTTGCATAAATTGAAATCATTCGAAATAACCAGTATATACGAGTACACACGTATAGTGAAAAATAGTACACATGTGTACTCATAAAATATCACTTATACGCCTTGTGGTACCTCAATGAATAGTAAGTTTTATAGTAGGACGTACCCAGGCATTGATCTGGATATTAGTACTAAATTAAGGTGTAGATATTAGACTGTTCATTTTAATAGACTTGACAATTGGTCGATTAATCAATTAAATGACATTGAGGATTTTAAACTACTCGTACAGTCGAGTAATCCCAGCAATTTTTACTGTGCAGAATTAATTACTCGATTTAATCCAAACATTTTAATTTTCTCAGATTCTTTTTTAATTAATATTTGTTTGTAATTAGTTGAACTGTTTTAGGTGTTTATTGAAAGGAATTCTTTGGTTAGAGTTTACCCAATCCTTTTTTTTATTGTTAAGAAATTTTTGATATATTCGTTATATTATTAAGAATACATCAGTACTGATTTCGAGGTCACTACACCATCTCATCAGCGTTCTCTGTACGATTTTATCACTTTTGACGGTGGATACTAGTGACTGGAAATATAAAATATTAAACCGTATAAGAAAACGAGAATTAAGTGCTGTGGTTTTCTTCCGACGGGGTTTGATGCAATTTGGAATGAATTTCCGTCATCCCACGTCAAATTTGGTTAATAAACAGACCGGTTTCGGCTATGTGCCATCTTCAGTGTTCTCTCAGTAACTAATCGTTTTTTGTGTTGTCCCTTGTCTTTTGTATAGTTTCCTTGTGTACCTAACTTCTTTTCCTCTCTTTCTCTCTTGTTCGTGTCTGCATCTCTCTCGTTCATATATATTCGTGTGTGGCTCTCTCTCGTTCGTATATATTCCTGTGTGCTCTATATCTACCTGTTTCTTGTTCGTTTAATTTTTCTCTTGTTAGTCTCTTGTGTTTATCAAATTTCGCGAACCACATATTCAACAACAAATGTACACCAAGACACATCAGACAAACAGTTGAATTACTGCATTTACAGCACAAAGGACGGCGACTGAACGTATTAGAAAACATGGAAATATACAAACAAAAAACGTTTGACGGAAGAATTATAAACGAACAAATAAACACTGCGTCAGACATAATATTTGAACCACTAAAACATTTTTACACAAAAGAAAACAATAACCCAAGAAAACCAGACAACACAACAAACGAACAAAACCAAAAAGAAACCCAGAAACGTATAATCACAGACTACTACCAACACAAAGATAAAACACCTAGCAAATGATCACTCAAATAATAAACTGTAACGGTAAACACAAGAGACTAACAAGAGAAAAATTAAACGAACAAGAAGCAGGTAGATATAGAGCACACAGGAATATATACGAACGAGAGAGAGCCACACACGAATATATACGAACGAGAGAGATGCAGACACGAACAAGAGAGAAAGAGAGGAAAAGAAGTTAGGTACACAAGGAAACTATACAAAAGACAAGGGACAACACAAAAAACGATTAGTTACTGAGAGAACACTGAAGATGGCACATAGCCGAAACCGGTCTGTTTATCAACCAAATTTGACGTGGGATGACGGAAATTCATTCCAAAAAAATTAAAAACGAGAATTACTTCTATTCATTCTTACAAGTTAAATCAATTTTGGTTAGAACGAAATTTCCATCTCTGATTATCAATTATTCAATATATTATTACTCTCCCGCTTTTTCCAGAGCCATTGGCTGCTGATATCAAACTCGTTTCCATTTATGTCTTTGCAGTTGAATTTCTTTATATTCAACCACCTGTGACAGTGTAAGCATGAAGTTTTATCGGGTGGCATCGTTAAATTTAATTGCAATCGAATTGTCTGAATTTAGATTAATTTAAAAACAAAAAGGTTGAAAGTACAAAATATTGCAATTTGAGATGTATTTACTTTTAAATTGAATGTTATCATATTCTCGGTTTTTATAAAATTTTTCTTAAAAATGCCTGCGAAAAAACAGTAAATTTACATACATACTTCAACTAGAGTTTTTCGATTAATCGAAGTAAATCTTTACTCGAAATTAGGTATTTTTACTCGATCGAACATTATTAAACCTAAATTTTTAGATTAATCGCGCAAGCATAATCCACATGGATAACCTATTAAATCTGTATGGATAAATGCAAGTAAATATTTTAGTATAGCACTAAAATTTATGTTATTTAATAAGCGGTTTGATGCTAACAAACCTTTGTTAAGATGTGGTATACAAATACATTAAATTGACAATTTGAAACGCTAGTACTGGCAACACAATCGTATTCAAAAATCAGTTTATGTTGTAGTTTGTGTTGTACAAAAAGATTAAATTTTAAATTAAATTTTATCCGAGTAGTTCAGTATGCTATATATTATATAAAAAAATAGTAACTTATTACACAGAGCCAAAACTGCCTAATAGAATCAAGAAGATTTTCTCTCTGAAACGTTTTTAGGCTAAGGGGTATCCCAGCAGAAAGAAGAGAAGATTTTTCCGAAGAGATTCCTTATTATTTTCATGTGGTAAATCTTTTTGATTTTATCAAGAAGGAAAAAACATAAAATCTAGAAGAAAACTTGTTATTCACAATTTTTTCACTCAATTTCCGTTATTTTTGGCACCAAAAAAACAATCCATAGAGAAAAGCTTCATGATTCTATTAGGTTTTCTTCTGAATTGTATAAAATAGGGATTTCTTATTGATTTTATTAGGCTACCTAATTGATTTTTTCAAAAAGGTTTCCCTTATTGATTTCATTTGGTTCCTATATGATCATGTGTAAATCATCTCCTTGATTTTAATAATAAGGAAATCTTCTTGACTACATTAAGTTTTATTAGGTATTCTACTTGATTTTTTCAAAAAGGTATTCCTTATTGATTTCATTAGGTTGCTTGTTATTTCATATTTGTTATTTCACCCAATCCTCTTTTTACACGGTACATACGTTCCAGAAAATATTGTGTAAAAAAATAGTGTAAAAAAAGACACACCGTAATGGAAAATACAATAATCATATAAAGAAAATTGTAAATCCTATATAACATACATACGTATATAATCATATAAAAAAAGGAACAGCTAAATTAAAATTAAATTTTTTTGTCCATTAACAAAAAAACGTGTAAAAACTGAATAAGTTTTGTCGTGCTATTTACAAAAAAAATGTAAAAATAGGATTATGTGTATATAAATCAACATAGTGAAAATTTTTTCCCCGTTATTTTATTTTCTTTGAACTTGACAAATAAAATTAAAATAAAATTTAAACTTAACTAATAAATAGTTGATTTTTTATGCAAAGAAAACAATATAAAAATTGTTGGTAAGAAATTTATAAACCTGAACTTTTCACAAAGATTTCAATCTTATTTAATCGGCAATGAAACCGAAACATATGCCGTGATAAACTTGATCGATTTAGACGGACAGCCCATCCATTTTTACTTACTGAACAATGGACTTAAAGTTATTCAAATAAAAAAAATACTGGTAATAGCACTTACTTTTTATTATTATATCAAATGAATTCCTATGTAAATATATTAATAAAAAATCAATAAAATTATTAATAAAAAATCAATAAAATTATCAAATAAAATCAAGAAGAATTATTTTTTTTAAAAAATCAATAAGATAGCCTAATAAAATCAAGAAGAAAACCTTTTTGAAAATATCAATAAGAAAGCCTTATAAAATCAAGAAGAAAACCTGAATGAAAACATCAATAAGAATACCTAATAAAAACCCTAAGTTTCCTTCTTGATTTTTTCAAAAAGGTTTTCCTTATTAAAATAATAAGACTTCCTTCTTGAAAAAAAATCATAGAGATATCTTATTAATTTTGTTCTATTTTATTAGGTTTTTTCTATTACTGTTTTTTCTGTGTACTTTAAAATCACGAGTTTTTAATGCAATTTCTCTATGAAGTAAAAACAACTAAAATATGATTAACAAAGAATAATTGCACAATTCGTTTTATTTGAATGAAAAGAGTATTCGAGCAAGGAGCTTTTTTCTATTGCCTCGATCGAATGTAATTCACTGATACATTTATTTTGTTTTCTTTTATGATTCATTTGTAAAATATACAGACAATTTTCATCGCAAGTAAAAAAAAGAGTATGCCCGAGCAATGCCATCGTATAATAGCTCCAATAAGAGATACGTTGGAAAATAAAAAGTATTGATCTCCAGTTTTCTTGGATGTGCAACAAGCATTTGATAGAGTATGGCATTTGATAGAGTATATAATATAAATGCAGGCGTTCCGCAAAGTAGGGTTCGTTTAACATCAGATATGCCAGTAACTAACAATGTTTTAATTACAACTTATGCAGATGATAACGCTGTATTAACTTCTAGCTCTTGTCCAGTAGAAGCATCGAATTTCGTTCAAAATGAGATATATCAAATTGAAAAATTGTTCAAATGGAACATTAAAGTCAATACCGAAAAGTCGGTTCATATTATATTCACGTTACGCAAGAGAGTCTGTATTCGTTTTACTATATATAATAGTAAAATTCCCCAAAAAGATTGTGTAAAATATCTTGGTCTACATATTATTAAAAGATTATAGTGGAATGCGCACATAAAAGCAACTTTTTTTTTTGAATATGCTATAAAAAAAAGAACTACTGAATATTTTCTTAAATTTCTTTTTTTATTTGAAAGTACAATCCTTCCGGTTAATAATGAAAAATAATTTCATTCAAATGGCTGCCTCGGCTGGCCATGCAGTAGCCTACACGATCGGTCCAATTTTTAAGCACATTATCGATTGTGTGTAGCTGTATTTCACCAATGGCGTCACGAATATTGTCCTTTAAAGCGTCAATTGTCTCTGGCTTGTCGGTGTAACACTTATCTTTGACGGCACCCCACAAATAATAGTTCAACGGTGTCAAATCGCAGCTCCGAGGTGGCCAAACGACATCAGCTCTGCTTCTGATAATACGATCTTCAAAAACAGGGCGCATCGAGTGTAGCTTTGGCTGTGTGGCACGTAGCGCCGTCCTCTTGAAACCAAATGTTGCCAATATCCTCCTCTTAAATTTTTGTGAACAAAAATTCGTTCAACATGGCCCGATAACTGTAACGGCCACTCCTTGCTCATTTTCTAAGAAAAATGGCCCAATTATGCCTCTGGACCAAAATCCGCACCAAACAGTGACTCGTTTTGTGTGCGTCGGCTTTTCAATGTATGCGTGCGGAATTTCTGTGCCTCAAATGCGACAATTTTGCTTGTTTACATACCCGCCAAGATCAAAATGAGCTTCATCTGAAAAGATGATTTTTTTGGCAAAATCAAACATGATTTTCAAAGTAATGCCGCAATATTTCCCAGCGCTGTTCAAGCGTATACCAACCATATTCGTTCAGCGGAAGGATAAAACTAATTATCTGTCAAATCAGACATGAGCTAAGTGTTACCATTCACGAAATAAGCACTAGTTGAAAAAAAACGTTAAATGGCGGACCCTTTAAAAAAGAACATCTTAAAATTAAAACAAAACGGCTGGCTATATTAGTTACTGGGTCCTAAGTCCATATTAAATATTGAAACCAAACTGATAATATACTCAAGCCAGTGTGGACCTACGGCATTCAGTTGTGGGGAACTGCAAGCAACTCTAATATTGAAATTCTTCAACGATACCAAAAATATACTTTGTGATTAATTGTCAATGCACCAAAGCATGTATCTAACAAAACAATTCATAACGATTTATTTATTCTAAAAATTGATGGAAATTATCATAATTAATTATTGCAACCCATTGGCGATATCTTTACTAGACAATATCTTTACTAGACAATACTTATGAAGTGAGAAGACTTAAGCGTTATAACATTCTTGATTTACCTTTCCGGTAACCTTATGTTTACGATAATTAAGACTTTTGCCAAAATACTTTAAGATTCTAATAAATAATTTTTAAATATTTTTCTTTTAACTTAATAGTAGTAGTATATCAAACCTTATTGTTACTATGTTGTTGTCCTCATTAGAGTACAACAACGAATGAATTGTTAAATTTTATATAATTTGCTTATTATCCTATATAGGATAAATAGTAAATAAAGTTTGTTATGGGAAAAAAAGTAAAAAAGAAAACCCATACACTAAGAGTTTGACTCCAAGCTTTAATTTAGCTTTCCTTTGAAATGAATTATTATAAATCGAAAATATCAACTTGAAGTAGTTTGATCGTAGGTTCCGGCTTACTTTAAATTATTCATACAATATTTTGCTTTTACATTTCTACCTAACCCTCGTCACACTTTCTTATTTTTAATATTCTAAGGACTTCTTTTGTCGAATCTACGAACTTTATTTATAAAAATATATTAAAATATTTATTTGTGCAACAAAATAATCTTGTTTGCAATCATATTAGATATATTTTCATAAAAAATTTCAAGATTTACAGATAAGTCAAACAAAAACCAGGGGGCATTTTACGGCATTCGATATCGAACGAAATTTCCATCCAAATTTAAAAAAACTTTGTATGGGATTTCGTTCGATATCGAATGCCGCAATTTGCCCCCTGGTTAAAATTTTTAGTGGTTTTTTGTGGAAAAAAAATCAAAAAGTAATGGAAAAGCCACATTTTAGGTCACAGAGTATTTAAAATTTTCGTTTAAATCTGAAAACAAATACTTTGAACTATAAAATAAATCAAATTTAGTTTGTATTATGATTTATTTCGTGAAAGAGTCATAGAAATTTATTTTGTTTCCATCGCAGTGGCGTTTTTCACGTTTTTCATTAGATATCTCTTTATCTATGTCTGCTTCATTGCGGGCGTTATTATACACTTTCACTTATTGGGATCATCATTTTCGCCACAAAACGCAAGCTGTTTTTAAATTTCTGCGTAGGTTAGCTTATTATTATTGTTCTGCTCAGATGAAATTGAAAACCTGAATGTTAAATAAAGTACTTTCTTCGTCGTATCGACAAACACTAATGGCGTTTTCTTTTTTCTAGAAAAAAGTACAAAGTTGTTTACCCTTTTGGCAATATAATGAGTTTTTGAAATAGTGAGTTCATTAAAAATCATTGTATCGTAATTTACAACGCAAAATCTTTGCCTTAGGAAAATTTTGAATAGCAATTTTTTAGATAAAAAGAAAAAAATGTGAAATTTTTTTTAGAAATTTAACGTACATAAAAATACAGCGATGATTAAGCACAGTATGATAAATCGTGTGTATGCAAATTTGAGAGCACTGAAATTCAAAGTAACGGAAACAGAACATTCAAGAAAGTTCTAGAAACAGCAACAAGAATCTACAAGATTGTTCAAGAAATCTGTAAGAAAAATCTTCATAGCAATTGTAAACAAAGACTAACGCCTTTAATTGGATTGCGGATGAACTTTACACAAAATTGGTTAGTTGATTCGCCATCCACATTATAAATTTTCTACTGCCACCTACATTTTTTCGTTTTAAAGAACAAACACAAACCGCAAAGCCATTTTGGCGTGTCTGCAGAAACACCCAGGGACTAGGCAGGAATCGAACCTGCGACCTCCAGACTAATACTCTAGTACCCTAACTACTAGTCTACGGAGGCTGCCGCAGCCATAACATAGCTGAATAACAACACAGGCTTACACAAGCAAGCTTATTGACATGGTGAGAATTTTCCGAGAACCTTAACAGGTATAAACAGGTATAAAAGCCGATACTGCAAGGCACAAACAAGTCAGTCTTGTCCAAGCTACGGCATGTTGAACTTCGTGCATAGATCAGTGGTGAAAAAGCTTTTGAAGTGCAAATTACTTTGTATATTTTATAAAATAGTGGTATTAAAGGAAATAAAATATCATTAAGTTCAAAATCAATTTGCGTTGTGAATTAAAACCAATCTACTTTTGAAGACAACCAAGTTCGTTTTTGTTAACTAGCTTTCCTGCCATTTTGTATAACACATATGCTTTTGAAAATTATCAAAACTTACTTGTCATGCACATTTTGTGTAAAAACCTTTTTATTAAAAATTATTTAATGAATTGAAATTAAAAGAATAAAACAGTTTTTATTTCATTTTTGACTAATTAAAAGAACTCAAACAAGTAAACGTTATCGAAAAGGTCGAAACGTAACAATATTTACACTCAACTTAGAGGATTGCACTTTTTAACTCTTCAGTATCTTAGCAAAGAAAAAAATATATAATTTCAATGAGCAACAGTCGAATTGAATATGTTTTAGTATACGGGGTTCATTGATTCGACGAAGAAAGTGCTTTAAGGATATATTTCAAAAAATTAATTCCACATTCTATGAATTTTATCAACATTGAAATATTGTTGAGAAGTCAGACAAAATGTAATTATTCTTTGAGAAAATACTTATTGAGCCAGTTTGTTGTAAATAAAAAATTTAAATTTTTGCTAAAGTTAAACTGGCAACTTTAAGGTGTTTGAATTGTCCAAGTTCATAACATAAATAGAAATCCAAATACAGAAAAGTTTATTTAAATTAAACTTAATATACTCGTACATATACTAATAATTCTTTCGAGAATTGTGCAAACAATTTGAATATAAAATTCTATTTATCTTTTATATGGTTTAAAATAATTTGTTTATGCGAATTTTATTTGTAGTTAATTTTAATAATTTCATTTAATTATTTATAATAAAAATTTGTCTGCAATATTCAGGCTAATTAAATGCGATTTACACGGCAATAAAGAATCTGAAGCATACTACATTTCGAACGTAATTAAATCTTTTGTAGATAAATTAACTGAAATTGTTCTAATATATATATTTCGTATGTTATTTATTTTTTACAATTTTTACTAAATGAGAAATTAAACTGTGTTCAATCAAAAAAATTTAATACTGATTCCAATAGAGAGTGAATGCGAGAGATAGACAATTTCGATGTTTTTATCAAACATTTAAGCATCTTTTCAAGGCAACCATTTAAAGTAAAAATTAGAACGTTTGTTTGGATATATTATGGCACGACTGCATCGTAAATTATCTGTGTGAGCGCTCTTATATCATGGCAAATACTTTAATTATTCAAAAGTTCCCAAAAAATATATACATTTAGTTATTATAACTATACTGTATAACCAGCATTAAAAATAATTTCATACATTTTGTAAATGAATAGATATTTTATGAACCCACCATTCATGTATATACGAGTATCTATGCTGATATTTGCATTGTGTCTGCCCATAATAATTACATACACAATTGGTATTAATTATGTTTATAATTTATGATTGTAATTTTGACAACAATAATTTTAATATTTAATAATGTCTGTACTCTGCATCTGCAATAGACACTTCAATAGAATTATTAGATATAATTTCATTATTGCTGTTGTTTTGCAAAAAATGTTTTAGTTTTCACCAGCATATGATAAATACTAGTAAATATTAGTTAAGTGGAAAGTATCATATATAAAATTGCTAAAACCATAAACTATTTAACAGGTAGTGTTGTTTCAACTGATGGCAAAAAAAAACAAATGCGTTCAGACTTACGATTCAAATACATTATGCAGATACGAAAGGGATTGTATATTTGAATTTTGAATAATAAAATTTGTTTATTCAAGATAATGAATAAATTGTTCTGTTCTGTGTGTGCTGGTTCATTATTTTTAAGTCAAGCATATTATAAGATGAAAATTCCATATGTACGAGTATGTAGTTTATTTATATACTACTCATCTACGACGGAATAATATGAGATTTTCAATTTAATTTATATCTGACTTTTAGCAATACGAAAATACACTAGAGCAATATTTTTGAACACACGTGCATCGCTTTTAAATTTAAAAAAGTTGTGTGTTGGATTTAATACAAAATCTAACATTTTATTTGGAATCTATTTATAATTGTTTTGGCTTCCTTGAAATTAGCTTTGTATGTAATTTTGTAACATTTATTAATAATAGAAATTTCTCACCATTATCACAATCATATTAAATTTTAATAACAAACATTTGCCATAGTTTAATTAAAAAATTAAAACCACTTAAGCTGAAATAATCAATAAAACATATTGCTTTTGTATTTTTATGGTCGATTAATGATGTCGACTAGAGCCTAATTAAATTAAAATCTAAATGCCTGTAATATGCTTGTCCATGGATTAGTAAAAACAATAAAACAAATTTAATTTTATTGTTTAGTTTACTAATGCAATTGTAATCATTAGTGCACTAAATTTATATTCACTTAATATTTATTAGTGGGGCTTAAGTGAGAAGGCCAACTTTAAGGATGTAAGTGAAATATGCTTTCACAAGTCAGAGAGCAATTGAGAACTATCTGAATTTAAAGTGCATGTCTGTATATAAATGACAGAAAGAGCAAGAGGCTCAATTAAAGAACACTTCAAAGCCATTTTTTTTTTGGTTGATAATGGTGTCTAGTTCAAAGTACATGGTGTCACAGTTTTCTAACTACATATCTATAGAAAAACTTCAGAGTATATTAATGATATATACTATACTGCATGATTAAGTTTTTAATTATTCCTGTAAAGTTATGAAAAGTGTTTTTGTGCATTTTCATCTTATATGATGATTTGAAATATGTATTAATAGGCGTTGCAACGACAAACATATTGGCCATATTTACAATCATGTGCAAATTGTCTTGCATCGTAGAATTTGGTGAAGTATATTTTTACTTTATTTTTTATAGTATGAAATGTTCAATGATGTACCCCATTCAGACCGTGTTGCAGCGATTGTGCGGGTGGGTTTCGGTCTCAATATTTTCGCCTCTACTTGACCAATGTCAAATATACCAGCATGCATTTATTTGTTTCTTACATTATTGCGCTGTTCGTTTTACCGTTACTTGAATTTTTGGGAAATTCTTGCGTCACATCTTAGTTTTCTCAAAATGATCCGGAGAAGTACATATGTAAGATGTCTTTTCAATTACAAAAGTACTAAAAAATATTGAAGTGAGCATATTTGAATTAAAAAAATTATAAATATCAATGTTTTAAACCAATTGAAGTCATTTTATGCAACAATAATGCGTTTTGTCTAAAAATTTTTACTAAGATGTATCAATTGTGCATGCCCGCAAATTTCTTGTAGGATATAAAAATAGTAAAACACAAACACAAACATTGATTATATTTTCATACGATATAGAGACCATATATTCCAAAAATGATGAAAAAATTCCCAGTAGTTTAGCGTCACGTCTGAAAGGGGTATTTGTTACTCTTTTGCAAATATGCAAATATACGCATGAAACACTTATGACGTTTTCTTTTCTAAAAAAAAGTACCATATTTTTTGTCCTTTTTATTGAAAATTCATAAGAAAATGATTTTTTTTAAAGTGAGTTTATTAGAAGTTATTGTATCATCACTTGCGAAGCAAAATTTTTGTCTTAAGAAAACTTTGAATAGCGATTTCTTTGATAAAATGTAAAAGAAATATTATTTTTTTAGAAAAGAGAACGGCATTAAATGCAAGCCAGAATATCGAAATGTTCTCTCGCCGCTCATTCATGTATGTGTACTCGTATATATAAATAAATAAAAAATTCTTTTTTCAGAGCTGATTGATTGATGGCCGTTCACGATGGATGGAACTTTTAAACAATGGCAAAAATATACAATCTAAAATGCATAGGATTGTGAGTAGGGCTATTTATTTACCAGAACAATTCGTTTTTCCGACGGTTAATCGATGAAAATTAAATACAATTGTAAAACTCAGTTTTTACAACATTTTGTAGCAGTTGTAAATTATTAAACAATTGTTTGGAAACATGTATCTGCAGAAATTACTAATAGTACAATTTAGAGTTCCTCTAATAGGTTGTTATTTGGGTAAATATTATTTTTTTAAGTTTATATTTCCTTTATTATTAAAGGTCATTTTACACTGCAATACAGGTTGCACATAAAAGAACAAAAATACCACCCTGAGATAACGAGCTCTTATTGTTCCTTTTTTTAATGTTTAAAGAATAATTAAAGTAGGGACGCATTATATCGCTCATGAGCAATTTTACTGACATCCACGTTCACCGGACTTAACAGCACTTTGGGGCCATTTGAAAGAAAGAAGGTATGAAAACAAGCCAACAGTCATAACTCAACGAGAAGCCAACTTTCGAAATGAACTCAAGGGCCTTACACTCGAAATTTTGCGAAAAGTTATGGAAAATATGTTAAAAAGAAAGCCACCACTTATAGGATATCCTATTTCAAAGCTAAAGTCTAAGGTAGCGCGTTAAGGTAATAAGAGATTTTCGCTGTGGTACTGTCATGTTCTCAAAAAAATTTACTTCATTTTATAGGTAGATTAAAATAACAAAAATGTTAAAATAGGCCCTAAAAGTATTCTTAATAACATAAAAAATATTAATCTTGGAGGAATAGTAATTTTGATGGCCTCAAGAGGACGCCAGAAATTAAAAACAAATTAATGAACAATAACTTGGTTTTGATTCGATTTGCGAAAATAATCGCTAAAAAACGTATTCTGTTAAAGACGAAATTCAATTTTATACCTTTGATATATCAGCAATTAAATAAAAATACAGATTTTAGTAAACGGTTGGTTGTAGAATTGAATTTGATGAAATATTACAATAAAAGAAGGGAAATCGTAATACTGTTTAGTAATTTTGTGACTTAATTTATTTATTTTAAACATGTTTTTAAAATTATTTATTTTTTATGTGCTTTTCATAGAATCCAAGCAATCGACTTGAGTAGAAAATATGCATGAAGTAGAAAATATGCATGGAAACCAATCGAATAATTGAGAGGTTTTCATACAAATTGTTCACTTATGTGCTGTTTATAGAATCCAAGCAATCTAACTGAGTGAACAATTTGTATGAAAACCACTCACTTATTCGAGTGGTTTTCATATATATTTTTTACTCAAGTCGATTGCTTGGATTCTATGAATAACACATTATTTTCAAAACGCTTGAATTGAGTACAAATTTTTTTTTTAAAACTCATTTATTTGACTGAGTTCTACTCAAATAGATCAACTATCGGGATTATGAAAACAAAGGCTTCATTAATATATTTATGTAGTTTAGAAAGAATTATTGCACTTGAATAAATTTTGAAGGGCTTTAGCTGTTTTAAGTTAAATGATATGTGACGAAAACTAGAGTCCTTGCTACGATTTCAAAGAAAACTAGCGTACACACGCGGTGACACTTTTAATGTGTGTAACCTTTACAGATTTTTAAAGCTTTGCCTTTTTTAGATTTTTCCCAAAAATCTAATGTATCTTAAATAAGGTTTTTTATTTCCTTGTGCCTAAATTCAAAGATTCGAATGATTTGTTTATATGGGATCACATCAGTTTGCAGTGAGTCGGTTATTTAAAACTAATTTATGAATTTTGTCGATGATTTCTGAAAGAGCTACATCAAATAGACGTACTGACCGAGTTTCCACGTTTAAGAACATAAAATCAGTGTCGCAAATGTGGCCTGGACTTCGTTTAATTCATCATTGTTGTCAGTGGATGTTTTACCTTTCAAGTGCAGCTGCTGGCGGACAATAGAAAGCTTTTTTCTCCTCATTTTTCAAAACTATAAAAATTTACAAAACCTGAATGCCGAATTATCGTAAAACTTTACCAATCGTCTATTGAAAAATGATATATTGATGGTCATCTCGACCCCTGTTCACGATATTATTGTATGTTACAAAAACTAAGAGCGCTTTCTTACTATTTTTATAAAACTGTTAAGTATAATCAAATGTGCATTGTGTAATTTCCATAACACTTATGTTTATCGCTATAATATTTTGTTAACAGATGAATTAATGGGTTTAGCACCAATTTGCATAAAAACGTCGATTTCGAAAAAAGTGCAAAATACGATAATTTCGCGCACAAGGCTCGACATTAAAACAAAGTGTATTAACAACAGCGTGTGACATCATTTTTAGCTGAAAATCTATTACACACCCATTTATCTAGTGCCAAAACAAAGTCAACCTTCGCTCTTGGTTTTCCAATTCTCATATTTTGTAATTTTATATCTTTACAATTTTTCAGAATTTTTGTTTAAAACGAATTTTATTCTGTATAACAATGTTCTTTTAGGAGTAGCAGAATCAAATTATAAAAATCTGCAAACTTTAAAAAAATATTTCCTTCTGAAAAAACTGTAACTTAAAAAATATTTACCTCTCGATATCCTTGAAAATTTTAATCTTTTAAAAAATTATACGTTCTAGCATTATGCGAGCTCCATAAGATCTCTAAATATATATTTTTTTCGAAGATGACCAATAAAGTTGGCCGAATATATTGGATAAAGTAAATATACAAAAAAAAACAGTATAAACTTTTTAAATTTTATTTAAAAATCCACAAAGACATAATTAATTGCATTTTTCGTTTTGTTCAGGGGAACTAAAGAAAGTACTTTCGTGAAATTCTATAGAGGCTTCATATTTAATTGATACAATTATTACTAAAAATAATATTATATTTTAATATAGAAAATAAGTTTAAATAAAGTCATTTAAAAAGAACAAAACATGAGGAAAGGACAAGTAAACAGTTTGACTAAAAAGTAAAGTTCTTCAAACAGGACTATGTTTTGTTTATAAATTAAGAAATTTCACTGCACAAAAAAGTAAATTTAAATTTTGTCACACAGCAGATTATTTATTTGGTTCTAGTAAAGTTATCAACGAACGTGTAAGGTAATTTCTTTATCTGAAAAGTAACACAATTAAGTTAAGTGTCATCAATATACGATCACCGATTTGTATGTATTTCCAAAATTTACTTAATTAAATTTTTATTGTTCTTATAAATTTATAAGGGAGGACTTTCTGATATTCTTCTGCATTAAATTCTGAGTGAATATAACTATTTTTCATAATTTATCAAGTCCCTGCAAACGAGTTAACAAAATGAATTTATTTTTCTTATATGGAAAATTTCAATATCTTTTCTGAAAAGTTCAAAGAAAACTTTTAAGATTTTTAAAGCAATTTAATATTTAAAGCAGGGAATTATTGAAGCATTAATATGTCTTTCCAATATCTACACTCACATCACTCCATCTGGCGCTTTAAAATAAATTACGGCTTACAAATACAATGCACGAAGAAATAAATGAACGAAAATAAACTCATTTGATATCATGCGACACTTCATTTTTTCAACTTCATTACGGGTTATGATGACACATAAATTCCCATAAGAAAACCCATCAAGCCAATGACAAAGATGTAGATGATGGAAGTTTTTTTAGTAAATAACAAAAGGTTATAGAAAGACATAATACTTTAAGTGGTTTTTGAAGCGAACTTCCTTTTTACAAAAATATTCACACACAGCGTACGATGGACATCAAAACTTGTGACGCGAAACCGATGAGAAATTGTGCTTCGAGTTGTTAAAGCACGCATACTCCCATTATTAAGTACCTAAGTCGAAAAAGGTAAAAGGAAACCAGAATAAGTAGAGCCAAGTAGCTTGTATGTGTGTAGTAATAAATGGCTAATATGAAATAGGGTAACATAAATAGGAAGAAATGATTTGAAAACTTTAATTTATTCTAAAGCCATATATACCAATTTGTACTTACTTTTACTTTTGTAAATGTAATTCGTTAAAGTTAAAATAATAATACAGAAAACTTAACGAAAATGCAAGAAATTAAGAGAAATTTTTAATCGGCGTAGTAGCATGTCAAATAGCAATAGCAATGACAATAGCCAACGGCAATAGCAATATCAATATCAATAGCAACAGCAATAGCAAAGGCAACATCAATAGCAATAGCAATAACAATAGCAATAGCAATGGCAATGGCAATAGCTATATGGCACTCACAGTCTCAGGCGCAAATAAACTTCGGCATTCGCACTACAGGATTGCCCCTTTTGGTGCTAGATTTACACTTTTTCCGAAGTTAGCATTAAAAACTTCCAGATAACTGGTTATTGCTAATTTAGCTCTTTTCTTTAATCATTATCCAAATTTTTTATTTAATTAGAAATGTCTGCGCCTTCTGGAAAATACTTCTATTAAGAACAACATAATAATTATTCACACAAACTAGATACATACACTCTGCGCTACTTTACAGTACTTATATAACTACTTACTAATAAATAAACAAGTATATTATTATCTAAATGGCACAATAGTAGAGCGTTCGCATGCGCATGCAAATGACCAGCTATTAAACTCCTGCCGAAGCCATTGTTTTTTTAATAGTTCGTAGTAAGAAGATTTTACCGCGTAATCAAAGAGTTGTGCAATAGGCCAGTGAGGAAAACAGTTGACATCAAAAACAACAATTTTTTCAAGAGCACGAGTTCAATGCTGATAGCATAAATTTCGGACTGTATGCAAAAAATATATATGTATGCATATTTAATTATAACTTTAAAACTCATATTTGCAAACAATCAATTTAAGTTTTACTACCGTATGAAAAGAGATTTAATATTGCTTTAAGAAACGCTGTTAAATATAATTATCGGAAATCCCTTTATTACACGAATATTTTAAAACTGGTGCTGTGCAAACAATCCGGAAACAATCCACATCCTTAAGGGTACTATCGTACGGGTCATTCTTGAGATACATGAATGAAATCGTGTTTCATAAATAAAGGTCATATTTTTTATTTCTAATAAATATGCTAGTAATTCGACAAATATACATTGAAGGAAGCATGATGTTAAGTGTTTCCATGTCAATATTTTTGTCAACAAATTGTTTTATTTTTGATAGGTAAAGAAAATGTTTGGCGCTTGAAAACAAATTATTAATTTAAAACGAAACGAAGTTTATTTTATGAACAATAAGAAAAGTATACCTCAGCGAAGACTGTAAAATATTTTATACCTTATTTTAGTTTTAAATATTATTTTAAGTAAAGAGTTGTACCAGTTTCAACTAAATTAAAATATAATAGTAATGGCGACACCAGTATAATGTTAATATTGACATTTCTTGCAGGTGGTGACAGCGTCTATAGCGAAAAAGTAAAGTTTTATTACGGACATTTCCCATACTGTAGTGATATCGTCAATAGTAAGTCAGTACAATTTTACTATTGACATTTTCTCTATATGGTTCCACAAGAACTACTTAGTCAGTATTGACGCAGTCTAATGTAAGATTTCTTAGGGCAAGCCTGTGTTAAATATCAATAGTAGATTGCATTAGTTTGGGTATAATTTGTCAGTAGTACTGGTGACATCGTCAATAGATAATCAGTATAATTTCACTATTGACATTTCCTGCAGGGTATGTTCGTACATAAGCATATTATTTTTAAAAATCTTTAACAAACTAATGAAGATATATCTGTAATTTGCGTCAAACAAATTTTTTCTTAAACTACATTGTTAGTTTGATGAACATTATAATTTTGTTATATAAAATTTCTTAAATATTTTAACTCTAAAAGATCGATGCAGTTTTCTTTTAATGTCAGCGCCAAACATGTACTGTCAACTGAACGCCAATTTGAATTAAAACTTTATTCTCACACCTTTATCTTGGTATGAAAAGTGATTAAGAGTAACGTTTGGTATCAAATGAAAAAAAAAATTTTAATTTTCATCACCTTTTGCTGCACTACTTTTTATTTACTTAAATTTTATGAAAAAAAAATTAAGTATAAAAAGCATTCTTTGGTCTATTTTTCACGTAAAAAAATAGAGTTACTTTGGTTTTGTTTTTGCCAGAAAATACAACTCATTGGTAAATATTTTCTACCCTAAAACTAATATTTGCTGATTTAGAGTCGAATTTACCTCCAGAGTCCGGACTTAAAATTTTATTGAAAAAAGATATCAAGGAAATCTCGATTAATAAATTTAAAAAATTATTCTTATTATCTAAGAAAAAAAAACTTATTATTTTCAATATAAAAAAATTAAACTTGGAAATTTCTATTACTTTCCAAAAAAAATAAATTTTAAAAACAATCATTCAAAACTAATTTTTTGAATACGATTTCGACAGCAAAAATAAAAAATGTAAACATTCACAAGCATATTGATGACGAAAGAATTTTATCGTATTTAAGTGCGAACAGTTTTTTGAATAAAATTAATTCTTTCTATTTGTTCCTAGGAAAATGTTCAGAAAAAACAAAAGCAGTTTAAAATGTTTTTTGACTGCACGTTCATTATTTTGTCGATTTTCATTCAAATCATTTAAATTTTCTATGGCTTTTAGCCCAGGCTTTACTATCTATAAAGTTCCTGAATGTACATACTTTATGGAGGCGGAAATAAATATTACAGAGGCTGCAAACGGAATGAACAAACTTATAATATTCCCTTCCCACATTTTTGTGTTGGAGAGTATAAAGACCGTGGAACTGTCAAGCATACTTTTTATCTTTGCAATATGTAATATGTATTACCCATGAGCGTGCTCGGGTATGTCTGCATTTAAAAATTTTTGCAATATACACAGTCAGCAATACTCAAGTATACATGTGTATAATTTATATTTTATATTGTGTGATATTTGTTTATTTACTTACCTCTCGCCGATTGCGACAGATGTGGTGGACAACGATGACATTGCAGCTGTTGTCGGTGCTATCGATGGCAATGATAAAGATTATAGAAATTCTACATCTGTGAAAATTCATACAGATGGTATTTGTACGTTCATAAATTCAATAGCATAAGTTTGAGTTGAACAAAATAATTGTTGGTTTTTTTGCTAGTGACAGGTTATTGAAGGTGCTCTGTTGTTTGATAAATGTAATTTTGTTTCTTAACGCATATCCAACCAAAAAACATATTTTTATTGAATATGTACATAAAAAGTATGAATTTAACCTTACTTTTTCCCCCGGAAAACTTTGTTATAAATAATGTGAACCGAGTATTTGTTGGGTGTATAATATACACTGTATATTCCATACTCTTTAGACATTTATGACTGACTATTTTTCGATTGAAAAAACCCAATAATCAGGTATGTGATGAAAATCAATTTCGAAAACGAGGTAATTTTAAAAGGTGTTTCTTACTAATCACCCTTATTTCGTAACTATTTGTCAACATTATATCAAGGCAACGCCAAAAAGTAAGCTCTTGCCTACTCGATGTCGGCAACTATTTACTACTATTAACAGCCATTTACTGTTCTCTAAGGCTTAGAAAATATCAAGATTATGTTAAAAGTAATCAAACTTAAGAGATTCTTTACGAAAATTTCACATGTATTTGCCATTTCTTCAGTATAAGTCATGCTTGATAAATTTTTAAAGCTGTTTTACGTTTTCCGTAATTTAAGTCTTGTTTGGTTTTTATTAATTTTTGCTACAATAGAGGCTTTTTAATTGTTTTTGCCACCATAACGAATTTTGAGTAACTTTTCGTATGTGTATTCTGTTTTTTTCTCAAACTTTTTAAGCCATTAGTGATTTAGAATAACATTTTTAAGATTTTTTTCCAGGTTTTTTGGTCTTTTTTATACATATATACATATAGCAACTTTCAATTAATTTGAAGCAGAAATATTATGGCGTTCACTTTGTAGCACTTAGCGCATGTCACATATAATAGGTAATTAATTGTACACGTTATCAATTACTCAAAGTACTTGCAATCCTCCAAGTATGCCTCTTAGTTTA
This sequence comes from Gymnocheta viridis, assembly GCA_956483585.1. Classification (NCBI taxonomy): domain Eukaryota; kingdom Metazoa; phylum Arthropoda; class Insecta; order Diptera; family Tachinidae; genus Gymnocheta; species Gymnocheta viridis. Next base: position 103,963,200 of record OY101440.1, on the reverse strand, counting down.
TTTAAAAAAGTTCGTTAATTAATAAATAAACATAAAAAAGTAGAACAAATTGGCCCCATTAAATGCAGAAGAGAATTTATTGTATAATATGGCAAACAAATACAAAAAACTCCAGAGTACATTATTTAATGGCTACACAGAGGTAGTTGTACACAACTCTCTAGAGCATTTAATAAATTTTGCGGGCACATTTTTTTTATGCAATTGAAATTAAAAGGAAGAAAAACATTATAACATAAAAAATTCAAACTCTTTGATATACTAAATTTGCATTAATATTTTCGTCCTTCTTTTCGAATTTGCATTTAGCGCTGCAAAATTTATTTGTTTAAGTATTAATTTATAAAGTAATTAATTGAATTGAAATCACAGGGAATTATGAAAAAAATATTTTATATCTGTGTTGGTTGTTATTAGAGCAATTCGAGTTATATAAAATAAAATGAGAAAAACACAGAAAACTAGAAAACATAATACTAAGATGATATAATGAACATAATTTTATATTATTATCTTAAACTAATTAAAAAAAGCGCTGCAAATACATATATTTCTGCTACTTAAATAGTTGACCTTCTTCAAATCCTTGGTACCTATACAATATACGATTTATTACTTAATTTTTCTTTTATTCGATTCTAATCATTCACATATTTTTTTGTATTTAGCTGTTATAACTTCGCAAATTTGTCTATCTAACATTTCTATACACCAAATTGTATGCAAATGTTGCATAGTACCACCTCTTAAATATTTTAATCATCATCTCCTTTATTGCAAATTGAAATAATTTATGCAAATTTTACTAGGTTTTTTGGAAATAATCTTATCTACATAATGAAAGGATTGAAGCGATTATTTTATGTACATTTTGACGCTAATTTTCAACAGCAATGATTTTAATAAAGATTTCTTTATAAAGAATAAAAAAATCTAAAGACACAGCAAATGATTGCTTAATGAAAAGAAATGTTCAATGTTGAAAATATTTTTATCTCTAAATGTTTTAAAAGGCATCAAAGTATTTTTAATATTTATGAAGAGTATTGCTTGGTCTTAAAGACGAAAATAAATTTGCTCTTAAAAATGCTAGAAAGGGCTAAATATGTATATCATCCACAAGTAGAATAGCTAAAAATTCAATTAAAAATAAGAAGGATATGATAATATGCTGGTTAGTTAACTCACTTCATGAAAATTCAATTGCGCTATTTGCTAATGAATATTTTAAGCGAATGCAGTGAAGTTCGGTTATAGCGAACACCGCGGGACTAAATCTGTGTTATGTTCATTATAGACGGAATTCGTTATATGTAGCCCCAGTAAGTACTTGTCTCTTTATAGAAATAATAATAAACAATAAACAGACCACATTTACTTCTCATTTTTTGATATTTCTTAATTATTATTTTTTTTTAATTTGTCAAATACCACAGTACAACACATGATTTTGGCATTCAATGCTGAGAACTGCACGTGAAAGTATCCACAAAAATAAGAACTTCTGCATAATTTGCTTTGTCAAGTTGGCGGCATTAATAATTACATTTTAACACCTTAGTAAAGCCTCCATCTGATAGCAATATCAATTACTTCAAGTCGTATGCGGGATCTTAAGGCAGTTAAAGGGCCCTAAATGAAAAAAACACATGTATGTAAGTACATACTTACATATTTCGTTTACAAACTGGTACAGAAACTAAAAGTCTTTAAAGAGTTGAACCGTGGCTTAGACCACATGCATGTTAACAATAAATTTCAGCTGCGTTAAAACATAAAATTAGATTTCATCAGAGAACAGCCTCCTGAAAATTAAGTTACTTCTTAGCATGTGAAACTCATTTTTACTGAATCCTTACTCGAAACAATATGGATGTCTTGCAAAACGTCACTTGCTTTGTAATTGAAAAAAGTATTATGTTTCGCAACGCCGCGGCGCGCCGCAGTACAAAACATTGATAATGCATATTTTTTCAAAACGACGCCATCAAAAACCTATGTATCAGGACATGCTTTGTAGACGATATGCATATGTATGTATGTACATACTTAAATACCGTAGCAGAACTGTATACCTACAATCTTTGTATTAATACGTTTTGGAAGTTTATCTAACTGGCATGAATTTACATACATACATATGTATGTACATACATATGTACACACATATGTATATGAGTTATCTTTTAAAATTTTTATGAATAACATATGTACTTATGTAAGTATGTACATACATATGTACAAACATATGTATGTATGTATGTACATCGCTAAGGCTAGCAAACAGAAATAATTTTGTAAAGAATGTAAAGATATACATAAATTTTAATTTTCCAGCCCTGGAAAACATACTACATATCAAAATTATTTGACGACGCTCTTTTATAGTACATAGATTTTAGTTAAAAAACAATCCAAAACAAAAAGGATAACAAAAAGAAACAAAATACATCAAGTTTGTTATTGTTTATATTTTTTACTTACTTGCTTTTAATCGTTGTTTACAATAACAAAGGCATCTTTACATATTATTACCCCGTTTAACAGATTATTATATTCTCATTGTGACATCATCTCATATTACTTTTCTCAACAAATAATTGTGATGACGATTCCACAAAAATAACAACAAATAAACAACTACTTTGCTCGTCCCGTTATTTTTTTTTTGCAAACACACCCACTCACTTAATAAGAACATCTTTTTTTTCATTTATGCTTCTCTTTAAAATAAAAGCACGATAAATAAATAATTTTTACTAAATAATTAAGCAAAATTAATGTACTTTTTTAAAAAATTAAATATTTTTTTTTTAACAAAAACCACATGGATGGATGATATGTTTACTCATTTCTTAAGTTACATTAGCTGAAGATAATCTGCGAATGATATTTTACACTTTTATTAAGATTATACATACATATAAGTATGTACTATATTTATTTTATCCAAACAGCAGTTTTTAATTAATATACATATGTACATACATAAGTACATATTTGATTATTTTAATTAAACATTCATATATGTATGTACATGTGTACATACATACATACATACATACATACATACATACATACATACATACATACATACATACATACATACATACATGCATACATACATACATACATACATACATACATACATACATGCATACATACATACATACATACATACATACATACATACATACATACATACATACATACATACATACATACATACATACATACATACATACATACATACATACATACATACATACATACATACATACATACATACATACATATGTACGTAAGTATGTATGTATGTATATAAAAACGATTTCGCACAAGCAGCAAAACGAATACATATATACTTAATTATTTTTTCACGACGGCACGGACGGGCGACCGAAAGAAAACTGGGGCTTTTAAAAGAATGCGAATTTAAGAGACACTGATTTATTAGCAGTGCTGCCAGCTGTCAGACACAAATTCGGCACAGTCGAATGGCTCACTCTTATTCATAATAAACTCGTTAGCAAAACAAATTCCATACATAACATACAAACAAAATCCATGCTTAATATGTTCGTTTGTTTGATTGACGACAAAATCTAATATATTGGCGTAAACAAAGTTTAATAAAAGACTGCATATCAGACAGAGTTCAAACTTTAAAGCATTGTCGTTAACTTTGTCGTTAAAAGTATTTTTCGCTCATACGGCGTATGCGCATAGCTGTCCGACAACTTATGAGTAAATCGAAACATTTTTTTGAAAAAATCGTCAGGATAACTAATCGAAATCATTAAAAAAAACTTCTAATAAAGAAAAATCACTTTTTTTTAAACAATATATTAATTTTTAAATAAGTTGAACATAATAAAATAATTTAATGATCAAAATACAAGATACAAAATAAAACGTAAACATGAATTCAAAAGTATTCAGTTAACACTTCTAAATATGAAATAACGGAATAAGACTTTGGGTAATTTATGAAATATATTTAAATCTTTTAAAGATGAGCACAACGTTTATACGTTGAAACTTTCATGGAACTTTTTCGCTAATATACACTACAAAAATGTCAAATAATTTGTTATGTTGCAAGCTACTAAAAAATGCTATCAACTTTTAATTTTAATTTTAATTAAATATGTTAAACATTCAGGCCCAAAATCGTAAAAACTTACTCTAAACGTAAATACAACGATATACCAACTGGGATGTTTTGCAAAAAAAAAACAATGAATATACAAGGAGTAATTAAGAATAGAATAGTAAGAATCTTATTTTTTTCAGAAACCTTTTAAACACAGAAAAATCTGCACCATTGGCAACGCTGCTGCCTGTCTCATTCTAATTTCGAAGAATTCTCTTCGTATCTCTCAAACTACTTCCTCACAATTTACTATTGTAAAACCAACAGTCGTCGTGATTTGACATGAAATGTTAAAAAAATACAGTGTATTTGTGTTAAAAGAAAATGGTAAATAATAATTAGTGCTTATTACAAAAATTCAACTATTATTTTTAGTAAATATATAGTTTTTTATGTGTTAAAACAAAAAAATATAATTATATTGAAAGTTCTAAGTATGTATGTATATCGGACGTCCTTATAAATTGTTTCTATTCGCAAAATCGTTGTCGTGGTCGTTCAAACGCGATAGAGATGGCAAAACATGCAACAAGTGAGCAGGTATTTATGTTCATTTATCGATAAGTATTTTGTTGGTGAGGAAGCTTTGTGCCTTTACTTTGGCCTATGTCTAAACTAATAGATAAAGTTACTTTAGTGTAAGGAAAGGATAAGAATTTAAAGCGTTACAGATTGCGATAACTGATAATGATTAAAACAATTAATAATATAGAAATTTGTGCATTTTTCCCCACGCTGAAGGTATCCCGAAAAAAACGAAAAGTTCACATTATAGCGAAAGTGATTTCCGACGCTATCGTTTGAATTTCTACTCGAATGTTATTCTTTAAATGGCGTATTTTTTTGTGGTTCACGTATACACTTTCTTTTAAATCGGGGGGTGGGGCTATTCAAATAAATATAAGCTTCGTCACTCATTATCAGACTAAGTATACAAATTTTAAATTGGTTTTTTGTACGAAAGAAAATTTTTTCTTTCAACATCGACGCACAAGCAGTTAAACTAATAGAAAAGTACATACTCGCTATACAAATTTCAAATGTTTCATTTAACAAAATGATGCCGTAAAATAAAATTTTTCTAAATTTAGTATCGTTATTTAGAAAAACAATTGTTAACGCTTGAAAAATATCACTAATTAAAATGATATCTGCTGTAGTTTTCCGCATGCATTCATCAATAAACAAGAAAAAAGCTCTATTTGAATTTAGTGAAATAAAAAAATAAATAAATAAAACGAGTATTATTCCTGTATAAGTATTAATGAATATAAATTTTAAATTTGTTATATCTAGTTGTTAAAGTTTAGTTTATATTGTTGTTAAAGGGTTTCAACTTGAGTCATTTCGTTTTGTTATTCACCGATTCACAGGACTAAAAATCTTGTGATAATTTTGGCTCTCAAAAATTTTTCTTTTTCTAAAAACGGTTTCGCTTGTTTTTGTTTTTAAGTAAAGCTCAATTTTAAATAAAAACTATATGATTTAATCATTTATTTTGCTCGTAGTTTCATATAAAATCATAGAGTTCCAGAAAATAAAAATTTTCAACAAATATTTCCTCATTTTCTTGAATTCCTGGAATCCCGGTAATATTGTTCTTCCCGATCTCCCGGGAAAAGGACGGAGAAAACCCCTACTTATTACGCATATCACCGGTTGGCTCATACAAAACAAAAATAATATTGCGGAATTTCTAACATTTTTACAAATGTTTTATATTTTAATGTTTAGTATCCTTAAATATGCACAACATAAATTTTCTCTGTTGATATTTGTATAATTGATAAATGAAATTTTATGTTTAATTGTTTGTTTTTAGTTAATGATTTTTTGAAAAGTTGTATTTTTGGAACAAATTATATTTTAGTAATTACAGGGCTTATGTACTCATATTACTTTTTGCAGGACAATTTTAGATTAATTAAACAACAACAAACTTACTACAAAATCAAACGAAAATTGAAATTTAGAGGATAAATTTCACTTTTACAAATTTTGGGATAATTGAAAAATGATTTTTATGTGATATTTTTCAATTTATTTATTGAAAATATTTTAAATAGAACTTCTTTCTCAAAAAATTCAATAAGAACAATTTAAAATTCAAGTTGATTGTAAACAGGAAAATTCTTTCTCTGACATATCGGTGCAATATTAACTTAATTATTTTAAAATTTTACTTGTCAAGAATATATTTAAGCATATTTTTTATTTATTCCTTTTTATCAAAATTCTGTTGTAAAAGGCAATTTTTGTATATGCATAAATAGCTTTTTAAATTTTTAACTTAACTATCTTTAATAATATGAATACACATAATAAGTAAAAAAGTAGTAATGATGACTTTCATATTACAAAAATTACCGTTTTTGCATAAAACCGATGCGTCATATTTTTAAATCGTTTTTATAGCAAATAAGAGAAAAAATATAACAAGTATTATATATTTTATTGTTTTTGCCAGACAGCTTTTCATTTTGCAAATAACACATGATGACATTTTCTTTCATTTTTACTTCAAAATGTGTAAAAACAGATGTGTGGTATTCCAGCAACTTTAGTGTAATATGCAAAGCATATTCGTACGTTTTCAAAAGGGATACTGTACTCAGTGATGCCTCTAGAAAATTTTTAGAACCCCAACGTATTTCCAAAAAATCCCCTTTCATCCCCAGGCCACAAATTCTTTGATTTTAGAAATAAAAATTATATATGTATATATACATTTTTTTAAATATTGTTTATTCATTTCGTCGCTTGAATTTTTAATTATATATGTTGCATAAATCTACCGTGATCTTTTTTTGTTCTTTGCTTAAAGTTTTTCAAAATTTAATATGAATGTTTGTTTTAATTTTTTTTAAATATATTTGAGTATTAAACTCACTGCCATAAGTGTAATAAATAAAATTAATATATACGTCATATACATATCGTCGTCCCGAAGTTATCTTCACGTATATCACAAAATCAAAAAACATGACAAAACAAGACCGCTTCTCCTAAAAAATCACAACTTGACGAGTAAAACCTGACGTGTGTGAACTTGGTCTAAGATCCTGAACTTTTGCTCTGAAAGTAGTGCGAATTCGGATCATGTAATTATGTTTTTTTTGTATACAAAGATGAAACTTCAAACTCAACTTCCCAAAGAAAACTTTTGTGAAGATACGTGAAGATAACCTACGGGCGACGATATATGTATGTGAAGTATGTATAGAAGCCTTCATCAGTACAGCAATTAATTAAACGTCCGTTTCTGTCATTGTGAACGGCTGCCAGTAAAGCAGTTACATGACTGTCCGCTCACTCAGACAAATCAAGCACATCTGATCTGTATTGGGGAAATCACCATGACCCAAAAATTACAAAATACCACCTTCGAATATCAAAAATATTTTATTTCTGCATATCTACGTCACAGCAGTAAACAAGCATAAGCATCATCACACAAACCCGTGTATATGATATAGGAAAAGTTTGTTTACATTTGGATTTCAATGAACAAATTTTTTATTTTTTAATATGGTTGCCATGAAATTGTGTTCTTATTTATTTGTTGTTTGTTTTCCAACCTTTTATGCAAAACAAAAGAATTATTTGGATTCATTTTCCAACGGCCGCAGAATCTAATTCATTTCTTTCGAAGTGTAGAAGCTTTTTCTTCGTTGCTTTTGTTGCAGTTCTCAACAACACACTTCTTTTGTAATAGATATAAATTTTTCGATAATTTCACTTTAAAATTTTTTAGTTTAAATAGCACAAGCCATAATATATTTCTTCATACCGTATATTTTCCAACTACAGTGTCGTCATACAATAGCGCAAAGTGCAAAGTTAGCAGACCTACGCATTGCATTATTTTGTTTTCTTAGAGTTTCTTGCGTTTCGGCAACTTTGAAGAAAATGTTATGGAAAAAATTGTTAACCCTCTAACTCCCAATCATAACGTCATTTTCTTCGCTTTATTCTAACAAATTTACAAAGTTCTATATCCGACCCGTTTATCAATTAGTTCTATTCTCAAAATCGTTTTCGTGTGCTGTAGATAGAGATGGTAAAACATTAAACAACTGAGCTGGTATTTTAAGGTTGTTTCTGTTTAGACGAAATCAGATATTTATCTTAGTGCAAGCAGAGGTTAAAAACTTACAGCTCTGCAGATTGCGATAACTTTTAAAGGTTGAAAATAAAATTGATCATTGAAAAAATTTATTGCAAATAAATAGCAAGTTGTGTGTACACGTTACTTTAGAAGATATTAGAAAAATTTTGAAAATTCTCTACATATTCCATAAAAATCTAAATCTGTTAATTTTTTCACTTCGCTTAAGATTTTCCAATAAATTCCCTATAAAAGTGGGTAAATTCCCTACATTTGGCATCGCTAACTGTACCGTGTCGCACAGAAATAAGTACGTTGGCATGTATGTGGGACTTTGTATGTAATTTTTATGAAAATTCCTCTATAAAAAACAATTTTCATACTAACGTCATACAATAATCATAGCAATTATGTTAAAATAATGCCATTGTCATGCAAAATTTTATTGCCAACTTTCTATGTTAATACCCTTTTTGTTTTATTTTATGTCACTTCACTTAACTATTTTTTGCAGACATTATTTTCACAATTTTTTACGTTGCTTTTAAATTTGAATAACTTAAAGAAATGACAGAAACATAAAGAAAGTATAATAAATAGTTTAATATAATTTACATAAAACTTTAATAGGTTTGCAGTGCTGCCCTAAAGTAAATCGCTTTCTTTAACAATATGAATATATTTTTAATAAATGGAATATTTATTAACTAGATAATGCTTAAATGGACTAAAAATGTACAATTATATCAGTCATCTTTTTTCCAGTGTGTAAAAAACTAATATGATTGTCCTACAAATTTATTCACTTTGGTAGCACAACATATTTCTTCTTTGTGTTATCCCATTGACAATACCTACAATCCTTAAAGTTTTAGGTGCTGGCATCGAAGTAATCCGATGACGCCAATTCCACAATCATTCAAGTTAAATTTTACAAAAATTTTAATTTTAAATGATCGAACTAAACTTAATCCTCTCACCCATGTTGTGAATAAGAGGCGAACATTTGTTCTACGTAAAATATTCCCCTTGAGCAGAAATCGTATACAATTGCAACACAAAATTGTTGATCGAAAGCTTAGTGAAAGTGAACATATCGCACTTGATCAACAAGAGAGTATTAACTCGAAATTTTAAAATTTTCAACAGAAGCAAAATACTTTTTGATTTTACATGAAAGGTATATGAAAAATAGATTTTAAATCATCCGTTTCATTAGCGAAACATAGACAAAACAATGTGAAATTTTTACAGCAGCTAAATATGAATATTAGAATGCAAGTTTTGGAGAAAAGTGAAAAAATTAAAATTTCGAGTTAATACCCTCTTGTTGATCAAGTGCGATATTATACTTGAACTTTCATCATGTCAACTTTGAAGGGAGTAGTGGCCTATCAGCATAAACTTGAGATTTATTATTAATGTGCGAATCGGAATTATATTTTGGCGGATATGGAAACAAAACGAACACGTTAATAAACTAAAAAGAATATTACAATAATTCCTGAAACAATCAATTTGACTTTATCATTCATTTATGAAGCACTCGAATACACATACCTTAATTTTTCCTGAAGCTCCATCGACATTTTTGATTCTTCATCATTATCTAAACCATATGTCGCAAAAAAGAAAGAAATATCAGTTCATTTCCTTAAGCAAATTTTGAAATTTTTCTACTTCATGAAACAACCATTCTACAACTTGTATGACAATAATTGTAGCACTTCTTTACACCACTCCCTTATGTCCTGTTTGTCTTTAGAAAAAGTCTTGCGAAAAGTAATAAATTTTTGTTACAAAATGATCCCATTTACTTTCAGTTTTTTTCATTATTTTTGCACAATTCTCTGAGCAGTCAGTTGATTTTTTCTTACCACACAGGAAACTTTTAATTTATTTAAAATGTGAAAAGGCGCAAATATGATACGTCGAGTGACGGTTTTTATTTGTTTTTTTTTTTTGTTTTTTTGAGACAAGATAAATTGTTCAAAATAAAACAAATATTATATCACAAATAACAAACATTTAAGATTCTGCTAGTAGGGAATTTAAAATAAATTGAAGAATTTTTTTTTGGTAGTTGTTGCATAAAGTGAATGAATTTTAAAGTGTCTGTATTATTTATTATTCTACAAAAGTAAATAGTATTTAAATAACATACAAACATGAATATATCTGATTGACTATATTATTGATTCAATCATTTTTTTTTTTGTTTTGCAATATAAATGAATGAATAAAATTTAATGAATTTAAAAAAATACGCTATTAAGTATATGTGTACATTGAATTAGGCTTAAGATAATTTTTAAAAGTATTTATTTTACTATGAAAAAAAAGAATTTCTTTGCTTTAATTACATAGTTAACTTTCAAATTGACCCTCCTATTTATTTTATTTACAACCGATCCCAGCTCAAACCCAAAACTATTTCATGCAGTTTTATTTAAATTTTGTTTGCATTTCATTGGAAAAAATTGAAAGTTACCACTGGAATGTTTTCATTTATTGCAAATAGCACACAATGCAGTATTATTATTATTTGGTTTTATTTATCTACTTTTTTTTGTGAAACATAAATATTTTCATTTCGTTCTCAGTTAGTATTTAAACAATATAAAATTTATTTAAATTCAAGCAGATGTAGAAAGCATTATTTTTGTACCGCAAAGTTATTTTGATTCAAATACGAGTACGTGAATAATTTTAACCAAACACTTTTGCGCGTTCTATTAAAAAACTTATGTAGTCTTTACCACCAAAAATAATAAGGATACACTTGTTGTAATTGTTTTTGAGCCATATCTGAATGAAGCAGCGGCATAAAAAAATTTTTTAAATTGAGAGTGCTGTTGGCTGAAGTATATAGAGCGGTGACTACAAGTGACTGAGAACGTGGTTTGAAGCCCACTTCAGACATCTCATAACATTTTTCACATTTGCATTAGTATGCCATTGGCTTTGTTGGACTGTTTAAGCGACGAAGGCATAGCACTGGTCACTGAACAGTAGCGGCAGCTCTAATACTGGTCTATGGTAATGTACATCACAGCGCCCTCCTTCGTCGTTATTGTAGCAGAATTGTCAGCTGTAACATTGCACATTGTCCACACATTATCCCGCTCCCAAATAAGGTAACATTCATTGCCTTGAGTTGTTACATCTCTTTAAAAAAAAATGTTGATGTTTAAGAGAAACTAGAAACTGCTTGATTATTAGCTAAAATCCTTTAGAATAATTTATTATAATAAATATTTATACTTTCTGGAACTTAGTCCTTTTTGTTTCTGTTTATACAAAAAAAATTAAATTTTTATAATTAAGGGTATATTTGAATAGGTAATAAATATTTATTTTTAAGAAGTTCAAAAACAACACAGTTCAACATTTTTCAGTTCATTGATTTGGGACTCAATTCTGAGAATTGGACATGAAATTAGCCCCAGAAATAAGAACTTTTGCATGATTCGTTTTGTCAAGTTGGCTGCATTAATAATTACATTTTGAAACCAGAAGACCATTGAATATTTCTTTGTGGCAAATAAAAAGTATTCGTATGGGGCATACCGAAATATGTGTCGTGTATTGTAAAAGTGGTGTAACTCCATATTTTTAATAAATACATATTTTTGTAGAATAGTATCATAGTTTGTCATATCTTTCGTTGTAACAGTGAATCAACTCCAATATTTGCACCAAAACCCCATAGATGGCTTTACTTGCTTACTCGCGGAAGTAAAACTAAAAAATATTCACACACAATGATTTTCAAAAGGTTCGTTTTCTCGAAATTTAATTCCAAGGAGATAATTCACAAAAACGACACATATAAATAACCGTGTTAAAATATAGAAAAAGTAATAAAAATCCACCGTGAACAAAAAAAAACGTATGACCATTAAATTAATAATGCAGCCAACTTGACAAAATGAATGATACAGAAGTTCTTATTTTTTTTGCTACTTTCACGTGAAATTTTCAGAATTGAGTCCCAAAATCATGTTTTTACTGTCTAAATAAAGCTGGAAACAAATTCCTAAAAAAATTGAGTAAATGTTGGGAAAATCGTAAACGAGTTTTAAATTTTAGATATATTTTATAATATCTCTCTAAAAACCTTTTCAACGTAAAATCGTTTAAATATGTATATTCAGACAGCTTAAGTCTTTCTTAATACCATTTAGAAATTAAAAATCACTGAAAAACGTATAAAGTTGAAAATTAATACACAAACAATATTATTTGTGAAAGTTCCTTTTACATTTTTGTGAAACATTTAAATTTCTAGTTCGCTGCTATTATTTTCAAAAACATGGTTATAAATTTGTTCTGCTTAAAAAAATACTGAAATTTTTCAAGAGCTTGGAAATGAATTTTATCATTTTAAATTTTTAATAGCAATAGTTTTCTAAAATTAATATTTTGCATACTTAGTAAAATATTAATAGTTTAATTAAAACAAATTGAAATTGATTATTGAGGGGTATAGCTTGTTTCTATGTGCATTTCACTGTTGGTAATGCAGATCATCAGGGAATTTTACCCTAATTTTTCTTAGAACAACTGAAGATATTATATTAAACCTTCATTAAAACAAATGAAAAGCTTAAACAGAACAAAGCTGTAACAACATTAGCGACAGTGAAATGCGAATAGAAACTAGCTATAACCCTCAATAATTAATTTTTTTGTTTTAATTAAACTATTAATATTTCATTATATATGTAAAATAATAATTGTGGCAAAATAGTGCGATTAAAAATTTTAAATACTAAAATTTTATGATTACCGCGAAAAGCACCAGCTATTTTACCATATCTACATTTTGGAGTCTCAGAAAGAAATATAGTGCATTAAGTCTCAAAATATATGAATACTAATGATTTTAAAAGTTAATTTAGAAGGATTTTCGAAAAAAAAAGTTAGAAACAGTAGTTAAATAGTGTGAAATATCGTCCTGGGATTTTCTAGTTCTTAACAATAAGGTTGCATTTTGTAATGAATTTCAATTACCGGGACTTCTGACGAAATTTTCAAGGAATTTTTTTCCCGATGCTTGTTATACACGGAAGCCCTAGTGAAGTCTTATAAAGTAATTTAAATTCATTACTTCAGATTTTGATTATAAAAATGAACTTCTTTATTATATCGAATTCTAACAATTATTAATCATTTTTATTAATGACAGTAATCGGTCAAGTTCCCGCATGTTTAAAAAAAAGGCCTTTATCACAAGGCATGCTCTACTTAATCTCATGTGCATGTGCAAAATTAAGTTTATCGTATATATTTCATTATAAAATATCTCTTCCTTTTTTGTTTAAAAACAATGCCCAAACCAACATTTTATTGTGGAAATAGGACCACAACTATAGTGAAGCCATAACTTTTAGTCAGTACACGTTGAAAAATATTCCGGTATGTTGTACATTCCACTTTGAAGTGGAATTCAATTGCAATAATCACTTCAATATAAATTTTTTATGTTCTGCATATTTTTTTTATTTTGAATTTCAATATTCAATACAAATATACTCTACTTTTCCAGAACATCAAAAATAAAATTTTACTTTCCATATTTCAATTTCACTACTTTTGTAGAATATGTCTGATTAAATTAACAATATTTGGCAGTGGGACAACGAACACTTAATACATAAATATACTAATCAAAATAAGGATACAATATAATATACTTAGGTGGACTTTCAGGTCACACAGCGATACGATCACCTATAAACACTTATGATGGACAAAGATAGGACGAACTCATGACTGCCACATATATATTCCAAAATTCAAAGATTCTACTTTTTCTAAGAGATTTGTTTAAACAATCCCATATTTTGTTAATATTTGTTTTATATCCTTGTAAGCTTTGTATCAGCCTTATTTGTTTTTTATTAAAATTTCCTCAAAACTGACAAAACTAACAAATTAAATTTTATTGAATTTTTGGTATTAAATTCTTTTCAGAACAATATACCGCATACCGTCTGTTATGTTATGTTATTCATTAAAGTGGTGCAGTATTAGTAGAAAGGGCGTTTATCATGCTGATGGTCAGCTGTTCAACTCCACCCGAAGTCAGATATTTTGTCGATTGTGTGTTTTTGTGGAAACAAATTTTTACTGCATAATAAAATAGTTGTGCAATAGAACAGTGAATAAAATAATTGAGATCAAACACAATAAATCTTCCAAAAGTAAGAATTCTATATTTACAGCAGATATTTAATTTTTGCTCCGTTTTGTGTATTTAAAAGGTCTTCCAAGTATTGACATTTTGAACTTGTTATTTGTAATCTGAGGTGGTCAGTACTTGCCATGTTCAAGTAGTAAGTAGAAGTAGTGAAAAGTTTGTTCCACTCATTACTTTGCCAACAAAGTTCTTTCTGGTTAGCTTCAATGTGCTGTCGAAATTTTTATATTATTTTAAGAAACCCGAAAACAATGAATAAACGTACAAATTTTTAGAAAAATATTTTTTTTTTTCGTAGAGCCTTGTATATATATGTACAAACAAACAGTTCACACAAAATTCCTCTATTGAGAAATTTAAGTTAAGTCAAAATAATATTCTTTTCAGTGTAGTTTCATAACTTAAAAAGTTTGTTTGCATTCTGGTTTTTCGTTCTGATAGTATTTTAACAACAAGTATTGTGTAGATCTCAGTTTTAATTTGTTTCTTTGTTTGAGTTTACTTCACCAAACATTTTTTTTAACGCAATAAACAATTGTATGAACGTAAATGTGTTTGCAGTATTCGTATGCTTACTTTGTTGATTGCTATGGAGAATAAAGTGTTGCAGTGTTAGATGTTGCCTCAAGGGTTGCATAGAAACTTGAAGTTACTTACAAAAAAGAAAAGAAAAAACAATTCGCATGATATTTTTATTGCAGTTACATTAAAATTTATAAATAAATTTTTGACTAAATTTATTATAATTTTTAAACTCTCGTGCTGCCATGTTCTGATTTACAAACTAGGGCTTTCTAAGGTTAAGTTGTCCTATTTTCATTTCCAATAGAGAAATGGAGATGCGACTAATTTGAGCCGGCCTAAAATTAACACTTTGGTGCTGCCCATTGCTCCATCTTCGATCTTAAATAATTTGACATTTAAAATTTAAATAATTAGCTCATGGAAGAGCATTGAATAGATTAAAGTTAAAATTTTTGAGACAGAAGCAAAGCTCCAGCGAAATGCGCTGCAAATTTAAAGTTGGTGGTATATACTTACAGCATGGTTTCTAATGCAAATCTGTTTAGAATTCTTCGTAGAGTTCTCGAAAGAAATCAACACACTCTAATCAACATACATTAGGGACGGTAAAAAAACTTTTCCCAAGTCAATAAAGTTTCTTTAACCGGAACAAAATGTTCGCCAAGCCTTAATTTACGGCAGTTCTATTCATATTTCTGTTTGGTGATGTCAAGTTCTGACATAAAACTTTAGATGCATCCTCTGGTATATTTGTATCCTTTTCCTCTAATATTTAATAAGCATCTAGAAAATCATCTTAAAACTGTGCAACTTATGGCGTCCTAAAAATTAAAAGGTTAAATCTTAAAAAGTTGTGTTCGTTTACATTCTTGCGAACATAAGAGAGATTAGATTGGTTGGTTTAGTGGGCTTACGTCCTGAAAATGTCAGGATCCAAGTTATCGGATCTGGTAGAAAAGATACTATACCTTCGTCGTCGCATTGAGATATCTTCTAAGGTCACCCAGACCTAATTCGGACACCTCTTTTAGGTTGTCTAGTATATGTTTGCCCCGAAATTTGTGTTATCGGTAGCTGGGGCAGAAAGCAATAAAGTGCAGCCTACTAGCATTTGTTCCTATTGCCCAGTGTCCCATCAACACTATGATGAGCATCGAGATGTCCTTTCGTTTCTTATTTATGAACGTTTAATTTACCAAAAAAAAAAATTATATAAAAATATTAATTAATACAATAATAGCTTCCAAGACAAATGCATACAGATCAAGGCGAATTCATACAAGTGAACTTAATATAACAACAAGTACAACACTTCAAAAATCACAAGCATTTGTTTTTTTTAAATCATAGAACATTGTCAAAAACTTTTGACTGAGGCGACAAAATAAAGCATTAAAAATTATTATTTCAGAAGGGTTTGTTTCTTGAGGGTTGGTTTGAAATAGGATATGGAGACCTGTCTCTAATAATAACTTTAACAAATATTATTATTGTTGAAAAAATCTGTGTGGAAATGCTTCAAAGATCTGCTACTCAATTATCGGCTCCTGCCATCCGTAATGTCGTTCAATGTCGTACGGCAGTAAGTACACATTATAATTCCATTGAAGACTGCTCTGCTTTCGGGAGGTTACGTAAAGTTATGTTTTTTTATAATTTTCAGGAGCAATCGCTTTTTGGTGGAGGTATGTGCTATGGGAATTTCGCTAATCCAGCTTAGGTTTTATATCGCATTAAGGAATACCGTGGCTGGGAATAAATTCCCTTGGATTTTTTTTTTTGCTTACATCAGCGTTATAATAAAGTTCACTAATATGTATTTTTCAAGATTGTAAAGTGAATGGAATTAGGAGGAAAATACAGAAAGTGAAAAATATAAAGCAACTGAGTAATAAATTTCTTTTACTTATAAAGTTATTGGTACTAATTTAATTTTTCTTTGTTTTCACAATTAAATTTGTTTAATTTTAAAAATTTTCAACTTGAATGTTAACAAAATAAATAAATAAATTTTTACATCCAACCCTAATTCGCCTTGGTATCAGCTGCGCTTTCAAGTTCACCTGTATGAATTCGCCTTGATGCAGTTAGTCGCAATAGAATTCGCCATGGGAAATGACATTCTAGGATGTCAAAATAAACTGCTCAAGGCGAATTTAAAACCAGAAAAATGTACCAAAAAACACATTTTCAAAATGAGCACTGCTACAGCACAATGAATCTGCGCCGCTTTCAAGTTTTTTTTTTTTATCTTGGACCAGCTCTCAGGGGATGACCCCTACACATGCAATGTATTGTGCTGGAACTAGTGGAAAGGGATAGTGATAGATATGAAAGGAGTTGAAGCTTATTTCGTTCTTCACAACTCCGCCTTTTTTTGCACGTTTATTCGTAGAGCAGTGTTGCAGCGCCTCTGGTGGCGAGGAGGACATTACGAGTTTTGAATCTGTGTTTAGATTAGTAGCCACTTCTTTTTATTAATTTTATTTTACTTTGCCGTTGATTGTGCTACTCAGTACCAACGAAGGAGGGCGCTCTGATGTTACATTGGAATTAGTATCAGCTGAAGTTTGTACTGTTCAGTGACCATGCCTTCGCCACTGTAACCTTCCGCCAACAACTGACACAAAGGCACACCAATGCACATCAGAGAAATGCGTGGTGTTTTTATTTCATGACTCTGTCTGACACTGGGTTTGAAACTAGGTCCTTCGGTTTGTAGTCAACGTGCTTACTACCTGAGCCAACGCCACTCTCAAGTTCACCTGGTACGAAATTGCCCTGAAAGCTTCAAGAAATTTGTAATCAGTAAACTTTTTTTTAATAAATTTCAACATTTTCAAATGTTTTAAAAACAAGAGTTAACTTTTTAAAGGAGAACTTTCTGGTGGAAAAATTACTGATTGGGGTGGAAGACACCACAGGAGATATCTACAATTTGATGCTGAACTTAGGAAATCATCGCAGAGAAAAATTCTCCCATACGCAATAACATATCGTCGTCCCGGAGTTATCTTCACGTATCGCAAAAATATTTTTCTTAGGGAAATTTAGTATTAAGTTTCAAAATATTAGACGATTAGAATTTGCACTACTTCCGGAGCAAAAGTTCAGAATCCTAGACGTGGTTTACACATTTCAGGTTTGACTCGTCAAGTCTTGAGTTTTTGGGAGAAACGGTCTTATCTCATTTATTTTTGATTTTGTGATATACGTGCAGATAACTTCGGGACGACGATATATTGCGATCACAATAAAATAGCGATGTGCAGCTCATAAAAGAAAGAAAGGTTGAACTAAATTTGTAGGTTGCAGGGTGTGCTAAAATATGTAAATGAATTCTATAATTTTTTATTGAAGCATCGGAGATAGCAGAAGTGACATCTAAAAATTTACTTCAGATCATGATGAAAATGAAACCAAAAATTATTGATATGTTGCAGTCGGAACGAAATAACTTTTTATCTTTTAGAAGCTTCATTTACATCCCAGTAGGAAGGGGACTGGTTCAACATGTTTATTTTTTTTTTTTTTTTCGTATGGGCACGGACCCACCCTAATGCACATAGCATGTATGCATGTGAAGTGTAATTTTTGTATTAAGTGCACTATTATATACCGTGTGTGTTTTGTATTAAACAATTTTGTAGGATATCATACGGTCAGCTTTAGATGATTATATTTTTCTCTTTTATAAATAGTTTAATGGTTGCCTGAGTACTTTTAAACATGCCACAGAAATGTTGGTTGCTAATGTCTTAATTTTTACCAGCTGCAAACACGTACAAAAACTTGCAGGCGGGCGCTCCCTTCAGTTGTTCATGTGTAATGCGAATATAATGAATTTAAAAATCGTGCTAAAAAATTTGAAACAACATTTTTAACAAAATTACAAAAGAATTTATGTTGCAACGTGATTTTATGCGTTTAGCAATAAATAAATTTAAAACGCATACTTTTAGCGTTTCGCTGTAAATTTAGTAATCTCAAAAGAAACTTCCTGTAGGAAAATAATTTAAATCAGATTTTTGTAATTGAATATAATCTTTATTTTTTTTATAAGATTTAAATTTTCAAGCAAATTAAAATTAATTCTTCGAATGCTAGAGATGTGTACATATTTTGCTGCTGCTTTATTTGGTATTAACGTTCATGGATATAAAATTAATTCAATAGTATTCTTATGAATGTTTTGCACTTTTGGCACTGTGGTAGATAAACCTTTCAAAATATTATTTTATCATCAGTCGACAAAATTTTATTACTATTTTCACAATTTTGTATAATTGCTTGAAACATCTGCTATCTGCTTCACTGTTTTATTTTGGTAAATGTCCCTGTCTTTGATTTTGTTATTTATTTAATATTATTATTATTGTCCTCTGAAATTTTTTATTTCTATATTCTTCACGAAATTTTGGAAGAAGCAAATTGTGTTATTTTGTTTTGGTGCTCTATTTGCAGTATGAATATTTTTAATGCTATTTGATACAATTTTATTTATATTTATTAATTTAATGGTATTCTGTTTATTTATTTCAGTTTTTCTAGCTCTCGGTTTTATTGTCTCAGGCCATAAAAATCAAACACGAACTTTTGCACCATTTTAACAGATTTTTTTGTTTTTGTTCATCTTCATACTACAAAGAACCAGTTTTTTTTTGTTCTAACAATTGTTTTTCTGCTTTAATATTGGTTTTTATTGCTTTGCATATTATTTTAGTACTTGATAATTTTATTGTCATGAATTAAAAACAAATGGTGCAAAAGGAATAAAAAAGTTTTTAGTCACTTAATGCGTACAGTTTTTTGTTTGTCATAATTTATTAACGTTTTTATTAAATTTACAAAAGAGTTTATAAAAAATTTTTTGGGCAATAAAAAATTCAATTTAATTTTTGCCAAATTAAATAAATAGTAGAAAGTTACAAAAAAGATGATCATAAATATTTTTTAGGGAATAAGTCTAACTTTTTACATGGTTGGCAATGGACATCTTTATTTGTAAATGGTCTGTAGATTTGTTTCTACTCCTAAAGACCGAGGCACATAGAATCCGTGGTACGTTATACGTTGCTTTTTTCAACTGACATTAAAGTATCGGCAGAGGAGGTTGACACAATGAGTACTTTATTGACGGATATTAAATCAGCTTGATTGGATTAAAGTACACATTTGCAATGAAATTCGAGGATATTCATATTATTTTTTAATTTAAATTTTTATTTAATTTCATTTTGTCACCGCACAATACAAAAAGCTTAATGAAAACGAAGCAAAAAAACTGATATTTGTCAAAGTACTCAGCATACGTTAAAAGTTTCCCAACATTAGTACTTTGCATTGAAGGAGACGTACGGAATGTGATAAAGCTAATGATAAAACCCGTATTTAAACTTTTTTGTCAGTTGAAAAAAGCAACCTAAAACGTACGACGGATTCTGTGAGCCTCAGCCTTTACCCTTCAAGTTTTCGCTACTATGCAGGTTTCTCTAGTTCGTTCTCAGTTTTCTCGAGTTTTTCTTACTGTGTGGGGTCTTTTGAAATACTTGTATATTTTGAATAAATAATAATTCTCAAATTTTATTTTCGTATATGATTTGTATAAATAATACCACAGCGTTACTTAAATGTGGTGAAATACATGAAATACACATGCCAACTGATTAGACCGTTTTTTTGGGGCCTCATAAAACACCATTGTCGTATTCTGCCTCAAAGTTTGGAGTTATATAAATATTTTTCTTATGTTTCTTGAAATATTGGATCATCATATTAACTTTCTTCTAAATAAAACGAGCTTTAGCCTAATAGAAAAACCTTTTAAACATTGCGTCTGGTAACTTAATTTTTTTTTTGAATGATTGGTTTTCTTCTTGTGCTAGTAATTGAATTTTCACTATTTGAGTAAACTAAAATTTACTTTTCAACTCACCCTACACATTTTAGCAAATTAATTTTTTTTGTTAAGATTCCCTTACAAAGCTACTTGGATAATGAAATTTACTGCGGTCTTATGTAAAGTAGCTATCTAAGAAACTATCTCTTCCATTGACAGAAATAGTACGTTAAAAGAAGAATCAGAGAAATTCTTGCAAAATATTTGCTTCATGAGAACTCTGATACGCAATCAAATATACGAGGAGTTGAAAAAAAGACGGTAAACGAGGTGATAAGTGCAAGTACTACATGTTTAATTTTGAGTTCTTGAATTGTACTCCTCAGGTCAGTTATATCAAGTATGAATTTTGTGTTGTAACCGTACAATAAATACATGCATTCAACCCTTGTAATGTATTCCCACTTGACAATTTCTTGAAGACACGTTAAGGACAAAAAGAAAATACTAGACAAAACATCGGCGATAGTTCAAGTCAGTGACTGACGAACACGAACGAAAGTAATATCAAAATAATATGATATTTATCTAATTAAAATCTAATTATATATACATTGTGCATAAAAATTCAAAGGAATATAAACAGAGCGGAAATATAAACAGAGTTGAAAAAATTAACTATAAATTTGGCAATTGAAATTTGACACTAACCAGATTACTTAACAACCCTGACTATTTTGTTACCCTGATCTGTATTTATTTATCAAATGCACGAAATTTTTAAGAATTTTTCTATGACTATCTGGGTAACAAGATTCAAACAGACCTGCATATAGTCACCAAAAATTTAAGCAGCTGTACTTATACTTTTTGCCAACTACGAGATAATTCGTAGATTGCGTGCCCTCTTAGGATGCCAACTACGAGTTATCTCGTACTCACTAATCTAGCCATTTTTGTGTAGCTCCGAACGAAACCGGATTATATCAGTGCTAGTATCGATAAATAACTTGTGGGGAAAAACATAAAGTCAATTGAAATTAATTCAATACAATGGAAAAATTAACTCAAATACAAGAAATAATCAAATCAAATCAAATATCATTATTGGTTCGTTTTCTGAAAATTGCCTTGGAAGTTAACGTGTTAAAAACATCACAAATTCAAGAACAATTAGTTCGTAAGACAAATTTTAGCATCATGCAGATTTGATTTCAATAAAAAATTATAAAAACTTGTATTTTTCAATAAGTCCTTAAGACATTTTTCCGAAACAAAAATTATAAGTACAATAAATTTTGTATATAAAATATAAAACCATTGGCCAAGGTAAAAAACTTTGCTTTTGGCCAATATAAAGAAATAGCCAAATTCACAAATAAAGCCTTAATCTTAAGAATATATCACTAGAGAGGTATAAAAGACCAATATTACAAAAATAATTTTAAAAACTTACAAAAAATCAATTTCCGGATTTTTATTTTATGAAATTCTTGAAGTTGCATATACAGCCTTTTGAATTTTGTCAATAAAATATGTAATTTTTGGACATATACGGGTTGTCCTTCGAATAAAAATTAATCCAATAATTCGAGCAATTTTTAAAATTTTTGTTCAAACGAATAAAAATTTTGTCAATAAAATATGTAATTTTTGGACATATACGAGAAAGATTTTGTAGGTAGATGTACATACCTAGCATTTGGAAGGCAATAGCGGTTTCGTTCGAATAAAAATTAATCGCATAATTCGAGCCATTTTTTTTAATTTTTGTTCAAACGAACAAACATTTTTCAATTTAAAATGAAGAATTATTCGAACAATTTCGAATAATTGCACATTCGAATAATTAATAAATGTTGTATAAAATCATTAAATACTTTAATAGTATTCCTGAATTCTATGAATTTCCCATCCAATATCAGCTTTTTATAATATGCCACAAGAAACTAAACTAAGAAGTACGCAAATGCTTTGTTTTTATGATTATTTTGTGATAAAAATGTGTATTGCAAACGACTTCAACTGCAATGAAGAATAAGATGACGTTTCTGATATAACTGATAATATTTTATTAACTGATATAAAAAGGTCTGTAAATAAAATAAGAAATTCTACTAACGCAAAAATTGTAAACAGTAATGGCGATGATCTGAACTATTTAGAAAATCAAAGAAAAGAACAAACAACCTTGATATGCTCTTTAATGCTGTTTTAACCGTAAAATTTTTATTCTTTGTTCGTTCGAATTGTTTGAAAAAAATTTTTAAATTACTCGTTAATTCGAGCAAAAAAAAAATCATGAAATTTTATTCAGACAAATAAAAACACAAATAATTAACAACCCTAGAAACCATCGAAATTAAAATACTTTAGACTTCTTATACTTTGGTGTTTAAACCCATTACTTTAACATGGCGATGTCATCGGAAGGAAGTACTTACTCGGATTAAAAATAATAATACCAAAGTCTCCATGCTTAGAGCTCATTGAATACACAATAAAAATTAAGTGTCTGAAGTCAGTATTGAACTCTTTAATAGAAACTGCTGTGTGTTGATGTCAAGTGTTTTACGCACTGTGCTTTACTCATTTATAACTTATGTTCATGATCACGCACACAGTTCAAAAGCACATGCCCACGCTCTACTACTGCACTTGCAGAATAATTTACTTGCGTATTTTTTAGTAAGAAGTTATATAACTACTGTAAAGTATTACAGACGGTATATAGTTTGAGTAGAAAAGTATGTTGTTCTTAATAGAAGTGATTATCAGGTTTTTTCTATATATTTTACTTAAATACATCATAGTTGATCGAAAAGTCGATTTTAAATTATTTATTACTTGTGGCATTTGGGATTGTAGTTGACGATATGTATGTTTACAGAAATTGCACTTAACTATGATTTTGTATTTGTAAGTTGCAAACATTTAGTTCTAAACTACTCACATGGAAGTTCTTAATTGGTTTGTATATTTGTTAAAAGATTCGCAAAATTTAACATGAATGAATTGAAATTTACACACACTCATGGATACACAAAATGATATAAAAAAGAATAAACCGAAAGTTTTTTAAAGCGAACAATTTTCTTTTGATTTAACTTTGGTTTATATGCATGATGGAATTTTTTTTTCTTACCTCGGGCGTAACTATTATGGGTTATACTCGTAATGAAATTCAAAATCAATCTTGTAATAATTGGGAATAATTCATAAATAATTTTTACAATATGAATAATAACTTTGCTTAGAGCTCCGAGCTGCTTCATAACTTCTCTGACTTTGATTAAAATGTATGTTATTGTATAATCTCTAATATAATTTAATTAAGACGAAACCAAAGATTTTTGGTGTTTAACTTCAATTGGTTCAAGTAAATATGCTCCCATGCCAAAAAGATTTCGAAACATGAAATATTATCTATTGCAAATATGACTTTAACTCTCTGATGAACAAGTAAAGAAATCATAATGGAAAAAATGCAAAATTTGGTACTATGGAGTATGTATGGAGTAGAGGAAACATGTTTTGCATTTGTTACAAGAGTTGTTTTTATTAAATGAATTTTTAATTGGGTTAACATTGCAGTGGTCATAGAATTAAGTGCAAAATGAATTTTAGAAATGATATGAACTGAAATGGAAAGTCTTGTTAAGTATTTACGTATTCGTTAGAAGTGTCAAGAAAGATTTCCAATTTAATTACAAAAAAAAATATAAAATGTTTCTTCAAGTCATACACATTGCCATTGAAAGAAAAAGAACTTTGCAAGAATGAGATTTCAATTTGAACTTTATGGTACGAAGAATTGAAAAATTTTACAAGTACCAGTTTACTTTTGTTTAAATTCTAATGAAAAGGGAGACACCATGACGAAGTGCGTTGCGGCACAGAAATACATATTAATTCTGCAGGTGTCTAACTTCGGTCAAAAACTCATCGCTAGTACCGCCAAACGGAGACGACATTTAATTTCTCTAATGTTCAGTGACACGTATAAAGCACAGAAAAAAAAATTTATAAATGAATATTATGAAACGATCTCATAAATTAAATAATAATAATATACAGAATACAAAAACTTCTTGAAATGTCACTTCCATGAGTACTGCGAGAATTTTAATTGATCTCCGCAGTTATTAACCAATTAACCATATTGACTATTGTGTTTTCAATACAACTTGAAATGACAACAAGTATTTTAGTCTAAGTACCGCAAAATTATTTTCTATTAATTATTCTATGATTATTGTCCTTCACGCCACCCGTGCTCATATAAGAGTGTCAACCAAAAAAATACACTAATTAAAGTGATTTTTCGGCAATTGACCACAACTGAGAGGAACGCACGTTTATCGCTAAAATATAATTTGGTTTTTACCGAGCATATAAAATTCATTTTCAAAATATACAGAAGTTACGGTTTGGCCGTTTGAATTTAATTAGACCGTGAAAGCTCATGTTTCTGTGACTACGTATTTACAATAAAGCTAACTATTCTCGTATAAGCAGTGTGGCTCAAAAATTATAATTAAACTGAATTAAACGCATTTCAAATTTCGAAATGAAGAAGGCTAAATAATTTTGCACTTCACTGTTTAAGCAATGTACACACAAAGTACAGCGGTTGTTATATTTCTCGCAAAAAGCTTTACTTTTACTAGTTGCTTTTGTTGCGGTCGTTGTTGTCGTTACACCAACAGCATTAACGTTTGCATTTGTAGTTGTTATACGTAAATAGTGCTCATTGTAACCATTTTACAATTTAATTATATGCTGAATGAATAAGAAATTAAAGTAGCTAATTTCCTTTATTCTGAATAGAAACATTGAAAGGAAAAAAGCCGTCTAGGAACTACAAGAGACAATGCAACTACTGGTTGTGTGAAAGATTATAAACAGTACGAACAAAACATCAGCAGTACAACAAATAAACACATTCGCTCAGAACAAAAGATGTAAATTATAAAAAAGATTCATTTAATTTATATTTTGCTACTGCATTTCATGCTACTCCCATGGCGGGGTTATACTGTGGTCTAGAAAGAAAGAAAATATGCTGATTATTTTTACTTTGTTCAGATTTCAAAGTAACCTACAGCACACCGCAGAGCAATAGGTGCAACTATTCTATGCTTTGGTTTTGTTAAATAAGCGCAGGGAGAGCAATTAGCTTTAGCAGCTTCAGCTATAGTCCTTCGAGCCGGATTATTTTTGCCAGCATACACGATAAACATTAACATCTCATGATTTAGCGAGCGTTTAGAGCTGCAACCAATCTCTTTGATAACAGAAATAGATTCTCAGAATTGCTCATGTGGAAGGAGGGCACTATATTCAGATTAAAGAACATACAAAGAGTGCTACAAATCAAGGAGCCGCAACAGAAAATGGCTTAAATTTAGGAAGTCCTAATAAAACTTCAAAAACTCTTTGTTATCTCTGTTTGAATCCAAGACAAGATCTCAACTTGTTTGATCACTGTGTGTTCTTTAAAAAAAGCTCTTATGGTATACAATAAAAATTATGATAAACATTTTTTGCAAGCTTATTACGTATATTTCTCCAAACAGTTGCAAAAAAGATTTAAATAGACACTCGTAAATGCATATATACATTTTGCTTAATGCAAATTAATTAGTTTTAGTGCTTACATTAGAAAATGTGCTTATAAAAATGCATTTCTATAAGTGCGAGAGCAGACACACTTATACATACTCCTAGATACACATGTACATAAAGAAGTGCTTGGGTTGGTGCGTAAGTGAATGCATTCATGAATGAGCTGGATGAAGGCTTCTTGAATATACATATATATGTTTGAGAAGAAGTAAACAATTTCAAACAAAAGGATACAAATGAAATAATAAAATACTGTGTATTCAAGTCTAATTTGTGATGAACAAGCATAACCATCGCCCCCCTTCATAGTTAAAGGATTTAACAGCATTCATAAGAGATATTGGATGCATGGTTGGTTTCTGGTTGGTTGTTAAGTTTGTGTAGGTGACATGCTGGTGTTATCATGAATTGTACAAGAACTTGAAATACTCACACAGCAACGAAATAAATGCTTATGTACATTTGTTACACATATCAGTGAAAATAGTTATACGCAAGGTTACATGGCTATTTCGTAGATTATCATTTCATACAGTCAGGCTTAAAAATATATTAGAAAACAATTTTATTAATAATTTTTTTTTAATTCAAAAGTCTTTCAGATTCTCGAATATATACGCAACAATATTATAAATAAACTTGAGAGACATCTAACGAATAGTTATTGCGTCAGATTAAGTGATATGAGGAGTTTACAAGTTTGCACCATATATTCAATATTCATAATTCAAAATAGCGAGAACGGAATTTTGCAGTACTACACAGAAAGAAAAACGTCGTACAAAATTCTAGTATTTTCTACTTACTTTGTGTACGAGTTGCACTCAAAATTTTAAGTATAAATAAGAATAAAATATACTTTAATCACGAGGAAAACGGGATTACTTTAGATAACCAATCCTGGAGTTCCTTAAAATGAGTAAAAAATTCTTTAATCTTGTGAAAAATCTTGAATCAACCAAAAAAAAAATTAAATGTAGCAGTTAATAGTCCGTATTTAAATCAATCTTTCTGTACTTGATTTAAGTAAATCTGGGTTACCGTAACTTTTATCACCGCTTGGGATATATTTAGCTACGGTGGTCAAAAAGAACATATGAATGCGCATGAGATGGTGCAGCGAATATCGCAAATAGTGAATGTTGCATTTGAAAATTCCTTTTATTATCTTTTCACATATATTTTATCTTAAAGCATAGCACTCTGTTCATCATTTCGTGCGAACTGCTGTCAAAATGGCTGCATTATTTTTAAAACCATAAAATGTTTCTGGCAACATATTTTTCAACTGCGAAATAATGTTTTATTTCGTGCGGAATTGCAAACAATCGCTGATCAGATCAGATCAGAACGTGTGTTTTCAATGAGCTCCTCCGCAGCAGCTGCGATTTGCATTAATTGATACATTACAAGCTCCTAAAATTATTTTGTTCTCCATTTGGTTTAATTTTTTTTATATAAACACATTTTTTTGTTTTTATAAGAAAAACAATGTCGCTCATTTCAAGACAATAAACCCGATAAATTTGTTATAAATCATGGTATTTTAGCCACTGATCAGTTGTCAAAATTTTCAAACGAAATAATCAATGTTGCTCTACATTTTTCGCAAATTTGAACAGAGTACTAAGCTTAAGAATATAATTTAATCATTCACAATTTAATTTAATGAACTCAACCCAAACTATCCGCCAATCAAATTTTAATTAATTCCAAACACTTTAGTCCGCCACTGTATATTTCGTCCCCCGCTCTATAGTACACACATAGACATACATATATAATTTGCATGCTGTTTGGTCTCATTATACACTGCATTATGTTAAAAATAATAAAAGGGGTTTCGTTTATAATTTCATGTATTACAAAATCTAGTAGTGGTACAATAAAAAGCAGCAAGTAGAAAAATAACTGAATACATTATGCAGATTAGTGTCATTATATTATGTCGGCTGCGATTCTGTGACACTTATCTATTTTAAGAGATGACTGAGGGTTAAACAGGAGGACCAGTTAATTAAATGCAGATTATGCTTTTGTTTAAATTAAAAGAAAAAAGAACTTGAAGCAGTTTGTATTTAAAACTTCCAGTAGCATGATTTTATAATTTAAAAAATAAAAACCTGCAATTTATTAGAAAAATTATATTCGATTGTGGTAACAAGCGGGATATGAAAAGAAGAAAATAGGAGCCCCGAAATAAATGTTGAATTTAAGGGCTTCAGTAGCAAAGAGATTGCAAGCAGTCAAGGGTATATTTTATGCAACTTCAGAAAATAAAAAAATTGTTTTAGGGAAATGAACACATATTTTCCCTTGATTTCGGTTATAAAATAATACAGCGGCGACCTGTTCTGTGGAATGATCAAATAAACTATTGTACTTTTAAATATATTTAACTCACATAACTTTAGTTGCGTTGAACAAATTCTTCTTTACGTGGTCGGACTACAGCCAAGGATAATACAATCTAGTTAGTGCACACACTTTGTGTGAAAATGTATAGTACCTGCGGAAATATTGGGTTCAATTGTCCTGAACGGACCCGTCTATCGACCTGTGAAAATACGTGCCAAATCAAAAGTTTAGTTATTTTTCTTCGAGTTTAACAGAATCAAAATGATTTATATAGTGCCCGAGCAATTTCGGGTTTTTTTCACATTACAACACGAAAGTCGACAAGACAATTGAGCGTAATAGAAATAAATAAAATTTTATTTACCATTCTAGCTTTTAACAAAGTGTATTCATGCCGCATGATTGAACGAAATTAAAAATCTCTAGTCATTGATCATGTTTGTTCATGACAAATCGCAGTTTTGCGAACACATTAAGAGAAAAAAATATTTCGTTCTCTTGATGTAAAAACACAGACAGAGCTATTGCCAGGAATTTTGAAGTCTAAAATTAATAATCTGTGCACGCCATAAAATAAATATTTTTGTTGATCACTTTTTCAGAAAATAAGTAAAACATAGACATATCGCTATAATAAGTGTTCTAGGTCCACTTCATATGTACTAGTTGATTATAGAAGGGCAAACGTAGTGCATTTCACTGTTGCTAAAGCATATCATCAGGGAAACTTACCTAAATATGTCTTAGACAAACTGAAGATATTATACTAAATACTTATTTAAGTAAATGAGAGTTTTTTCAATATCAAAATTTGAGCCTGACTCCAGAATCAATCATGTTTTTTTTCTGACTTTGCCATCACTATACTGACTGAGCGTTTTCCGGCTCATTAAGATTTATATGAGAAAGTATTTGTAGAAATATAAGAGATTTACACATTAAAAATTGCATACATAATTTATATTCATAACAAATAACTATTACAAAATAGCTTCTTGTCTTTATTTGTTTTATTTTTTAAATGACTGCTTCTGAAAAGTAATCACGTAATTACAGCTAAATATAATGTTTTAATAGTGATCAATTTTCTGGATTAATTTTCTATATTAAAACCATTTTATGTGTTTACCGATAATGCTTTGTGAGATAATTTCAAAATTTACAAAGTGCGGCTTTGTCTTTTTCTATGTATGTATTTATGTATGTATGTATGTGTATTTAAAATAGATTTATTTGTAATTACTACTTTTGCAATTAAGGACGTTCATTTTAAATGCAGACAAAGGCTTATGCTTAATACAAAATATGTTTACGTAATTGACTAAGAAGAATCTTTAATAGAATGACTTCTTTAAAACTGTTTAGAATATCGTCGTCCCAAAGTTATACGTGATACGTGAATCTCAAAAAAAAAATTCCCTTAGGAAATCGAGTCTAAAGTTTCAACTTTAGACTCTTAAACCCGGCTTACACACTTCAGGTTTGACTCATCAAATCTTTTGTTTAATTTTGTGATATACGTGAAGATAACTTCGGGACGGCGATATGAATTCCAAATAATTCATTTCGATAAGTTGAGTAATTTTTTTCGCAAAATTCTTGGTTGGTTCAAGTAAGTTCGTTGTGAATTCTTTTTTGCATTAAATAAAGCCCATGACACGCAACACTGAAAGTTACACCAAACTAAAATGGCAACATATGATAAATTTAATGATAAGAAAGGATACACAATCGTAATAGGAAAAAAGCCTCAGTGTGCCAAAAACATATTTGAAAGAAAATTTAGAGACAAATAACATGTTTATGGCCTCCGAAATTTTTTGTGATTTTGGCATCGAATTATTTGTATATATTTTAGCATATTTAAACTATTACAGCACATCTTTGTATATTTTCTCCTTAAGCGCTTATCTAGTGCAGTTTTTGTCTCAAGCGACATATTTGGCTCTTTTTCAAGCATATTTGGGATTCTTTAAATTTAAATGCGTATTAATAGAAAAATTAAAAATAATTTTTCACTGATCAAAAAGTATTTGTAGTTTTTTTTTAAGTATTTTCCCAAACTTGTAATTTTTTTACAGGGATTTTTTACTAACTTCAAGATTTTTTCAATTCTCGGAATCTGTAATAATAATAAAGCTAAAGAAATTTAGCTTTGAGCTTTGTTTGCAACTTCAACCTTATTTTTAGATTTTTTAATATTCTTTCTGAAGTAAATATTTTTTCCGGAACGAGTGGCCTATTTACAATTCATAAAAATAGCAAGAATAAATTGAAAAAAATCGCTTTATCACAATATTTCAGCAATGTTAAAAATTTAGGCCCATAAAATATCTGAGATCTTCGAAAGCAGATTATAAACAAAATAACAAACTGATACATAGAACTTCATTATGCTTTTATTGCATATTCATTGTGCACAAAACACATTCCGTGGCGCATATTTATAGTTTACGTAGCAACAAGACCTCCCAGCCAAAGGATGTTAAAAGTATTTTTTGGAGATATTTTTTTTCATTAACAAAAAATGTTTAATTTCCTGAAATATAGTTTTAAATATGGGTCTTTCTATGAACGAATTAATACTTTAAAACAATGTTACATTTTGTTAAATTGCAATTGTGCGTTAAAATGAGAGTTGTTAGGAATCAAATCAATTTGCTTAAAACTACGTTTATAAAGCTTATATGTATGCTACTCGTATGTACATACAATTGATTAAATATTTAAAACGCTAAACATGAATCAATCCCCATAAAATTAATGAAAGTATTCGACACAATAGCAACAACTCAAATTAAAATGAACTATACAAAAAAAGAAAAAGAGGAAAATGAACGACAACATAACAATTGATGACAAGTTTTTGTTGTGCAATCAAAATAGAAATGACAGACAGACAGACAGACAGACTGTATAATATAATCGTTTTGTGTTCAATGTACGTGTATGTATCTGGATTTGTGGTAAAATGGACACATGCCCCAAAACTACACAGATATAAATCCACATGAATTTGTATTTCATGTTAATTCATGTGTGAATGTGTATTTTCACTATTACAAACTAAATAATACACATTGATTATGCGTTAGTTACCAATTCAAATGCTACAAATTGCATTTGAAACTGTTTTGGATTTAACAAGCAATATGTACAGTAGCAACAACAGCCACTACAAACCGACATCGATAATAATTCTAATAGCGACAGCAACTAAAACTCGCACAAAAAAGAACTAAAAATAGTAAACGAACAAATTGCTATTCGTATAGAATCAGTAGACACACAACAATTGTCAAAAATGTTGATTTCAGTTGCATAAGGAAAGCACATTGTTGCAAATGTATGTGCATATGAGTGTAAATGTGTTAGTAGTTTTATGATATAATCAAGCATAGAACATTTTGAAAGTTAGTTTTTTATTTAAAATCAATGACCGGTATGTCCAATATTTTTTTTAACGAGATGGAATAATTAAAATATTTGTTAGTAAAACATTAATGGACCCATAGCGAGAATCTCACAAGAAATTTTTAAAACAAATGACCGATATCTCTGTTTAAGAAACAAAAAATAAAATGCTCGTTTTACACTTTCTTCGCCTTGTTAAATTTTCGTACATTTGATTGTTTCTTACTGACAAATTTAACGTATTTTATTATATAAAAGTTGTATTTTGGCAGATTATTCTGCAACGAATCAAATCAGCACATTGAGTTTCCCTCATGGCCAACATCGTTAACACTTGAATTATAGTATGTAAATCGTACATGATATGTAAATGAGACAAATATTAGCATTTCATAAAACGCTAGCTAAATTTATGACTTTGATGACAACGCAACGTACAAAGCTATTTTCTAAGAATTTCAATTCATTTTATATTTTTCAAAGTTAACAATTTACCTAATATAAAGATAGCTGAATGTGATTTTTTGAATTAGAAAAACTTTTGCTTTATTTTGTTGGGTATTGCTATTAAAAAAGTTAACCGTGTTCGGGGTTTCTTGCGACTTGGTTTTTTCAACTTTATATGTATAATAACGTGGGTCGATCTTGCAATCGATAGTGTGCCATCGATTTTTCTTTAGCTTTTAGTATGCGGAAAAAAATTTCCACAGCGACATATCAGAAAAATCATTTTCGAGGCGCCCAACTGCGCAAGAGCCAACTGTTTAGCAAACATTTTCACGTACATCACAAAATCCATAAAATTGATAAGATATATTTTCCTAAAAACTCAAGACTCAAGAAGAGTCAAACCAGATGTATGTGAACCGGATCTAAGATCCGGAACTTATGCTGCAAAAGCAGTCGGATCGCGTAATAATTTTTTTGTATATAATGTTGAAACTATAGAGTCAAAGAAAAGTTTTTTCGAGATAAGTGAAGTTAGCTTCGGGACGACGACATGTAGGCTTTTTATCATAAGACTATAACTTTACTAATCCAAAAAATTTGTACTGATTTCATTCAGATTTTATTTCATTCCTGGCGAGTCATATCCGGTCATAAGCAACTTTCATTATAATGGTGCGGAAAAGATCCCACAAATTTCTTATACTCGACTAAAACGAACTTATAATAATTTTGAAATGCTTTACCAGACATTCTGGTATCATATAACATAAATAGGGCATGTTTATAGGAATATTCGCGATATGTATTTTTCTATGTCACAGACTTTGTTTTACGAGCATTTATCTTATTTTTCACCGTACCATTTCCTTTTATGCTATAAAAACTCAGCTTCTTCGTCGCTGGAATAGTTGACAATCAATTCTCTTATATACATTGCCGCAATTCAGCTGTTGTTTTCCATTTTGTTCTAAATTTTTTATTACGGCACTGTATTTACAAGACTTTCGGATATCTACAAAGCTGAAGGTAGACAGGACTTTCAGGAGAATATTCATTTATTTGTGTATGTTTGATGATAGGTGACATTAAATCGGGTACTTACACAGTAGATGTGATGCAAAACACAGGTAACTTAATATTAAAAATTTACGTAGTTAAAGGATCTTTTTTGTACGAGTATGTGCATGAGATAAGGTAAATTGAATGAGTTAATGTATGTGAGAAAATACTTTAAAAAGAACGTGTGAAAAATGCCATATACTCGTACATCTTACACATAATTTTGCCAACATAATAATAGATTCAGAGTGGTGTAATTAATTTTATCGAATTTAAATAAATTTTATATAAATGATTTTTTAGTTTAAAGTCTAATTCAAAAATGTTTTATAAAGAAATTCGGATGTGCTGTGAGAAATATCCAATAAATTCAATATCTTGTACCAGCTCATATATTTTGTACATATCCGCAGGGAATAGACATTAATTTTTTGGCCTGTATTTGTTAAAACAAATTCTTGTTTAAAGTTTTTGTTAAGTACTTAATTCCCAGTACTTGTATGTGTTCATATGTAATTATATGTAATTACCTACTTACAATGAGCTTAGCTCGCAGTGTTTTGTTATGAAAGCTTAGGAGCTTCCCTACGAGTTTCCTTTGTAGGATATTGGATCATAACTTACCTAAAATATCTCAAAACTGTCATATCTGCTGTAACAGAAAAGAGTTGGGTAACCGAAAATTCTCCTCCTTCAACCAAAAGAATTAAATTCATGCATTTTTTCTTAACAGTTGTCTATCCAACCATAAAAATGCTCGTACATTTCGTTTCATACATTAATTTGTGTTCTTTTGGTAATTTTTAACACGTTTTTCATTAAACTAATTTTTTCAGTGTTTCTAATGCAAAACATAAATAAAAAAATAAAATAAACTAAATTTGTAGTAAAAAAACTCTTTAGAATACAAAGCACGTTTTCTACACAGATGATGATGATACTAGTACAGAGATTTTACCATAAACTTGTTCATAAAAGAAAAATAATGAAAGCCGAAAAATTGATCTAGTAAAAAATGATGGAAACATTTTACTAATCAATTCTAACGATTAAGCGACACTTGTTCCACAATTTTTAATTTTTTTTAAAGGAGTATGGTTGCAAGTATCTGTTAGTGTCAGCAGATGGTATCCTTTTATAGTGTGACTTAATCAGAGAAGAGAGTCAATAAAAAACAGAAAAATTAAAATAAGTTTCAATGATTCGAGGCACGTACAACCAAATTTTTTTTTATGTGGAGAAATTTATAATTAATTTAAAGGAGTTTAAAAAAGGGGACCAATAAATATTCGAGAACATATTTAGAGTTTAACTTTTGGTGGGAAATGAATTTCGTAGGCTTTCGAAATCTAAATGTAGAAAACTAGGAAAAATGCTTTCATGTAACAAAGAAGTTGGAGAAATCGAAAGCAGTTCATAATAGGGAATATCCAGTTTGTCAGTCCTTTTTCCGATATCCCAAGTTCTTACACCCAAAAGAAAAAGCAATCCATCCATACTTAAAACAATAACAAGCGGTGGTAAAAGTACGGTAATCCCAGATTTACTTAAATACAGTACAGAAAGATTGATTTTAGTACGGACTATTAAGTGATCAATTTAATTTTTTGGTTGATTTAAGATTTTTTCACGATATTAAAGAATTTTGTACTCATTTTAAGGAACTCCAGCATTGGTTATCTAAAGTAATCCCGTTTTCGGCTTTTTTAAAGTACATTTTATTCATATTTATACTTAAAATTTTGAGTGCAACTCGTACTCAAAGTAAGTAGGAAATACTAGAAAATAGCACAGCGTTTTTCTTTCTGTGTAGTACTTCCAATGGTTTCGGTTAATTTCAGTAGATTAAATCAAATAAATATAAAAACATGTTCAAGTACTACAAATTATGAAAAAATTTGGTTAAATCGATTAATTTGATAATCGACACAAATTACGCTATTTAATGTTAATCAAACATACGCAATCTTAAATTAATCGAACAGTTACGGGAGTGGTAATTAATCGGTTAAACGATTGGATCTATTAAGGAACAAACTCGAATTTTTATAAAAGGGAATGAATTTTTGTTTGTTTTTTTTAATTTTTGCTTATTATCATTTTATTTTGTTATTATCAAGCGGACACAACTTATTCAATCGCAAATGTAAAATCTTGTTGGGGATTGGATTTAATGTGAACAAAGACTTAGGAGGAAACTTTTTGGTCATAAAAATTAGTTTTTGAAATTGGGTGAACAATAGATTATATCGTAAAACCAATTTTCCCAGGAGAGTATTCTGAAAATGTTTTATTTGATATTAAAAAAATGCATGAAAATTTTCCACTTTTATTAAACATTTATAAAAACATAAAAACTTTATATACGAGTAAAGCCCGCACCCGAAAATCTTCTTAGAATAAAAAAAAGATATAAATTTGTTTAAGTGAAATATTTTGTGTCGCTCATTTCATTCAGAGATGTCATTCCTTTGGTAATTAATTTAAGTTTCGTTATTTATGTTTAATTAAGTGCAAATAAGAGATAAAATATTTATGTGCAACTAATATAAATACCACGGATTTTTAGATTATTTATGCTTAAAAAATATACGTTTTTTTCTGATTTATGCAAGAATATTAAATAAGTTTTCATCAATTGTATGTTTTTTTTTCTTGTGGTTATTGATAATATAAAATAAATAGCAACCATTTATATTATTATTTATGTATAAACATATTTTTTTCAATTAATTTATTGTTTTTATTTCTGTTGGTGTTTTTACTTTTTAAAGATATTTTTTATAATTTTAAAATTTATTATGTATTGTTGGAAGCAATCTCCAAAGCGTTAATATAATAGAAATTTTTTATCTCTATTAAAACAATTTATAACAATTATTTTGACATATATAGTTATTTTAATATAAATATTCATGTCGAATATAATCAAAATACATTAGAGTACACTACAACTATACAAAGATATAATAAATAGGTGTCAGAATTTGTTTTAAGCGGTTTCTCAAGCAGTGATGTTAAGCCGAAGTTCAGTGGAGCAGAGAAACTTTGGTTTTATTCACATACACAGCATCAGTTGTCAACGGACTATACAAATAAGAATGAAAAAAATAACATTTGTTTTAGAGTCATGCACCTTATGAACAACGCACATAGTTTTAAACTGCTTACCACCAAAGACTCTAGATGTTTGGTCTAAACTATCTTTTTGATAATTTGAAAATAAGTCGGTAATAACTCATTAGGGATTCACATAACCATTGTTTTTTTTTATTAATGAATAATTTATTTTGTGGTCTTAAATGTCTGCATGTAGCTCGTTTTTGTTGAATTTATTTATTGAAAAATATATTATTCAAACAAAAAATATTGCAATGTAGTGAAAAAAAGAAAACTACTGACAATGAGCTATAAATTAAACTGTTAATGGCCAATAATATAAAAAATTAAAACAAAAAATTATATTGAAATAATGTTTGTTGTGGTTGTCACCTGCAGCAAGTAGTTGCAAGCAAATCCATTGGTTTTTTGTTATTCTTTTAAAATATTGTTTAATAAAAGTCAGCCGATTATACAACCGAAGAAAAAATATCATAAAGTATTATATATTTTTTCTCAATGTTATAACCATTTTTTAATATGTATATGTATGCACATATATACGTACACACATACATATGTCTATAATATAGATTAATACCAGTAAACAACAACAAAAACAAACTATTGGAAATGTTTAATGACAGGTTGTTTCAACAAGAAGTGTCAAGTGGCGGTGGGATAACTTCAGACGGACAACTGCTTTTAATATCTTTATTAATTAAATAAATAAAAAAGTGTTTATGATAGGTTTGGGTATTATTTTACGATTCCATTAACAAAAAATACATACATAAGTGTGCGTGCGTACAAACATACATATGTATGTAAGTTATAGTGAAAAAGTTTAATTATTTATGATTTATTTTTTAACTGATCTATTTTTCCCCTGCAAATTCTTTTTACAGGCGGTGTTAATTTTACAACAAGCACCGACGGACTCGTTGTTATAAAAAAAAAGTAAATTTATTTTTAGCAATTTCGATCACAATCCTTACACAGAAAACATAAATATTTCTTAGTTTAGCGCAACATAATATTGTCTCCATCCAAAAAATTATTTGATAGCATCAAGTAAACAAATTTCTGAAAAATGCAGTCATCACCGCGAAACATTCACCTGTAAAATGAACTCGTCTTGTCTTAATTCTACTGTAATTATTCAGCGCAGCCAAGGAAAATTAATATACAAACCACTAACATTAAAGTCCCCTAGACTTTTTAGAATTATGTCTAAAAAGTTTTAAATAAACTTTATTGAACCATTAAAAAATGTTATTATTATTTATTTATTATCACAAAAATATAATTGCTTCATTTTCTATACTTCTCCTTTAAAAAGCTTTTTTAGGTCTAATTTTGGTTGCCGTTTAAATGCTAAACCGTTTTTGTTATTTTCCTTTTAAGTTTCTATTTTTTTAATGCAAAACAATTATGTTTGTGTTTTCCCTATAAGTTTTTTATATTGTCGTTGGGTTTCCCCCGAACTGCTGCTATTTGAAGTATTTTGTTTTTTCCACCAATGTTTAGTATTTATTTATAATAATTTATGATCGTGGTCATAAATTTTTTTTTCTATAAATTGCCTACATTCCCATTTCCTATCTGTTGAAAAGTCTGTTCTATAGAGAATTTTTATGTACAATTACACCAAAAAAAGTAAAACTACCCCAGAGACCAATTATGAACACTAAATAAATAATACTCGTCATACCTTGCGAAAGGAGCACAGAAATAAAAGTTAAAAGGTTGTAATACAGCACGTTATTTGTTGCCACTAATGACTTGCAGTTTAGAAAAAACTTGAAGTAGAACACAGAAATAAAATAGTATTTGATTTTTATCATTGATTGTTTACTTCCTTGTATTATTAATCCAGCTCATACTTATTGTTTCCTTGCTAAAGGACAAGTGTTTTTGAATAGCAACCGCACAAATATCAGAAAAGTTGAGAAAACCTGGAATTATTTGCGTCATTTAAATGTATAATTCAACAACAATATTCAGAAATCAAGATATGTGAAGTTAACATTATTAGAGATTTTCTAATAGTTTGTTTTGCCTTTTTTATTTCAGCGTATAAAATCAATATAATGACCCCTAAATGCAAAAGTTGTAGTGAGCGTCAGACATGATACAGTAGAACTCTTTCATACTTGCAAATTTTGTTGACTTAAATGCCGATTATATGAGTAATCCTTTTTTGTAAACGGAGATGAAAGCTTTAGGAATTTTACTTTTTTAATGTGCTACTAACATTTGCTTATTGTGCTGATCGACAAACTCCTATTTATTAAGATCTAGGAAAACGCTTTTACAAAGACTCTTTTGTTATGTGCGAAAACATGCAGCTTGTTAAATTTTTTATTTAATTTCTGAAATTATGGAAACCTAAAGGGCACTGCTACATGCCCTATATGAGATCCAATATCCCGATATTTATTGAACGTTTAGCATGCAGTATTGAGGCAACTACTGATGGATCACTTAATATTTTGAAATCCGGAAAATGGATCGCTATCCAAATATCACAATATATGCATATTAAAGGCTGTGATTCACTATCCTACATAATCGTACCATCTGCCAAATATGGCAGGTGTGCTGTAAAAGTATGATAGTGTGGAGTAAAAATGCTACTGTGTGATAGATGTTTTTGGCAAGTCGTTCGATTTGGTAAATCTTATTAAAATTTTCAAAAAATTATAGTTTTCGTGCGATTTATTGTGTTGTATTTATTGTTAAACAGCACCAATGATGATGATATTTGAACTTTTTTTAACATTTTATATTCACTTTTTCTATTTTTAAAACAACGAAAGCAAAGTATTTTTTATAATAATGGATTTCATGTACGAGTATATACACAAAATAGCAAAGAGATATTAGTGCTTTATTATTGTTGAATAGTGTGGCACCTAAAACGCCATTTCGCAGCGATTTTTTAAAGTCGATCAGACTTATGTAAAATTTTCCTGTGAATGAATCGTGTGATCATGTAGGATAGGGAATCAGAGGCTTAAACGTGTAGGAGTGCTCTTAGAGAATGAAAAATAATCGAAAATTTTTAAAAAGTCAGATTTTTAAAAAGCATATAGTAATCGAAAAAAAATTCAGATGGTTAATATGGCGAAGAAAAGGGATTCTCCCTTTTATCTATTTATTGTATCTATTTATTTATTGTTTTGAAATAAATACACTAATTGGAAAAATAAAAAATAGTTCTTATACCTCATTTTTAATCACTATTTTGTTAATAGAGATTTTCTGTTTTATCAGCAAAATTTCCTTTTTGCTCGAAAACCATTTGCTTTTGAATTTTCTAAACTGTTTCACCGATAATAAAAAAATGTGTCCATTGAAATCAAAAAGATAAAAAACAGTTACGAAAATTCAAATTCCTTAATGTCGACTCGAGTCTTATTTCGATTTCGATTAAACATATTTTTTTAAAGACAATCAAAAAAGTTGAAAGTGGAAAGTGGAAAATGTGACAACCTCCTACAGAGGTCAACAGTAGAGACTAGCTTTTATGCTTAATTGACTTACTTAAATAACATCGTCAACGCTGTGTCATAAACAGTAATGTTAACTTATATTATTTAATAAAAACCACAAAACATAAATTAAAATGGAGATAAAACCGCTAGACTGACTAAATTGCCATGTCTTTGTATCAATAACAAAGGAAAACATTCGAAAATCAGTTTTTTAACAGCCTTAATTCACTACTAAACGCCCCGTCAAAATAGGATTTTCCAATTACAAAGCAATGACGCCGCGCTATTTGAGTTTGCTTCGTGCATTTTGTATGAGCATGATAATTTTTGACACTAATTTAAATTGGCCTGTTAAAACAATTTTCTTCAAAATGTTGTGTTGAGTGTTGAGCATTTTTTACTCTTCTGATGAGATAGAAAAACCACAAATCCTGTCCAATACCGAAGACAGCTATTCTAATATATTTGCGCTTCCAAGTTCAATGTATGTTTATGTATATATGTATATGAAGAAATGCTTTCAAATTACTCCCTTATCAGATTTATAAAAAAAATTTCAGACTGAATAAAATGTCATTCTGGTACATCCTAAATGCGATATCACTTAAACTTCATGATAATTAAAGGTCAACATGTGTGTGTTACTATGCGAATACTCGCCAAAGGAAGCTATCATCGAGGTGTTAATCACAGAGTCCATTTGCATTAATCCTTCTAGTACGGCCTCTGCTAAAAGTGTCAATATTTTCTGGTTAAAACTTCCGCCAACAGTTGCACGACTTTCAATTTTATTTTGCATTAGTTTTCTTTCGACGCTGGTCTTCATATCAGTCCACACCTGCGTCCAACCTTCTATTTCACGACTTAGATGGCCAATACTATTTATCTTTTTTTTAATATCGTTCCATTTTTTAAATTACATTTATCACTTATTTTGTGGTATCCTTTTGCGATATTTGGGTTTTTGCAGTGTGCATCCAGAAGTTTTTCAAATTGTTTTGGTGTTGTCTTCTTTATTCTTCAATGTACGTACATACATACATATATATGTACATAAAAAGTTTTAGGAAAATATTTCATATACATACATACATATATAATCGATAGAATTACAATTACATTTTCATATTACTAATTTTTAGGTAATTTTTAATTTTCCTGTTTTTTTTTTTGTAATTTAAATTTTTAAATGTCACTATCAAAATGCAAAACGATGCTTTTTGTCGAATTGCACATTAAAAAACGGTATACACAATACACAATTTGTAATATATTTTCGATAGAGTTGAATTTCTGCTCAAAAGCGACATCAGCAATATGATTTGTAAAAAGCGACACAAATTCGGCGTGACTGCGACGTACATAATGCATGTGAATATCTTTTTATAGTCGTGAAAAACAATTTAAATCAAGCTATTGAAATTAAATAAAAATCTTTATAATTCATAAACAAGTTTAGAAAATGATTACTGAAACAAACAGAAATCGTGTTTCCTATGCACTCTAATGTGCTGTTCATAGAATCCCAGCAATCCACTTGAGTAGAAAATATGTATGGAAACCACTCAATTTGATTGCTTGGATTCTATGAACAGTATATAAGTCAAGTATTGTTCAAAATAGTCGAACGAAATTCGAAATAAATTGACCAAGAAAAAATTGCAAACTGAATTTTTAAAATTTTCTTAAAAGTGTAAGAATTATTTTTATTCAACTGTTTGTTACTTTCGACTCACTAAATAATGTGAACTGGGAATTTGATCTTGTTAACATTATAAAATTTTCAGTAGCATTTTACTTAATTGCATAAAAATTATATTAAAGTTAATATTTTTTAAATGTTATTTTTTATTTTTATATTAAGAAAATTTTTATGTACATTAACAAAAATAAAATATAAATAAAAAAACATA
The DNA here is from genome assembly GCA_956483585.1 of Gymnocheta viridis. Classification (NCBI taxonomy): domain Eukaryota; kingdom Metazoa; phylum Arthropoda; class Insecta; order Diptera; family Tachinidae; genus Gymnocheta; species Gymnocheta viridis. The sequence continues at coordinate 103,920,946 of OY101440.1, read as the reverse complement.
ATGAGAAATTTTAAACGGGAAATTTGTGCACGAATTTTCAATTAAAAATAAGATATTAAAAATAATTAAAGAAGTACGAATTAATAATTTTATAACTTTTTTTAGTTAATCCCCTGGTATTTTATCCAATATAAATTAATTATAAGAACACATTTATTTACCTGCCACAAATGCTGACGTCGCACTTAGCGCTTGCTGTCTAATTACTTTTGCTTATTTTTACCTCCAGATCAGACAATCAAAATTGTGCGGTTGTTGCTTCAAAAAATATTTTTAGTTTTTGCTATAAACCTGTATTTACCATTAAATAATTTTTTCCTTTTCCAAAAAAAAAAACATTTTCTTGCGAAATTATTATGAATATTGATTGTTTTAATGGAATTAAAATTCTATAGTCACTGCTTTGATTTATTTTGCTCAAACTGACATCCGTTTTATACATTTCGTGTCTGATTATAGTTTTTATCCTTCTAAGAAATTTTTCAAAGGAAAAGTGAAGTTAAGACTAAAAAGTATAAAAAGTTTTTTAGACATCAAAATCTTTTGATTCTTTGTTTTAAAGTTAAAACGTGAATAAATGTTCTTGAAAATGATAAATTATATTTTATAACGTCTGCATACAAAACCTAAAGATTTCAAAGTCTTATAAACGTTTTTATACTTTCATGTAAATACTTGTTAGTGTAAAAGTATAAATAGAAATTTATGTGCAAATTAATACCACCAATAGATAAATTTTTTTTAGCACGAATCCTTCCTCATATACACATATACACACAAAAGTACATAGTTTTGTTCATATGTTTGTTTGTATGTTTTATTCTCTATCTCTATTTGAAAAACTCGCAATAAGGATTTTGTTTGGTTTGGTTTTTTACTTTTCTCTTTGATCTATGCCAGGGTTATGAGAAGGTGTTAACTTAAATACGTAAAATACATTTAAATAAAAATTTATTGCTCAGGAGGAATTAATTTATCTTTTTCAAAAATAATATTGTTTTTTTAAGAACTAATGCAGAAAAGCAAAGATAATAAGTGGGCGAGTATATTTCATTTCAACTAATTGATGAGAGACAGCTTATTACAAAAAATTTTGAAAAACGTTACCACGACATCCTTATTTTTATTAAATTAATATTTTGTTTTAATTATTCCGACGATAATTGCTAAAATTAAGAGCATATTTTAAATTTTTAAATTAGTAAAATAACTTTTAAACACATAAGTACAATAAGTTTCAGCGAAATCCTAGAAAATAAATTTCTTCGTGAACGATTTTCTTAAAAATTATCTTTAAAGCTTCAAACAATGGACGCCGACAGTTGTAAGGTCTAAGGTAAATAATTTTCTAAATCGTATGTTTCTGCTGTAGGGACGACCTCTTCATTCATCTTCAAGCTCTTTCTATGGGGCCATTTCGTGTCGAGTTCATTGAGTACTACTTTTTAATTTAGACTGGGCCTATTGCAATCTTATATTTACTTGAATATCCCAAATATCACAACTTTCTTAGCTTATTTGCTGGAGCACCCAGAACCTCTGGCGTAATTTTATGTGGTCAATGATATAAAGTTTCAGTTTCAGATTAATAAATAAATGATAGGAAAACTTGAACTATTACAGTGGCGAGCAAATTAGACAGTCTATTTCTCTGTCTTACTTTTATTTTGGCATTAAAGAAAAAGTAATAAAGCTATTTAAAAATTGTTTGCACTATTTTATTTTTTATTTAGTTCATAATTTAGTTCAGTATTTTAGTTAAAACATAAACTAATAAGATCAGAGTTAAAAATGAATTTGAAATGTAACTCCCCCATACACTGAGTTTTGTATATCAAGTTTTGCGTTACTTTTGCAACTTGTTTCTGATATTTTTGTTATTTTTTATATGTCTGTTAATGTTGCATTTTGTTTAACTACTCCAGTTTAAAACCAAGCCCATATTTATATTCTTAATTTAATGTAAGTATGATTTAACATGAGCAAATGTATAAGAATCCTATTATTTAATTGACAAAAACTGGTTTGTCGCCATGAATTAGAATTCAGAAAACTAAAATATGTAAGTTTGACATATTGGAAAGTCAAAAACGCTAAAATTTCGCTACACGAATTTAGCCGAAATCTTCTACCAATTAAAGTACACAGCACTTACGATGAGAGAAATTAAAGTAGAAAATTTTTAACAGCCTCTAGTACAAGTAACTCTAGAATAATACCATAACATGGGCTATTTATCGTTTGTTAAAAAAGCTAAACCACGTTGTCAAAGCACGTTGTCAAAGAAGAAAGTGGGGCACAGCTAAGATCTTCTTATGAGCGTATGAGGAATACATAATTGTATGCGTATATTGTGTATACGCCTTTTGTTAGTGTTGCATAGGGCAACTTTGATTTTGTTATAACATATTTACACTTGATACGCACTAGAGAGACAGAAACACAAATACCTAATGTATACAATTCTATTTTAACAGTCTCACTTTAAATCAGAGTAGGAAAATAAACAAAACGAAACGTTTGCTTTCGTTTGTTTTGCTCTTTCCGATGAGTAAAACAAAACAAAAACTCAGAGAACGAATGTCCCATTTAGTTTTGTACTGTTTTGGTTTGTGAGCACTAAATGTACATTAATTTAAACGTACGCAGCTAGAAAAGAAAAGATGGGAGCAAAATTGAAAAGTTTTAAGAAGAAACGTTTGCAAACGTTTGCTGATTGATTTGCTCCTTATACAATGACGAACGTAATGAAACACTCAAAAAAATACGTTTGAGCATTTGTTTTGTTCTTAGTTGTACGATTGTAACGGGATATTAAAGCAAGCAGATGAGTGAAAAGCCAATAGTTTTGTTTGCGCTCTTTGCCATTTAAAAAGTATTTGTTTTGGTTTGGCTCATTTACAAAACGATTGAAAAAATTTTAAAAGTTTGTGTTTTCAATTAAAACGTTTGCGAAAAGTTTTGTTTGTTTTCCCACTCTACTTTAAATGAAAAATTCACACAACAAAGTTGCGTACCGTAAATTTTGAATTGATTTTATTGGGTAAACGCCGAGGCACATACACAAGTACACATTTTCAATGGAATTCGAGGATATTTTTTAGAATTTCTTTTAATTGCAATTTTTATTTAATCTTATTTAATTTTGTCACCACATAACAAAAAAACGCTCAATAAAAACAACGGAGAAAAACTGATAGCTGTCAAAATACTAAACGTACGTTAAAAAATTCCCAGTTTTAGTACTTTGCGTTGACGGAGACGTACGGAATGGAACAAAGCTCAAAAGAAAAGCGACGTATAACATTCGACGGATTCTATGTGCCTCGGCCTTAATTCCAATACACCCAGAATAGAGAAAATGAAATAAAGAAATGAAGGGGCTTGCAAATTGAAACTGGACATTGAATTGACTTTAAAATATAGAAATAATTGACTATTCACAATCCTTCTTGCTTTTGAGTAATACTTTACATGTGTTTGTAAAGGGTCCGCCAGATAACTTTTTTTTTGGAAAATGCTATAAAAAAAAACTACTGAATATTTTCTCAAATTTCTTTTTTTATTTTAAAGTACAATCCTTCCGGTTAATAATGAAAAATAATTTCATTCAAATGGCTGCCTCGGCTGGCTATGCAGTAGCCTACACGATCGGTCCAATTTTTAAGCACATTATCGATTGTGTGCAGCTGTATTTCACCAATGGCGTCAATTGTCTCTGGCTTGTCGGTGTAACACTTATCTTTGACGGCACCCCACAAATAATAGTCCAACGGTGTCAAATAGCAGCTCCGAGGTGGCCAAACGACATCAGCTCTGCGGCTGATAATGCGATCTTCAAAAACAAGGCGCAAAACATCGAGTGTAGCTTCGGCTGTGTGGCACGTAGCGCCGTCCTGTTGAACCCAAATGTTGCCAATATCCTCTTCTTCAATTTTTGTGAACAAAAATTCGTTCAACATGACCCGATAACGATCGCCATTGACTGTAATGGCCACTCCTTGCTCATTTTCGAAGAAAAATGGCCCAATTATGCCTCTGGACCAAAATATGCACCAAACAGTGACTCGTTTTGGGTGCATCGGCTTTTCAATGTATGCGTGCAGGTTTTCTGTGCCCCAAATGCGACAATTTGGCTTGTTTACATACCCGCCAAGATAAAAATGAGCTTCATCTGAAAAGATGATTTTTTTGGCAAAATCGGCATCTTCTGTAAGTCGATCGGAGGCAATATTTCCCAGCGTTGTTCAAGCGTATACACAACCATATTCGTTCAGCGGAAGGATAAAACTAATTATCTGTCGAATCAGACATGAGCTAAGTGTTACCATTCACGAAATGAGCACTAGTTGAAAAAAAACGTTAGATGGCGGACCCTTTATATTGATGAAGTAAATTCTTTGCTCTTGACTCTTCCTCTAGAGGCAAACCAAAATACAAAAGAGATCCCGCCGCCGACATTGTCATGCAAACTATTGGGGATATTTATGTAAAAAGTTGCGAAAAATAACAATAGTGGCAAAATTAAATTAAAATTTTTATTATTCTAAAATTCATGTAAACAAAAAATAAGTCACGTTTTATTTTGCGGACATACAGATAGATATGCTCCAAAAGTGACATACTTTTTTTTAAATGTTTGCACAAGTTTTAATTTTATTTACGAATTGATGCTCTTGCCGCTGCGTCCGCTTATTATATTATGTACGATTACAAAAGCGTCTGTACAAAATCATGTTTGACTTACAATTTTATAATTATAATGCTCGTTAAAAAATATAAAAAGGATTGAAAAAACAAAATCAGTAAATGCAACAATTTTTCTCTAACTTCCCTTGCAAGAAGGAAATTTTATCGCAATGAAAATAAATCTGTTAGTTAACCAAAAAACTAAAATTTCTCCATAGCAACTTTAAGAAAAATTAGTTTAGTAATTTTGCATTATACATCGTTTTCTATCGAAACCAACGCCAAAATTTTCGTAAAATATTTTATGTACAGACGCACCTTTCATACAGTTCTATTATATTGTTATGAAATTCAAATGCAGATTCAAACTTAACGAATAAAAAAATGCAGCCACGGCTAAGTATGGTAATACTTATTGCCAGCATTGAATTGGATTAACAACAACTTGAAATTTTAAATAACAGAAGTGCAATATTTGGAAAAGTTCTAAAAAAGTTATGAGAACTTGCAGGATTGTTCGAGGAAACTGCATGAGACTTATGGATAGCACTTGTAAGTTTCAGCGTCATCAATTAATATCATTCATCATTAACACTCGAGAGCTATTTATGAGACTATAGATGCGAATTCAAATGTTATAAACCTCATGAGTATCTTATAAATATGTGGTAGAACTTATACTTAACAACGCTAATTGAAATAAATGATAATGTTTATCGTGTTTATAGTAGAACCTACTGTATAACAATGATTGCATTGTAAAGGTGAAGGCATGCGTAGAGGGTGAATAAGTTTAGTTAATTGTGTTTAAAAGTAACAATATGTATAGATTAAGTGACAATACTTCCTGCATTGACAAAAATAACAATGCACCTTGCAATAAAATAGAGAAAATTTTACTCTGATGTACTCCGTTATTTTGCGTTAAGTTTGAAGTCTCATAGCCTATAACTAACGGATGACCAACACGTTTCTAGCTGTACCCCATGTATCAAATTAACTTAAATGGCTTAAAAGTTATGCAGGAACAAAACATACACAAATATTGCCTGTTATTTTTTAAGTGTAGGTAGCACTTTTGTTGAATGTTGAATGATTTGATGTTTCAAATTTGTACCAATAATACGACAATTTATTTTTATATTTGAATTTCTTCTATACAAATTGCAGATGCTTAGAAACGCTGTAATTATAAATATATCTTACGAGTATTAAAACTATCGTTAACATTTTCTTATACGTGGACTTGCATCACTTTTATATACGTAAAATGACTAGAACTTCTATGTATAAATAAGACTCCTTTTGCCATACTCGAGTATAAAAAATTTAAAAGAAAACTGATATGTTGGAAATTAGCAGAAGCACTTAAAATTAAAATCTATCAATTCATAACTACCAGCAATACCAATAAAAAAATTTCTTTCAATTTCAGTATCGTGGTCTACCTGCACTTTAATTTTTTTTTATTTTACAGTTTGCCTCTTGTCATTATGTTCAATTATATTATGAACTGATGCAAATGTGTTTCTTTTTTTCTATATACCGGAATTTAAGATAACTTTTTTTGTATTCAACAAAAACTCAGACTTTTACCCACATGCAAATTTACATTTTATGCAGAAGGAAACACATATAAATGTAACATCTAACATCTTTCGCCTCTTGTGTGTTAAACACACTTGATCTGTGTTCAAAAGCACGCCTAATATTTTTTTTAAAACACAGACCTATGTAAGTAATTTCGCCTTTCATACACATACATTGCCATAGTTTTGTTAACATATTCTTACACACAAACGTTTGCTCTTTATTTATTTTACTTAAACGTTTAAAGGAACGTGCACACTAACCTACTGCTTTCATAGAACAGTGTTAAGGTTTGTTCTAGATACATTTTCATACATTATGCGACATACAGTGGGAGATATAAATAAGCTGGTGACACACTTAATAATTTGTTGTATATAGTATATATGTATATTTTTATATACACGAGTTTATATATTTTATTTTTTGTTAATTGGTTAACTTGAAACCAAAAATTTTTAACAGTTATAAAAACGATTGTCAGTTTTCTTAATGATTAATTTGATTTCCTAACTGATTTTGTATTATACATTTGTAAGTAATATCAATTGATTTTCATTTTTCTTAACTAACTTAATGATGTTTGTTCCGAATTTAGTCTCAAAAAGCTTAGAACTAGTTTTCAGGACTCGATTTTCAAATCAGAAAATGTGAACACAAATTTGTTTTCAAAAAATCAATACCGCTAGACCAATCCACTGTTATTGCAAGTATTTTTTTATATAATTTAATTTCATTTATTTTTTATTAAACATTTTATTTTTTTAAATTTTGAAACAAAATTTTTGAGCGCAAGGGACACAGCTGCAAATAAAAAAATTAATATCTATCAGAAAAATTATTATGACTTCGATTAGTGAAAAATTTGGAGTGTATGGAAGTAAAAAAAAATGAAAATCCTTACACATTTCCATTATATACGTCTTAAAAGAAAACATTGAAACTAGCGAAATCCTCGAATTGATTGTTTTATTAAAATACAAAAAGCTATTTGGTATGTTTAGTGATTTTACTTACACAGAACATGCATTTCATTATGTTTATTTTAAATTTACTTCAAATTCCAGTAAGTGTTTTAATTGATTCAGTAAACGTTTCAATTTAAGTTCTTTATCTACATCAAAAAAAAAGCAAATCAAATCAAAATTCTTTGTAAATCCGCATTGAGTTAACAAATTTGGTTGAGCACACAAATTGTTTTACTGATTTTAAAATTAAAAAATGCTAGACAATTATTTATTAAATTCTGTAAATGTTTTAACAGATAAAATTATTCATCGTTATTATTAACACGGGGTAGCTAAAGAATTTGTAAGTTTCGACCCATAAAGTTACATGGGACTAAGCGCTCAACATCCTTACAAAATGTTCCTATATAATTTTCTTTCGATAATCTTAATATCATCTTTAGGAAAATTACATTAACTTGAGAAATGTTTCACAGAAACTTAGAGGTTGTTATTTTCGACAGAGAGCAATGAGTCAACCAGAGCAGGTTTGGTTCATATATGGTTCAAAACTGGAAAATCGTCACACTGGAGCTGGTATTGTTGCTCCCGACTTTTAGAGGGCCTTCTATGCAGAATGAACTTGGCGACCACAACAAGCTGACAGGGAGCTGTTTCTTTTTATGAGGGTCACTGGCTACGAGCGTGCTGATTGGTTAGCCAACAGCTTGACCAACCGGAAGTGGAAAAATTTTTCGGAATAGCAAATCACTGCGTTGTTTCAGAATTCACGAGGGACTCAAACAGTCAAAGTGTTGCATTGCGCCATCTCGGAAGGCATCCCAAGGGCAGTTGTCACTCAATGGGAGTGGTCTAAGAACGTTCACGGGGTGGTTCGCCGGACACTGTGGTCTTGGATACCAAATATTCACTCTTGGTTAGGGTACATCCATTTCAAATTGTGTAGGTCTTGCGATTTATGCGACGGAACCTCAGAGCATTTATTGTGCAAATGTCCTTCTCTGCAATTTTCTGTCAGATTACTTTATATGTCCAAGATACGAATATGATCTGTTATGAATTTAATAAAACAGACCAACTGATGTCTTATTCTGGATTACTCAAGTTTATTTTATATCTAATATATTACAACGTGTTACGCTGATGGAATTCAAAAAGAGATGGGACTTACAAAAAAGGAAGTTGAATATGATATAATTGTATGAATAAAAAGTCTACAAAAAATAAAGAATTCAAATTATTTGACATTAGAGAGTTGCAATAAATTGTTTCTATACAATTTAAAAGCAACCGATACTTAATTCTGTATTTCAAATAATATTGAAAGCTTTATTTTTAACATGATCTTCTACAAAGCAGTGAATTCAGGGGTTACGCTTAAGATTGTTTGATCGCGATGTTGCACTTTGGAATCAATGTATTACATTTTCAATATTTTAAAAGCGTTTCAACAAAATGTATCCACGAATGAAAAGGCGATTATGTTGTAAAAAAGTGTGTTGTAGTATTCCGCCGTCAAAAAGAAATTCACAAACGAGTTATTGTAAAAATTAATTTATGTTTATCAAATAGTGGGGTTATCTATTTATTGCGTTGAATGAGCAGAATAATGCTTGTAATTTCGTATTAGAAAAATAAGTTCATGAAGGTATATTAGTATTTGTACATGCTTTGGAACGAATTTAAGCTTTGGTTTTGAAAATATCTTTCTAAAAACTTAAAACCTTGAGTTTTTTCATCAAGTAGCTTCATTTTGTTACCTTCAGTAGTTTGCAGACATATTTTCACATTTTATAGATTTTGTCCCACAGTGACTTATATAATTCACATGTCGACATATGTTAATTTTTTTTATGTTTAATACTTTGATGTTCATTTTAAGTTTTTGGAATGTATTCTTTTATGTTTTTATTATATAAAAGCTGACTAAATGATTCTAAGTTTTTAGAAAATCAGCAATTTATAAATATTCCTTTCACTCTCTTGTATAAAGTGACATGACTTTTTGTTGGCAAATTGTTTTGTATGTAAATGAAAGAAGCAGTACAACTAGTAATATTGCTACACATGAGAAAAGAAAAGTTTTAGAAAATCTTATTTACAACAGTGTGAGTTTGAGTTTTGCCCAATCAAATGAAATAAATCAGTATTGTCAACAAAAACCAAGAACTTCTTTATGAGAATTATATAATGTATATCTTTGCATTTAACAGAAAGTTGTGTAAAAAGATGTTAAGTATAATTTTTTAAACAAAAAGTGAAATTGTATGAACAATTACTAGTCACACTAAAATCACTCATACACGTGTATCTATTTTAGGTTGTCCTTATAAGTCTGTTTGTGATGAGTAAAAGTCTTTGGTATTAAAGTTTGCATAGATAATTATGTGTGGTTATGGATGTTGTCATGTGTCAAGCAATCATGTTTTTACAAAGTTTTAGAGATAGAAATGGGATCGTGAGTAATTTTTTCACTCACGCTCATGCACGTTCACATTAAAAAAAATTATAATCATGCACGCTTATGCACGAACTTATATTTTTGGTTCACGTTCATGCACGATCGCAAAAACACACGCTCACGAAATAATTAAAAAAAATTACGAAAAATGAAAAAGAAAATCTCGAAACAATCGTGATAAAATTCTGAACTCACGTTCATGCACGCCCACTTGAATGAAACAAAAAAATTATCACGCTAATCACGTGAGCTGTGCGTGCCCATTTCTGCTATAGGGTTAGCTGACGAAGAAAACTTCCGAAAAAAATCGGCACAAAAATTTCTTGCTTAAATCAAAAATTTCTTACAAATGAAAACAAAGCTTTCTTCATATCGATGAAATAGTAAAAATTGTTTTTTACTATTCCATCTATTTTTATTTGGGGAAAATTGTACACAAACACGAGAAATGAATTTTTCCTTTACATTTTTAATAATGTGGCAGCAAAATATCTTAGAAAATGCGTTAAAAAGGCCTTCACTTTGATTTAATGACACACAGTAAAATAAGTTACTGAGAGAACACTGAAGATGGCACATAGCCGAAACCGGTCTGTTTATCAACCAAATTTGACGTGGGATGACGGAAATTCATTCCAAATTACACAATAAAATGTTTCTATCTGAATTAGATTTCTGTAATATCAATATCTGAGCAAGAGTTTGATTTTAAATATTTTATACTTTTAGATAAAGCCAGTGATTTTACTGGTTTGTATTTTTTATAATAATATCATCTAGATTTATTTCAGAAATATTAAGTGCATGTTGCAAGGCAACTTTATGAAACAGGTTAAATGGTATTTAAGTGTTCTCTTAGTTTTGTGCGACTGACTGTATGCGCTTGAAGTTGTCTTTTGAGTATGTTCCTTTACAAACTTTCAGAAAAATAACATTGAGATAAAAAATCCATTGAGTAATATACAAAATGACTAGAATATTTTTTAGAAAAATTAAATGACCCAAAGGATTCTCTCTCAATTATGGTTTTCTTTATTGAAAAAGTGAAAATAAATGTTTGAATTTAACATTTGTTTCAGTATATCTATAAATGTTGTTATTTTAAATATGACTTTCTTAAATATATAAATGGTGTGCCTTGTCTAGGTGTGTCTGTCTCTAGTATAACTTTTACTGATATATTTTCAATTGATATGAAGTTTTTAACATTAAGTACTTTTGTATTTTTTTTCTCGGAAAGAAAACTGTCATGAATTTCACTTTAATGTTTTATTTTAATTATTTTTTGTCACATCACTCAAATGTGTCAACTGCAGCTTTAAGTTATAGGCTGTTACTGATATTGTAATATTTTTTCTTCCCAAAGGCTGTACACGGATAAAATGAACTGAATTAAATGAAGTAAATTTTGTTTTGATATGCTAAAACATGAAAAACAACGTATAACATTTAATTCTAAGTTCTACCAAAACATTTCTTTCAGAAGTTATTTGATTTTTCATGAATTTAACGGATGTGGGATGCAGGATTGAGTTCATTAATTCAAATTATATTTAAAAAGAAAGGAGTACGGGAGAAACTAATTAGTTCTGCCAAAATTGATGCTAAACCGAACAACAGCTTTAATATTTTCTATTTTTGTTAATACAATTTCCTTGGTAGCTGTCACTTTTTTAGAATACAAATTGTTCGCCGATTATTTTTATGATTGATACCCAGCATGTTTGTTAGACGATTGTGTTTAATACACGACTCCTAAAAGAATCTTCTGATGATGATCTGACGAGTAACAATAACAAAAACATATACTTTTTTACTTGATTATTACTTTTTTACACATTTTCTGACACGTTCGTTTTTAATCTTGGAATGTTTAATATGCAAGTCATAAAAAAATCTTCTAATGATTATTTGAAGAGTACGAAAACAACAACATTACACTTTGCTTAACTTCACAAATCTCAAACGATTCCATCTACGACTAATATAAGAGTCTTTCATTGTGTTATGGAAGAATCTCACAGAAGAATCATTCCGTGTAACAGTTTATCTCGTGCAAGGAATCTTCTACGATTAAAAAAATGCGCTCGTCAACGACCAAAAACGTTCTTCATGAGATTCCCAGTAGTCTCTTTCACGATTGAAAATGCTAACTAGTTCATGTTCACTTTACAACATAAACAAATTCGTTTAATATAGAAAGAAGCATAAAATAGGTGGGCGTGCTCTGCTTTTCTTTCGAAATACGAATAAAATATATGATGTAAATGTTTTTATAAGAGATATTTTTATTAACAATTATAAGGTAAATTCACATAACTTTACTTTCGAATGAACATTCCTATAAATTTTTTTCCACTGAAACTTGATTTGTTTGCAAATTTAAACAGGATTAAATAGGAGTTTTGAAGACAGAAGAAGTTAAATAGGATTTCAGTACTTTTTAAGAAATTTAGTCTTTAGCAAGCATTTCACAATCTCTGAATATTTTTGGCGAGATATTTACAGGAAATAATAATTTTCTCAATTGACGCTTTTATGTCTTCCCCTTGGAGTTTTTGCAACTAGTCCTACATATACAGATATGTATCTTCAGTTGTACTAACAGACCATTTTATTTAAATTCTATTCTGTAATTTTAAAAATTTTTATAATTTTTAATATATTAAATTAAATTCGATAATCTATTTACTGTATTAAATGTGGCCAACAATAAACTTCTACATAATTATTCTTTCTCCTCCTCCTTTTTTCCTTTCAAAATATTTTTTTGCTCATATAAAAAAAGCCCGATTCATAGCATTTGTAGAATGGAACAAGAATGCATTTATTTACATATTTTAAAAGAAATTAAAATTTTTTCCAACTCAAGGATAAAACCAAGTTGGAAACAATTGGCTTTCACTCCATAAGGTGCACATTGTGCAAAAGATACTCAAATACAGTAAAGCAAATCAAAAAAAATATGTATACCTATTAAAAATATTGGGAATTAAATATTTACAACTCAGTTTCTAGTGTTACTTATTAGAGTTCCTTGTTTGGCAAAATATTTATTATTTCATTTTAACCACTGTTGTTTAGTTGAACATATGCTGGCTATAAAGATTATCTGAAACCATAATATATAAAGACAAAGTATCTAGAGACTAGAAAATTTATACATGTGCATGAATAAAATAAATTTATATTGTTGCCAAATAATAGCAAATACCATAAGACAAAGGAGTTTCTTAATTCTTATTTTGCTTATTTCGTAATTAAATATTTCAAATTGAGATGAGAAAAATAAATAAAACTAAAAAATTTCTCATAAATAAAATAAATAATAAAAATAAAAGCTAAGCTATGCAAATAAAAATTGCCAAGATAGAATATTAGTTCTGTAAAAGCATAAAATAAAAAAAATAAAAATTATAAGTATGTATGTAAATAAAAATAAAAATATGAAAAAAATGAATAATTCATGAATTCGTTTAAATAAGAAAAAATTGTTTATTTTAAGCTCATTTTGGAATATGTTTATTACAATCTGTACATAGTTGGGAGGAAAAACTAGTGTATACATATAAAAAGAGATGTGCTTAAATTTTCCGAAATTTTAAATAAATAACAACAATTCTTTACAACTCCAAGATATAGTTTAATAACAGTTCAGAGATTTGATTCAGCAATTTTGGAATGCTGAAGTCAAAGTCGGCATTACCAGTTAAAATCTGCCTTAACGAATAATTACGCATGGGGAAGTCCCCCAAAAATATCTAAACTTACAACAGCAATACTTATTTGGGTTGTTATTCGCATTGAAAATTAATAAAAAGAAAATTCAAATGACCCAAAGATTTTGTGATGAATTACAGAAGCAACAAAATGATGAAAGGCCCATGCATTTGGTTTATTATCTGTTACGTCTAATAAGCCAAATCTGTTATAAATAATTGCCCTAAAATAATGAAACGCTTCATGTGCTGTGCATGTAGATTTCCACATCCTCATTTTAAAAATTTAAGAAAGCTATTTTAACAATGAATGCGAATAATTATTAAAAGCTTTTCTGGGTTTGACATACCAGCTCCTGAGGAAGTTCAAAGAAGACTGACTAAAAATAAATTGAAATAAAAAATGTTCGTTTTTTATTGTATTTTTTTTTAAAAAGTTTACGACAAAAATATTCAAAATTTAAAGAATGTAAATAAAATGTTTTTTTTAAATCAATAAAGTATAAGATTATGGAAAAATAGTGAATTTTTTGAGAGATGTAGAGATTTTTGAAAATATCTGCTTTCATCAATTGTTGCAGTTATAAAGATTGTTATGTAAAAATTACCTCGATTCGAAAAGGCAACAGCTAGAATTTGCAACGTGTTAATATTTGGATTTAAAAGCATTTAATTTCGACATGAATTCCCCACTGTTGAACAAACATGGTTGTGGCAATAATCAGAGACAGTTGTGGATATCAAGCTCGAACTGAATTTAGATGCAAATATATGTTTTTATTAAGTTTATTTATGATTTTGGAGAGTTTGGCTAGATTCACCCATTAAATTTTTGTCCGGAAAAGATTTTTTCATTTGTAGCTTAATGTTTCTATTCTTGAGAGAGAGGTGATTTTGTTCAACTTGAATTGGTTAAAGAAGGTTCCCAGTTTTATTTGATACCTTATCCTCAACTTGCAATTTTTATTCCCCAAATTTCCCAAAATAGCAAATTTCTTATCCCCAAAAATCCTCACAGAGCTGTAATAAGAATATTCAATCTTAAAAATTAATAAATAACAGAAAGCCTTATCAAATTTAATATTTCTCAGTCACAACAGATAGATTCTTCTGGAATATTTAACATTAATTTGCAAAAATTCTTTAATCAATATACAATTTTTTTTTCTTAACAAAATTTTGCAAGGTATTGAATATAATCAAGTTATTTTGTTATTTGTTAATTTATGAATTAAAACTTAATCAAAAGGTCGATATAATTACAATAATCTCATCCCACATATCCTTAAAAATTAAATATTATTATGTCAAAGGAAATACATGTATATATTTATTTACTTAATTAAATCCATTTATGTAATATTATTATAATTAATTTATACTTTGATCTCTAAATATTTACATTAAAATGTATTTATATAAAAACTGTAACGGAAAAAACGCACACAAAAAATAACTATGTATCAATGTTTATCATTTCAAAAATCAAAATATTATGATTCATCAGCCAATGCATTTTTGTTCGCATGTTGGTTGTATTAAAAAGTTTTAGCATTTGAGAAGTTGGAATAAATTCGGCACAGCAAACTGAATTATTTTTAAAGTGTATATTTAAGAAGAGCTTCTAAAAAATCATACTGTATTCTGTTGCGAATTTTTTCAATGTTACCATCATCAAGCAGAAAAATATAATTTGTCAATATGTACATGATTTTGAATAAAAAAAAGAAAAACTAAATAACTAGATTTATAATAAAATATTATTCCCAAAATCCCCAGCGAAAAAAGCGCTTTATCCCCAAAAAATCCCCTATAGGTTTTCCGTAAATTGTTGTCCCCAATCATAAAAAAATGGGGACAAATCCCCAAAACTGTAACCGCTGTGTTTAAATTTGAATTTCTATCCGGACAAAGTTGAACTGAGTTGCCAAATTATATGTAGTGTTTCAAAAGCGATTTTACAGCAATTCTTTTATTTTTTAGTATTTTATTGGAAATAATTTTACTTTATTTAGCTCATTACCAATTAACAGACACACTTTTCTTTTATAACACAGTACAACATTTTTCAGCTTATTGATTTGGGAATCAATTCTGAGGATTGCAAATAAAAGTAGTAAGAACTTCTGCTGCATTAATAATTAATAAGAACATTGAATATTGCAATATGGAAAATAAGTAGTATACGTACGGTAGTCGTATACCGTGATATAACCGTGTTAAAATATAGAAAAGGTGATAAAAATCCACCTTGAACAAAAAAAATTCATATGGTCAATAAAATATTAATGCAGTGAACTTGACAAAATGAATGATACAGAAGTTTTTATTTTTTTGCTGTTACTTTCACGTGCAATTTTACCCAAGATTTTTATTTTTTATTTATATATTTCATATGGTAGTCTTGATATTCCTTGCGAATATTTCTGCATTCTTTACTGAAAAAATCACGTTTTTTGATATATGACTACCTTGCAATAAAGGAGCAAAATGTCACGCCACTGTAACCCCATTTGAAATATTTCATAATTCCGATTCATCATGCATTTTAAAGTGTATGTAAACTAATTTTGGGGCTTGCAAAAACAATAAAATAATTTAAATTAAAATTTATGCAGTTTTACGGTTCTTTAATTAATACAAAAACTAATTTTAACAATCAAAAGTCTAATTTATTTGTAATTAAATTTATTTTAATTAAATATATTGAAATGCATAATAACGTCTTAACTTAAAATTGCTACTTACACACGATTTTATTCTCGTAGAAATTGATGTGCAAATTTTATTTGAATTGCATTAATTAGCACAGTAGGATCAATAAGTTTTAAACTGTTTAGAAAACTAAGATGCCTAAAGGAAATATACATATGAGATTCTTTTCATACCTTTAAGACATTTATGTTTATGCATATTTATGCATGTTTGCTTTTAAATTATTATTAATTAATGCAATCAATCAATATATATTTATATATACATGCAATAAGTGAATGTCATAGATATGCGAGAATGCATATAATTATATAATGAATAATAGCTCTTTATATTTCGCACTGTGACAGATTAAAGGTTTTTTTTTTTGTAGTTATATACGTACTAATACGCAAATTTTTTGTGTATATGAAACTAATTATGCATTTCCATTGTTTAATTTCGTCATAGATGCTGTGTGCAATAAACAAATATTTTAAACTATACAATTATTCAACTTTAGGTATTCGAGTAAGCGAGTTTTCGACTTAAGGATTTTAATCTTGCGAGATTTAACAAATAAATGTTTTTCATATACACATACATACTTCAAGAACATGCAATTTTCCTCCTATTTATATATTAAGAACTACAAAAAACTACTCAGCCTTGCTTTATTGTCTGCTGAAGTACTCAGAGTCTTTGCAGGAATTTCGTTGGCTAACAAAATTGTAAAGTAAAATTAACATTTTCTAAACAACAAGTTTCTAGCATTTTTTTTCGGGTAGAGGGGACTAATAAAATAATATCCCTCTATCTATCCACATAAACAGCAATGAAGTGGTCTAAAATCTCATACAAGAATTCAATTTGAACCTCAGAAATAAATCAAAATTTAAAATGTCTGAATAAGTGCGAAAACAACCCTTAAATACATTTTAAGCTTTGACTTATTTCTGCGGTTCAAGTTGCTTTTTGAGCTTTAGTGTATTTGGAAACTTATAATAAAATATTATGAAATATATTTCTACGGAATATTTAATCCTGCTTTATCGCTGTTTAAGGATATTTTTTTGCTTATTTTCAAAACAAAAAGACACACTCTGAAGAGATAGAATTTTAAATGCTGCACAAGACAATTTGTCTTAAGGTCCTAAGACACGTTAAAAATGCCTGCTAAGCTTGGTTATAGTATGAGTGAAAATTTGATAGTATGTGTGATACCAACGACACTTGATGGAAAATCAAAAAATTTTGATTTTTGGCATGCTTGATGTCAGGTGATATATATGTGTACAGTGTTAACCCATCAAGCACGAACAAATTTTCATTCCAATTATATTTTCATTGTGAATAGTTGTAAAAAAAAAGTCGGAATTAAAAGAAAATCATAAAAATTATTCATACAAAAAAGAGTTAGAATTAAGAGAGACATAAATGACTGATGATAAAAAAAGAAGTGTTAGAACTTATTAAATAACACTTTTGTTATTAAAGTTTTCTTATTTGAAAACATTTTTATATATTTTTTAAAAAAACGAACAGCACAAAATCAAAGTAAAAGTGAATGCTTGGTGGGTCATCAAGCGTGGTAGCATCAAGCCAACAAGCACACGTATACGAACCTGACAGCAAGCATTTTGAATGTGTCTGAAGGCCTTTAAAATTATACTATAAGTCTTGAATTTTAAAATTTTTTATCCTGTACAGTGCATTCTAGGACACTATCTACTAGTCTAAAGGAAAACTTTAACGCATAATATAAATATGAAACTTGAAGCCATATATGGGAAAAGAACTTTTTTGTTAATTATTGTAGCAATTCAAAAACAATAACAACAAATGTTATGTCCGTCTTTTGCTTTTCACTTTCCCACTAAGCTTTCAGTTTGTTTTCAAACTGCATTTTTATCAGTTAAAAATAACTTACACATTTGTCCTACTTTATATGCAATATAAACATTCTTACATGCATATACGAGTATATGTATGTACGTGTCTGCCATTTGTAGGCACATCCATCTCGGTATAAATCTAAAGTAACATACGTACATATGAAATACACTTTAGGATTATACTACTCATTCTCATTATATTCTTGAATACCATTAGAAACAGTTTTAATGTGTATTTTGTCAGATTTTGTTTCATTCAATTAATGGAAAATAATTCCTTTTCAGGCTATACATACAACCATACATATGTACATATGTTTATAGACAACTGTTTTTTTGGAAGCTTAAATCATCAAAACATGTTCAAGAGAATTTAAATTAAATCTTAATTTCTTGGTAAATATACACATATGCAAAGATACATAAGTATGTACATAAAAATTTTTTAAAAATATTTCATCAAACAATGACAAACTTTGTCAGAAATTTCAAAATAACGAGAAGAGACCAAAACTGATTGGATAAGCCCAAATTTAAATATATGCATGGATCTTATAAAACAGGGTAGAGCTTTTTTTTGTAATATTATTACCCCACAAGTAAATAGAACCCTTAAAAAGTTGTAGTATCGTGGGCTCATTTGTAAGACAATATTTAAGTATTTTTTACTTATTTTAGCTGCTTTTAAATCTTAATTTTGGCAAACATTTTTATTAGCATAGGGAGAGTTATCATCGATGCGAATTTTTGTCATTAGTAGTTCTACTGTCTTCTCCTAAGATCCACGACATTTGAATAAATTTTTAGTCTTATATTTAGTGTTACTGATTAAAAAGAAAGACCTTTTGCAGTAGATTTGATCTCCTATTAAATATGACAATAAGTATAAAAAATATATGTTTGCAAAATGAATTTCTGTAAATCTTTTCTTGCTATTAATTCTCTTATTTTCATTGTGTTTTTATTACAATACAGATTTATTTTCATTTGAAATCAATGAGTTCAATAGATTTTCACTCACTCGTGCACATGCAAGAAAATCACTTCAAGTAAGAGCGTTTGTGTGAAAATTTTTGCAATAAACACAAATTCCACGTATCAAATAGCAACAACTAAGATAAAATCCAAAAAATATTTTGCATTTTTATTACATTTTCCATGGACATACATAAATAACATGTGTTAGTTTATTAGATAAAAATCGCAAAACAGCAAAAACAATGAAGTAAATCAAAGCAAACTTAAGAATAAATAACTAACGATATTCAAACTACGAGTATTTTAAGCACAAATGCATGCATACCAGACATTACTGAATGGGGAGATGTACAATGCATATGCGTGTATAAACATAAATACTTGTGCATGCATGTATATGTGCGTTTTGTTTTATTACGATTAAAGTTTTTTTTATGCAACACCCTTAAACTACATCCCCAATGATAGCTCGATCATAAAAACCATAACTCTAAAGTTTTTTATATAAAATTTCATTTTGTTTAACAAGCTGGGTGTGAAACTGATATGTTCATGTAATTTGGTTATAATCTTAAAAGTTCTGGGAAATGAAATTAAAATAAGTTCGTTACTGAAAAGGATAAAAAAAGCTATTGAATTATAAAATTAACACGAAATTCTAAAAAGGATCGAAACAAATAAAGTACGTTTTATTTAGACCAAAGCAGAGCTGTGCTGTTCCGTGTCAGTTCAGTTCCCCTTCATGAAACACTGCATATTAACTCGGTTAATAGATATGCCAACCTACGTCTCATCACTGTAACATCCCTTACCACCAGCGTTTATTTTGAGGATATGATGGTGGAGCAGGTTGGCTGATAATTTTCGACTTCACTTCTCACCAATGAGTCCTTATTACTCTCCTCATTTCTTCCTGCACTCTGAGTTCAATACTGGGCAAGGCTGCATGTTTACTCACAACTTGCGCCCGACTTAGGCAAAAGTTTCCTTATCTTCTAACGTAGCTACCCACGTTAGTGTACTTCGGTAATTCCAGCCCATGGGCAGGCGAGCCTGCCTGATTGCCCACTTCTATAACAATTTGCTTTCCCAATACCTTTATATCTTTCTGTTTGATAGACAGATACGTACTTCGTTAAATACGAGACACAGGAGATGTTAAATTCATTTCAGGAAACAACTGCTTCTACTTATATCTCTATAAGAGTCCCATCATTTACAAACATCGTTAAGTGCGTTTGGCTTTTGCAAAAAAATAAATAAATTTTCTATTTTGCATGCCCCTATGGACATTGGATAGTGCGCTAGATTATTTTTCTAGAGGTCACAGGTTTGATTTCTGTCACGATGCTACGTGGGGTTGATTTATTGGTAATATAATGAAATGTTATGTTATTTTCTTATACGCTAGTATTAAAAATTTCATCATTATCGGGTTATTACACAGTGCAACACGAAAAAAATAACCATATACGGACACCATTACGTGATAAAATATTAAAAAAAGAAGACCCGTGTCTCCCAGTTTTGCCTAAAGTAATGCACTTTTTTATGGGCCCCCAAAGATTTGGCGCCTCGGTGTCATATTTGCAAAATACTGATCATTTTCTCGGGCTCATTCGTCCGGAATTTTTATTTACTGTCTGAGGCAAAGTTGTAGATCTTGTCATAAAAAAGAAAAATTGTGAACATATAAAATCAAAAAATCTTCATCTTCAAGATGAAAATCGCAAAAAATTAAAAAAAATTGATTTTTTTAACTTTTTTTCCACTGTTCAGGTCCATAGGTAGCAAACCGTGAAAAATTCTAGAAAACAATCAACTATAAAAATGTACCTAAAACCTCAGTTAACAACTTTCTTGAACATATGAACTTGGAATGATTCTTAATACCGTTTAGGTAGCGCTTAGGTAGCCCCAAAAGTGAAAAATTTCCCGAAATTTTTTAATTTCATTTGTTTTTTATTTATTTGCGATTTGCAAGATATGAGCCTGAGAAAATAATCAATATTTTGCAAAAATGACACCGAGGCCCCAAATCTTTGGGGGCCCATAAAAAAAGTGCATGACTTTGGGCAAAACTGGGAGACACGGGTGTTCTTTTTTTGTCTTTTATCACGTAGTGGTGCCCGTATATGGTTATTCTTCCATGACTTAAAAAATTAGACACAGTGTTACACACAAAGGAAAGGAATTGTTGATAGAACCAGAATAATAAACTAGTAACGTTGATATTCAGAATTATAATTACGGCAACTATTTCATATATTTGGGTCTCTATGAAAATGAAAAAATTCACTATTTTACTTATGAATAATTATAAAACGTTTCTAAACATGATATAGTCCAAAAAATCTTCCTATATATTATTTATGTGATTTTATTAATATAATAAAAAACAAATATTTAATTTCATACACAAAAAAACCTACGTAACCAAACATACATATGTGTAGTTTTTCTGAACATTTCTTACGTTTTCTGAACCGTAAACGCTTGTAATAGAAAACTGAATAAATCGTTCAGACTCGGGACAAACGTGCATTTAATACTTTTATGCTCTAAAGTTCAGCTTACCCAAATGTAAACGCTTGTTCAAAAATATACAATGGACGTATTACTAAATGTGTGTTCAGCAAATAAAAATGAACATTCAGTTTTTAGTAAACTAAACGTTTGATAAAAAATAACATATGATTATGCGATTTTGGTTATTTATCAGACGCGTTCAGGGAATGAAATAAGAGAACCATTTGAATATTTTTAATTCGTTTATTAATATTTTTCATATTTTGTAAGTCTTATACATATAATTTCAAAAAGTTTTGTTTGTTGAGGGGGTTTGAGCTGGTCTATATATCAAAACTGTTATCTTATACAAAAACTTTTAAAAAACCAAAATAATATTTTACTATGCTGCGTTCAGTATTTTTAAATGTAGTATTCAGTGTTTTTTAAGTTTTTTAAACAAATTATTTCGTTGAACGAAACGTTTTACATTTTCTATAAGAAAAATCAATAAATATTTCATTCAGTTTTTCTGAATGACAGTTCAGCCAAAAATTAATTAGATAGTTGTAATATATCTGAACAAAACATTTAGAACCATACTTTTTACGTTCAGTAAAAACAAAATTCATATTTACGCTCTGAACGCCGCGTATCAAAAAGCAACATGTCTTAAAAGATTTGAACGCATGTCTAAAGGGCATTCTGTTTGAATTTTTCTGAACATTGCGTTTAGCTCATGTATTTATTGAAAAGTTTGTGGGCTTGGAAAACTTTATTAATGTTTATTTTTAATCTTCATGTATCCATTTCAATGAACTTATTCTTTAAAATACACGTCACTATGTGGTTTTTTTTACTTTAATTAATTTGAGTTTATTTTACAACTCTTAGTTTTCAATAAATGAACACTAAATAAGCTTTGCGGTCATTTGACTAAAGAAAATTCCATGGAATTACTATTACAAAGTCCCTTTAAAAACACAACGTTTGTACACTTTGACTGTTGTTTCGACCATTTTCCAATCGAGTTTTTTCTTTGCGTGTAGCTTTCATATTCGTAAGATTATAACCACAGCTACCTTCAGCCTTCTTTTTGTTCGCTATTGAGAGAAAAAAAATTAATTTAGACAATATTATGTTTTACAAAAGAATATATTTTATTGCTTTTTTGACAGTTAAAAAATTATAAATGAATCATTCTGAAATTATATTTGTACAGGAAATGCAAACTGCCTTTCCTATTCGCTTGTAAAACAAACTCCTGAAAGTATCAAACTTTGAATAACTCAAATAGGTACT
Source organism: Gymnocheta viridis (assembly GCA_956483585.1). NCBI lineage: Eukaryota > Metazoa > Arthropoda > Insecta > Diptera > Tachinidae > Gymnocheta > Gymnocheta viridis. The sequence goes on along the minus strand of OY101440.1, from coordinate 103,898,142 downwards.
TAAAAAAGTTAACACTAGTGCTAATTTCTGAATATTCGCCATTGAAAACAGAGCAAATTTATCTTGTTTTGCTATATTATTTTAAAAGTAATAATAATCTGGTGGAAACAATTACTCAAGCTCCTTATTTTTCCTGAAAATGTTGGTCTCGCCAGATATAACTATTTCAAATATCAAAAAAGAAACACAATATTTTTAACAATCTTAACTTTTAATTGAAGCGTTTATACAATTATTTAATTTTTTTCGAAATTAATATACCGAGTACAGAGTTTGATGATTTGCATTTTTTTCTAGAGAAAACTTTCGCATTCACACAAATTGATAAGAGTACTACTCAAAATTAATTACGGAAAACAGCTTTTACTTTATATCCCTGTTAAAGATAATAAATATTAATAATCCGTGTATGCTTCAATTGAAATTAGAAAGTTGCTTGATAATATTTATAACCAAAATTTTAGTGTAGTTTTTTTACACACAGTTTTCTTAAAGCAGCGTGAAAGAAGGAGGCAGAAAGAAGTCACTATGAGCATTAAAAAGTAAAGTTTCTTCTAAGATTTTCAAAAACTTTTGCAAAAGTTTGTTTGTATGTTTTAAAAACAAATTCTTAACGATGACTCATATCTAATTTCAATTTCACTAAAGAGAATGAAATAAAATAAACACAACACTGTCTTATCTTCTATGAGGAGCACTGAACGTTGACAAATGCAACCATCGCAATGAGCTAGAAGTGAGAAATGTTGTCGACAATTGTAATATTTCTTAAGCTTGATATTTCCCCGTTTTATGTATTTCTGTGTAACCTCTAATTCTTTCTTAACTGACAGTGTTGAATGGGGTTTGCTTGTAATGAGACTCAAAGCTGTCAAAATGATACCGAATCACTATATAATAAAAGTATATAAATCTCAACAATTGCTTACACACATACACTCACCCAGAGGGATAGAGAATGCTGGCATAAGTGCAACTGAATTCTCTAAATAAGCATCACAAGTTTATGGGTTGTGTTATAAGTTACAAGAATTAATCGGAATTTTCTAAATATAAATTAGTTAATATATTCTACAAAAACGCTTTTAATGTTCGCCGAAACATATTATTTTGTTTTACTCGGCATCATACACAGGGCTATAAAGGGTTTGAATAGAGCCCTTAATAACCAATTTCGCGAATTATCTTACAACAGCAGCCAAGTTTTATAAACCAAAAAGATTATATTTTATTTTATTGTTTCAGTTCTGAAAATTATATTTAAGCTCTTCTTGCATTTTATAGTTGTACTTCTTATCAGTTATATAAAATATGTTAATTTACATAATTTAAAACACATTTTATTAAATCAAGATTTCTTTTTTTCAACTTCATGCTTATCAGATTGAAACAGAAATTGTCTCGAAACTTACTTTAATGTTTCGACTTGTTCTGCAAATAAATTTCAAAATATAAATATTTATATAAATCTGCTGTTACAATATGCCAGCGATGTTATTTAAAGATATGTCAGCCATGTGACATTCATTGAAGCATGCTGAGATACAAGTTTGTTCATATGTTAAATACGCTGCTACGAAGGATTCAACATGAAACTTAATAATTCACGTGTTTCTTTAAGTAAATTGGTTTGGTTTCTTGCAAGATGTGTGCTCATTGAAATAAGACATAAGCAAAGGCAAGAAATATATATAAATTGAAATAATAAAACATATCGCTCCTTTATTGCAACTTAGTTATATTTCAAAAAAAAAAACTCGTTCGTCGGAAAGCGAATTTAAAGTTTCTAATTTACTGACACATAAATGGCAAAATAAAAAAGTATACTCCCCTCCAGATATTTGTATGAATTTTTTGCATAAAATGAAAACCGATATGCAAAAATCACGATTCTTGAGATATTACTATATTGCAATAAATGACCGATATTTATAGATATAAGCAACGTTGCAGCACTTAGTGGTTTATAAAGTTAAATGGAACGATTGACAGAATGACAAATATCAAAAAGTTTTCATTAAAGCATTTGTAATTAAACCTAAATTGCTGCAGTATTGATGTTGAATCAAAATTAAATTTGAAAATAAAACTGCTAAAACACACATTTTTTTATATTATCTTACAACACGAGTAGGAAGTGAGAATTTAGCGTATGTATTATAATCATACACTCGCATTTTGAAATCAACGCAAAAATACGAATATATTTTTTGGATATGGAAAGAACAATTATTAAATCCTTTTAGCGATTCATAGAAGCTGAAACCGATTTCATTATTGCATTTTTTATCAAAGAAAATTCTGAGATGATTTGTTATTAAATCATAAAAAATAAAATCTTTAAAAAAATATTATGTGTGTACAACAAATATTTTAAAACATTTTCAAGTTGAAATATCAGCTTTTTAAATTCAATTTCATAAAGTTTTTCTATAGAAAAAATATCCACAAACCAATTTAAGTGCACAAATATATATAATAAAAATCTTAAAAACGGTTTTGTTTTCAATAAAAAATAAAATTAAAAAGAAACAATCAATACTCATTCACAAAACTAAATATAAATGAGTTTGTAAAATATGAGTTTTAAAAAAAAATAACAAAAAAAAGAGTGGTAAAAATGTTTGCACATTCAGGACTTAAAAACCAGAAAAAAAATGCAAATTCAATTAGTTTCACTTTAAATTAATGCGAAGTAAATAGTTTATATTTATGCAACCCCTTTGGTAATAACAATTGGTACATGTTCAATCTAATAGACCTGAAAGCTAAATTAAAACAAAGCACATATTTGACAGAATTCGTATTCTTTTAATTTGTAGCGTTTGAATTTTTCGGCTCTTAGTTTTGTTTTTCATAAAAAAATTTCTGCCGCAGAAAATTCGATGGCAATTATTTATATATATATATATAAAAGTAAGCACAATATTTCTTTCTAATTTGTTCTATATAATATTTAATTCTTTTTAATTCGTGGGATTTTTTAAACCCAAAAACTATTTTGTTAATATGACGAAATAGCCTTTGATATAATTCATGTCTATAAATCAAGAGATGTAAATTTCCTTTTCCTATTTGAAGCTGATATTGACTGTAGATAATAATAAGAATTAAAAAACTTATTCCCGATTCTCCTTTTTCTAAATATCTATCTCTACTTATCTATTTTTCTTGCTGGTGTTGGGTACACAGCACTCTGTTTAGCTAAATAAAAAGCGTATGTACGAGTATAATAGTTCGATTTTTTTTTGTTTATAGTAATCATAAAACTCAACATTATGCCCGACCTTATTGTCAGTTGTAATGTCAACTGAAATACTCTTATCATTATCAGTTTATACTTCTGAACAGTTTCGCTATGATTGTATTTTCTATTTATGTTGCACACAGTATGCACAGTTTTATGTTCTAATTGCAGAAATGTTAGTGTGTCATTTTTTTATATCATGTTTTTAAATATATTGTAGCATGTATTTATATGCTTATGCGTATTTATAGCAATAATATCAAATTGAAATTCACATATACCACAAAGCTAATGAAACTGAAACCATCACATCGTCATCGTTATGTTCATCCACATCAAAGATTTAGGCATCCATATCGATTTGTTGGAATTGTAAAATGGCTGTATGTCGACTAAATAAACAACCATACAGCTGTCTTAAACCACAATATAGTTGAAACGTAATCAGCCATGTTTAGCTACAAAATAGAAGAAACCCAAAATTTATTTAATAAACAACAAAAATTTTAAACTTGGGACATGTAGTAGTTTTAAAAAAATGTTGATGAATTAACTCATTTAGTTTTTTTTTTAAGTAAAGTGTACCTACGCTCAGTAAAAGCGGTCAAGTCATGCACTCTATATTCGGATTTAATCATTAATAGTTTGCCAATTTTTTTTGCCTGGATAACTGCTCCTAACTTTTATTCTGATATTATGAAACGGTTTGGACATTACAAATATATTAGTAACTCCTATCAAGTTATAAAAAATAATTTGTGATTAAAATGTATTTTAAACCTGAATTATTGGTTAATGAAAACTTCTGTAAACCTTTACATAAATCTTTAAAATAATGCAAAACAGAAAGATCTTTTATATAAATAGGCAAAGATTAATTATTATATCCATATTTCTCCTTAGTTTTCCAGCCGATTTTCTGCATTATTTTACCAAGATATTGGGCTTAGCGGCCCGACTATACATTTTTTAAATCGGTTCAGTATTAAAGGAACTAAAGGCTTCTAAATTCGACACCACTACATATGCCAAAATTGCACGTGTATAATCGTTTATGTAAGGATTGGTTCAAGTAAAAGCATAAACAAAAAAAAACAAGTAAAATTGTCTCAACAAAACGAATAAATTAATTTTTGAAAAGAAATTTTCTTGGTGTTTTTATATGATATTCTTAAGACTTTGCCGCAATTATACGCTTATGTAGTCAGGTTAAAACAATTTTAATTTTTATACTCTCGAAGAGCTTTTAGATTTGTTTTAACTTACAATAGGCAAGTTTTCTTGCCACATCTATAATGTTATGGTACAGTGATAAAATAGACCCACTAATGTTTTATATTTATATATTATGCAATATTGAAGACTATTTTTATTGTCGTTTTATCTTGTAATATTAAATAAGTGACACCCCATTTGCCCCTGGATAGAGAAATAACCGTATACGGTTGCATTCTACAGGAGGAGCCTCATTACCCAATGTAACTGTAAGCGAATAGCTGATTCTGAATCTTCTGCCGAAAATCATTTCATACTCAATCGTATCACTAGACATCGCCAATAATTTCTCCATTTAATAACGTACTTAGTGTTATTGAACTTTTGTTGCCAACAGAATGAGCAGAGCTTCAAAGACCACCTTATCAGCAGCCTTATTCAAATTTCAATATTTAACAGACCCTTCAAGGACTCAATGGTCGAAGTTGGTAAGACCTCATTACACCGCAAGCGAAAAGGTATCGAAATCTGTGGACCTTGCAAAGTTTAGTAGTTGCTACAATAGCACTTCTCTTTTACAAATCCACATCCCAATTTTTGGGCTCATACCCCAAGTGCAACTTGGAAAACACTTCGCCCGCTCACACAGAATAAGGGGCCAAATAAACTACACAAAAGGTTCGACAAACACTCACTTTCCGTTTTCAAATACCCGCTACAAAGGCAACTTGAATAAACATGTACACAAACACACAAGCATTTAACATGTTTGCCAAAGATCGAAAATTATTTATTTTCGAACAAAAATGCATAGAGCTTTTGTGCGAACAAGCAATCACCCCCATAAACAACGAAAACGGTTTTGTACAAACGTAAATTTTCGGTTGTTTGTCAAACTGTTTGTGTAGTTTATTTGGCTTTAAGTGCTGTTAGGTATTGCGAATTTGAAATGGCGATTCAATTACAACCTTCTATTAGGAAAACCACCTTAACATAACTAGAATTAAAGCTGGAACTATTCAAAGATCAAGATTTCTCCTCAGTCGCTTAACTGAAAAGCCGTTCTTGCCATACCATGCCATGATAGTGCACAAAGCATCATTCATAACGTCTTAGAGAACAGAACCAAATTTTATGTTTGGCATAACCACCAGTTCGTCGGCATAGCTGATCACTTCATGTGCTCGTTGATTAAGATCTTGAAGAAGTCCCCCTTACCAGAGTAGTGTGGATAGAACCGCACCTTGACAACACCATTTTACTGCATTAATAGTAAACTTTATTAATCAAATATAACATAAACTACACATTCAACATAGTCCTTCGGCAAGACGGCTAGTGTATGATGGAAGATCCAATAAGTTCCACTGTAGACCACGAAGGCAAAATAACAAAAATTGCTTTTGTACATATTCAATGTAATTGTTGTGAGTCATGTATATAGGATCCCAAACTATAGATGCATATTCTAAGACAGGTCTGATGAGGGAAACATAAAGTTGCTTTGTAACATATGGGTCCTTAAATTCTTTTAGTCATCTTTTGATTAAACCAAGAATATAACGTGCTTTATTTACAGTTATGGAAATATGATTAATAAAGTTCAACTTAGAATCCAACAAAACTCCCAGATCCAACATTGTAACACAATTTTCTAGCTAGTGGTTACCCACAGAATTATTTACTTTTATATGATTTCCTCGCAATATCAATATCTAATTCAAGTTTTGAAGTAGAGCAAAACCAGTCTTTTTCAACTTACACCCAAACAGTTCAAAGAAATCACTTATAAATATAAATGATATTTTAAATTTTGTCAGTAAATTGTGCCGTATTGGGATTATTTATTAACGGTATAAAAATTGCTTAATTCTGATGATACAATTTTTCAAAACTAATGTCCGCGTATGATTATTAAATGAAGGTGTATATTACTCATTCGCTTCGCTATCACAAAAAGTATGCAACAGTTTCTGAAAATATCTAAAACCAATAAAAGTATAATCTATATTATTAATAGGCAAAAACGTTTTTTGAGATCCCTTTTACAGCCGTGATACTAAACCGATTTCGGAAAGATTTATATGTTTTTAATGGGGATTTTAGATATATGTGCACAATAATAATTTTATTTATATCGGTTTAGTATTTTAGGATCTATAACCGTTTGAAGTTGCTAGCAATACAAAAAGTGTATGTGTCTGTTTGTCCAATTTGCTTTGTGTAGAATTGAAACATAGTTTTTTCTATATGTATTTTGTTATAAGAGAGAGATAAGTAAAAGAGTACTATAATAAGTTTCTTGTTTAGAATGTTTTTTGTTTTTGTACTTTATCGTTTATATTTATGTAAATGCTTACGGCCGTATTCACAAAAATTTCTTATTTAAGCGTTATTCTTTAGTTTTGTTATTCAACGGATTTTGCTTATTAAGGTTGTAATAAAAATTACTATTCATAAAGGTTAAATAACGATAGTTTAACAAATAAACGCTTTTGTCAATTTTGCCTTTTTATGATGGCAACGTCATACCAATTATAATTCATATGTTTGTGTGTTTGTTTGTTTTTTATGTACTTATAAACATATACATATTATTATACATACATACATTTGTACACATTAAAGAATTTAAACACTCCTGATGCGCCTGATGCTCCCGCGATGGTTTCTGAAATTTTTGAATAAAGATACATACGTTTCACGACACAAGTTAATTTAACTTACCGATTCTTGATATCAAATTGATCACATCCATTGCAGTTTCATTTAATTTTTTTATAAATTTATTTTTAAAATTCTACCAAAAAAAAAAAAACAAAATTTCTGACACTACTGAAAATGAAAACAATGAAATTTCTCTTTATTAAACGGTTAAACAAGGGTAAAGGCTTAAATAAAAATGTGTAGTTTTGCAGAGGTTTATTAAACGTTAAATAAGCTATTTAACGTTTGTGAATACACATTTAGCGATTTTTGCTTATTAAACTGTTAATAAACTGCTAAATATCGTTTATGAATAAGACTGTTAATATTTAATTACTAGAATGTGGGTGATTCGCCGTCGACCGCTGGATATTACTCGTAAATATAAATTTCTACCACTTCTAAAAGAAATTTCAAACCCTAAATATGAGGAACTAAATTGGCAACTCTGGGGGTGCATGAAAATATGGAATATTATTTTACTAAAATTTTAAACTGAAGTTACAGTAGGTTTTTAATTTTTATTTTAATTTAATTTATTAATTTTTATCATTATTTTAATTTCAAGCAATCAAATTTAATTCACAAATAATATTTAAGAAAAATAACACTAAAAACTATCAATATATTTTATATTTATGTTTGATTTACACATGTGTAGAGTATTAAGAGTGTGCATAATATAACATTCTGCAAAATTCAAACTGCATTCATCACCATGTAAATTTTCATGCTATCGATATTTATAATCCATTTTCTGGGTTTGTTGTTTCATAGAAACCACTTCACTAGTATTTTCTTTTTATTTGGCTCTTTATTTTTTTCCAGTTGTATTCATAGAACTTAATTTTCATCACATGCAATTCATACTCCTTTTCGTAATCGTATTGAAAAACAATTGATTTATTCATGTATTTTGACTCTTTTATTATTCGAACTTCTGTGGTTTTGACAATTCCATGTGCTCTGGCTTATGCGGGTGGTAGTGTTTAAGTATATTATTGTATTTTAAATTGGTGTCGCGGTTGTACTGGTTTTGTTGATACAATTTTAATTTTCAATGGTTTCAAGCTTTATTCTTTTTTACTGAGCTAAATATCGTGGAATTATCTTCTTAAGATTGATTGAACTATTTGTTTAGTATAAGTGAGAGTTTAGTTCAGCTCCGCATGGTAAAGTTCTTCTGAATTTAATACGAGCAAAAAGAAAAATGAAGAAGTAATCTAAAAAAATTCTATTGAAATATGATATTTTTAGTGATAAACTCTTTGTAGCCAAGAGATTCGTTTATTTTGGGAGCTTTTTTCAATTAATTAGTTTATTTCTTAATTTATTTATTTATTTAAAGATTTTCAAAAACTTTTGTTTGTTTATTTATTTATTTATTTATTTATTTATTTATTTATTTATTTATTTATTTATTTATTTATTTATTTATTTATTTATTTATTTATTTATTTATTTATTTATTTTTTTATTTATTTATTTATTTATTTATTTATTTATTTATTTATTTATTTATTTATTTATTTATTTATTTATTTATTTATTTTTTTATTTATTTATTTATTTATTTATTTATTTATTTATTTATTTATTTATTTATTTATTTATTTATTTATTTATTTATTTATTTATTTATTTATTTATTTATTTATTTATTTATTTATTTATTTATTTATTTATTTATTTATTTATTTATTTATTTATTTATTTGTTTATTTATTTATTTATTTATTTATTTATTTATTTATTTATTTATTTATTTATTTATTTATTTATTTATTTATTTATTTATTTATTTATTTATTTATTTATTTATTTATTTATTTATTTATTTATTTATTTATTTATTTATTTATTTATTTATTTATTTATTTATTTATTTATTTATTTATTTATTTATTTATTTATTTATTTATTTATTTATTTATTTATTTATTTGTTTATTTATTTATTTATTTATTTATTTATTTATTTATTTATTTATTTATTTTTTATTTATTTATTTATTTATTTATTTAGGTTTTTTTATTTTTTTAGGACTGAATTAAAATATTATTTTATAGCCCAAGAGGATTAAAAAGCATTAATGTTTCAAATTTCTTCGGAAATAGTTTTGCATTATAAATTCTTTTCTTGCTCTTTATGTTACACCTCTTGCTTATAAAAAGGACGTATTAAAAAGCCTTTCAAATCGGTAAAAAATTCATTTTTAAATTGTTGTGATTCCAAGTGAGAATTCTGCATTTAAAAATTATGAATTCTTTAAGCAGGTATATGAGTGGAAGTATCTCTTCTCTTCCTAACAAACCTGTTCCTATCGAAACTTTATGTTAATGTTATTTTCTTCATTATTTGATATACTTTTTATGCTCAATTTCTTGATGCAAATATACATAAAAATGATCTCTTTTTGATACATATAGAAGTACATATTGCTCCTTTAAAGCATCGTTGTCATATCTCAAAAGCGTGATTTTTATGTTAAGAAAGCAAATGTATTTGTAGCATTGTTATTCATTTTGTGTAAAAAATGTATACAAATATCTCGCCTGCTCACCTTTTGAGAAAATAAATTTTTTGTATTTTTCCAATAAGATGTGAATAAATTAAAAACTTTAAACTCATTTTCTGAAAAACTATTCTTTTAGAGATATGACTACGTTGCACTAAAGCAGCGATATTTTTAAACTAATAAAAAATTGTCTTACAAAATTCCTATTTTAACTGTGCTCATCCGAACTGTAGGGTTAGTAGGTGTGTGTTTTAATAAATTGCCATTTGACACAACGTGAATTGAGACATTTTTCTCTCGTGACTTTAGAAAATGATTTTTTAGTGTCAGTTTTTGCATGACACCAAATTTTTAATTTGATAAACGATTTATATGACATATTTATTTTTTTTTATATTATTGATGAATTATATATTATTATTACATTTTGTGGTATATATACAAATAAAATCACTTAACTGGGAACAAAAAAATTATATTAAATTTTTACCACATTTTTCTTATTATTAAGCTACATATTATTTTAGTGTTCGATATTCCTATACATTGCATAAGTATGTACTAAATTTAAATTACTATTTTAATATTTTTATTAAAATACTTTAGTTTAGTGATCTAATCAGTTTTATTAATTATTTATATAAATTGTCAAGCTTTGGATTACGTTTTATAATAAAACAAATTATTTTGCAAATATTTTGAGTTTTTTATTTTATTTAAAAAAAAAAGCAGTTAATGCAAACTATTTTTCTCCACCAACATGTAAGTTAATTACTGTAATACATAAAAGTTATTTAAATGAAACGCTAGTCATTACTTATCATGCCAGACAAAATAAAGTCATTAAAGTTAACATTTTCTCACACTTACTTAACTCCTTGACTACTGAATTGCATGTTGCAACTTCACATGAAGCGAATTAAAAAAAAGTTCTAAATTATTATTTGCAGTTTGGTTTTAACATTTAAGTGTTTTTTTAACCGATGTTTTTGTGTGAGCAAAATATTTCATGTGTTTACAGACGTGCCTACTACACCATACTCCAATATATTGGTTCCATATCAGATATGCATCCTTTATATATTTACAAGAACCAGTACGTGTATATTTATAATTTCTTATCAGCTTTTTCTAGCGTTGTTTAATTTGTATGGGTAAAACAATAAACGAGTTCGTGTTAGGAAAAAATTAATATGCTGAAAATTCAAATAAATAAAAATTTCGTTGCTGGAAAATCACGGGGAGGGTTTAAATAGCATTAGCAGAACTATTATGTTGCCACCGATATTTTACATGCCAAAATTAAACGTTCGCTTTAAAAATTAAAACCTATTTCCAGTTTGCTTACACGTTTATTTTAATAAAATAATTAATTTTTTTTTACTTTCAGTTGCCAATTGATTTTATAGTTCCTGGGATTTTCCGGGAATGCCATTTATTTAACTCCATTTATTTACTTCCGAGAAGGTAAAGCATGTGATAACATCAAACAATATAATAATTAACTAAGTGACAACAGTGATGTGTTTTTATATTTATATAATTCAACCATAACCATATAATTTAACCATAATATGTTGCTCTCAGATTATGGTTGGCACAAACACGTTTCTCTTTGAGTGTCTGTTTTTACTTGTTTTTTTTTTTTAATGAAAAAATATATTTTGCTAGACATCAGCTTACAAAACTGACAAGTTGTGTTATCCATTTTTATGTATGTATTATACAAAAGAAAAATAATTAATAAAAATGAGTTCTTTAAATACCAGAAAGCTTAATTCTAAACTACTGATATTAGTTGGCATTACAATATGTGTTGTACATATCATTAAATATAATTTCCGTCTTAAATTATTCTTTAAAAGAAAAATTACAAACGCAAACACCTTTAATGAAAAATATGTTTAGAAACTTTTTCTTTGTTCTGTATTTGCTTGTGTTTTCTCTAAGTTAAATTACTTTTTTATTATATGCTTTATGCTAAAGCTCTCTTTGAAAAATGTAACACAAAAGAAACAAAACCGCACTGACATTAAAAGAACATCATGAGTCGTGTATCACTACTACTACTACTGGCTTTGTAATGAATAAGCACATACACTGACACTCATTCCACACACAAATAAAGAAGAAAACTTTAAAAGGTAGAAAAAACTTTAACCTTTAACCGTCAAGGTATCGTTTTTCTGCCTGGCTTGTCAAAGTCGTTTGGCTTATGTTACAAATCGTACTATCATCTTTTTTTATAATACATATTTTTTACAGTACAATTCCCTTGGAGGAAACAAACTTGTACTGCACACTTGTAATATTGCATAATTTTCTTTAAACATTTTTGTAATTAAAATGTTTTTAATTGAAAGTTATTAAATCAGACTTAAGTCCTTGGGTTCAAATTCTTCACACAAAAATTTATTATATTAATAAATGAATACAGAGAATCACTTATTAAGCTTTTGTGTTTGTTAGCTAATTTTTTTGTTTTTAGTATTCAGGTACCTTTAAAAAAGGTGTAGCGACCATCGAAAATATTTCTGTTTTGCTAGCCGTTAGCAACTTCTGTCAATATTGAATTCTTAATAAAACATGTTACATAAAAAGCAATGAATAATTTGAACTAACAAAATCAAGCCTTCTACTCAAGCCAGCTTCAACAACTTACAATTAATAAATATAAATAATATTTTATTTCAAAAAAGTAATAACACGCAATTTTTAAATTACAAAATTAGCTAAAATAAATATTTAAAAAAATCCAATCTTTATCACCGATTCTATTTGTTACCTTATTTCTATAAATTGAACAAAAAAGAAATATACCAACTACAGTTTAATAGTTTGTTAACGACATTCTCCATTTAATACTATTATTATTTGGTTTTATAAATTCGTGTTTAATTTAACAGTCATTGCCAGCATACATATTGAAATGAGATGAAGATTAATGTTCTGGCTGTTACAAATGTGTCAACGAAATACAAAATTTTAAAACACTCTTGTGTAATAAATTTTGAATTTTTTCTTTACTTGTTTTAATGTGTATTTCTTTTTTTCGTTTCCGTTTTGTATTTATTTGTTGGCAGTATTAAACACAATTCCCATTTTCATACATATTACTACCAAAATTACTGTAAATATTTTATATTTATACAAATTCATCATTGCACCGTTCGAGTAGCGTTCGTGAAGTGTTGCGGCCATGTTTTAGGTAAAATTATCTTACATGTAAACAAAGATTAATTTGAAAATACTAATTAGTTAAAAGAAGTAAATAAATAAAAAGCCTGAACAAAATGTGAAATGATTAATATAAACTAATTCACCCCTGACTCAAAGTCGATTTTCTGAAAATTTCCGCCGCCAAAAACTTATCACTCAATCCTTTTATTTGCTGTTGAATAATTTCATTTGAATGAAATATTTTGTACTGATGAATTTAAAACATGTTTATATTACTTTCGGGGAAAAACAAATTCAAGTTGATGACTGACGTTTAAGTTTTAATCGCTTTCATTAAAAAAATTTAACAACATAAAAAATTTAAAAGTTAATGTTTATTATTGCATCGTAATGTTTTGTCAGGCAATGCCACACAATTCATTATCGTGAGTTGAACTGTTAAAGGATGCACAAACTTTTTTTTTTAACTATATTTTAATATAAATTGCTGGCTTGTAGGCACACTAGTTGCCTGAGTGTTACTTCTATTTTTTAAAAACAAAAATTATGTTTGATTTTAAAACTATTAATGAAATCATTTCATAAGGAATAAATTATTTATTGTTGTGTAACTTTTTGGAGTCAATTTTGATACACTTGATAACGACTCAGCACAAACTTGCTAGCGATTTCTATTGCAAACAAAATACTTTTTACTACATACTACTTGTTGAGTGCATTACTTTCCAGTAGTTCTGTAACTGCTTTCTAGTAGATAGACTAGTAAATTATTCTCTGAATGGCGCAGAAGTAAAGCGTGCGCTGCTCAACAACAGCCGAATACGTGTTTTTTTTCGCGAAAACAAGTGCTTAGAACATAGTATATTAGTTTTGCAATAGACAACTGAAATACAACATTTTCTCCAAAAATTAGAGTTTAATACTGACAGAAAACATTTAATTTGTATTGCTTTGTGTGCATTTAATGACTTCTAAGTATAGAGATTTTTAAGTCGTAATTTGTAATCCGAGGTGTTATCGATATTGAGTTAAAAGTATGTGTTTGCTACCATTACTTTTTCTTCAGGGTTATTGTTAAGGAACTAAGTTATAAATTAGATTACTTACACTGACTCCGCCTCTGACATTAAGCCCATGTGCATATATTTGGCACATATACGAAGTTTTAAATAAATGAATAAATAGAAAAAAGTTGTTAATGAAACGCAAATCATTATTTAGAATTCCAGTGAACGATAACGTTCAACATTCTGGAACAGATTGTAAATAATAACAAAAAATCAATGACAATATTAAATGTAATGCGGAAATCGTATTTATTGTATAGTTCACTACCATATACAATTTATTCCAACGACTTGCCATCTAGAATTCACTATTGTGGAACACACATGTACGCTGATGATTTACAAATATTAATTAGCTGTTTGCCATCCAAAATCAATGAATGCATCGGGAAGCTAAACCATGATCTTGACAACGTTTTTAAATGGGCTTCTATAAATAGCCTTTGTTGAAACGCAAAGAAATCCAAGGCAATGTTAATAAATCAAAATAACTATATACACTCAAAGAAAGAACTTGATTTAATATTTCTAATTCTTAATTTGATTCTGTAACTTATAACTTTATATTTTAATGATATTTCTTACTGAACCGACTGGCACTTGACACTTGGACTGTTCACAAATCACTCAACAAGCTTTTCACCTTAGCTAAAGCACCCTCTTAATAATTCTTAAGCAGTGTGAGCAACATATGACACATGATATGGCACATTATTCTCTTTACTGTCATTGTTTTGATGTTGATGCCACTGAAGATGACTAAGTGTCATCAATATGAAGAAGAGTTGTCATATTCACGTTCGATGAGGGGGTATGGACCGAGTGCATGATAATTTTGACATTTGTCAAAACCTCGATGTGACAAATATGATAGCATGGCGTCACCAATCTGAAGAAGAACCTTTTGTGAATATACAATCTCTATAATGTTCATACATTATTTGCTTTCATCGCATAATCAGGATTTTTTTCAAAGAAGATGAAGAATGTCCATCATTCTTTATCTCTAAAAATGGCTGATTCAGGAATCTGCTATAAGTGTGCATGGATTCGTAGCAATTTTAAACCCTTAAGGTTACGAAAATTCCGAATCTATTGTTATTAAATATAAATTGCAGGCAAATACTTTTCAAATGGTATATAATGGACACGTCACGTGACTGGTTCTTAGGAACTAGCAACCGGTTCGACTTCTGTAATTTTATATGAGATGTACTGGTAACTTTTACATGTCTCTGTCATAGGAGGGAGTTAATTGACATAATTAAGATACTCGGTGACAGGTTTTAGACCTAACCTTTACGTAATTGTCTTGAGGTTGTTTTCTTCCTACCAGTCCTAGTAATGGTTTTTTAAAAATTGGTAATAGAACTATCGTAGAGTAATCTGTCCAAGACTAGTCCTCACAATAGTTCTTCAAGACCTGATATAAAATCTAGTCCTTCGATGACCGTTCACCAAACGAATCTAAAAGTTTCACAACAATAAATCTGTATGAAAAAATTGTTTTTAAAAAATAAACATTTTACTATATTTTTTGTTATTTTATAGGATACAAATGTAAATGCAATTACATTAAATAAAATGCAGCAGTAAATAAAATGCTGTCATAGTTGCACCGATGTGTAGCAGCACGGTCAATAAATTGCGTTAGGAGACTTTTGACAAAAAAAAAATAGATTATTGTACAATTACTGCATTTAAGAATGCACCCTGGTCTGGTATTAGCTTTTCAGTCAGTATAACTTCGGCTTAGATTAAGATAAGTTTCTGAAAAATTTTGCTTGGTCTAAATCACCAAATGCATTATTGTTTGAATCAGATAATATCTTAATTAATGTGATCTATGACCATAAATAAAAAAATAAAGATAGAAAAAGATACTCAAAAGTTGTTGCTCTCAAAAAACTTCAAAAATAAAATGTAAATCTTTCGATGTTGAGCAGAGTGAGGGAGTTTTGTAAACACTTTTGTTGTAGGTTTGTGATACGTCCTCTTTTGACCAATCACGATGCAGAAACTTTCTGTACCATTCCAATTTTCACCAGTCATTGGACAGGTACGTTCAGGACATTTGGTACAACATTTCACGTAGCGATATTATGAGTATAATTGTTGTTTTGTTCATTTTCGTTTCTATTTCTATTAATTTCATATCTCTTAATTATACTATTCAAACTATTCATATTGATTAAAATTGAAAAATAATAAATTTTTAGTTATTTAACGCAATGTTTTAATTTTTTAAGCTTATTAACATAAGTAAAAATTAAATGGATTAGGCCACTTAAAAAATGAACGATATACATAATTAATATTGAACAAATTACTTTAACTTTGTATTTGCTGGTATTATGAAACCAACCATGTTATTGCATGTTAAACACTGTTAATTTATTAAACAAAATCAAAAGAGTTGGCCTATAAAAAAATAATCAGATGACGGATGACATCGTGTATTTTTTACATTCACATATGTGTATATAATTGCTCCGAAAGCAATGTAAACTTTGACTCATGCCAGGAAAGGAAAACTCTGTATATATTTATATATACAGCACGTTCATTCAGTTTCCTTCCCTTAACTGATTGATCACACAAATACTCACATATTGATAATAAACCCACAGCAGATATTCACATGCTTACAGCCATGATAGATAACAAATAACAAATTGGTTATAAAAATAAAGTTATTATAAAAATGTATATATGTATTCTTGATAATGGCAATTTTTTTGAGGGCTGAAATGTTTGTTGCAGTATAAATTGCATTTGGCTGAGTATTTGTGGGGCTGTATTACTCTTGTCGAACAATGTGTGAGTTTGTCAATATTGATTTAATACTTATGTTGGGTAATTATTTTAACATTTATTTATTTGAGTACTTACTGGAATGTGCGTACAAACAAAGTTCTGCTTAAGTTGATGTCAGTACAACGATGTTGGTGTAATTAAATCCTTTCATTAATAATAAATTAATTTGCATAAGTGCGTGAGGTTTTTAAGCTCAAGCGACTTGAATGAAATTTTACAAAGTCGGCTGGTGTTATTTTTTCCCACTAATCTGCTGGTTAAATTCCTTTTTTTTTAATTATTTTCGTTAACTACGTTAAACATTAATGTTGTTTTATATTTTTTTTTAATATAAGAAACAGGATGTGTCAAGTTTTAAATTTTTAACTTAAATTTGTATGTCACCAAAAAATAGCAGGGGTTGTCGTGCGCAAATCAAATTTGCATCATTATCTTATAGTTCTTAAGTAAGCAAACGATTTTTACTAAAATCGGAGCAACGATACGATTGATTACGATTGATTATATATCCTGGATGTGAATAATGCTATCAAGGATAGCGAAAATTTTAAATACGTTGTAATTTACTTTTTTAACAGATTTAAAGCACATCCAATTTTTCCATATTTTAATAAGAATTTTTTAATTTATTTACAACTTCTACGAAAATTGCTTAATTTTTTTATTTTTTTCTTAGTCAGAGTATCAATATTCAATAGTACAAAAATATTTTCGTGTGTTGAACATTGCAGCTTACTATTTTTAGAAGCCTCACAACAGAGTGCAACGTATGAACGAGTTTGTACGATTATTGTCTGTTAGACTACTGTTCCACGGTCAAAGTTTAAAATGCAAACTCTTGTGTTTGTGGATGATAAGGGAAAGAAGAGCAAAGTTGATTTCTGCTTCGTTCGTCGTTTACACAAACTTGTATTTCGTTGCATGTGTGTGTTTGGTTTGCATGTTCATCCAACAAACGAACACAAAATTTTTCAAATTAAACTTTGCGTGTGTAGAAGCGAAACAAAGTTTAAACGAAAATTTAAAAGATTTTGTAAAAGCAAACTATGACAATGGAAAAGCAGTCTTACAACATGATATGCAATTGAGTTTAATAAGTGAGAAAATAATTAATTATAATTTAAAAGAACGACAGAAGAAAAATTATTTTTCTATAAAATATTTGATGTCATCTCTTAAATTTATCGTACTTGTATGTCCATTTACCGAAAGAATAATAATAGTCATTGTAAAACGTCTTCAGTAGTTTAAACTTAAAAAGTCCCTAAAAAGTCATATATATGATTTCTTCTTGCACATTCAATTACCCAATATATGTAATCATCATCTTACTTAACATTAATAGACTTAAAAAGATTTTCCAAAAAGAAAGTATAAAAGCTTATAACAGATTATTTGAACGAATTGTAAATCACTCTAATAACGAACTGTCAGAATTCTTGACAAGAAGAAACAGCAATTGTAATAAAAAAAATATAGGATGTACTAATATTCCAGCCTATGCAAGACAATATTTGTGAAAGAAACAAAGATTAAATGAAAGAAAAATTTTTGACTGAAATACGAGTAGTAGGTACTTGGAAAAAAATCCTATTTTATTTCCTAACAAAAAATGGAAAGAAAATAAAAATGCAAAGGAAGTAGCATTAAATATGAGAGAAGTAGTGCCAAGGAACATAGTTGCTGTTAAGTGGCTTAAAAGAGGAGAAGGTGTACAGCTTTTTCAATAGTCATACCGCTTGTACTCCGCCATTTATGAACCGATTTGTAAAATGTTTGCTTTGTTATTTCCTTTTTCTTATTTTTATTTCTAATTAAATATCCGTGTGTAGTCTTGCCGCACCACTGAGATCAAGCCAGACTTATGAACTTTCAATTAAAGCATTATATATGTACGTAGTTCACAAAAAAATTAGTCCAATTATTTTTCTTACGTTTTCTTAAGGTAATCTTTCCCTTAGAAAGAGATTTTGCTTACAAAATATTTAGGCAATTCTTCATCGTCTCTTATTGTTGTTACTAAAGAAGAAAATTAAAGAGTAAAGATGACAACTGGCATAGAACAGACAACAGAAAACCGGAAATAAGTGGTAAACAAAAAAACAAAAAGGAAACTAAAGCAAAAGCAAACAACAACAATGAAATCTCATATGATTGCTCCTTCAAATTGCTCATATTAATGTACGTTTGTAATGGTGTATGCATCCTAAGCAAATGTTTGTAAAGTTTATACATCATAAGGCAAAGCACACTATCATCAGGCATGCTGCATCACTTGGAAACAAAATATTAAAAAAAAAAACAATCCTTGAGTTGAGAGGAGTTCATGTGCCTGACTAAATAAATGACATGTGTAATGAATATTTGTTTGGTAAATAACCCAGAAATACTCAAATTACAAAAAAAATATTAATAAGAAAATTTCCTGTAATCTTTTTGTGTAATATAAATAACTAAAAAATGAACTTAAGTGACTTTAAGACAAATAAAGTGGAATTGATAAGAAATTTTGATAAAGTGTAAAAGTCAACACTTTTAAAATGTTTAAAAACCTGCAAGATAATATTTCTAATTAAAACTTTTCATTTTAACAATAATTAATCTTTATGCAAGGAGTCTTAATTATAAGGTACTCTCGTTTGACAGATAAGCTCATCTCTCCTTAATTGTTAAATTTTTATTTACAATTAAAAATAAAGATGGACAAATTTATTCAAACAATTCAATTGGTGTTTGAATTGGTAATTTGAAGAAATAACAAAAACCAAATGTCTGTTATGATTGTTGTAGTATAAACAAGCGTAGAAATATTTAACAAAATAATTAATGTTATAATGGACAGGTAAAAAGTAGGAATGAGCAAATACTCTGTTTTACTGTCTAAAATTTTGCGTAGAAAGCCGGTTTCGCAAGTCTGAACTTGATAACATTTTTTAACTTTTGTCGCTGTGATTCATACATTGTCGGAGAGATAGGAAAGGAAAATCAAAAGGAGTAAACATGTGCATGAATCAAGAAAACAAGATTGCGCACTCAACCATACAAAAAATTTCTACTCTGCATCTGCGTCATCATAGAATACAAATGAGTGTTTGTTGTAAAAGGTGTAAGAATTTTTTGGCGCATAACTTAAAATAACTTGTAAACGAGCTCATTGATTGGAACAAAATATTAAATGGTGAGAAAAGAGATGGAGGAGAATAAAACTTTTGAATTTGAGCTTGAAAACGCGAATTCAACCTTAAAGAAGAAAAGAGACAAAAGTTGCATAATGTCGACTGGCACTCCGTTTGAGAAAGAATTGCAGTGGAAAATTATCTCTCAAATGCGAAAGAACTCTTTTGAAAATTTAAAGCCTCATTAGTTTTTACTTTTCGTTGCCGTTCTGTGCCGTTCCTTTATGTAGAAAATATTTGTTACTTACTTGTTCTGTGACTGAACTTTCTGATGTGGACGATGTAATTATAAGAATGAATTTTGTAAATGTTTTTGAAATGTTTTTTAATTGACAAAAATATATAAATCTTTAAATAATTAAATTAAATGAAAATTTTCTGATTCTGAATACAAAATTTGTAATATTTCACACTACAAAAAACTAATCCATACAAACTCTTGGTTGTCACTTAACGTTAAATTCTATTTTCTACAGAACAATCCGCAACAGAACAAAACGAAAAAGTAACAAAAAACCACACATACAGTTTTTCAATTGAACAGAAACAAAACAGCTGATTCGTGACAGAACAGAACGTACAAACTAATTCTACCTTTAATTGCTTCTGCGACATTTTCATCAAGTAGAAAAGAAAGGTTTTAATTTTTTTCATTATTTTTGAGATTTTTCTTTGAAATGATTATTTTTGGGACACCCTTTACTAGGAGATCTTAAGAATCTCTCGAATTCTTGTTTTGCAGATGCATACGCTCATAATCCTTGGCTCAAAGGCTTAACAAAACATATTATTTTAATCAGTTCAAATACTTGTGATATTAAAGGAAATTTTTTCATCATTCTGTTTTGATTTCATGATCTGCTTTGTCATGTGCATTTTCTTTTTGTTGTTGTTATGCAGCGAAATAAGCATTGAAAAACGTTCAATAATTTTAATAACTGAAATACTCTTTATGTTTATTTAAAAAAATTTTAATAATTGAAAAATTGTGTTGTGTTATCAATACAAATATCGCCCGTACCTTTATATCGAAAAGTTTGAAGTATCGCCAATATATCGGTATTGAATGCAACCCTAGTAAAAAGTTCGTAAAAGTAATTATTGTTTGTAAATAATTAGTCGAACTTATATTTGTATATATTGAAAGGAATTGTTTGGCTCAATCCATACCTAGTCACTAGTATCCACCGTAAAAACTTGTAAAATCGAACGGAGAACGCTGATGAGGTGGTGTAGCGACCTCGAAATCTGTACTGATCCGTTCTGCTAGTCAGATGAAAAATAAATTGTTCGTAATAAAAAATAATAAAGCTATCCAAAAATTTATAAAAATTAAAAAAAAATGGGTAAACTCGGATGTGAACTTGAGCCTTGCAATTCTCTTTATTATGTAGTTTTAACTGCAGTTGATTATTATTAAGGTGCATTTGAAAACGTATAACGTAAGTAATGAAATACTGTCTATTTGAAGCAAACGATAACTGCATTGTGTATACTTGAAAGTAATATATATGCAGGCTCTACTTTTAGGTGGTCGACTTAGAAGAATTCTGTAGAAATTATTCAATAACGTAAGTTTTTTTATATACATTTTTAATACAAGTTCATCATCTGGATAATAGAAACCACCCTTAAATTAATTTATTTTTGTTAATTTTAATTTGTATCTTGCCTTTTCCGAAGCTAGTATTTTAAATGTATTAACGTATTTTGTGTTTTTTTTTTGCAGGTAAGCCTTTTCGTAATCTGCTATCAATTACGTGTTAAAGTAAGTCTTATTTATTATAAAAATAACAAAAATCTGATAAGTGATAATGACATTATTTGGATTAATAAAAATAATTGGTGAAAACTTTATATTCCTTTTTTATCCAAAGTAAAAAGTGGATTTCGTTTATAACTTTCACCCCTTATAACTTTTCATCGTATTATCGTCCATAACTACAGTTATAATGATTTTCGATTATAGCGGATTTTCTCTTATGCCAACCACTTTCTTAAGATCCCAAAAATTCACTAAATAGCTAATTTGAATTTCTAAATACGTGAAATAATTTATCACTATTATTTGACAAAGTGATTAGTAAAAGCGTGTCTCTTTTTGTAAACATATCGAAAAATAAGAACTGAGAAAAATTGAAGGTTCGAGGAATAAATTTGGAAAATTCAGTTTAATATATATATTTTTTATTTTATTACCATTAAGAGAGGAATGAGGAGAAGCCAGTTACTCGAACAAAACGGACAGTGTTGTTTCGGCGAACTCTATAGCATCCCAAACAACTGGAATACTTCTTATATTTATTTTATTTCTCATAACTTTTTGATGCTTATATGGGAAAAGTTCACAAGCCCTTAAAGCCTTTTTTAAGAATATATTTATTGCTTTAAACCTGGATAGCTCAAGCGTTTATAAGACTTAACATCCCAAAATGCAGCCCACTTTCTTGTTTAAAATCTTTCCACATGAATGAAAATGTTGTCATTCGTATCCATTAATTATTTAATAAATGAATCTACATAAAAATGTATAACAGAACATTATTCACATCAAATGAATTTTTGTCTTTATTGCTTTCAGTCTTGTTCGTGGCTGATTTTATTAATGACTTTTCGTCGATAAGAGCCTTTTATTGAAAAACAATTTAAAATTACGAGAAATGAATAAAATTAAGCTGAATTTTTATTAAGTGTTCATTATGATGAATTTTGAGACACTACAAAATAACATAAAAGATATTAGTTATCAAGAATATTAAATCACAAAATTAAGTAGAAAACGAGAGTTTATTATTTATTTATTTTTTAAGTTCAAGCTTTATTAGACAAACGTGAATTGTGTATATTACATTCGTACAATCAAAGCTGGAAGTGATTTCGAATAAATCTCATTCTCATTTTCAATACTAAAGTATCAGTAAGAGTATATTTTCCACTTCTTAAGAAGTTGTATTGAATGAAAAGTTAGCTAAAAAGTGCGTAAATTTTTATTTTATTTTTACAGAACTTTGTGATTCTTTTATAATCGGAAATAACCCTTCATTGCGAACTAACTTTCCTTGCAGATATTGCAAATCTAGCATAACTCTTATATTCTGCAAGACCACAACAAAAAATACATTAAACTGATATTTGCATCAATTGAACCAATATCCATTACCAAAAACTGTTGCAGATTGGTAATTGCAAAGGTTAGCAATGCTATAACAGCTGTGTTTTTTTCGTTTTATTTTTACAATCAAAACAAGTAGACTTCTGCGCTTTTTACGACGACGGAGCCGCCACTAAAACTCCATGTGCTGAAAATAAATTGTCGTTAAGACTGCTTAAAGAAATATTGCTAAAATAATAAAAATTCAATGTCAAATCAAACTTTTATAGAGTTTTAGAAAATTTATACAAAAACCAAATGCTTGGTTTGCGTGAACATTTTATCGGCGCCGCGGCGTTTGCGTTAAAATATTATCTGTGGCTTAGCTTATTTCATACGGCAATGTTATTCAATCAAGTCTGTAAATTCTAAAAACTACTGTTATAATTAACTTGCTAAACGCTTAGAAAAGACACTCACGCTTTGTAGCAAAAAATCTTGCTGCGTGTGCTAGAATTGTAAATGTGCAAAGAAGGGTAATTTGATAAATAATCGCGATGCCACTGAAAATCTATGGTTTTTAACGAAAAGTTATGAGTTCTTGCTTTACTAACAATATATATATATATACACTCTGGTTCACTTATTTAAAGGCACTAAAAATTACATATTCAGCAGCCTGTCTCTTTTGCAATTTTTAACCGATTGCTGAATTTTAAAATAGAAATGGAATCTAGTCATCTTGGAATATTAAAAAAACTATGACAATGGTGGTTTCTTTACTACAGAACTTTTTTTAAGCAATTTATCAAAATAAAGTCCAAAAATGTGTTATTGTTTCTGTTTCACTAGAATAAAGTCACTTTAACTAATTTTAATGAGAAACATTTTTTCTTGTTTTTTTATTTATTTTACTTTACTATTAGTAATGGTTACAACCCTTTTATTTTTAATAACTTCAAATTTACGGGTTTTCATAGACAGGTAAAGAAAATTTAAGTAATCCAACGACATTTGATTCCCAGCATCCTTCATGGCAGTGTTGTTGCAGCTCCAACATTACCTGTATTTTTCTACCATGACTTGCTCTATAATACAGGGGTCCACGGCGACGGAAAAAAGTCGTCGGCGGCTGAGTATAAAAATGGTCGGCAACGGCTTTAAGCCTCTTAACGTCGTCGTTTCATATGAAAAAATGGGTCTTAATTACTTTAAAACATGTAAATACACAAACAAAGTTTGAAAAAGTTTTATTTATTTTGTACTTGTGCTTCCTGCCAAAAAAATTTCACCAACATACTTCCTATACTCGAAGGTTCCTTCCACCGTGACGGCAGCTGCACCCATTTTTTACGCAAGATTTTCTTTTAAAAATAGTCATAAGTGGATAAACATTGAAAATAATTTTTTATTCTGAATTTTATAAATCTTCTAAAACAGCACTCTTTTGAGAAAAATTTATAAACGATTTTTTATTTAATTGCTTAATACATTGAAATTTAAATAATTCGATAAAATCCATTTTTATTTGAATCGATTGATTTGCAAAAATCGAGGACTTGGAAAAGAAGATCTTTTTTAACTCCATCACCTTTTAATTTTGAAGCTGTTCCTACCTACGTGTAGTATTGGCTACATTTAAAATAAACTACTACCACAATTACAACTAGATATTTATCTCAAAGTTTTTAATTACATTTACTTACTAGTAGTTTTCAATTCAAAGTGATTATTATTATGGCTAAAGTTCGTAACATTTTTAGTCAGAAAGAATTGGACATGAGACAATATTCCAGAGGAACAAGGGAAAATTTTAATATCAATTAATTTGAACTTACACGGCACAACAGAGAGCCGCTACACTCCCATCATTAGTGTTCATGTGTGTTTCCATGTATCCGCCCCTCTTTAGGTGGCTCGGTTGAATGTGATTTCAAATTTGTATTTATACAAATAATGACTCGGAAAAAGCATACGAGAGTTATTTGTATTGTGGAAGATATTATTAGTTGTTTTTACAGCAAACGCAACTTCACCACAATCAATATTTAAATTTTACCATCACTAATTAACGTTGGTTTTATCTCATGCACCATTTTCCTTCTAATTTTTTGTACTTTACTTACTCACCTCAAAATTTATATAAACTTATAATGGGTGATTTTTTTCGTATTTGATTTAAAACAAAAACACATGAAATTTAGAGAAATATATGAAATTGTTGTTTGAGTCGAAAGAATTATATAATTCAATGTTTAAAGATGATTTTATGTAAATGTTGACCTCGGCTAGACCGCAAATGGTTAAATTTTGGCACAATCTCTGTAACATATCGGCCGGTATCTCACGGATAAATTCTTCAATATTGGCTTCCATTGCGTTAACCCCGTTGCGGCCTTGACCCTATAGACATGAGCCTTAGCATAGCCCCACAAAAAATGATCTAAAGGCGTTAACTCGCACAATCTAGGCGGCCAAATGACCTGCCCCGAACGTAAAATTAACTGTTTACCGAACTAGCCTCACAATTCGGCCATTATTTCGCGTTCTGTGTGGAATTTGGCACAGCCTTTTTGAAACCACATGTCAGCCAAGTACAGCTCTTCTATTGTAGGCAAAAATCAATTTATAATCATCGCACAGTACCGCTTCCCGTTCATAGTAACGTTCCTGCCGCTCATCAACAACACTGGCAGATGCAGGTGCGGTGTTTTCCTATGTCCGCAGTCTACGTATGTGCGTTGGTGGTTTCATGTCCAACTATGTAAATTTGGTGCGAAATTTAGTCACAAGATTACGAATAGCCTCCTCAGAAGGTCAACAAACTGACCACAAAATGTAAGAAGTGCACGATGCACTTTCTTAACCGAACATGAATTTTGATAATGAAATTCAATAATCTGCAAGCGTTGTTCGTTTGTAAGTCGATTCATGGTTAAATTTTAGACCAAACTGAACATGTTTAACAGCAACATGTTACACGAAAACAGCTGAGCAGGGAGAAAGTTGCTAAAAAAAGTCACCCTTTACATACCTGTCAATGGTATTATGCTAAAATGTAATACATAAACGGAAAATAATAAAATAAGTTTAGAGTGATTGCAATTAACAGAAAATACTCAGTCTTTGTTCTCAAAGGGTACCCTACAAACGGTAAGCTAATTTTTTGGCCATTGTGCAGTTTCCCTTTCATCTCATTTATTCCCAAAGAATATGTAGCAATTATTAAAAACTATTTTGTGTATATTTTAGATATTTGTGATGTAAATTTAAATTTTAACATTCTTATAATTTACAAACTTCTATGGCGCATGTGTGAATAAATAAATTTGCTGTTCATGCACAAATAATTTAACGAAACTTTTTATTGTTTCATTTTTAACAAGTAACAATTAAAAATGATTTGAAGCAGCACTAATAATTAAACATTAGCAAAATCAAAAGGTTAAAACTTGTACAGAAAAATAAACCAAATGCAAATTAAAATACAATACAATCAGAATTTAATCGGTGAAAGATCATTTAAATATCGCTTGAAAATATTTTTTTGTTTTTTGAAATCATCGTCGATGGTATTTTTTCTGTTATTTTAAGTAGATTACTTTATTTCCTTATTTTATTTTTTTTAAGTCAGCATAATTAAAAAATCTCACACCCATGTGAACACACTGCGAAACAAGTGCAAACAAAAGTGGATTACATATGCAAGGATTAAACTTTAACACTGAAATTATATTTTCCACAACATTATATTTCAGCATTTGCTTACATTAATTTTACATAGATAATCATTAGTATGCGTGTGTATATGAACTGTATCCTTGTTCATGTTTGTTATACATTTTTTTCTACTTTCAGTCAGTCATGCTTGTGTAATAATCATTACATGCCATAAAATGCTTTGAAATCAGGTATCAACGTATGCGCTGACGCTTTCTTCCTTTCAATATGATTCATCTAAAAGAGCTACAACTAAATATTAAAATTTTTAAAGCGAACTTAAAACGAATGTACACACCTTAAAAAACACATTAAAAAATATGTATTTATGCAGCAAAGTAAATTTATTCAACTCTGCAACAAGACATTTATAAGACTTCATATCGAACAAAATAAGCAATGATTTTTTATTTATGACATTCAAAGGATTTTAAGATTTTGTTGTACAAATGCATAAACCTGAATAAACTTACTTTGGTATGAAGCACAAAGTTATTGAATTGTTTTAAAATCCTAGAAATTTGTAAAAAGTATTCTATAATTATTAAAAGATCTGTGAAGGGGGCATTATTAGCTATTTTAAAGAAAGTAATGTAAAAATGGTTAAATATTATTATAACAGACAACCGCAAATCGTGAAATTCATCAAATTTATTAAATAATTGTCAAGCATTAGTGTTGTTAGTTCCGCCGTTTTTGTGCTAAACTAAGCTATTTGGTACTACCTAGAAAGCAAATTAATTTCTTTAGCTGTTTTTATTTTAATTCTACTATTTTTAGCCAAATTTTCTTCATTCAACATATTAAGCATTTTTCGGAAGATTTTGATGACGGAAATGTTGATGGAAACAAAATGTTCAAAAAATCTTTGCGTCTTTAAGATCTGATAATTGTTAATACGATGGTATCCTACAACCATACTATGTAATCGAATTGCGTAATGCAAATGGGTAAAACTAAACTCTAAAATTCACCTAGAAAAGCAGATTTTTTTATATGCAAATATGTACACAAAAAGAAAAACGACTTAATTCGAATATGAGTCGTGTCCAAGGTTTTGACTACAAATAACAATAAAATGTACTTTAGTCAAGTCGAAACTGGGATTGCTTTAGAAAACAATCCTGGAGTTTCTTAAAATGAGTACAAAATTCATTAATCACGTGAAAAATCTTGAACTAAAAAAAAATTCTTAAATTAAACTGAGCTTTTAAATCCGTCAGTACTTATATCAATCTTTCTTTACTTAAATTAAGTAAAGCTGGGATTACGTACTTTTAAACCGCTTGGGATTGATCTAAGTACGGATGGATTGATTTTTCCTTTGAGTGTATGTACATATTTTTTGAAATATTAAAAAGCCTCAGACACATTCCAAATGCTTGCTGTCAAGTTCGTTTACGTATGTATGCTTGTTGGCTTCATGTTACTACGCTTGATGACCCTCCAAGCATTAATTTTTACTTTGGTTTTGTGCTGTTCGTTTTATTTAAAAAAAAAATAAAACCGAGTGGTGGGCTCACGACACCAACAATAACAATATCTCTAAATAAAAAAATGTTAATAACAAAAATGTTATTTAATAAGTTCTAACACTAATTTTTTTTTCATCAGTCATTTCTTTGTTTCTCTTTTAATTCTTTAATTTTTTTTCACGAGTAATTGTTCTGGTTTTCTATTAATTCACTATGAAAATATAATTCAAACGAAAATTTGTTCGTGCTTGCCAAAAATCTAAATTTTTTGGTTTTCCATTAAGCATCATTGGTGTCACACATACTACAACATTTTGAGTTATACAATAACCAAGCTTGGCAAGCATTTTAAACGTGTCTGAGGCCCTTGAAATATTCACACTCAAAAAATAATTATACTACATAGCGTGCATTTTTAGAAATATAGAACTTTAAGTTAATAATACTGTTTGATATGTGCTTCATTTTGCCTGCTGTTACTTGTTTTGTGTTTTGTTTGATTTGATATTTAATTATGCACAGAGGGAGTTTTACAAGAAAATTTTGTTCAGCCATAAAGTTGATTTTTTTAATGGATACGTATACAAGAAAAACTGCAGCAATTGTAGCAAAGAGACTCCGCAAGCCATTTTCGAAACATCGTTTACCTAGAAATAGTCACTTTTTGGTATGCTTCATCGGCCGATGGCTCATGACAGGCTCATTATCACTAACTGTTTAGTGTCACAATTGAAAGGCCTTAAGCTGGAGTGGCTGCGGTTTCTCTCAACATGCCACACGACGCATACAACAATTAGTTTATTGAAAGAAACATTCGGTGAACGAATATTTTCAGATTTGCATCACAAAGTTTTATCAAAACTAAAGTTAAGAATTCATTTACTAAATTTTACTTTGTTTATCATGAGTGCATTGATAGGATTTTGATCGACTTTTATATGTAAAATAACTTTGACTAATTTATATGTTCATAAATTGTGCTCAATGCATATTGAAATCTCATTACAATAAATGCGAATGCTTGGTATTTTTTTAATTCGAAATTGATCTCATTATTCTTTTGTTACTTTTTGTATTTTGTCTTTGTAATTCCAATGCAATCTAATACAAAACGCACTAAATTCTAATTATTTTATACATTCGATTTTATGTTATGTTCAAAATTTAAACTTAGACAAGAAAAAACTTTTAAATAAAAATTTATTCGCATATGATCAGTTGACGAGTAAAGCCCGAAATAATAATCAGCGGACTTTTATTCAAAACCAATAACAAAACATATAATAAGAAGACTCTTTAAGACTTTATAAATAAATTCGGAATTACCTTATTAAAATAGTAAAAAGTAGTATCCAACTAGGACGTTCGTCGTCTGATTTTGGTTTTACTAATCAATTAAATTACAAAATAATCAAATAGAAAGGAAGATTAATTCCTCCTTCATACAATGTTTGTTATTTACCAAAATATAATTTGCAAAGAGATTTTAGAACAAAAGATATTATTTGAAAAAAAAGTGCAATTTTATTCTTGTAAGGAGGAGACAATGGAATAAATGTTGATTAAGTATAACTTTATTAAAGTATTGTTATTCTTATTTTAATCGGTGGAAAGTATCTGTGTATAAAGTAATTAAATAAATACACATACTTACAGGACACTTACAAGCTGCTTTAATTTATTTAATGCTTTTTCTCTAAAGAATTAAAACGAATATCGTTACTTTTTGTATATTTCTTGTCACATTCTTCATACCGGCAGAACTAAAAGTTATATTTCACTCCGGCATAACGTTCGAAATATTTTGTATGCAAATTTTTGTCTAACAACAACTATTTGCATTATGTTGTAATTTAGAATATCCTGTTTTTTTTTATAGTGCAAAAGCATTTTCACTTGCACGCAGGTATACAAGCACAAGGTACCCAGCAGATGAAAAAACGACAATTACAGTATTCAATTTCATATTTATCAAAAATCAACAGTTTATCAGACTTGATTGTATTCATTCCTTAAATATTATTCTTATAATATAAGTTAATTTGCTCAGAAAAAGCATCGCCCACCAAAAACAGCAACTGGTTCTAAAAAACTTATTACATGTTCAAAAAATTTCTCTCTCAACAAGAACAAGTTTGTTGAAAACGACTGAACAAATATAATATTAAGATCAGTAGAGTTAAAAAAATACATTTACATATCGCCGTTCCGAAATTGAGTCTAAAGTTAATGTTGATTATATGCAAAAAAAAATTATTAGATGACACGAATTTGTACTACTTACGGAGCATAAGTTCGGGATCTTAAACACGATTCACACACTTCAGGTTGGACTCGTCAAGTCTTTAGTTCTTAGAAGCAGCGGTCTTGTCTAATTTTTCTTTTCATTTTGTGATATTTGTGAAGTAACCTTGTGGACGACGATATATTAAGAAATACAACTTGATTGATGATGAACTTAATAGGGAAGTGGGATCAATCGACTATTCAAACTTGTTTATTAATAAAATATTTAAAATTTCGGTTATTAAAATTTTAAAAATAAGTAAAATAAGTGCCTGGCCCACTATGTCAAACGAATTTTTTCTTTCATAAAATTGCATTTAAAGCAAAAACAATTTCTAAAATTTTGTACGTAAGAACGAATACTTGTGACCATGAGATCCAATAATAAAATTTGATCATGCTTGTGACATCGTGGGCGTGACATTAAATGTATGATTACAAATACAAAAGAATGAAATAAAAACGAAACAAGAACAAAAAAGAAAAAGTAGAAATCTAAAAAATTAAAACACAAATTAATGAAGTTATTCAAAATGAAATTATTCAAAGTTCAGAATAATCAATTAACATTGATTTTAAATAATCGAAATCAATATCAAACAATCGGCGAATCATGTTTTGATTACTCAAAATGTTTCAATAATTGATTAATTGCACATCCCTTAAACTTGCAGAATCTTTGCCAAACATTTTTCTAACTCGTGTGTGTGGGTTCGTGAATGAAAATAATTTGTTTGCTTGCAAACATGCATGATCGTGAGTGGAAAGTTACTTACGGTTTTATCGGCACAAGCAGCATTTTTGACGTGTGTTACAAATCTACAAAAAATTTATATAATAAACTAACAATAAATCAAACATTATTGACAAACCAAAATATAGAATTCAAATTCAACAAAATGTTGCGAAACCAAACATACATTCGTAAGACCAGCTAGCTTCCGTGATCGGAGAGGGTGATTAAATTAATCATCCGCGATGTCGTATTCCGATCGCGCAAGTTCAGTAGAACGGCAGAAACTGTGTCAAGACGGCGACTCTTCCATATGAGTTATCTACGATGCGCCCAATAGAATCGTGCAAAACTTACTTACTTAACTTAATCTTACTTCAAACGAGCCTTCAGTAAATTGAATAAAAAACAGTTAAATTCCATCGCCTAACTATCGCCAGAATACGCAAACGGCGATTTTGAAGTAACATAAAAAACAAAAAGGCGGCTCACACAAACATCATTTACAAAAGTAATATGCGATTACTGTGAAATAACAATCGTTCAATGGTCGTCAGAATACTTAAACGACGATTGTGGGTGTAATAACATAAAAAATCAATCGTCCAACAATCGTTGGACGATTCATTCGTCCAACAATCTTCAAAATTACTTCAACAGTCGTCTGGACGATTAAAGAAAGAGTCGCGAAATGATCGCGCTCGTCAAACAATCATCCAAATGATAGCTGGAGCTTATCATAAAGAAAAAAGAAAACTTCAGGAAAAACAGAACCAAATTTCAATCAAAAACATTTTTTTAAATTAATCCTTTGCCACGCGAATTAGTTCCGGTCATTGCAAAATCTTATATATTATTATTTTAAAAAATTTTTATTCTTTAGTGGGTTGTGAAGATGTACATTCTATTCTTTCAGTTATCATTAACGTCTCAAACATCGTATTTATGTAAAACGTATTTATGTTTACATTAAAAGAGTATCGAGGAAATAAGCAAAAAAAAACTTACCTTTCTTATGAAACACACTGAATTAATTTTTTTTTAATTTCAAAATAATTGTCAACACATTATACGTTGCGATGATGATGACAAAACAGATTTCACGTTGTTTTAAAATTTTCGAGCCTCATAAGAATTTAATGAGCCAAGATAACTAAATTGTTTGCATGTATGCTAAAACTCGAATCAGTTGATAAAATCGATGTACATTATAATGTACACTACCCCTCAGTGGGTTAACATTGAAATAATATTCTACAAGAACACACATAAAATAACGAATTCGGAAACAAAGAAGACAAAACAAAAAATCACAACTCCTTAATACTACAGCAAAATCGAACCCAACATACAATTTAACATGTAATTAACATAAACAAAATTTCTTAAAACAGATTTAATGTGCACTTCGATATATTTTGTTTTGATTTAACGACAAACACAGACTACTACTGACCACTTGAGGTTTGTTTACTTTGATTTTGAATGTAAATTTCGTTTTTGCTAAAACTATGTTCCCCTTATTTGTTTATGGTAATACTTTTCTCTATGTTTAAAAAAATATTGTAAATCAAATAAGCGGCATTTAAGTCAAAACTTTTTCAACTCAAAGAGTCTGAACACAAATTGTCGCTTTTTTGAGATTTTGTGAGAGGAAAGGATTCTACTTAATGATTTGGCATCCCTGAATAGACAACAAAAAAAAACCTCGTTTACTTTCCTTTTGAAGTCAGTACTATCAAGAGAAAAGTTGCTGGCTCTACCTGAATTTCCACCACAGTTATTATCGGAATGTGTATTTTAGGCACAAGTCAAGACCAGCTTCTATTCCCAATTTGTTTATACGAGCTGGTCTGCAACGGCAACTAATTTTAGCTCCATGCACGACAGGGTGTGAACAACAATTCAAGATTTAGATGTATGTGTATAATTCCCGTGAAATATGTTCATTTCTAAATGCACACGTTTGCATGTTTAATCATTTATGGGGTTAGATGTGTTGGAAACTTTGTTTGTTTGTTTGTTGGCTGTTGGCTGTTGGCCTTTTTATAAGTTTGCAACTGTTATAAAACGCTTTGTACTTGTCTAATGTCTGCTACATAAATACATTTATACGTTTATGGTAAAACATTTATCAATGGTGGCAAGTTTTGCGCTAAAAAATTTTCAACAAAATTTTGCAAAAACTAAGGTAGAATCTAAAAAAAAAAATAATACAAATAGCTGCTCACTCGCATTGTTATTGCATGTTGTAGCTTAGCAGGGTCGGTAGGTTACACATTCACATACATACACACATGTAAATAACAAAACTCAATGTTTACACCCAACCAACACAACGTGAAATGTTTAAAATATGTTGATTTTATTATTCGATTTTAAACGTTATTTTTAATTGGCTTTCCAAACTCAGCCGGAGGATAGAGATTCAAACTAGAATTCAGGGGTCTAATTGCCGCTTTCGATATCGAGATAATTAGATCAAAAATTTTTGTTTTAAGATTATGGCATTCAATATCGAAAAAAATAAATAAAACTTGAGGTGAAGGCTTTATGATAGCGAGTCATCGATCGAGTGTTGTATTTGCAAACATTGTTCGATACCAAAATGTCTATCGTAAACAAAACAAAAGGCTTTCTTAGTTTTAATGGCAGACAATGAATCGTGAAAAATGTAAGCTTTATTTGTTTGTTAAATTAAAACAGTAGTAATTATGGTGTACATTTCAGGGAAAATGTGAAATATATAAATTTAAAGCAAAAATAATACTAACAGAATTTATGTCCGAGCACTTGAATTTAGCAAAAAACCGATTGCCAAAAACATTTCCTAGGCCACCTTTGTCACTGGTTTGGAAATCGGTACCCAATGGGGTAATCGTTACCAACCGCATGCCAGTAGTCAGAAGGGAAAGTGTTGCGGCTAACTAAAGCTTTCAGTCAAGAATTTATTTGGTCCAACTTAAAAAACCAAACCGTGTTCATCTTTTGATTCCGATGAAGATAAAAATGAAAGCATCGATATTTGTTAAACCATTTTCTACTTACATTACTTGTATGTTGTTTTATTTTTATTTCATATAAACATCTACAAAACACAATAATCTGTTACATACCGTCATTTGAATTCAGTTACATTGAAAAAATTTTAGAGGACAAGCAAAAAAACTCTCTAATATGAAAATTTAAGCTACATTTTTTTAAATTTTTTCAGTTCAAGCTTATTTCTTATTAAGGAATTAGTGCAATTTTAATACGAGTATATAAAATATTCCAGGGACATGTATTCTGATATGGTGGATCGCAATCAATCGAGAAGTCGTTTTTGAATTTTTTGTAACTTAGGGGTTTTTTGAAATCATATGACGATATGTAATAAAATCCTTTATAATTACTATTCGATAGCCATTAAATGACACCATGAAGGAAATCGGTAGGTATCGAGTTTAATTTTTGCTCGATAATTAATTCGATATCGTAAGCGGTAATTAGACCCCAGTTGTTCGTTCAAGACAACATGCCTGAGAAGAGACGCTTTTCCAATTGGATATCAAATTACAGAGAAACAATAATTTATTTTTCACGTTGCACGTGGTAATGATTAATTTTAACATAATTTTAAATTCAGAAAAATATAAAAAAAATACTTCATCATTTAAGTACTAATTTCCGGATCTAAAATTTAGATCATTAGTAAACTTTCTTTTTCAATTAATATGAGGCGTTTTTTCCAAAAGGAGACAAATAATATCAGACTATAGAATAACCAGTCTATATACAGGATCTCCGCCGCGAAATTATACTAATTTTTTTGTTTATAATTTTTGATCAAATGAAAGAGAATGGATCTTATATTGATAAATGTTTTATTTAATGTCGGCAGTTATGTATGGAATACAATATCAGACAAATGTCCGCCTCCGTTAGCCTCACAAATGCGAGCCCTTTTGAGCACATTTTTCAATACATTCTCACACATTTCACGCAGTATTATATTAATTTCATCACGAATATTCTGTTTGAGTTGCTCAAGCGTTTCTGGTTTGGTTGCATAAGCCTTGCTTTTCAGATATCCCCACAAAAGGAAGTCCGGGGCAGTCAAATCAGGCGACCGTGGAGGCCAATCAACATCACCGTTTTTTTAAATAACTTGTTGTGGAAAGAAGTCTCACAGTAATTCCATTGTAATTCAGCTGTATGCGATGTGGCACCGTCTTGTTGATACCACATGTTGATCAAGCCCAAAGCATATAGTTGTGGCGTTAAAAAGTTTTCAATCATATCGGGATATCGCCCCCATTCACAGTTACCGTTACGCCGTTTTCATTTTCAAAGAAGTAAGCTCCAATGATTCCTCCTGACCAAATTGCTCACAATACTGGCACTTTTAATGGATGCAAAAGTGTCTGATGAATAATTTGAGGGTTTTCTATTGCGCAGAACCGACTATTCTGTTTATTCACATATCCATTCAAATGTGCCTCGTCACTCATTATGATTTTTTCACGAAAATCGGGGTTGTCATGGGAGAGCTGTAACATCCTATTGGCATTTGTACGGCGGCACAAATGGTCTTTTGGAAGAAGATTTTATGTCAACTAAATCTTAAATGGAAACAAATGTAAATCTGCATGCAAAATTGTGGCCAAAGTTGTTCTTTGAAGATCAAGCTCCAGAGCACGGCGTCGAATTGGGTTTGATGGATTGTTTTGAACACTTTCTTGATCAGCAGTAATGTTTTCAGCCGATCTTGCAGTACGTTGTGGTCCATGCTTGCGCTTATCACCTGCAGACCCTCTTTCTTCGAAATCATTCACTACTCGATAAATAGTGCGTTTTGTTAGCATGTTGTATCTTCCAAAAATTTCTCGTAACTTTCTCATCGGCACAGTAATCGATGATTGCTTTCCATAAAATGTTTTAACGATTAAAACACTTTGGCTTTTCGAATATTTTTCCATATCAAATTTGCCACATGTGTTCTTCACGACTGCCAAATATGAAGTCAAGGCTACAAAGTTTACAAAAATGGCGTCAAAACAAAGTAATATGTATACCTTCCCGGCGGACACCCTGTAGAATGATCTCAAGCATATCATTTTTTCTCTATCTACATCTATCTTTCTATTAAAAAAGTTACTTCTCTTGAATTATACTGAAGTCGTTTTCAAATGCTTGACAGTGGATTTGAGTCAATGCTGCGTGTTTGTTGGGCACAAGAATGATGATTATTATGATGATGGTTTCTATTGTTGCTGCAAACGGTGTTAGAAAAACTAACAAATAATAGTAGAAAAAGTGCAACCAGGAAGACAAAAGACACTCGAGCTAGAAATTTTTTCTGGTTTAAACATTTTTTTTTATTTTATTTTGCTTTCGTTTTAGCCACATGATAAATTAGCGTACAAAGGTATAGTTTTGTAACAAAAGTTTTGTTCTTTTTACGGCATACATATGCACACAAATACATAT
Source organism: Gymnocheta viridis (assembly GCA_956483585.1). NCBI lineage: Eukaryota > Metazoa > Arthropoda > Insecta > Diptera > Tachinidae > Gymnocheta > Gymnocheta viridis. The sequence goes on along the minus strand of OY101440.1, from coordinate 103,861,439 downwards.
AAAAATATATCTACATTTATACAGAGTCCTTTCTTATACATGCACTTTTCATTTTATTCCATTAAACTTTGACTTCGGGGTTAACTTTAAATCTTGTTTAAAGCTAAATGGAAATGTATATGTGCTTTTAACTAAAAAAAAATTATTTACTCTTGGTTAAAGTTTTAGTCAAATCGACGAAGAATTAAAACGCTTAAGAAACCCGCATTTCCTTTTTTAGAAAAACTGAAAGTTTGAATTTAAGCAAAAAAGTGTGTTATTGTGTTTTTATGAAAATAATCTTTCGGACTGAAATATTTTTTTTAAATTGAAATTCTTTGTATGAAATTTAAAATTTGAAAAATTAAAAAATACGGAAAATGTTTTTTTAAACTTGAGGTTTTTCATACAAATTTCAAACGCTTCATTGTAAAGAATGAGGCGCTTAATTTTTTTCTAATTTTTCATTAGGCAACATATAAAGTTTACGATATCGTTTGAAAATTCCTCTGAAGCTGCGTCCGCATGGTGCATAAAACTTGTTCAATAAATGTCACAAACAATATTATTTCACTAAAACATGAAATGTTGTTAAAGAAATAACTTTTACACTACTTCCGCATTATCAATTAATGATTATTTTTGGCTTTTTTTAAAGTTATATGAACAACATTCATATGATTAGTTATTAAATTTAACAACCTACAATTTTTTAAAGTAATTAATCAAATAAAATAAAGTTATTAAATAATAATAATAGTTTATTAAATAATAAAGGGTAATAAAATAACAGATATATGGTTTAAAACTCGATTCTAAATATTAGCAAAATTTAAGGATTTTTTTCTCCACGTTAAACAAAAATATGACAATTGTGGACTTATATCCTGGAATCAAACTAGTATTTCTACTCATATTTTATCTGCAAGTGATATTTTATTTTGAATGTGTGACCATCTCTTAGTATTCTTATCACAGGTTTAGATAATGAAGACTAGAAGAAACAATTATGTCTGTGTATTTTTTGCAACACTTGTTAATTCAACCTTTTTGGTATCCTTGATACAAATCTCTTTCTATGCATGTAAAGATAATGTTTTCCAACTTCTTCTTAACACATGCTATTAATGTAATAACAGAATACTAATGTTATTATCCTAATATATAATATACTTTAATAACAACACTTACACGCACACACACACGCATATACACACATACACAAGTACAAGGAGGTTTATCTTTAATAAGCAAAACAATTGCATAAAGTGCATGTTGAGCGCACACACAAAACAAGTTAACCCTATAGTTGCAAATTAGCAAACTTATTAGATTCTGAGTTTCTCTTTTTTGTCGTTTCCTTGTATAATGTTGTATTTTGAAAGTTGTGAAGCTATTGTCCTGCTCGTATTATCTGTGCAAATGATTTTACATAAAATGAAAATTAAATTTAATTCAGTTAACCTTTCATTTGTTCAAAAAATTCATACAAGGAAGATATTGTAGTACTTAGTTTTTGAATTTTTATTTTTATAGTTATTTTTTAATAAAACAATTTACACACTCTTACGCACATTCTGAAACTTACTTTGCACTGTCATTACTTTGAAACTTTAAAAACATTATTTTTGTTGTTAACACTTTGTAAAAAGGAATTTTTTTGTACATGCATTTTTTTATATCCTTTTTCCTTCTTGAGTTAAAGTGGTTGAAAATTTAATGCGTCCTTATCGCATCACAAGAAAAATAAGCAACACATTAAATACAAGTTTACAAGCTTTTTTGTGAATTTAACGAAATTGCTGAGAAATATTCCATAAAAGCACTCATACTTTTAATACTACATTAAGAAATATATATATTTAAAATTCCTGCCCAAAAAGTTCTCTTAAAAGTGCTAAATTAAGACGACCAATTGTTGTTTCATGCAGTTTTTTATGGTCCGCTTAGTAGAACTCTTTCTGTTATCAGCTTGCAGAGGCCTTACACCAGGCCTGCTTATACCTGGCTTGTTGTGAAGGACTTTGTCTCTATTTTACACAGCAAATCAATGTCTGAATTTTCTGCCATGCCGAGTTTTTTACATTTGATAAACAAAATGGCATATAGGCAAGTCCCAGAAACAGTCCACCAACCAAAATTTTTTTAAATTTATTCAACTTTTTTTTATATTTGTTTTAAAGGAATATTAGACTAGATATATAATTTTATAAATAAAAAAATTTATTTTAAAGTGATTATTTTTCGAACATTTTTACTCAGAAAGAATTGAACATGAGACAATATTCCGAAGGCACAAGGGAAAATGTTAACATTAATTAATTTTAACTTACATGGCAGAACAGAAACAACGTTGTTTTTCGGGAGCTGCAACGCTCCCATCATCAGTGTTCGAGTGTGTTTCCATGTATCCGCACTGTTTACGCGGCTCGATTAAATGTGATTTCAAATTTGTATTAATACAAATAATGAATCGAAAAAGGATACGGGAGTTATTTGTATTGTGGAAGGTATTATTAGTTGTTTTTACAGCAAACACAATCTCACCAATATCAATATTATAATTTCACCATCACTAATTAACGTTAAATTAACCCATTGTTACACGTTGGTTTTTTCAATATTTTTATAAATTCTAATTTGAAATCAGTAGTCTTATCGCACGGATAAACAGGTTTTCATTACTCTGACCTACACTAGTTTTGGTGCCTACGATTTTAGACTTGATTTTGGATATATTTTTCAAGCTGATACGAAAATACCAATCACATTTTTATATCAGCTCTCGTTTATAAGAACTAATAAAATAAAAGAATACAAGCGAATTACCGTGTCATTGATCGGTTTCCGTTGATCTTTCATTACGTACTCACCACAAATGTAACAAATCATATCGGTATGATTATTGCAACATCTCAACTTACTTTTCATAATAAATTTTTACTATTAATGTCATAAAAGTGATAATCAGATTGACTAATTTTAAATAAATCCGGAAAATATTGAGATAAGGATTGTAGGTAAATCAGAGTTGTCAGCTGACATCTAGTGGCAGCAATACAGTTTGTACTACCAACCTTACCGACTACAGATACGAACAGAGCTGCACCAAACTAAAAAAATTTTTGTCGGCTAGTGTTATTACTACTTTATTTTAAACTAAAAGTAAACGATAAGTTAAAGGCAAGTTCATCCTTCCTAAAACTTTTATTTTAGGCTGCGATATAGCAGCCTAAAATATATTACAAAAATATCTGTTATGAAATTCTACAATCTTCAGAGCATTTGAAGCTCAAAATAAGTACGAAATACTTATGTCAGAATAAGTACGAAATTAACCCTTAAAAATATTTAAAGTTTTAATGTATTGCTGGCGTTAAAGTTGTGTTTTGAGCCTTAAATGCATTCGGAATTTTTGAATAAAATGTTATTTAATGTTTGAATTCTTTGATTGATAATTTTTAGTCATGATTTTTTCATTTCGATTTTAACTTAATATCTTGTCAGTGTGTGAGATTCAATACATAAATCTTATATATTGCGGTCCACTCGGTTTGCAAGCTTAACACTAATATATTTTTGTGAAAATATTATATTACCTGTTGTTACTTATACATATATACATATATACATGCACATGCACGATTTTGGTTTCACACATACATACACATGCAGTGTTTGCTAACAGTTTATCTTATAAAAATTTAAGTTTAAATCGTATGGACAACGTGTCCGCCCAAAATATAGACTATCGCACGGTTCCAATTTTGAAAAATTTTTAAACGACATGCTTAAAATATTAAGTAGAAATGGGAATTATCTGAATTTAAGCTTAACCGTAAGTGCATCCATTTCGTAGTCTATTCGACTGACTCTTTGTATTTCAGTCATGTTTTTTTCTCCAGAATTATACAGTTGTGGCAAACCCGTTGAATCAACCATGATTAATAGTTATAACTGTTTTAAAAATTAACAAAATTCTAAGGAAGTTGTAACGAAATGTCAACGGGCTGAGAAATAAAATGAAAAAATGAAATTTATGAAATAAATAATTTTACTTGAAATATTAAACTGAATAGACATGTTTCAGTAATTATGGGTTCTTAAAATATTTATAAACTCGAATCTTTTTAATAAATCGGCTCCCAGTGCTACTTAAAAATTTCAATTTCATAATATTGTATGATTCTTTTCACTCATTCATTTTTTAATTTTCCCATATTTTGTGATATTTATGAAACTCTCATTTTATAAATGAAGCATCCTTTAAGCGTAAAACAATTATAAGGGCCTTTGTCACGACATCAATACTGATAAATAAATACATTCGTAACCTTTATGTTTCGTTCATGTAAAATTGCAGTGTTTTTTTATATATTTGCAAATAACTTTCGTTGTTTTAATAAAAACAAAATTGAATTCGGTAAAAATGATTAAAGTCATCAATCTTGTCTTAAGAATCTCAAACGTTTACAAATATGCTGGAGTTTCAATGTTTGTCAGAACTGTTACAAAAGTTACCGCCTCCTTGTAAGAAATGATTTATGCCATCAGAAAAAAAACATCAGTCTAAATACTAAAATTCCAAACAAGAAAAATACGAAAAGAATTCTTTAAATGTAAAGAGAACAACAACGTCTACGAATTAAGTTAAATTGTATGTGTATTAGGGGCTTCATTTACATAGAATTTTGAATTGTTCGATTAACGAATCACACCAAATTAAAGTTCTTAAATTAGTCGATTTTATTTCATTCGTTTGACGAAAGTTTTCCAAATAAACCCGGTTTTTTTATATATGTGCGAAAAAGTAAAATCAACCAAGATTTATTATAGTTTATTTATATTCATTACTTTTGGGAAGCGAAGAAAGAATATGTTTAATATGTTAAATTTAACGTCTAAAATTGTATCATAAAAATAATTTTAAGCGTATTTTATTTTTGATTTTCCATGAACAGATTTTAAGAATAGTCCTTCTAATCAAAGACATTGAAGAAATAAAAAGAACTGAATTAATAATCTTTTGCCACTTAGCAGGCTAGATCTTTGTTTGTTCTAGCCACAGAAAGTCATCTTCTTTATGTATATATTTGATTGTATTATAATCCTACTCATTTCAACCAATTTATCGAATTTATCCTCTTCCTCGAGGAATCTCTTGTTTCAGCATCCTAATTGAGTTGGCAAAAGAGCTGGTAGTTTTTCTTAAATTATTATACAATTTTTTCAAATGAATTATATGCCTAGACAGCAAAATCAGGCGGTCTATTGAATGTGTTAAAAAAGGAAATTAAAAAAAAAGGAAAGTACACAAGTTATTTTATTAATTGAAGTAAATTGATGTTAAATAAATCTTTACTTGAAATCTGATATTTTTATTTTATTTATTTTATCGAACATTATTTGACTTAAATTTTCCGATTAATCGATCAAACATTTTTTAAGTGAATACTCTGTTGCGTATATAATGATGTATCCTATGTAGTACGTATACACAGAATAATTATATGTATATGAACTCGATGTAGACTTGTCCATCCACAAGTCTGTCTGTTTATTTATCTATCAATTTTCTAAACTGATTTTAAAGTTATCGTTTTATTTGAAACAATATGCTCTCAGATTGTTTCTATTTTTTATGTTTATCTACTTCTTTTGAAGTTTGTTTTTTTGGTTTGCTGGAATTTTGTATCCTTTCATAAATCGTTTACATTAATATAGAATATAAATATATTGAAATGAATTTTTGGCTTAAGTTCAAATCTGAGTTTTCCAATTTTTTCTTAACTTTTAAGAAATTGTTTTTGGATAAATTCGTTGTTTTTTTAAGGGAGTACTTTATTTTTAAACAATTTATTCATCAGACTATCAGAACGGATCAGTATAGATTTCGAGGTCCCTACACCATCTCATCAGCGTTCTTTTTCGATTTTACCACTTTTGACGGTGAGTAGAATTTATCCAAACAATTTTTTAAAAATTAAGAAGAAATGGTTAAACTCAGAAAAAAAATATTTCTTTCATAAAAACACCGAAATACAATAATAATTTATTTAAAAAATGGATTAACACAGTCTGCTTATTGGAATGGAAATCTTTTTTAATAGCATCTTCCTAAAGGTCTCTCAAAAACATTAAATTTGTACTACTAGTATTGTTTTGCTGAGTCCATTTAATGCAAATTTCGAAATGCTTAATGATATCTTCGTGTTTTATTTTGGTCTCTACAATTTCAGTTTTATCAAGCTCTTCATCATTTTCTGTTTGTTTTACATTTGTTCGTTAAATCGAGTACAAAATAAAATTTTTATTCGTAATACAAGGTACTTAGTTAGTAAAAATAAAAATTTAGATGTTCGTTAAATGCGATGTTCATTAAATGGAATGTTCGTTAAATCGGAATACTACTGTACACAGATACTAAGATTAAAATAAATCATGTACTCGGTATGTTAAGAAAAACACAAATTCATTTTTGTTTAAGGTATTTACAATTTGTTATGGATGTTATGTATAATAAAAAAATAAAATGTTGCATATTACATATTGCAATGTAAATATAAATTTTTGTTCAATATAATTTATAATTTAAACAATTGGCGAATTCACAACTTATTGTAGAAGTTGTTAGGTGTATCAACATTGTTGATCATTTCCACATCAATATATTTCCAAGCAAATGTTTATGTGGCATCGCTGATGATGCCATGTAGCGAAGTACTGGTTAGTCCTTCAGTCCATAATATTAGCAAAAACCATTTTGAAATCATCTTTTTACTTGTCTTTTACTAGAAACAACATGCATTTTAAGTTATTCATCATGAAAAACTATAAACCTTATTTTGCTACATTTACTTAAATAAATAAATTTAATTCCTTTTTATGTAGAAATTTCCAACAACATTTGTTCAACTTAGAACTCAAACAGTAGGCTGTGAACTGGGCGAATATGTTTTATAAAAATTTTATAAACTACAAAATTAAATTTTTTTAGAAGGCTTTTTTGTTTATTTATTTTTGTTATTATAAGAATTAAATCCTTAAAGATGTACACATGTTTTAATACTATCAAGGCCACAAAATCCAGATTACACATTTATTTTCTTTAAATTTATTTTAGAAAATAAAATATAAATTTATAGACTAAAACCATATGAGAATGTATGTATATAATACTTAAATAACTAATTGTTAAAGGAAAAAATATTTTTGAAAAAGCTAGACAAATGCTTGGAATTGAACTCCTCACTCCTCAAGTGGCTGAACACAAGCGAACGGGTATTGTTTAAAGATATTTTCCGAATATTATCTTCTAGTTGTTCATTTACAAAATAATAACAAAAATATTTCATATTCTAAAAGTTGCTGCAAGATAAATAGCTATTATTTATCATAGCTGAAGTTTTTGCGAATTATTAGTAACAATGAACATATGTATGTATGGAGTGTATGCATCAACCGGAGAGTGTTTTTTCCGCTCATAAGTACATTTGTAAAATAATGAACATCCTTGAAATTTCAACAAACCACGCAACACATATTTGTAAATACAAATGCATGCACTAACTCTTATTTCATTCCAGATACATGAGTGTGTTAACTTTCACACATTTACAACTACTCAACTAAATAAATATGACAAGTTCATAGAGATAAGAACTCTCTGCTTCTCAATTTTTGTATGTACACAATGTGCACAATGCTCATTCAGGTAACGGCTATATGCATTTAAATGTAAACATAATGTGCCATTTATCATACGCGTTTCCTTCCGTTTCCGCTCACTAATGCGTTAGATTTAATTGTGCATTTTAGTTTCTTGCCGTCATTGCTGTCAAGTCGCTTCTGTTTTCCTTTATTATTCAGACTTTGGCTACCATCGCACTTACAACACGTTGAAAGTTGTTCAAACTTTGTGAACACAACATATTGTTGCCTTTTGTACAGCAAGCATACGATGTGTGTTCGATCCGTTTGTGTTGTTTAGGAAAGAGGAAAAATAGTACAAATAGAAACCAATTGAAAATAGCAGTAGTAACAATATATATGTGAAGCTATGATTGTATTAAAGTAATAAGAGTGTGCTGAAGGTAAAACCGCTAGTAAGATATATAATTGGGAAAGTCTATCCTCTTCCTCAAATGCAACTAACAGCAGACCTGCAACTGACGGTTAATAATTTGCAGTGTCTAGTAACGTTAATCCCGCGGTATCGTTTTTGTGTACTCGCTATCTGCAAAAGTGGCTTCGATACTGTCGGTGCAAGCATGGAGTGTCCTTGTTATTACTACAAGGCATCATCTGAGAATGGCCAACCATCGTTTTGGTGTATTCATCATGAACCAAATTTCTTTTTTTACTGGTTTAACTGCAACTGCGTTGCCGAGCAAATCATCCCTTCTCAGCAAACCTATTTGAATAAATATTTCGGCCTAGAAAAGCGATCTAATTTTACTACAACTTTTGATTTCTTTGATTTGAAATTTGATTTCAGTTCTTGCTGAAGAGTGATGAAACAGAAATATATGCCTCTTTTAACCCTTGAACTCTCTTTATCACTACAAATTCAAACATGCGGCACTAATCTTATTTTGCTCATCTAAACTCAGAAAAACGGTGCGGCCTAAAATGAAGCTGTATCGTACTTGATTTAGGAATGGTTTAATTTTATGAAAATTGAATCTTCACAGTCTAAATAAAACAACAAAATTTAAAAGTTATCGTTTTAAAATTAAGAATCTGTTTGATGTTAGCATTTTCAAGACTAACAGACTTTTATGATGTTGTCGGTTTTTTCCCTTAGAGTAATGTTAGTAATAGTGGTGACGTGGAGCTTAGTATCTACTTGGTCTGATTTTCAATTTTCAAATTTCCAAAGTTAATCTATACCAAGATCTGCGCTTTTACGTGTCTATATCTATAATAGATACAGAGAAAATCCATTCCGCATAGAGTTCGTAGCATTGGGCTTTATCAATCCTACACTCAAAAGAAAAATCCATAATTAAATAAATCAAAAGCGGAGTCAAAAGTGGGGCGATTTAAGAAACACTATATTCTTAATTTTAGCTATTACTAACTATGATCGGTAGAAGAACCAATTCGGATCTAAGTGAGCCAGTTGCTGGCTACCCAACCCAGCCTAAGCCTGGTCGCGCCTGATTTTATGCCAAAAATCTTATTTCAGGAATGCAAGCTTGATTTATAGGCAGATATTGCACAGCTTTGGATTTAATGGATGATGTGTACCCATTTAGTCTAGTCCTCTATCATCCATCCAGCCTACGCATTCATCTATTCAATTGAACTTAAATCAAAGCAAGATTTTTCGCTTATATTAAGCCAAACATAAATTATATTTGTTCAATTTTAGATGAGACTTGATTTAATTTGTATTACTTCATACCTAAACTAATTTATTCTTACTTACTCGTTTCTATTACATACACTATTCACATTTAGTATTAAAACATAAATTAACTTCCCTGCTATTGTGTGTAGAAATTCACAAGTTGCTTAAAGTTTTTAGCATATTTTTGTTTATAAAGCTGAAAAGGATGATCGTGTGTTCTGAATTCATGCATGTCTTTTCTAAAACACTAATCTGTCAGTCTAGAACTTTTTTCTTAGATTTTTTTGTCTAAAACACTTTCTTTAAATTAATTTAACTTTAATACAAAAAATAAATTGAGAGTCTTCAGTTTGTTGTGGCAATGAACACCGCATGGGAGCCAAATAACGTTACAATTTCTTTAATTTCCTTCGAATATAACAGCAAGCGGTTACGTTACACATAAATATATAGAAAACACATTGTTGAAAATAACGTCCTTTCTAAAATACAAAGTAACTTGAAGGCATCTTAAATATATTTTGCACATAACTAAGAAACTGTAGGTATATGAGTTTCGTAGTCCTCAAGATTTATTGTTCATTAAACAAGGGTTGGTGGTTAACTGTTGTTAATAACAAAATGGAAGAAGAGGAACATGCTCGCATCATTATTAAAATCTGGGAATAAAAGATAAATAAAGCACACGCTTTTGATACTATAAAAGTAAAGAGCGATAAGAAGAACGAGTGAAGAGGCCTTTTATTAGGACGAAATTTGATCATATTTATAAGTTTTAGACACAATATTATCACCAAATAAGGCCTTCCATGCTTTTTAGTTTTAGAAGCCTGCTTAAGTTGGCAGGCCTCTTGCTCCTCTTGCGTCCTTTTAATAAGAGTATACTTTGCATCCAGTTTATATTTTTATATTTACCGATATCTAAAGCGTTAAAACCCATCGTTTTACACAGAAAAAAATAGCTTATTAATCAAACACGTTCTTTTAGATCCCTTTAACGGCCATAATACTGAACTGTTTTTGTAAAGATTTTATGTTTTAAATGGATTTTTACATAGATTTACATAAACTTAATTTTATTTAAATCGGTTCGATATTTAGGGAGCAAGAAGCGTTTGAAGTTGCTACTAATACATGCACACTTAATATTACACATGCATGTACCAGCTTCAAGTTGAAAAATTAACAAAGTGTGCTTGTGTGTTTGTCCTAATCGCTTTGCATAGAAATGAGACAGAGTTTCAAGTTCTTTATTTAGAATATTTTTGTTTTTGTATTTTATCGTAATTATGTAAATGCTTAATATTAATTTCTAGAATGTGGTCGATTGAGTCGGCTGCTGGATACACTAGTAATAACAATTACAGAAAGAATTATAAATTTAAGCCCACAGCATCTCCTTCACTGTGGTCTGGACTTCGTAACGATTTTTGTTAGTCCATTATTGTTTTGAACATGAAACAAAAAAAAACTTTCTATACTCATTCGAAGAGAATATAGCCAAGCATGTTTATCGAATCTTAACGAATATACAGCTGGGGTGCTGTAGTACTCCAGATTATTCTGCATGATGAAGTAAATGGCCTGCTAACACAATGCCTTGTACTTTTCCCAGCTGGGATTGTAACTACTTACACATACATACCAGTAAGAGTAATAGAATCCTAATTAGTTTTTCCGGAATATAATTAATCCCAAACCAAAAATATCTTAACACAAAAAACACCTCAAACCTTAAATTAAAACGATATAAAATGCTAAAGCTGGAATATTTTCAAGCTAATATCCCTCCAACAACAAAAAAGAGAAATAAGTACATAAACTTGAATTGACTTAGTGAAGGTGTATGAGGCTGTTTGAGTGAGTCGTCCTGAATATGCTTGTGTGTAGGAGGTAGAATAATGAATAGATGTACAGTAAGATAAACGACCTGCAATCTCATTAAGGCGGCAAAAATTAAACCACATGATGTGTAAGGAAATTGCTAGTGATTAAAAGTATGGAATATTTTAAGATGACTTTGTACAGATTTTTTGTTAAGTCACTATGGGTTGGTAATTGAAAAAATATGTCAAAATTTTGAATTTTATATCAACGTCTGTTTAATATTACAAAATCATACATGATGTCTTATTCGGATCCACTCATAGCTTACCGAACGAATGCTTAACTAATTTTATTATTGAATCACAAAGTATAATTCAGTGAGACAGGATTAAATAGAAAACCGGTAACATGTTGTGGATCAGTTCAATTGAATTGAAGAAGCAAGCTTGCTTTTGCTTTAACATATATAAAACTGCTAGTCTACTACGGAAAGCTTCCTACTCCTTAGCACCAGCTTGGAGAAAAAAATAACTCTGGTGCATAAAGGTTATACCACCATCTCATTCTGACCGGGTTCTCGATATATAGGTCCTTGTGTCTAGAAAGCTAGTCGAAATACTTTAAAACGGCTCTACAATGTAATTGCCATGAAAGAATATCGTAAAAATATCCCTCTGCAATTTACAATATCATGATTTTGGTATATTTAATAGGATTAATTAAAAAATTATACATATTCTCTTCTAAACTATTATTTCTATTAATTTTTATTAATTAATATTTATATTGATGTCACATGAAGCAAGTAAAATAGGAATACTGATATTGTGTTACCCAAGGCGTATTTAACCAGGTGACAGCATTACAGCAGCTGAATATTCGTTGCAAATGTTAAAATACATACAAAATTCTTTTACTTTTTTTTCTGTATCTGTTTTCTTTGTTTTATGGGTTAAGTTTTTGACATACGCAATGAAACTACACAAACAAAAATTCCTGTTGTTCTTGTATTGTTGTAATTGTTTTCCTAATGATGTCATCTAGTTAAATACACCTTGGTGTTACCCAATATTTTCAGTCGTCAATACTCGTTATTATTCGTTAAATTTTCATTTTATAATCAAATTTTTTTGAAAGTGAATGGCCAGCACCCTTTTTTTATTTTATGCGATTGAAGTGTAATATTATTTTTATTACTCAGACCGGGTCATTATTTCTAATATATTTTATGCTTACGTTATACGGATGATTTCTTTACATTTTGAAAGGTAATTGCATGCAGATGTTAATAATATATATTTCATTGAGAACGGTTCAGTATTTTTGGAGCTATAAGCATTTAAATCTACTACTAACCCTTGCACACTTATTACACATGCACGCCTCAGTTCCAAGTGAAAAAACATCCATGTATAATTTATTTCTGCAAAGAAATGAACACAGCAAACACAGCAATGAAAACGGGCTTTTTCTTTAATTTAGATTTGTGGAATTGTGGGAATTGTAGCGTAGTAAACAGAATAGAAATTATTAATTATGTATATACGTAAGTGTTTAATGTTGATTAGTTATTATTAGAATATCACCGATTCCTAAAATAATATACATATATACTAGTTTGCTTCTTTTAAAATTTGATTATTGCCCTGACCAATACTTTAAGTATATCAATAGTTATTTACAAAAAAAATATTATAGTTATGCCATGGAGCTCTGGATTAAAGTATAATAAATATTGTGTGCTTAAAACTGTCATCTTGACAATGGCAAATTTATTTAAAAAATATCTACGGGTAGTTGTACATAATGGCACTCATAAACACAAAAACTAAATATTGACAGTACTAAAGTTTTTTCACTTTTAAAAAATTTTAACAAAAACGCAATTTATATACCAAAATTAGATGGACACATGTACATGAACTTCATCTTAAATTTTGAAAATTTCTATTTAGTACCAAGAATAAATTTAAGAAATATTAGTCCCCAGCTGTTCCCTGTGAATAAAGCGACTAGTCCATTCACGCATGTAAATTGTACTCCATACATGGAAGACTCTCATGCATCTTGTTTGCAAATATTACGATCGAAAAAGCAGACATTTTTATGAATCCTTACATGTGCGAAAAAAAGTTCGCTAAACACTACAAATTCTAAAAATTCATCGATTTTAGAAAAAAAAAAAATATTTTGTTTAAATTTTTTAGATTTTATTGTATGGTCAAATTAAAAAATTATTTAAAAGAAAATTAAAAGCATAAATTTTTAATTTTGAATAACCCCCAATGCCTTTATGCCATCAAATTCTATTTCTATTTCTTCAAAATTTATTTCATATTTAAAAGAAGTCTTCTTATATAGAACCAAAGCATTAAATTTTATATATCATCTGCTCAGCGCTTCGTTGCGGAAAACTTTTTAATAATTCTTCGTTTTTTTGCCCAAAAAAAGATTTCATGAGGTTTTAAAATAAGTCCTAATAAAATTTGTCCCAATTGAAAAAATGAGCCAAGATCTTTTTAGCTTGGATTAACGCATTCAAATACATAATTAAAACAGTATAATAAAGATATTTTTTTAAGAAGTAGTAATTTATATTAAAAACGATAATGAAATTTTAAAAATTGTCAAATACGAGTATGTTTTTGCTTTTCATTCAAATTCTACTCCCAATCAAACGCATAAAAAGTCGGGCATTTTTATGTCTTTTATTGTCTATTTAGTTTAAGCCAAGGCCATTTTAAATCTGTATGACATATCTCTCGTAATAAAGAAAAAACTTAAGCTGCTTAAGCCTTTTCGGTTTGTCTGCAGGTATCGAACCCGCGATGCTCAGACTTATAGGGTGGTGTACTATCCACTAGTCTAACTAAGTAATATTAGAATTTTTATTAAAACCAATAACAAATATTTTAAATTTTGTTTTTCATATTCTCAATTTCGGACGTTTTTAATACAATTGCATGTATTTTTTACACTCTTCTGAAAAAAAGTTTTGAGTTTTCTTGTTCAAAAGTAAACAAGTCTCTATATTATAAAAAAAGTAAAGAATTGCAAGGAACACTCTATTATTATTGACTTTATAACGTGTTTAGCTTCTCCTTTAAATTAAATAAAATTATAGTTACGTCGTTACTCTGCGAATTCCTTTGTTTCATTTATAAAAGAGTATTTAATAAAATTCTCGCTTTTGGGAAAGAATCCAGTTCTGAAATATAGTATTAAAGTATTCAAACCTTTTAGACGACGTTTATTTATTCATTTTTGGTCTGCAATGGATGTCTAAATTTATACAAAATATCAAACAAAATGCCAACGAAACTAAATAACGATTTTCAAATATGCAGTTTGATATCCATTGCACGCAACAAGGCCGATTTAATTCCCCCTTGCTCTGCTACCACCTCATAAGATTATTTCGTCATAGTCAAAAAACACCTAGAACTTTTACATTGAAAGAAATACTTGGATAATCCACAGAAAACGTTCGTCTCAGTTTTAATATAGTCAAAAGTAATTTTAATTGAAAAATACAAATTGAGAAGAATTCCACCGAGCCGGTTTTTGAATTGTTGAAAACCCGGACTATTCAACATTCGAAAAATCAACATTTTGAAAAAACCGACAACCGTATTGTAGAAAATGCGGTTTTGAAAACCGGTTGAAAACCGAGTCGATCACCCCAATTTGTTCAATATTATTCGCAAGGTTGAGGTGTATTGTAGAAAAACTTATCATAGTAAAATTTGTATCAAAAAACTAATCAGTAGGCGCCATTTTATAGCTGGCTACTGGAAGGCATTGGTCGCGTTCATAAGACACAACCGTTGCGCAACCGTTGAGTGTTTGTCTTAGAAACGCAGAGTTGAGTAGTTCCGCTGCACACAACAGTTGAGTATTTGCTGCCATTTTTTCCATCACAAATTTCTTTCGCTAAATTTAGTCAACATATTGTGTTTAGCTATGTAGACGATCAAGAGAATCATGCGTTTTTATATTCTAATGCAACGCCGTTTTGTTAGGTGGTGACTACAAATTAATTTGTTAAATTTTGCGGTAAAAATGCGATAAAGTAACGAAAATAAAGAAATAAAATTAAAATATGTACAAATTTCATTAAATATACGTCGGTTTATTATTGTGTCTATTTATATTAATTACATAATTATTTCAATATAAGGTATAAAGGTTTTTGAACACAATGCCGGCTCAGCGTAATTTATTGCTGTGCATTTCTATGTTGTGAATATTAAATTTGTGGTGCAGATTTTAAAATAAAAATTAAAAATTCCTACCAAGAAAAACTCCATTGTAAATTCTATATTGTCCATACTTTTTAGTATAAGCCAAACTAATTAATTTAGCAATTTTAAATTATTTCTTTTGTAGCATTTTTATTTCTTTTATATTGCTTACATTAACCAGCTGTAATTATCCATTTATTCATCAAGCCGTTTCTAAGACGTAACTCAACAGACGGCTCAACAGTTGAGGTCAACAGCTACGTCTTACGAACGCGAACATTAGCTCAATTCTGCTTGCCCCACGGCGTACTACTATTGGCAATTCAAATTATGCAATTACACGACCCTTTAAAAATAGCTCAAATAAGCTCTTTTGAAATTTTTAAATTAATAACAAAAATTAGCTTTATTACAAACTTTTTGAATTCGCAAACTAAAATTAATAAATAGAACTTCAGAAGTCTATTGCAAAAGTAAAAAAGCTCTAAGCGATTTTTGTAATTTCAGCAACAGTTTCGCCAAAAACGTATAAATTATCTATTATTTACGTGACTGTAAATAAAAGTACACGAGGTCATGCTCATGAGAAATAGCAAAAAAAAAGAGGGACTCAAACTAAGTACATCCGATTTTGTCTTAGAAACAGTACAGCACGCCTTGTAATTCCCACACTTTTTCTTAATATACTTGTGTTTGTGTTAAAAAAATCGCATTTTGCACAACACAACATTGATGTCATCCCAGACGATGACTATAAGGAAGATCATGAAGACTTTCCTGTGAATTCTTATATGGTCAACAGCTTACAATGAAATAAGAAAATAATTGAAAGAAAGGATATGCATCATCACGGTAAAATGTGCGCATACATGTGCAAACACTAACATATGCCTGCCAGCCAGTCAACCAGTCAACCAGCCAACGTGCTAAACACTATTTTAAACGCTAAAGCGAAGCATGACTTTCATTAAAGTTAGAAAATATTAGATATAATGCAAGAGCACACACAAAATTAAAGTTTATTCTAAGCTTCTAGTTAGAATAAGACACACATAGATTTCTTTCGGCTTTAAAATACTTGAGGAAAAAAAATTAAGGTAATCAAATAGAAGTTTGATTACAAATTTTCAAAAATTGTTTTGTAATAAGTATGCTGGTGATAATTTGTTAAAGCTCTGGACACAAAGTTCCAAAAACAGATCCAGGGAAAACAGATAAGGGACATTTCCCTGCCAAAATGTATAAAATATTCCATGTTGTATACGTTGCTAAATTTGAATTATAAAATTTCATCTCCCAAAAGTAAAAGATTTATTCAAGTCAGTAACATTCAAATGAACACATTTTCTGCAGATATAAATCACGCTATCAAATTGTCTGCCAGTCGGCCCATATCCTATAGTTATTGCTCTAAACATTTTAATTCGTTATATTTGCTCTTAAAAATATGTGTATTAAGATATGTATAAACATAAAGAGTGCATACCGAACAGTGATGATAACTTGAATTTTTTACCTGCCATACGGTCTTTAAAAAATTAACTTTTTGATACCAAATTACCGCTGGCAAATGTTTTTGATTAAAACTAATTTAAATAAATTAGACAGCGTATATTCAGTTATAAAGTTTTAAACATTAAAGTGTAGTTTCCACAATCTACACGGTCAAATTTCATATAAATTTTTTTACTCAAGTCGACCGTCTGGATTGTGGAAATCTCATTTTAATATTAAAATGTTTTGCGAAACGATAATTACCGTGCAGTTGGCATTACTGATACCGAAACATTTCGCTATTGTTTTTTAGTGGTGATCGGTCAAGTCGACTATAATATTCTTGCTCCTGATAGCTATCAAACTCCATGTCCAGACGCCGATTAATTTTCATTAGTGCGTATTCCAAATCATCAGTAGACCTTTAAACATTATGCTTAAAAGCTTCCAAACTCCAATTTTTAATAAAAATTCTCGCATAATAATTAAGAATTGTAAAATATAAGCATCCGAGCTACAAAATTATGTATGGAGCATATATTTTTAGATCCGATTGAGGGTGTTCCATGCTCCATGTATGTTTATATGTGTATTTTATATATTTTTAAATATAAATCCGTATACGATGATATATTAAATATACGTGGATCATAGTTTGCGGCATTAATTTTAATGATTCTTTTTCATTTTCAAATTTATGTTTTCATTGCACTTCTTCAAATACTTTTTTAACATCATGATCTTTTGTGTCTGATGAATTATTCATATTAAATGTTATTCACTTCACTTTTATCACTTCACAATGTGATTACCTGCCTATAAATATGAATTCGCAAACTCAAGTAATTTGTAAATGCATTAATCACAAAAATTATATTAAAAAAAGTAAATACAGATACATAAAAAATACATGGGTTACCCAGGTACTAGACTACTCACTAACTATACGTATAAAAATACAAATATGGATTATTGTATACAATTTTTATCAGAACCGTTTTGTAACTTCGAGTGATAGCATGGAAAAAGTTTACACAAGATTACAATTATTCCAAATAGTAAAGGAATGTCATGATAGAACTATTGACGAGAAATTGTAGTTTTTAGATAGAAAATTGTGCGAAATTTCAAGGAGATGGGGACATATGACAATGATTTCGACGTTTTTAATTACTATAACTTTTTCGTATATTAAGTATTAAATAATATAAGATAAATATTATAAATCTGTTTACATATGGGTATAAAAATGAATCTACCTACCTTTGTATATTTGTTTGATAATTTGTTTATTTGTTATTTACTACGAGAGTGATCTTTTAAAAAAGTTTGCGACTGTTTTACTCACGACTGGAAATTTAAATAGACTTATTTATTTTATTTGAAATGCGGTGAAATTCAGGTATTTTAATGAACAACTTCAAGAGTGTGACTTTAATTTAGATTGGCTCTTAGAATAAAGTGAGGTTTCAAACCAATTATTAGTGGAATTCGATGGGAGAGACGGATATCTCACATACATAATTATTAATATCGCTACATTTGCACAACAGTGGGGTAGCGAAGCACTCCGGGTGTAGCTAGTTTATAAAATAAATATGAGAAAATTTACAAAATTTACAAAAAAATTATTCTCCGGTGTGTCGTCGGGGGGTGGGGTGGTGGTGGAGAACAGGGTTGTTGTAAAAACAGAAAAAGTTAGATATTTTATATTAAATTACACCTAAAACTATCAAAAAACTCAATCTTTCAATTCATATACTCCTCTGTGCAACGCGAAGATTTCTCGCAGCTGAGAAGATTTAAACATAACATAACCGCACTCAGATGCCATTATCAATAATAATACATCCTAATTGGTGCTTTTTACGGGAATTGCAGACATTTTAGTTTTAAAATTTTAATGTCCTTTTTTCCAAAATAAATATTTTATATATTTAGTAAAACATTAACAGTTTTATTGAAAACAAATTGAAATGGATTATTGACGGGTATAGCAACTTTATATGCGCATTTCACTGTTGCTAATACAGATGATCAGGGAACTTTACGAAAATATTTCTTTGAACAACTGGAGATATTATATTAAATCTTGATTTGAACAAATGAAAAGCTTAAACGATACCAAAGTTGTAACAAGAACTCAATTGTTTTTCTTTCTTACTTTACTATCAATACCAAAGCTGGCTTTTTTGCAACTTTATTAAGTGCATTTGAAAAATTTTAAATAATACATCCTAATATTTCAATCCATAATTTTTTATTTTTCAATTCATTTTTCTCTACAATTTCCTTATTTATATTTGGTTTCTTTGGTATTTTAGTGTTTGTTAAATTAAATTTTAAATATTCACGAATTCGATAAATTTAGTTTTGTATTTTAATAATTTATGAGAGAATTCAATGAGAAAAATTGAAAAAAGAAATAAAAGAAATTTTACTTACCGTTGACCGAAGTCAAATTTATATGATTATTCCGTCAAGTCGGTCGTTTTGCTTCTACTTATAAAATAATTTACTTGTTCATTTACTTCTTCTATACTTCTGTAAGTAGCTTCTGTAGAGTAATGCAAGCGCCATACAGTTTGTGTGGAAAAGCATATTATTCTTATTACAAAGCATTGTCAAGTTTTTTCTGGGTGTATACTAGAGCTCTGCGCAAGCACACTCAAATATTTGTTTAAAACATTTATTTTGTTTGAAACACTTTCGAAACTATTGTTGCGATGCATATATACTGAATAGCTCAATTGGAAAATCTTTTTTTTTTATTTAAGGACTGGGCAGAGCTTCATCTGTGATTTTCGGTATTTATGCATCGCAAGAACATGTTTAAAATTTGTTTGTGCAGAACTATACACACAGCAAACAACATTTTTTTTTGTGCTACTGAATAAGTAAAATAATAAATTGGAAAAAATCATTTTACATATTAATACTAAATTTGTTTATACGAAAACATTCACACATATCATGTAGTGCTACATTTCCCATTTATTGTTAAATTTTTTGTAAAAAACTACCTAAAAAACTCCCTGCCTTCGGCCGAAATATCAAAAAGTAAAAAAATTACAAAATCCACCTCAACCAGTTGTGGCTCATCACACATTATAGTGACAGAATTCGTAGCAAAACGAACAAGAAAAAAATAAACGAGATAAAACGAAACAACTTCAACTTCCTTAAACACTAATCATTAATGACAAAATTAATCTATTATTTCAACTGACAAACATTACAAAAGAACATCACTTTTCAACCTAAATCCAAATGCAATCATTCAGAAACATTATGCAGCTGTACTTCAAATGAACGCGAGTACTTAAACTTGGCATTTGTCATGTTGATGTGCTGTTTTAAAGTAAACTGATGAACATCATCTATGTATCTGCATAAATGTTTATTTCCCCCATTGTTTCTTACATCCAGCTTTTATTATTCATTCTCATTTATGTAATGCAAGAAAATCAAAAGAAAAGTTGAAATCTTTTAATCACAGAATAATCATTAAACTAATGCACACAGTGATAATACTGACGCGACAGTTGAGTGCAGTCAGAAAGAATCAGGGAAATGTAAATATCTTACAAATATGTACGTATGTCTTTAATGTACAGTTTGTGTTTTTTCTTCGTAGTTGTTTATAAGAAAATACATGCTTAGTATCAGCAAAAATATTAAAGTACGTAATACATATTAAAAATTAAAATTAAACATTTTAAATATTATACGGACCATTTATTGGTTGCTTCGAAATGCTTTCGAAATCATAAGTGGTGATAATTATAAAGAGTTTCGAATGAATTACCAGACCATTTATTTACATAAAAATGAATTTTTAATTGTGAAAACTTCTTTCTCAACAGCTCTAAAAAAATAAAACATCTTATGTTTTTTTCTATCTCGTGTATTTAAAATATCAAAATTACATGGAGGAGGTGACAATTTGTATCAACTGCTGCATAAATGTGATTATTTAAGTCTTTCAGTTGCAGTTTTGCTCGATTTCATATTTGTGTCAAGCTCTCTATACAGACAGGATTTGAATATTTGCAAAATTCTTATTAGATGTTCTCGTATAAAGGATTTTTTTATTACCTTTATAAAGTGAAAAAAACCAATATAAATCAGGATAAATTGGGACTGATCCAGGCTAGTCAATGTGACTGATTCAGTAGCAGTAGTAGGTTCTAACACTTTCTATTAAAGGAAAATGTTACTTTTACATACCGACTACCCAGCAGGAAGTCAATTAAACAACCAGTAGCAGTTATTACAACTCGTTTCTGGTATTGCGAACCAGAGACCTTATGGATGACTAGCTTCACTAAAGCTGATGAAAGATTTTTTGTCAGGTGTTAAAAAAATTCGTGCAACTATTGATGCTTGCCTTCGGCTCACCTCATGCTGCATCCTCATTATCGGCGGGCAGGGAATGTAAAAAAATTTGCTGTTTGTGTCCGAGTGGGACATTTTTAGTAATACTCACCTTTCAGATCTTTTTTAATAATCAATTAGCTTTGCTGTGCGATCTCTTTGAAGATGCTGGCATTTCATGTGGCCAGCAGCTTTCAAGTTTTCACAAAAAATTTACTATGATAAGATGGAAGCTCAAAATCGAGAACAAACAATTAATCGTTTGACTGATTCAGTATCTAAATAACCAGCAAAGCGGTGGGTGTTATCAGATAAAACTGCCCAAAAGAAAACTGCGTTAATCAAATTGCTACACTTTGTTGCAATAATTACACTTTTTAAATACTCAGTTGATGTTTTAAAGAAAAACAAGTTTTTTGTTAGGCAACACTACTTTTAATTAAAATCTATTATATTATACTTCGTAAGTCGTGGCAGTCCATACCAAAACTTCTAGATTTTGCGCCATTTTTATTAAGTTCCACCAAAAAAAAAGAAACAGTAACTTTAAAGTAAAATGACAACATTTATTTAATGAAATCCTTAACAATTAAATTGCGAAAGCTGAAACTTTATTTCATCATCATTTATAGAAAATATTTATCTCGTACTTTTGGTCATAAAAACAAATGAACAACTGTTCTTTTTCTTTACACTTCCTTCGTCCACACACACATACACACACACACTCACTCACTTCCTTTTCCGCTTTGTTCACAATACTGTTTTTGTTTTCGTTTATTTCGAGTCAATCATTAGCCTAGTTAAGCAGTAGCAAAAACTGCAAAAAAAATATACTTTTCTTGTTATTTATCTGCAATGAAGGAAACAACAATAACAACAACTACAACAACACAATTGAGTAAGTAACGAACTCATTTAGAATTACAAACAAAAGAAAAGAAAAACTGAAAAAGACACAAATAAAAAATTGTTAACAAAAGTTATGGAAATAAAACATAAAATAAAATGCCATCATCATTATGAAATAAAAACACTAGTTTAAAATTGAATAAATCAGGACGATATAAAATCACTGGCGATTCTAGTTCAAAAGTCATGAAATGTGTGTATATTAACATAAGATATTTTACATGTAGATTCAATACTGGCCAATCAAACTGAGCTTGAAGGCAAAATCTACGCAATAAAAAATAATCATAAGCTTGATGACAATTGATAATTAAAACTGTCCTTTATGTTCTCAATGAATTATTACGAAACTTATTAATTTCCTTGTAATATAATAGCTTAAATACAACATTTTATATTCATCTGCTTATTTTTCTACATCATAAGTCTTCATTTTAAAAGCTTGAAATATTTTTCAGCATTCTTTATCATTCTTTTTAATAAAAAGTTTTGCACTGAAAACACATTTATTTGAACGAGTTTTTCTTTCGGGATTTTTTATTTGCTTATTTTTTAGAACTATTAAGCACTCCCGCGCCATTTTCGATTTGTCCTACCCCTTTATATCGATTAATAAAATAATGAAAAACCCTAAAATAAAAAAAGCTGTCGCAAAAAATGTAGAGAACAAACCAAATACGAGTAGTCTTGCAAAACTGTATAAATGATTACCAAATAGCTTTGGCACAAAAGTTATTTATTTGCAGTTGCGAATTGTTGTTAAAAACAATCAACAAAAAACTATTTACAATGAAAAATGAGAAAAACTGTGAATACAATAGCAGCAGCAGCAGCAGCAGCATCTCGTAAAAAAGTATGCATGTATCTCTAATTTATGGTTGAAAGATTTTGAACTTTGCAGTTAATTGCGGATGCCAGAATGAATAATATGACACAAGAAAAAATATGTGCTCAAAGTAAAACTGCAGTTTAGAATTTTCCATTTCTATAAGCATATTTTTGGATAAGTTTTAAAAAATTATTGATTATATTCTTTTGGAATTTCGATAAGTGAAATAATATTAAAGTAAGTCATATACAGTCGTGTGGTCAGTGCGGAGCACACTTATAATTTGTATAATTAAAATAGTTTTCATTTGAGAAAGTAATGGTAATAGTTATAAGCCGTAGCGATAATTTAAATACTCCATTATCCAATTATTGGACTTTTGGTTTTGTTAGAGTAAGCAATCAATAGATTCTGTAAGGATTTAAGAATACACAGGAACCTTAACTTCCTTATTCACGACAGGGCCCAATGTGTCAACCAGACTTGGTGACATGGTGTGTCTGACTAGTTCTGCTTCACCGGTAGCTCCAAAAAGTAGGATAGTGACACTGGAGCTGGTATTCTGGATCCTAAACTTAAAAAGGCCATGCCAAAGGATTTTTCAGGCGGAGGTCTATGCCATCCTTGCTTGCGTTACAGAGTGCTTGAGAAGAAGGTCAAGGGGTATTAAATAATACTTGATGTGGGACAGTCAAGCTGCGCTATAGACTTTAAATTCTCTCGAGATGAATTCTGCACTGATTGTGGAGTATATGACACTTCCGAATGAACTTGGGGTCCAAAACAAACAGACGCGATGCTGGGTGCTTGGTCATGAGAGTCGTTATGGAACCGAGCGCTCTGATTGTTTAGATAACAGGGACGCCAGATGGAAGATTACACTGGTCTACAAATTTGGGAAAAAATTTACTGCAGAAACGAAGCACGTTTTTTTAACTAATCTGTATGCGCTGAATTCGAATCTGGTATAAAAATTGAGCTATCACGTCTTGTTAATTTTTTTTTCGCATGCTGGCAATACTGTAGAACACTCAATACTGACACTACAATTTCACAATTATTAATTCAACAGAGGCCCACATTCATTCCAAATCTTCATAATAGTAGGTTTTAAGCATGTCAGGGAGGTCGTGTGCTACTGAGTGAAGCTATTTTGCTTTGTATGCAGTGAATATTTGGTTGCAAAATAAGGATATACAATATTATAATCATTAAAATATGCGTATTTTCATTATTTTGGTTTTGCTGTCAGAAACATGGACAAACCGTGGATACCGACAATGTTTTGCAATAGTTCCAGAACTGTTTTATACAAGTGGTCTAATGGCAAGAAGATCTATTTCAATTTTTCATTTCCAGTACTTTTGAGAGAGAGAGTCAAGTAACCACCAAACCGATTGTTATTTCTGTTTAACAAAAGTTGCTGGATTCTTCATTCCCATTTAGAATTTTTTCCACAAAACCTAGGTGAGATTTAATGAAAATTAAAAGAAATTATCAAGGATTTTGGGAAAAAAGCATCCCGGGAGACTATTGCTGGATTTCAATACGTGAAAACGAACCAGCAAAATACAAACGAAGTTCGCACTTTTGAAAATTCATTGATTTTTAAATAAACTAATGATTTTTTAAATTTATTAATCGAGATTGCCTCCATATCTTCTTTCAAAGATTTTGAAAAAAGAAAATAGAATAGGCTCATATCGAATAATATAATTTGTTTGTTGGGATTTTTTAATGAGTTTCAAAGCCTACTATGCTTATTTATACTTTTGTAATTTTTGAAATTCTCATTGTTTTTTAAAAGTTTTTGTATAAGATAAGAGGCTTGAAACATTTCAAAAATATGGATTAAGGTCTACTGATGATTTGGCATTAGCACCAATGAAATGCTTGGTGGTTCTCAGGACAGTGTGGTCTTAGATACCATCAGTTCACTATTGAGAACACCGATCTCAAAATGGTTAGGTTCTGCGATTTGTGTGACGACACCTCGGATCATATATTTTTCCAATGCCATTACCTGACATATCGCAAGGCTAAATTCCGTGGACACTCCTTTATGACTCTAAGAAAAGTATAAAATCTTTCACTGAGCAGTGTAATGCGATTCAATCCATCTTTTTTTTGCAATTGGGTTTTTGTTAGTTATGAAAGCAGTTCTTATATAAACTGGTTCAAAAAATATTCCAAATAAGCTCAAGCTCTCCTCATAACGGAAATATAAAAACACAAACAGCAACGCGCTGCATTATGTGAGTAACATAACTACAAATAGTAGAGAAGCATCAGGTTTCTCACCCATGACAGTTGCATTGACAACTGCAATTCAGAACTCATAAGATTGACTTTCCAATACTGCTGCATTTGTTTGATAGCTGCTGATTGAAGTAGATAGCGCGTAGACTACAAAGCCAATGATGAAGAAAACGTCGGTTCAAGCCCACTTTCGGACAAGTCATAGCGTCCAGCATTTTTCAGATGTTCCATGGTATTTGTTGTTCTTGGACTGTTTAAGTGACGAAGTAATTGATACTGGTCCATGCTAATGTACATTACAGCGGTGCTCTCCTTCGTCGGTGTTGTAACAAAATCGTCGGCGAAACAAAAATTAATGCGCCTGCTTGGAGCTGCCACAAAGATTTAAAATATTGACTAAACGCGCAAAAGCAGAGTTGTAAAAGAAGTTTTCCCACTTTCACCATCTCTTTGAAAAAAAAAGGTAGAAAGAAACTGGTGTGCTTTCATATTCATATTCCTTTTAGATAACATATTCAGTAAAGATTATTCTCCATCATTCTATACTGCAGTTGAAGCGACGATTTCAAATTTTTCATGCTCATCAAGTGAATCATTAGCAACTACATACCTACATATGTATGCATATACTAAAAAAGAAATTTATAAGAATACGAAAAAATAAATTTCTGCTGAAACATTCATTTGTAATAATAATTTAAAAAAATCCATTATAATTTAATACAGCATTTCTATGCCCCATCATTTTATTTATCAATAATACTGAAGAAGCTTGTGATATGCTTCCTTAATAATGTATAACAACAATTGTACACACGCTTATATTTGTTTAAATTGTAGAACATTTATATATACAAAACTTATAAAAATATAAAGCATTTTTCATTTTGTGTATGAGAGGCTGCACTTTGGTTTAATATGGATTCAATAAAAAAATTAAAATAAACTATAAAAAAAAAACCTTTTGACTCTGTAGAAAAATGCTTTTAAAATTAAACAAATGCGGTCTGGCAGACTTTAATGGAGTAACAAATACATATATGTATATACAAAAAAAGAGACTTCCATAACACGAGTGTATTCTCGTTTCATCATTAAATTGAAGCACTACGAAGCGCTGTTTGTTTTATCTTTTAATTTTAATATTTTTCCTTAAGCCACACATATTCAAACACACGTGCGCAATGCCACCACATGTTGGCACAAACGCACGTATGCACACCTAAAGGTAAAAGAATTAATTCAAATATTTATGCTGCAACTTTTTGCATTCGTCAAATTCATTCAGAAATTTATAGACAGAAATATTATTTCTATGGCAGCTTTTTTCCTTCAAGCAAACACATACATATTGGCATTCTGATGCATGTGAGTGTATGTATATGTGAATGAGGAGTAAATTAAAGCCACATATTCCACTTATGTACGAGTACATACAAATTGCTAAAAAAAAAAAGAAAATGCGAATAAAAAAAGAACAGATATAGTGGAAAAAATTATATTTGTATAATACACAGGAAATTAAAAAATAAATACAAACAAATGAAACTGTTCTAGTGTTTGTGGATGTGTCTGCATGTAGGACAGTAAGTGTTCATGTGTGAATGTGATAATAAATATATTATTCAGACACGTGAAACAGAAACATACCTGCCTTCCAACGTAACCGTTAAAATTGTACACGAAAATATTATATTTTTGCTGCACTATGGCCGGAAAATCGCGTTAATTTTAAAATTTATTTCGATTTAGAAACAAAACATATGAAAGTTAATACTCTAAAGCAAGGGAAACCATGAATCAATGGTCACTACCAGAACAAGTTTTTTATGGCGTATGTCATTTTCTATGGCGTTTGCTATTTTTCCAATTACAGTAGAACTTCTCTATAGTGAACTTCCATACAATGAAGCTCTCCCTACAATGAATTCATTTTAAAAACACAGCTTTCTCGTTCCACAGTTATTGTATTTTCATCTCCTTATAGTGAATTTTCATACAGTGAATTTTTCTTTACAATGAAGCATTTTTTCAGATGTAAATTCGATTTCCGTGCGCGTTTGTCTCCATATAATGAATTATTTAAAAAAAGCTTCCGTTAGGCATACTAACCACATTTTGTGACGAGAATATAGTATTATATAAATAGGGGACTCCCAAAAGATGATAAAACATAACAACGAAGAGAAATAAAGTCCCAACACTAACAATTTAGACAGTAGTTGTCCGTGTTCAGTGAACATTGCTTTCGAAAAAAAAAATTTTTAATAAATAAAGCAGGGTACTCTGTTCATCATTTCGTGCGAACTGCTGTCAAAAGTCCATATAAAAAAAATTCATGCGAAATAATTGCAAAATAAGATGGCCGAAGTTGTACTCTGTTCATCTTGTAAAAACATACGAAATGTTTATGGCAGCATTATTTTTTCAACCACAACATGTTTCTAGCAACATATTTTCCAACTGCGAAATAATGTAAGCACCACTTATTTCGTGCGGAATTGCAAACAACAGATGATCAGATTTTACTTAGCATTGAATTTGTTGCGCACAAATAACTAAAATAATGGAAAATAGTGTGAAAATAACATAAAATGAAGGTATGGGATTGAATGAGAACGTGTGTCTTCAAAGAGCTCCTCCGCAGCAGCTGCAATTTACATTAATTGATACGTTGCAGCACAAGCTCTTAAAATTATTTTGTTCTCCATTTGTTTTCACACATGGTTTTTGTTTACATAACAAAAACAATGTTGCTTACTTCAAGGCAATAAAAACGATAAATTTCTTCTAAATCGTAGTGTTGTCACCACTGGCTAATTGTCAAAATTTTCAAACGAAATAATCAATGTTGCTCAACATTTTTCGCAAATTCAAACAGAGTACTTAGCTTAAAGTTGAAGATGGAGAAAAAAATTAGAGATATAGGTAAACATTTTTCAATTCTTCCCAGCATTTTATTAAATTTTTTTAAAAACAAGGCAATAAAATTAAATTGCAAAAAATATGATTTCTGTACAATGAAGAGCAGAAATGCCAGAGTTTTATTGTAAATGCACTATTGCGGAGTTATGTGTTTAATGAAAATGCTCTTGCAAAAGTCAAAATGCAAGATAGTAGCGGAAGTCACCAATCGTAGCACATCTGCAATTCGTTGCACGCATAGCATAATAATTTTCTGCCACCAATTGTGTGTATCTTTTTCGAGCGTTTAGCAACTTAATTATAATAGCTGATTTTAGAGTTTACAGAATTGAATGAATAACTTTAACACATGGAATAAACTAAGCCGCAGACAACATTTCAACACGAACGCCGCCGATAAAATTTTTATGCGAAGCAAAAGTACGGTTTTCGAATAAATTTTCTTAAATTTTTGTATGACATTGAATTTTTATTACTTCAGCAATATCTCTTTCAGCAGTCTTAACGTCAATTTAATTCCAGCACACACAGTTTTTGTGATTGCTCCGTCGCCGTAAAATTTTTTTTCTAAAATCGAAGAACAAATTATTTTAAACTTCTGTTAGATTTCATTACAAAGCTATATTTTCCATTTGCACTCTTGCAAGAGCATTTGCATTAAGCACAGAACTCTGCAATAGTGCGTTCAAGCATTATTGGAAGTTATTGATCCTGTAAGAAAATGTATCAAGATGCCCGAAAAAAAATATTTTATTCATAAATTTTAAGAAACTTTCCAATTGAAACGCGGAGCTAAAAACAATAAGTATTTTAAAATAAACCAAACGGATGTATATATTATAACGTTTTCTGCATCTGAATTAAATGGATTCGCTGATCTCCAATTTCTCTTTTCAATGCATTCAACAATCTTATGTGACAATAGAAGATAATTTTTCTTTGCAAATACAAATAACACACATAATATTATAAAGGGTGCTCCAAAATTACCGCAAGATTTTAATTACATGGAAAACAAAGTTTTTAGCCTTTTTTTATTATTTTTGAGAGATTTTTCAACGAAATGAAACTAAGTTGTTCTGCCGTGTAACGTTTAATTTCTACAAGCCCTAAACTTTCAGCTTTCAAATTATTTTTTAGGCTTACTAACACTTTACTGCACAAATATTAAAATCTTAGGACACCCTTTAAGCTTAAACATAAAATTGTATTAAATCTTTATTTTTAGTTGTACTTTTTGCCATTTTTGTATCATTTTGGCGTTTTTGTGCCCTGCTTTTGTCATCATCTTTGTTTATGAAAAGAACAAAAAAATGTCAGCAAAACTTATACAGAAACTTGCTCAGTATTTGTAAACCTTTTTGGCCGATTTGTGTTATAAGCTAATAGAAGTTTTAAGCAAAGAATGTAAGCTTATCGGCTATTGTGCTTATTCGCAACGCGGCTTAGTCTCCAAAGGCCTTTTGATTCAAGTAAACTACGCTAAAAGAAAAAAAGAAGTTTTATGGTTTTTAAATATTTTTTGGCCATAGTGCAGTTCTCAAAAATTCATCTTAGTTATGAATAATTTTTCCTTTTTTCGTTAAATTAATACTCTTGTATAAGTATAACTGCATTTATGAATACGTTGCAATATTTATTATACATGTGAGTGCAAAGTTCTGATGTGTCGTGTTTTTTTAGAGATGGAAAATTTTAAACTGAAACGAACGATACACAGAAAGATATTTTTTAGTTTCCATGAAGTGAGCTTTATTTGAAGCTTATTTTATTGCATTAATATATTATTTTAATTTCGCGTACATGATGGTCGTGGCTGGTACCCGTACACAGATTAGCTGCATGGTTTTGATAACTATATTATGGTTGTAACAAACAATGTATGCTTAAGACAAAATTTATTTTGATTATGAGTTTCTGGAATTAAACATTGGTTTTCAAAATAAATGTTAACAACTTGGAAACTAATCGCACACCAATCAATAACAATCAAAATGGATATCACAGAAAACAGTTATGTGAAATTAAAGCTCTTTGCCTTCTAGGAAAAACCCACATTTTCATTTTGTGAATTTCTCTTCATAAAATATACATAGATATTAAATTACGTGTATTAATATCCATACATTATATTTTTATGCGCATAAACAGACATATATTTATGTATGTACATAAATCTGCAGTTGAGTACCTAAATTATACAATCTATAATATAAAAAATATCAAACGGTAAAGTACAATAAAAGGCATGAGCTACTACTTACACTACCCGACAAATTCAAATTTTTATATAGAACATCTCTTTCTAGTGCTCCTTCTTTATAAGAAATCTAACAACAAATATTATGCAAACTTTTTACTGAAATTTGCAAAATTAAGGTTGAGTTCGTTAATTAAATTAATTCAAATGAATAAAAATAAAAAAAATAAATAATTAGTTTTGACAACAGAAAAAAATGCTGTTTTTGGAGGCCGCAACTCTTTTCATTAGCGTTCATATATTTTGTTTATTTCACATTATAGCTGGATATCAGTTGTTAGGATAACCGACTATTAATTATAATAAAGTGAATATGAGGTAATGCGAAATCCTTTTCTATTCTGCTTGTCATGCTAAAAAACTGTTAATTGAACTATGAGCTGCTACACAATCCAGCATATTCTCCAGATTAAACCCCAACGACTACAGCCTGTTTCGCAACTTGGAGAAATGAGTCAGCCAATTCAATTTACAGGTTGTTTCGTTAACATAATTTAATTACTTCCTCTGACTTGCATATGTTTACACAAACGATTTTTTGCGAATTGCGTTTGCTTCAGAACAGAGCTTTTCTAAAACAAAAATTCGTATAACGATAGACTTAATGTTACGAGGTTAAAGAATAAATTGGTAAATAAAAATTGGTTGTCTAAAGTGATTGGACTAAACTTCGAAACATTTTTTACTCAAAAAAAGGAAAAAATTAACATCCATTAATTTCAACTTACACGACAGAACTGAAACAACGTTGTTTTTGGGAGCCCATACACCGCCATCATCCATGTATTTGCTACATTCTATGTGGCTTAACGGTAATTTAGTGATGGTAAAATTAAAATATTGATCGTAGGGGATTTTGTGTTTACTTTAATACAATTAATAATATCTACCACAATACAAATAAATCTCGTATTCTTTTTCGATCCATAATTTGTATAAACAAAGAGTAGAAAGAAAAATGGTATATGACATAAGGGCATCAATCGTTTGTCAATTAGTTAATTTAAAATTACAAATTAGTTCCGTTTTTCTCCGGTCATAATTTGTAATTGATTTGAATACACATTCGACCGATCCTAATAAAATAAGGCGATTTAAATATACATGAACACTAATGATAGGTGTGTAGTGGCCTCCGAAACAAAACGTTGTTTTTGTCCCGCTGCCTAAATTGATATTCCTTATTCCTGTGAAATATTGTCCAGAAAACATGAATTTATAACTAGAATATACGAAACAAAAAAAATTTCAATATCCTTGTAAGGCCTGATTTCGAAAAATGAAGTGAAAATCAAATAAGTGGGATATGAAACGTTAATAAAATGGCACTTCATATCAAAAACCTTAAATCGAAAAATATTCCAGATTTTTATTAGATTTTAAACGCTGAATTACAACAGGAGGTTTCGTTCATTGTAGCATAGTGTCGTAAATTAAATCCAGGAAAATATTATACTTGAAAAATGCTCGCAACATACTCGTACATTTTCAATTTCACCCTTTATGTATTTAAATGGGAAAAGAGTGAAAAGTATTTCATTTACACAGTAAAAGAGGTTAATTATTTTATTAAATGCTGCATTTTAATTGACGGCGGAACTGCATCTGTATTTCTTTATCTCCGAATGGTTTTTTGATATCTCTACTGCTGCTTCTGCATTCACAATTTTACATATTTTTTTCTATGGTAAATGTTAATGCAACAATTCAACGGAAATGAGGTAGTTCTTTTATTTTTAATAATTATCGTGCAGACGGAATAAAAAAAGCAACAAGAAAAACTTTAAGTGCTTAAACAAGTAGAACGTTCAATGAACCTGAACATTATTTACAAAACAAATTGAAATGTTTTATCAAATTAATTGCTGAAATAAAGTGATAAATTAGAGATGCATCTGCAAGTGAGTTTTAAGCTTATTTTAAAAAGGGGCCGGCTGCTGTTAGTTAAAGCTGTACAACAAATGTATTTATTAGATGCTTTTGGTCATGAGTCGGTTAGAATGCAATTATGATTTAAATACAATTCGGATTCCCTAATAATTCTAAAGAAAATATGGGGGTAAATTTTAGTAAATTTTTATCAAAAACTTTCTATTCATATATTTATAAAGAGTCGTTTAAAAATGCATCGGATATTCAGTATTAAAATTATTTTTAGTGTTAGAATTTAATGGCGTTTTCTTTTCTGAAAAAGGTGCAATATTTTTTGCCCTTTTTATTGAAAATTTGCAATATAATAATTTATTGAAATAGTGAGTTTATTTGAAGTTATTGTATCATCACTTACGTGGCAACTAAAATACATGTTACATTTGTTTTTCGAAAGAAAACGGTATAAGACTTGGTGTCACCGAAAATATAAAAAAGCACTAAGAATTAAAATTAAAAGCACCGATCCACTGACTCAAACGTTTTCCGCATCGTATTTAAAAAAAAAAATACAAAGTTGACAACGCTGACTTTGAATTCTGATCAACAGATAGATTTTCTTTTATGTATATCTATTAGAGTATCCACTCAATTACTCATTACTTGTTAAATTCGATTAACGAATAACTCTAACAATTGATGTTAATTAATTAAATAAAATTATTTTCTTATTAAATACGTCTTTTTTAATAGAAAAGTATTTTTATACATTTATAACTGATTAAATCCCTTAAAACTAAGTTATATGTTATTACCCTCTGTATTTATTTTCATTACACATTAAAAATCGTTGTTAATCGTCAGCTGATTCAAAATTGTCATCGCATTTACAAACGTGTAAACCATGCTCTGTCAGATTACGGGTTATCTATTTTTACAGATAAGGAAATATTGATACTTTCAGCAATGAGTAATACTTTGCGACCGTTACGCGTGGCCATTGAATAGAGCTTAGAAAATATTCAGCAACATTTGTTGTATCGGAAGCAATAATAAAGTTCTTAATCAACCATTTAGAAAAGTCGAATGATTCCTCTTCAAAAGATTTACTTGCTTGCCTTATAGGAAAAATAGACCAGAGGCGAATCAAAGTAATTA
The DNA here is from genome assembly GCA_956483585.1 of Gymnocheta viridis. NCBI lineage: Eukaryota > Metazoa > Arthropoda > Insecta > Diptera > Tachinidae > Gymnocheta > Gymnocheta viridis. The sequence goes on along the minus strand of OY101440.1, from coordinate 103,827,951 downwards.
GTACACTTACTCTTTATGTTAACACCGCAAGGTTTCCCCAATAATGATAAATTTTTCAAATATAGCTTGAGAGTATTGTATAATCGCTTGTCTTAAATTGAATCTGATCAAAATGTATCAGACGATGATATATTCGAAGACAAAAATTTGGATCTAAATGAGAACAATCTGTTGTATGAACTTAACAAAACTATACAGACTAATGCAAACTTTAAAGAAACTAGTACAAACTGTATTAGTATAATTGATGATTTTATGTATTTAGATAAGACAAAGAAAAGATCGGAAAAACTAGAAAATCTTTTTAATGCAATCCTATCGCTATCGCCAACATCTACTTGAAGTGAAAATGTGTTTTCAACGTCAAGTTTTATTGAAACAAAAACCTGTTGAAGAAGCAAACGTCTAAGCTGTATACTATTTTTAAAAGACTATTTCAAAAGATTATATTCAAGTCTAGTAAACAATGTGACATTTCATTGAACATAATTTTTGATATACTAATATTTTCTAAAAGTTTTAGAACTTTATACGCAGCAAGACGTATTAAACAGGTGAAATTAGTAGTACAACATTTACAAAAATGCAAGAACAACAGGCATTTTTTATAACTGTTCTTTCTGTTAAAAACATATACACAAAAGAAATGTAGAAAACTATAAAGGCAACCTTTTTAACATTCAAAATAGAAAGCATAAGCAAGACAAAGAAAGCAGCTGCCGTAATTCTGTCACCTGGTTAAACGCAGTACAAATGAATTGCTATTTTATTGTTTATTTTTTAAAATTATCAAATCAAACACACATGCAAATTTTTTCGATTGGATACAATTATTCGAGCATTTTTTAAATTTTTTTGAATTATTAAAGTTATTCGAATAATTTTAAACCTTTACTCGATTAATCGAGCAATTTTAAAATACTGAAATCGATTAATTCCTTACTCGGACAAAACCAAAAGTTATATGAGTGGATACTCTAATATCTATCAATTGAACTATTTTTATGGAATTTGGCATCGATTTTTTACTGCATATTTTAACCTCTGCTGGTTTCAGTCTTAAGAACATATTTGCATTTTTCGCATGTCCCACCCCTTTTGAGCACATTTTAAGACTTTATTAATATCATTTTTAATATGGCTACCAGTGTTTTCGTAGCGGATATATATTAAAGTGTTATCTTTGGAAAATGTCCCTATTTCGTTGGTAGACGTTGAAAGAATATTTTCAATATATAGAATTTTATGTAGACTTAAATATCAGACAAAAATTATAGTAAAAAGTTCTACAGGTGAAAATCTAAATGGCAAATTAAATTTAATATTCATCAAATACATGAAAAACGTATGCATAAATATAGATAAGGAACATAAGGCAGCTCTCGTCTACTTTTTCTGTTTTGAAAAGTTTTAAGTGCATTTAGTGAAAAGTTATAAAGAACTTTTTAAAGTACGAATTGCGACTAGCTAAGCGGCATTGAATATACTACAAAAAAATTGTTCATTTTAACAAAATATTTTTATATAAATGTTTTTTAGGCCCGTATTCATAAAATATTATTTGTATTAGAAATGTATTTTAAGACAAATTTTTTATAAAAATTTTCTTTAAAATACATTTCAAACCCAAATTATTCTTTTATGAATACGGCAGTTAGTGTTTAAAAAAATATTTTTTTTATTTATTTTTAAATAATAATAAAAAAAGAAAATGTACATCTCCCCGACGGGGAATTGAACCCCGGTCTCCCGCGTGACAGGCGGGGATACTGACCACTATACTATCGAGGATATTAAATGCGAGCATAATAATTTATAATATAACAGTACACAACTGAACAAAATATGAAACAAATTATTTGAAAAATATGACCAGAGCGAGAAGGAGAAAGAACTGATCAAATCAAAAATCAGCTATTGAACTAGAAGAGCGAAGAGGGAGTTGAGCGAAAAGAAGTGCTCACTCAACTGAGCTGAAAGTCACAACTCAACATCTTATCCAAATCTTGGTACTTATCATCATTTTGTAGAAGCTTATGGAGACTTATACCGTTTTCTTTTCTAAAAAAATGTCACATTTATTTTAATTTTTATCCAAAAAATTGCTACTCAAAATTTTCAAAAGACAAAAATTTTACCGCTAATTATTTCTAATAAACTCACTATTTCAATAAATCATAAATTGCGAATTTTCAATAAAAAGGTAAAAAAATTTTGCACTTCTTTTTCGAAAAGAAATCGCGTGTAGTTGTTGCAAAAGCTGCAATTTCCATTTAAAATATTATTATTTAAAATAAATTTCACTTATTTGGAATATGAGCATACCATTAAATTGTTCGTACATTTCAATCTCAAAGGAAAAAAATATCACAGAAAATAATGTCAAAGTATAAAGACATAAAAAAGCATATGTTGACCATCTGTATGGACAAACAGAATCAAATGCAAAAATATTACCACAGGGGAGCGAATAACATCGATACTTAAGACTTAATTAAAATAAGACGAAACAAATACATCTAAAACGGCAAATACTTGAAAAGGAAAAAATACTCACAGCCGAAAATACCAAAAAAAAAAAAACATAATTCAACTGCAGAACCAAGATACGGTATGGAAACCTCTTTAAAATTCAGTATTTAAGTAGACAAGATATTTGTTTTTCCCATAAACGTTACAAGGATTTTCAATAGAAACTAATAGCGAACAAACAAACAAACAAACAAACAAAAAATATGTGAGACGAAAAACAAACAACTTCACATGCAGCAACATAAATGCATTATTGAATGTGTGACAATAAAAATATAAACTATGTGCTTCTAAGTAGAAAAATATTAAGAAAAACCCTGTAAATTTGAGAAAACATTTGTTCACTATTTCTACCTGTTGTTGCTCAGCGGAAAATTAAGTAATTTGAAGGCATGAAATCATTGAAAACGAAATAATGATAAGAATCACAAGAGCAAGGAGATACATAGAGACTTCAAGGACTGATGCAAGCACAATGAAATATTGTTATTAAGTCAAACAAATTAATTCAAATAAATACGTTAGAAAGCCTTCGACAGTTTAGTAAACGTGAATTGACTAATATAAAGAAATCAATTATTTATACTTCTGATCAGTCGCAGCAAGTGCCAGTCGTGGCTGCATGCAATAGCCCCCAAATGAAATAAACCCCAAATCAAAAATGAAATAACCCCCAAATTTTTTCCATACATTTTTGGGCGTTATTGCATTATGAAATAACCCCCAAATTTTGGGTTTTATTTCATATTTTTGGGGATTATTTCGTTTTTCAATTTGGGTGTTATTTCATAATGAAATAACCCCCAATGAAATAAATCCCAAAATTTTTTTTCAAGATTTATTTAATTTTGTTAAAAAAAATTGGGTCTTATTTCATCGCATTTGGGGTTTATTTCATTTTTAAAATTTGGGGTTTATTTCATTTAAAATAAATTTGATTTTGGGGGTTATTTCTTTTTTTTTGGGGATTATTTCATTTTGTTAAATTAAGGTTTTTGTCCTTTGTTTACACTTTTTAGAAAATAATGTAACTGTTCTTCATTAAAACATTGCTTTTACATATCTTTTTCAAACCATTTAGTGTAATTTGTTATCAGTCTCAATTGGAATTTTGACCGAAACGCAACAGTAATTTAAGAATGGAGTTTGAGTTACTAAGTGGGAAAAGAATAAATAGTGTTCTGTTGTATTCATTCAATGATTGCCAGTTATATGCAAAAAAGTCTATCTATGGTGAAAAACAATATTATGAGTGTTATAAAAATAATTGTAAAAGCCGGGTTTTTTTGGAAAGGGGCACATTTTCGAAATGTCGCAAGTTCGTGGACCACAACCACGGAGATCAAGAATCGACATATAGGGAACTGAAAGCACTCAGGAACATTAAACGAAAATGTGAAAACTTTGACGCAGCCATTGGAGAACAAAATGCTTTAAACGGCATAAGAAAAACGTTTCAAAATGTTTGCCAAATGTAATTTGAACATTCGGTATTTTGAACTAAGCTCATACTTTTACGTCTTTTCTCTAGTGATCAGGAAGGAACTAGAAATATTGACTTTTCGAAAATTAAGCGAAGTTTGCAGTATATTGCCAGCAAAGTTTACTTCTCATCCCCAAAAACTGCAGCAGATCTTATCAAATTTTTTAAAAATCCCGAAGTTTTTAATAATTTTGGAATGACTCTACATGAGGAAGAAGAACGAACTCCATTTTTTAAGGTATGCCACAACGAATCAAATTTTTCGTACTGTATTTTTAGCTCTAACAAAACCGTGGAATTGATCAACAAATACATTCCAAATGTTAACAATCGAACAATTTTAATTGACGGCACTTTTGCTGTTAGCCCGATTGGTTGCTTCAAACAATTGATAATGATGCATACACAGTATTGCGATAAGGTAAGTAGTTTGTCATACAGCAATTATAAATTGATATTCGCAAAATTTTCAAAAACTTCTAAAATTTTCTGTAAAAGGCGCATAATATTCTTCAAAATATTTTTAATGCGCCTTTTACAGAAAATTTTTTTGATAACCTTTAGGTAATACGATAACCACATAAATATAACATATATTTTTTACGAATTTTTCAGTTATTTCCAATTGTTTTTGCGTTGATGGATACTAAATCCGCAAAGTGTTATGAACACTTTTTAAATTATGTTAATATTAACATATTAAAATTGGACGGTGCAGTTTTCATGGCAGACTATGAAAATGGCCTGCGGAAGGCAATAATAAAAGTGTTTCCTTCGTCTAAATTATTCGGTTGCTGGTTTCACTTTTGCCAGGCAGTGAGGCGACAAATTACAAGAAAATCAAAAAACCTGGCAGCATTCATACGAGATGATAAGAAAGCATCGATAGAGTACCACAAGTTGTTGTCGCTTCCTTTGCTACCTTATCCACACATTAGAAGCTCATTCCAGGAAATAAAATCCGACATCGAAAAGTTTGATGTCGAAATAAAATTCGCGAAGTTTTTGGAATATTATGAAAAACAATGGATAGGCAAGGTATATATTTTGTATAATAAAGTGTTGTTTTAAAATTACTAAATATTTGTTTTTTGTAGATTGGACCAAAAGGAATTTCCGTGTATGGATCAAGTACCCGAACCACTTCTGCCCTGGAGGCATATAATGGTGTGTTGGGAAGATTAATATCAAAGCATGGAAATTTTTTTAAATTTGTAAGAATTCTTCAAAGCGAAGAGCTCGCTAAAGGTAGAGATTTTGCGTTACTTATTAGCAGTGGCGGTGCTTGTGTAAAATCAAAACGTAGAAAACGTGTTACCGAGCGATATTGCGAAATCGATAATGCATACAAAGATTTGCAATCAGGCAAAATAACTGCCTCCATGTTCCTTAACCGGATGACATTTCCAAAAAACAATGTCTGCACCGACATGGGACCAGAGGAAGACATATTCGATGACATTCATTATCTTCGAGATGAAGATGAAGATTTGCATGAGCCGATACAGCAACCTGTAACTGCAAACATTTGTGTTATTTGTTTAGTAGCGGAGCCTAATACGGTAATGATGCCTTGTAAGCATTTTAAGACATGCAACGAATGCGTTCTTAAACTGCAAGCAGATGCGATTGGTAAGGGACAGCAATCATACCAATGCCCTATTTGTCGTGTTGAAGTGGAGGATGTTATGACGGTTTTCATATAAGAGACCAATTTTTTTTTTTGTGTAATTGAAATAGATTTTTTTTTGTTTTTTTTTTTTATATATGTATACATGAATTATTTTTTTACAATGTAAATGAACATTTTTTTATAAATAAATTTATATATTATACATATGAAATTATACAATTCTTTTTCCATGTTTTCTAACATCTCCATTACAAAAAATAACCAGTTTTCTTACAACACTGTAACTGTAATAATGTCTTCCATTGTTTGGATTTTGTAACCATTCATAAAGGCTTTCAATTTTACGTTTTCCGCTCAGTCCAAACCATTTCCATCGCAACAACAACAACAATTGTGCTGGACTTATTCCATTAACAAAACCAAAAGTAGTAACGATGAGCCGGGATTTGTATGTAGACTCTCCAAAAAAAACAATCAATTACAAAATCGGGAACTGAATTAAAGTTTATTATATCGTTCTTATTCAGAAGTATTGTTCTGGCCTTTAAGCGATTTTTTTCCATATTGCTTTGCATTTCCCGTTTAGCCATGCTTGTAGCAATATTTGAAATTGTTATTGCGTTTCATATTGGTATATAGACTTTGGTTAGGTAATTTCATTTATGGTGTTTGCATTCCTCATTTTGGGTGTTATTTCATCTGGTTTGGGGATTATTACATTGGGAGTTATTTCACTTTTATTTTGGGTGTTATTTCATTATGAAATAACACCCAAATTTTGGGGATTATTTCATTTCGCATTTGGGATTTATTTCATTTGGCTTGGGTGTTATTTCATTGGGGCTTATTTCATTTTTTTTGGGAATTGTTTCATTTGGGGGTTATTTCATTTTTCTCTTGGGGGTTATTTCATTTGGGGGCTATTTCATGCACCCGCCAGTCGTTATGGTCTGTTTTCCCACTTTGGTAAAACACATCCTGATAGTTTATTCCCTATTAGAAACGTTTTTCTTTTTATTTGTATGAGTATTTGTTCAAAAAAACTACAATATTAACACGTTTTTTGCTTTTGTTATCATCTGTTGAATTGCACTGTAAAGCGAAAATCAACTCAAGGAGTAATTTCTGTAATGGTCACGAAAAATGTTTTGAATTCTACGAAAATAAGTTCTTAATGAAAAAAAAAACACAAATACGGACGAGTTCCATTCCTCTGGTTAAAAATAAATCTGTTAAAGTTAAATACAATGTGCGAAGAGAAATGTATCTTCTAGGCTTGTTAATACACATAGATAATTTTTAGTAGTTCAATTTAATTACGGGTTTTTCTGAAAATTTAGTTGCTTATCTCAAAATAGATTTTCAATAAATTTGTCTGTCAAGTTAAACAAAATGTTGTGATATTTTAACATTTTTGTATCTGCATATAAAAACATATACACATGCGTAGTAAACATTGCGTACATACATGATATGAGTATGGGGTATCTGAAAGCATTTTTTCATATCAAACAACTACTTTTATAATACACCACAAATAATGTTTAGATACGTCATATTAAAAATATGTTTTCCTTTTAATGAAGAATAATAAGTGAATATTTTGGAATTTAATTAAACTACTGAAGGTGCGAAATATTCTTTTAAAAATACGACTATATACATAAATAAATAAATATTTTTGTAATGAATTTAACGAGAAAATTATATATTTTTCAGTCGTATTTATGAACAACTTATTTAGTTTAATGTTTTATATTAAATGTATACGTACAAAAATGTATGTACAGGGTGGACCAGAATGAGCTAAATGGTTCAAAGTACCAATTACGTTCGAGTACCCAAAAGTTTTTAAACATTTTTATTGAACTTACTGCATTTTACTAAATTGCGTTCGTTTACCCAAAATACAGTAAATGAGAACACAAATTGAGAGCATTAAATGACAGTTCATGGCTGAGTGTTTACAAATTTTTACTGCAGCAATTTCTTGTAGTAAAATTTAGTAAAAACAAAAAACATATGATTCAAAAAGTAAACAAACAAAAGAAAGAAAAAAAGGATAAAATTTGTGAAAAATCATTTACAAAAAGAAATATTGATATAAAATATTAAGATATTATATATAATATATAAGATATTAAAAAATAAAAAGTGAATAACAAATTTTTTAAACTATTAAATGTTAAAAAAACCATTTACAGTCATTTTCGTTTCGTTGTTTCAATTCTTTGGAGTTATGAAAGTGCTGCCGGATTTGAGCTATGGAGAAGAATTCAAGAGCAGCTCTTCAGCGACAATTACATCCACTTAACTGTTTGATAATTGGCGCATATATTTTTCAAAATGACGTTTGTGTTTCAATCTCTGTCAACGACGGTGCATATCGGACTATATTCTGCCACTGAAATTTTTCGAAAAGTTAGGAAAAATATGTTAAAAATAGCATGGATGTGCGAACCAAAAAATGGCAACATCACTTATACGATATCGTTTTTCAAAGCCAACAAAAAAATTTAAAAAAAACAATAATAATCGCGAACTTAAAAATTTTAAAAATGAGTAAAATTAAGGAAACAGCTAATTGCAAATAAATATACTATTGAAATATATTTACACTTTGGACTACTCGACTCTTTTTCTTGTTGGTACTCGATGCAATATTTATTATAACACGAATGTTTTACGAAAATATCAACAAATTATTTTCTGTAATCTTTTCCATTTGTTTATTTTTATTTTATTTGATTTGATTTTTCTAATTTGAGTCTGATTAAATTTATTCGAAAGTATGTGATCATATGTTTTTGATATTGATTACCTTAAAAACAAGTTCCGAAATCCGGCAATTTGGCTTGTTCAAATAGCCATTTAATGAGAAATTGGCTCCATCGCTGATTATAAAATTTTAAATAAACTTTAGTTTTTCCTCTGCTTTTTCATGGAAACGAATGGCAAAACTCAAGCCGTTTCTGGTAACTAATCTGTTGGCTTCAATTCTTGTACTAGTTGAACTTTACATGGGATAACATTTAATATATTCAAAATTCTCTGCAGCGACCGCCGTGATATCCCAAGTTATATCGACCGTCTGTCTCCCTGTTGATGTTATGGGAATTTGCTGTACGCTCTCCCGTACACGTTCAATATTTTGAGCAATGTTCATGGTAGCTGGTCTGCCGACTCTAAGAAGAGTTTTTACAGTTCCATGTTGACGAAAACTTCCAACCAAATGGTTAAAGTTAATTCTGTTTTTGCAAACTGCACTTTATTGTGACGACGATATGCACATTGAATTGTTGGTCAGAAAAATAAAATTTAATTATTTTGGTACGGTGTTCGATTGTGCGGTTATTTATATATATATATTTTTATATACAGAATACTGAGAAGAGAAAAAATAATTATTAAAAAAGTTATAAAGAATTCAAACCATATAACTCATTCTGGGCCACTCTGTACATATGCAAGCAATTGTAATTCTAATTTGTACGTACGATTAAATAACAACGCAATGTTGCAGCTGAACACACAGATGCATACGTCAAAGTTTAACCACCCCTCAGTTTGGTCGGTGATTAAAATTAGCTGCCCAAAAAAGTGACAATACTTTATTCACTGTTAAGACAGCAGGTTATTTCCCAAGCAAACAAAAGATATACATAAACACATACGTACGTATACACATATTTACAGAATGTGTGCACATAAGAAGAAACATTTTAAACAAGCTGTTAAATTTAATATATGAAACGTAATTAAAAATGATTACACCGTGCAACAGAATTTTTTCGGTTGAATAATTATTCAATCAATATACCTAATAATATATGTACATATCAAATGTAGTAAAACTGTGCACTTGGTTTTCCATTTTCTAATTTGTTTTCCTTCTCTTAAGACTTTATATTTTTGAAGAATACAATATATAAAATATCTCTTTTCAGTATTAATATGCACTATTTTGCAACGATATTAAGGGTTCTCACAATGTGTAGTGAAAGCCAGTGCAAACGAGCAAATAAACGCAATAATATAGTTTTTATCAACACAAAAAAACAATCTTGTGCATTTGAGATTGCATATTTTTGCAATTGTAAACATTTCGGTATTCTGGTTCGCAATTAAGTCTTACATACGTAGAGTGCAAATATATACTACCACCTTTGGGTGTTGCATATTTATACAAGAGTAGCAACTACATAGACAGAAAGAAAAACGCTGTGCTAAATTCAAGTATTTTCTATTTACTTTGCGTACGAGCCCAACTCAAAATTTTGAGTACAATAACAATAAAATGTACTTTAATCAACCCGAAACGAGAAAAATCTCGAATCAACTAATAAAATTAAATTCAGCACTTAATAGTCCTGGGATTACCATACTTTTAACACCGCTTGGGATTGATTTAAGTACGGATGGATTAATTTTTCTTTTGAGTGTATCTTTGTATTTTGTTAGTGTAGAGTAAAAAAATGCTACACCACTTTGCAAATGCTACGATGCAAGATCATTTGCACAAGATTGTAAATCAGGCTAATTCGCGAATTTGTTTTATTTTATTTCATTTGCACTAAAAAAACAACTGCCGTCCAATGTGCTGCGTTTGTTCAAGCAATGCCAAACCGATGTGCTGAAGTTCTAAGGATTAGAAGTTTTCCAACTAAATACTACTCTCATTTAAGGTAGAATTTATTAAAGATTCCATATTCTTGCGATAACTGTCTTTTTCCTCAGATTATTTACTTATATAAGCACAACATATTGAAGTAAGAACACATAAAAACCAATAAATTTTTATTTAGTTAATTTTATAAGAAAAATAAGATGAAGTTTTGAACTAAATTCAAATTTATTTGAGTTTGTTATAAAAATGCTTGTTACTGTTAATTAAATTTTCATCAAACTTTAGGACGTAACTGTATGAGCAACTAAATTATATGATCACAAATGTATATAAATTGTATAAAATAATAAAATAAAGGCTTTCAAGGACATGAAAAGCCATATTTTTAAAAGAATATGTTTCTTTAATTTTCATTACTATAATTTTGCTATTCATACTAAAAACAATATATAAGAGTTTATATGCTTTAAAAATGCTTATAAAGCACAAAAAAAGGACACAATTTTAAGAAATAAAAAACTGAGTGTGAGTGAGTTTCTATTGCGTTGCTAAAGAAATTTTTAAAAAGTGTATATTTTACTTAAAATTCTCACTCCTAAAAACTTGGGCCTAATTCGCGACTGTTAATAATTATTTCGAATTATTCATGACGAATAAAAAAATTTTAATTTTTGTCGCACAGTGTTATAAAAATGTCAATGAAAGGAAGAGAGATCAAACCTGTACATACTTGGCCGAATCTTTTATATATTTTTATTCATTTATACTTAGAAGTTGTATGTGTTTTTACTAGGGTTTGGGATTTTCCGAACTTTTTCATTTCATTTACCGGACTCCCTCGTTCCCAGAATTCCCGATAGATAAACACTTTTGCAGTTTCGGTATGCAAAACCTTACCGATAATAATGCTTTGTAAGTTTAACCAAATTTTAACTGCTTTTGATTTTTAATTTTTATTTTAAACATTCTCGTACCGGTTTTTAATAAAAACTATTCGGCTATTAATAAATTTGAATACTGACGACGCACAGTGGCTGAAAATCGTTTTTCATTGGCCAAAACTCTGTAACTTTTGAACCGATCAAAATATTGAAGTAATTTTTTTTTTATTGGATAGATATTTAGTTCAGCTTGACTCAGTTTAAATTTTATTAAAATTGATTGAGGACTTTTTAAGGAATTCTAGGTCAAAGTTGAACTTTTGAATTTTTTTTAACTTTTAGAGTGAAATATGGAATTATTATTTTTTTATTTATTAAAAAAATTGAATATTTGGAAATTAATAATAATTATAAATAATTTTTGTAATAATGGAATTTTTTTTATGTTACACTTAAAAAAATTGTACACTGAAAAAAATAGTAAAATCAACTGGAGATTTTGCTATTACTGAAAAATTTAAATTTTTTTGCTGACAAATTTGCAAATTTGTTTACACTCAAAGAATAGTTACACTTAAAAAAACGTTAATAATATTATCTAAAAATATTGCTATTACTACAGAAAAATTTATTATTTTTTGCTGTCAAATTTGATAATTTTAAAAACATTTTAAAATAAAAACTGCAATAAATTTTAATAGCATTTGTAACAATGGTAGGTTCGTTTATTATTATTTTTTACTAATACTATGTTTTTCGTACTTAAATAACAATGAAAGGCAATTATAATTATTATTCATTTGACTCAAATATTGATTGCAAATATTCCATATTTTGTTCTGTGCTATTTCTGTTCTTTAGTAGTTTTTTGGCTTCTTCATCTAAATCCCGATGTTCCACTTTCCATTGATTTCGAATACTGGAGATGAACGGATCTGACGTTGCCAATAATATATTAAATAGATCTTCATTTGTTGAATTTCTTGAAATTTTTCTAGTATTGTGCTCTCTATAAAATCTGTAATCCTTGTTCCTTTTTTCCTGAGCCTCCTCTGATAGATCTCCAAGTGGCACCAAATGATATTTAATGACATCTTCTCCATGATAAAGGATTTTGTGAACTGTTGCAGACATATTTCTCCATGGGTAGTTGGTTGTATATATTTTTGCAGTTTCCTTAGCATAATCTCCAAATTTTCTAGAGTCAATTTCTTCATTGCACGCAAGTACTTCTAGGATTATTTTAAATCTGAAAATAAGGTTAAAATCCACTCCTGTTATTTCAGATGCTGTTTCTGGATCTGAAAAGAATCTTCTTGCGGTATTGCCATCATTTGTATTGCCTGACCCTTGTTTTGGCTGATCTATAATCAATCCTAATTTGCGATATTCATCTTGAACATGTTTCTTTTTTGCACTTCTTAACTCTTTGTTGGTTTCGTTGTTTCTTATTGATCCTGAAGACCCGAAATCCAAATCATAGCTGATTTTTAGTATGTGTTCCATAAGTCGTATTCTTGCATGTAGTGGTGATAATCCAAATTCATATGCATCGGTATTATCTAATGATTTTGTCGGGACTTGGTTTAATTGGGTTGATGTTGCTTGGCATATAATGCAGCTGGATGCAGCCTTCGTGCTAGTCAAAGCCTGACCTACTTTTCCATCTATCATTGTCAGCACTAATTGGTAGCTTACTTCAATTTGCTGCCCATCCAACTGTAATTGTAATGGCTGTAGTGTTGCAATTTGGGTCTTGATATCACTAACTTCTTTGTTAATGGCATCATGAGTTTCTTTTTTGAATTCAAATTTGATTGGCCTGCAGTATTTCGTAGAAGATGGTGTCTCATTTTTCCAAATATTCATTGTTTGCGTTGTACTAGTCGAAGGCTCTGAATCTTCCAAAATCTTTTTCAATCGCAATGGTACAAATGATACCATGAACATATCTGAGTCTGAAATATTTTCACATACAACTTGTTTGTATTGTTTTTGTCCTGAAGAACCATCACATCCCCATTTACAAAAAAGAATTAACTTTGTGTTCCCATATTTCTTTAACGCATTTCCTACATGGTATTTCCTACATCTAGATACTTGTTATTCACACATTGATCTTTAATTTCATAGCAGGTAGTGCTTAAATTTAACAAAACAGCACATGTTGTCCAGACCTTAATATCAGGTAAAACTGATTAGTATCTCGCCAATATTTGTTGTTGTTGTTGGGTTGTTTTTTCTTTAGTGGTTTAATGTCCGGATTATTGTTATAAAATTTTTTATGACTTTGGTTGACCCTAACATTTTATAACAGGTAAATTTAGAAAGATATCATATGTTTGCTGTAGAACCTATTGTGATAATTTTATTACCAATTTTTGGCTGATTAAAACAAAGCCATTAAACCCTTTCGCAGGTATTATATTTAATTTTTTTAGTTTTACGTAGTCTAAAGTAAAAAACATCAACTTTTAGGCAAAAAAGTGAAAATTATATACACCATTGTATACGAGTACTTTGGAGTAATTTCATTAAAATGAAAAAAGTGTTCTACAGACGGCTCGTCGCGGGTGCAAAAGTATATATAGCGTTAAAGAGGACACTTTCACCTTTCTCCGGGTGGTATACATTTCTTGTTCCCTTTTGTTCCCTAGAAGTTCTATTCCACTAAAGTTTAAATTTGAGAAAAATATAGTAGTTTCATAAATATTCCGTAACGCCCTTAATATTAAACGCTAGAGCTCTGACCACTTACAAAAACTAAAGACTATAATCCTACCAACATTATAAAAAAGACCGCAGGCCATTATCGATGATAGCTTGCGAGTAGTAACCATTTATTTTTGATAAAAAACAAAAGAAAAACACCTTTTTCTGAAATTAAAAAAACCGTTGAGTTTGACAGCATGCCACGCTCACAATTATCAATAGTTTAACCTAATTTTTTGGCTACCTTAATCTGGATATATTAGCTGCAAAAGGGCGTAAAAATTTTAAAAATCGGTGACAAAAAAAAATTTGAGTTTTGGCCAATGAAAAACGATTTTCAGCCACAGTGCGACGCAAAGTCAACTGTGCGGTCGCAAAACTTTCCAAAATTGCTTTATTTATGTTATTTATATTAATTAAGAAACGATTAAACGATTGTTCTGATATTGTGAATTAAACGATCTATTTAAAATTTTACTTTCATGTATTTTTCGAGGCGAACAATTTTAAGATCGATTCTGAATTATTTCATATGAATCAAAATCATTTTCTCTCTCATTTACCTTGTTTACACTTTCTGTAATGTCTGCTAAAGTTTTATTTACATTCAAGATAATATTGAAAATTTATTAATATCTCGATTTTTCAAATTTTCCCGTTAGTGTGAGTTTGTCCTTTTATTTGAATTCCCGATTACCACAGCCTTGTGTTTACCTTTGCAATTTTCTTACGCTCAGCTGAGTTTTCCGTATGATAATTAATGATAAAACGCTAGTATCAATTAAACATTTCACTTGATTGAATATGCATTTGCTTGTGTCTATTTTAGTTTAGAAAACATCTTTTGGACGGTTTAAGAATTTCTACTAGAAATTATTAATGTTGTTAATTGTCCTTTATGTTTACTTTTAAGCCACATTGTGGTTTCGTACAATCCTCATATTTCTCATTGAAAACATAATTTACTGCATGATGGTAGGTAAGTATCTGTACATACATACTACATAATATGTAGCTGTTAAATTATGTAATTTCTTATAAAATGTTTCTATATTCTATACTCATACTTTATTTGCTTTTGTAGAACTGCATACATACATAAATACAGCAATATGTTTGTCTAAATTAATCCTGGGAATAGTTGCTAATGTGGCTTTAGACGGCCAGCTTTTTACATCTGAATTGTCAGTTTTGCGTATAATATTTGCTTGTAAGCATACATTTCTAATTGCGTGTCATCTGGCATTTCATGCGCTTTTTACAGAATTGATGTTTGAAAAGGATTATGCAGCATGTATGTATATGTTTTGCAGTGGGAAATTTGACAAGTTAGATGTAAGAAGCAGGCCCGCCCACCTTTAGAAAATAGGATTAACATAGAACTTAATAAAATTGGTATTTATTATGCAGAAAATGCTGCGTAAAAGTGAAAGAGATGCTTCTTCCAATAATAATCTATATTACTTACTGATAGATAAACACGTCTTTTAGATTCCTTTTATGCCCGATTTTGGAGAGGTTTATATATTTTTACAGGTTTTTTATATAGATATGCACAATCCTAATTTTATTTAAATCGGTTCAGTATTTTGGGAGCTTTAAGCGTTTAAAGTTGCTTCTAATGCGTGCACACTTATTGCACATTAATGTATTAGCTTTAAGTGGAAAAATAAACAAATTGTGCATGTGTTTTTAACCAAATTGCTTTTGCATAGAAATGAGACAGAGCATTTCGATATACATATACCTTTAATAAGTTTAAATTTATTTATTTACGAGTAGAATGTGCCTTATTCACAAACGATTAATAAAGTTAATGTGTACATTAAAACCGGTTTTCCCATATAAAAAAATCCAACATTAAACCTACTATTACTTTATTAATCGTTTGTGAATAAGGTCGTTAATATTTAATTCTACAATATAGCCGAATGCGTCAGTCATAGGAAATACTAATAATATTGAACGAAAACATGGATCTCTTCAGAAGTCTAATTTAAATTTAATTCCTGAGAATGTTTATGTACATACATTTGGGATAGATAAAATAAAACAAGCTAAATGCCCCCTCATTCCCAGTTTAGCGTTTCGGACTTAAAGCGGCAGTTAGACACGTAATGTATCTATATGCATTTGTGCACAAAGAAAGGCACACGTACATGTCGTTTGTAATATTGAAGAATATTTAAATGTTTGTGATTTTTGTGAAAATATTGTGGCACTATTATTGAGACGGAATTTGGAAGTGTCTAGCAGCGTACACATACTCGTACTTCCAATAAACAATCCACAACAAATTTTAATTTGCTTTACTCTCTTCCAGTTTGACTCATTAATATTTTAATCTCGTGCTCCATCTATAAAAGTTTTGGTCTCTTGTGTTTTTTTTTTGTATAAACAACAAATAAGAGTTAAAAAAAAATAATCAAAAAACATATTTAAAAAAAACCCGTGATAAAAGTTTCCATGAACTCAATAATAAATTCTAAATAGAATTTTGTTGACATTCAGATTGATTGGCAACGAAAGTTTTAATCAAACAATCACACTTGTATTTATTAAGATTCCAAACCACACTCGTTGGCTTCTAAAAGTGGAGCCTGTATCAAAATAAGAGATGCTGAAGTGTGTTTTCCACACAAAAACGACAAACAAAACAAAACTCTATTTAATTATGTATGTACATTAGGGCGATCACTTTTTTTGAACCTCATTCTCCCATTCTCTGTCTTACGGGAAATATTGTTTTGATAATAAGCAACAGAAATATTCGTCGTATGAAAAACGTATACAAATATCTTGTTTACTCACCTCTTGAGAGGGGAATACATTCTTATTTTTCCATTGATGATAAATTAGAAACTTTAAGTCGTTTTCTGACGAATTTTTTTTAGATATGACTACGTTGCAATAAAGGAGCAATATGCATGTATGCAAATAATAACAATACATGGTTATGAGGAATAAAGGAAATAAACTTCAAGTTCAGCGTACGCGATGTTTTACAAAGTGGACTATTTTAATTGCACGTTCAGCACACATATTAATGGGTTGTTGATTTGAAATAGCAGATGGTTTTCGTATCCAATGTCTGATGAAACACTCGCAAGCTTCCGCAAAATTTATTTGACCATTCAAAATTATTTGACCATATAAAATCAGGCTTTCTATCCACTTTCATTCTCAAAAGCTAAAAATAAATTTAAAAAAATATAAAATTTTAAGATGGTCCAGTTGACAACGCTGCCATGAATATTTTGGGTATCATCATAAAACTTACCAAGCTAGATTTTAGTTAAATAAATAAGAACATATTGTTCATAATGTTAGTGAGTCAAGTTTTATGGGGGCTTCAAACTATCTGTCAATTGATGTACAATATTTTATAGGCTTAATGTTGGTTTAAAAATAAGGAACCACAATTTTGCTATGCCCAAAATTTTCTTAGAATTTTTTTTAATATTTTTCAGAAATGTCAAATATTAACTTGAGAAATAGCGCGTTACAAATTAAGATTAAACTCTAGTTTAATAATTTCCATCAACAAAAATTGGTAATATTTTGCTTGATACCTACTTGCATTAAATATTAACAAAAATATACTGTGAATGTCTGACATTACTTTCGTATTCAAAATTATGTTGTCATTTAAATAGTTTTCTTTCTTTTGGATGCAAACAAAAACCCAACAATGACACAATTTTAAAGGTCTTATTGGCTTTGTCTTTCAAAACATTTCCAAACATGCATTTAACATCAATAACAGACAAAAAAAAACAAAAATTTTGCAGACAATGACCTTTGTAACTTGTAATACAAAAACAAAAGCAGAAAAAAACAGGACGTGCCTTCCTTTTTCATGTGACATGGAGAAGGGAATTAGTCTTTTGCACCAACAATCTAATATCGAAAAATTCAAAGAGAACATATTCAAGTATGCAAACAAAAATTACACGATGAACAAATTATCACCGAATCAATACAAAAAGTACAACAAAGCACGCAAAATTAATGAACAAATAAAAAAAATTATCACATGCTTTAAAATGTTTGTACTAATATTTCAAAACAAAAAGCCGGTATTTATCTAAAACGGAACACTCTTGCTTTAAATGAGCAAATAACCTTTACTAACGCTCTACTAAATTGTTAGCTCTCTCTCGCTCTCTTAATTGTTATTAAGACCAGCGCTGCCACTTACTGAATTAATATTCATAACCGGAATTACTTGCAAATAACTTGTTAATTTTGAATAATTTTACTTCTGGGTAAAATTGCATACAAATAAATAAAATTGTGTTGTAAATTTCCCTAATTATGCTTTCTTGTTATTTGGAACATTGGAACTTCGTCAGCCTATGTTATTATCTTTTTATCCTCAAAACTAAGAATTCTGAAATAAAACATGATAACATATTGCAAAATAATAATAGTTTTAAGTATTAGAATTTGTTTTTGTTTTAAATGCAATTTCACGAAAGAACGAATTCGTTCGACATCGTAGGCCTGGCAGGTAATATTCATTCATCCGATTGTATAGATATTTTTTGTCAATAGCTTAGTAAGTTTTGCAATAATTTTCAGCTAACAGGTGTGGAACTTATTGGGCTATTTTTTTAAAGAGTGCATTGAAAATGTGCAATACAATGATTTTTTTATAAATAGTGAATTTATTAGAAATGATTGTATCGTCACTTACGGGTAAAAATTTTTGTCTTAAGAAAACATTAACTAGCAATTTATTTGATAAAAAGTAAAAGAAAAGCTGTTACATATTTTTAGAAGAGAAAACGGCATTAGAATTTTTATTCGGTGGCAACACTTTCCCTCTGAGAGTAAGAGAGATTTTTTATTAATCTATTACAATTTCATTTCAGCCGTTGTGTTGTTGCATTGTCGGTATGCAATTTTTTATTTAATGTTTCTTTAGTGGCCCACTAGTACAGCATTAAAACATATGCTTTTAAAACTGGAGTTCAGTTATCTATGAGAATTCAAAGTGGTCGTGCGTGGGAACGGTAATATTTATCTGAAGGCAATAAATGTTCGTAATAAAAAAATTTTAAAATATTTATGTATGTACATGCCAAAGAAAATAAAAAGATAAGCTTTAAACAAAATTAAATTGATAAAAAAGAAATAAAATAAAGTTTTTAAGCTCAATAGAAAAAGTTTGGTAAATTTTATTTAAACCAAAAAAAAAACGTGCTAAAAATTTTTATTTTTTAAATAAGCTTTTATCATGGCTCTATAAGATGGCAAATATTTTTTAGTTAATGTGAAACGCTTAAATGTACGTATGTATGTACGAGTGTGTACATATTTTATGTTAGTGTTGTGATTTTTAGTGTGTAAAATTCAAAAATAAATTAAAAAACGTAATTAAAAAACAAGCAATTTAGTAAATTATTTCTGGAAAAATCTAATGTTTAAATCAAATAAAAAGTTGGCTTTTTTATAAATAATAACAAACTACAAAACAAAAATAAATTTCCCAAAAATTTTTAGCATCTTGTTGGAAAAAAACAAAGTTCCCTTGAAATTTAGTACGGTAATGTTTTTTTCGTTTTATTGTATTTGTTTTAATATCAGAAATTGTTTTTGTTTTTAGTAAGATTTTACTCTTCCTTTTGAGCTACTCATCGCATTCTAAGCTCTCGTTTAAATAATAAAATATCAATCATTATTGCTTTTAAGTGCTTTGGGGTTTTTAGTATAAAACTAGTTTTTTGCTTGATTTTTTCCAATTTTTTCCATTTTGCTATTTAGTTTGCTTAATGTTTGTTATTTTTTTTTTTGCTTTTTGTTTAATCTTTGTTTTGTAAAACCCGCTCTTTTTTGCAATTACGCTGGTAATAATGTGTCTTCCTTACTTTAACAGTTGAAATTACAGTTTTTTTTTTGTTGTTGTGTTTTGTTTTCGTTTTCGTTACTTTTTTATTTCTGTGTTAACAAGTGTTTTAACTGTTGTTTATTTATAAGCTTTAATAATATAATTTTTCTTTGAAAATTTTCCCTCGTAATTTTATATTATAATTTTTTCTGTTTGTGTTTGTGTTGCTTTCAGTAACTAAAGTTGTTTATTACTTTGCAAAAATTATGCAGTTTTTTTGTTTATTTTATTGAAACGTGTTATGTATGCATGTAATTTATTAATAGGAACATATGTACCTACGTACCTATGTATGTATATATATTTCGTTCTAGGTACTATACATTTATAATTACATATTTATTTAGGTTAAAAGGTCACCTCATTAGTAACCGCACATTGAACAAACATATACTGGTACATATACATATGTATGGATGTATGTACATACATACATATGTATTTATGTAATTTTTTCAAATTAATTTTTCAGGAGACTACAGAAAAACCAAAAATCTTAGATACATGCACCTATGAACATATACTTATGTATGTCAATTATTCGTGTTTTTTTATTTGTTCGAATAAAATTTCATGTTCAAATAAACAAATAATTTTAAATTTTGTTTCGAATTATTCGAACAAACAAGGAATAAAAAATTTTATTCGAATAATTAAAAATAAAACTAAGTAAAAAAACTACACATTTATTTATTAGTTTAGCTTTTTTAACACAAAAAAATCTATTATACAAAAAAAACTTATTGAAAACGAAATTAAATTCCTTAAAAATATATATGTACAAATACATACATACGTATGTACATATGTTTTAAAATCAAGTAGAAATATTTTTAAAATACAAAATTAAGCATTTAAAACAAAAATATTTAATTTTAAAACAAAATAAAATAATCAAACCTAACAAAATTTTTTCTTCTTTAAAATTGTTTCTTCTTGATTTAAAAAAAAACTGTTTTGAGTACATACGTTAATACAAGTATGTATCTTTTAATAAAAGCACTTATTCTAGCTTTTTAGCTTGTCGACGATTCTTCGTTTTATTTTTAATAAAAGAAAAAATAGACAATTTTCTATCACAAATTGTTTATGTTGGTGATACAGTTAAAATAGCAGTTAGTGTGTTCTTTTCTTTTATTTTTCTAAATAGTTCAGATCATCATCAATACTGTTAACGATTTTTGCGTTAGTACAATTTCTTACTTTATGTATAGACTCATTTACATCAATTAATAAAACGTTAATTCTTCATCGTAGTTGAGGTCATTCGCAATATTTTTATCACAAAATAATCGTGAAAACAAATTATTTGCGTTCTCCTTTTGTTTCGCTTCTTGTGGCATATTTTAAAAAGCTGGTAATGGATGGGAAATTCGCAAAGCTTAGGAATAATATTAAAGTATTTAATAATTTTATACATCGTTGTCTGACGACAATCCCAGTATCTACATACATATATATATATATATATATATATATATATATATATATATATATGTATATATACATACATATTTGAAACTATAGGCTCGCGGTGCAATTTGATGAAGATGAACATGATTAAAATATGTATGTATCGTATATATGTATGTCATAAAATTTGGTAATAACAATTTCAGTAAAAAATCCTAGAATAATTAGGAAGGATCTCAGTAAAAACATTAATAGAAGTGAACATACATATGTAGCTCAGTAAGCACGTATATTAGGGCGTCCAGTCGTCTCATGACGAAATGGAAGAGCATTAAAATTATTGCCCACCTTACATATGTATATACGAAATACCCAAATATTATAAAAACTAAAAGGCAATCGAAAATATTTTGACAATATTTTCTAACTTCCAAAAAATAGCTCTGAAATGTCCACAAACTATTAGGATGATTTTGAGTCCTGAGCTATCTCTATTTTATTCTCTGGGCTTAACGGAAATACAGCCTAAAATCCTTCAATCAACCCATTTTTCAACAGTTGTCGATTAATATAAATAAAAAATTTTTGTTACAACGAGTTTGCGAGATTATTTAATTTTTGCTCGGGTTCAAAGTAGTTTATTTTAAAATCATTCTGAAACGTTTGATACCAGAGAAATATCAGACTCAAAAACATTACGTTATTGTAAAGACGAGTACAGATTTATTTATGTGTGTATGTTATTAAAAATTTCTTTAAGGGAAATCGGTCCAGAGACACTTTTGAAATTGTTGTTTTTATTTAACTTGAAAAAAATTTAAAAGTTTTCTGTGAAGCCTACTTTTGTTGCTGTTCTTTTTCATATTTGAATACAAATAAATTTCAAAATTTTCTGTAATGATGGGGTTTTTGTCAAATATAATATTCAAATCAACGCAGATCTTATTCGACTTCATTAGCAGTAACCGCTCGATGATAGTGACATGATTAAAACAAATTTTTAACTTGAAATAGATACATAAAAAAATAATAATGATTAATTTGAAATAACCAAAATAACAGACTTTTATTAAGTTTAAAAAGTCATGTTTTATGTTTTAAATATTTAACATAATGTTCTATTTTCAAAGGCAATTAAAAATGCGAATAATCTAATGTAAATATAATAGTGATTTTATGAAATGTTCTACACAGATAAAAATAATCATAAAAACCCAAACCAGCTATTCAAATGTATTTCCAAAGTTAAAGATCATGAAGATGTTAAATTATCCGCTTCTTAAATTTGTAGTCCAGAAAAAAAACATGAGAAACCACACAAGATTTATTCAAATATCAGTGAAGTGTAGCAAAGTGTTAAATTACTTGAACAACTTTACATTTTTTTCCAAACATCTCCTCATGCAGCGTATGCATGTACTCTTATTATGTATGCAAAGGTAACCCACAGTTTTGGAATAGCCATAATTGCCATCATCACTGCAGCCAATGTACTCTTAGACAACCGTATAAATTCATGAGAAAGCATTAAAAACTTTTTTGTAAAAAGTTGTTTGTTTGAAGAAATTTATTGTGGCAATCTTTCGAATATCTGTATGGTAATTTATTTTAACAAACACAATGGAGACTTCAGTAAAATGATGGCATGACCTTAATACATCAAAGAAGTTGTATGAATTTTTTTAACACAATACTTAATTACGAAATAAAGTTAAAATTCGGTTTTTATTTAAGAATAAACTTTAGAAAATAACTTAATTAATCACACTTTCTCTAAAACTAAATTATTATGGAAGTTTTTTTTATCATAATACTTTATTTTTCTTATAATTTTGTGGCGATTTCATTTTATTTATTTCTACAAAACCACAAAATACGTCATAGTCAACCAAATGTTTAAAATTTTATAAATTTAAACATAGAAAAAATCAAAGGAAGAAAAAATCCCAAAGTATCCCAGCGAAAACTTTGACTAATTATTTTAACGTTCGATGGCTTTGAAGGCAAGTAAGTACGAGTACTTACCAAATTCATTTACAAATAACGAGATTAAAAATTTTAATATTTAAAAGTCATTGAATGATGAAAACAAAATAAAAGTTAAAAGTCTGCTTGGGGAATTAAACTCGTGTCTTTGAAATGACCATGAAAGTTATGAATTTAAAATCGTAATGTGAATTACCGTTATAAATAGTTCTCAGCAGACATTCGAACATGAAAGTATGTTATTGAAATTTATGTATTACAAATATTAGATAAAAGATAGATAAAAGTTTCATTGAAATAACGACTTTCCTGAAAATATTTTTTGTTATAACCACATAGGAAAGTGAAAGTTCAATTTAAAAATGTTGTCCAAGCGAAGAGTTCTTTGCCTCCACTTTTATTGTTTTGTTTACCACCTAAAGTTACCAAAAATATCACATACATAATTCTTCATGTTAATTTTTTAATGATTTTATTGTTATAAATAGACATCAATAGTCTAGGCATATATAATCTGAAGAATAATTATTATACATACTTCTTCTCATATACATATATACTCATATATATATTCAAAATAAGTCAAATTTGCATTTATTATTTTGCGACAATCCCGTAAATATGCATAATTCTTTGTAGAGGGTAACAGGTCTCAACTCATTATCATTTTACTTTCTGAAAAATTAAAAAAAAAAAATACTTTCTCATAAATTTTGTTGACATCTGAGAGGAAAATAAAAAAAGCATGCGTGTGTTATTGAAGAAGGGTTAGTTAGTGTATTAGGACTTTCAGGCATTTACTTGCATGTGTAAATGCTACTAGACTAGTTTAGTCTTTGAAATTTTTCGTAAACAATTAATTAAATTGTCATTACAATTTATATATGGAATATGTTTGTATGTTACTTATGAATATATCTATAGCCAGAAGTCCCCACGATACCCTTCTCGTTGTGCAGTGTTTCATGTCAAGCCTTAAACACTCGTCCATGGCACAACTTTGTAACGCACTA
Source organism: Gymnocheta viridis (assembly GCA_956483585.1). NCBI lineage: Eukaryota > Metazoa > Arthropoda > Insecta > Diptera > Tachinidae > Gymnocheta > Gymnocheta viridis. Next base: position 103,803,778 of record OY101440.1, on the reverse strand, counting down.
AAATTAGTTTTCACCAGCACGAAAACCCACCCACATTCCTTCGACAGGGGTTGAATAACTACTAATAAATGTACGCTCTACTATCATCCCATTCAAAAATAAATTCCAATTGTAGAATTACTGCAACGTAATGCAGCCAGTATGCAGTTTGCTTTGAAGATTATGTTGTTTTTAATTTATGGCATTACCAAGTATTTGATGGGATGTAATTGAAATGCGTTCTATTTGGTTGTTTCTGTTCATATCTTGTTATGAATAATATCTTGTGCCCCTTATCCTTATTATTATTACAAATTTAATGCTTCTTTCATTAGCTTTTGTTTCACATTTTTGGCCTCGTTCTTTGAAAAAATAACATTCTTTAAACAATCTCAGTTTGTATATAATCTGCGTGGTGGAAATTACGAAGTTATTGAATATTTATATGTAAATATCTGTACGCAGGTAGCTCATCAAGAAATATTACGAGGAATTCCTAGCCATTGGCTGGCATATGTAACAATCAAAATCGGTAGATAAAAAAATTTTAATATTTGGCTCTATCTCAAATTTCAATAATAAGATGCTAAGATTAAGGGAAATAAATAGTGAAGTTAATTTAACCCAGCGCACTTTTGCGGACCGGACGGCAACTTCGTTTCATCGAATCTGAACTCGTAACCGAACTTTTTTTTAATTAAATAGAAACAATTTTGTAATATTCTTGTTATTTAATAAAAGCAAAAGAACACACATAAAAATCTTTTATTTTGATAAGTAATTTTAGGTAATTTTGGAGCATCTTATGGAGCAACTTACGCATTTTTCTTAAAGGATTTGTGTAAGTAAATACTTAAATTTTCTTACAATTCCTACCACCTGACAAATGGTGCAATACATGAAATATAATTGAACACTGTTGGTGGAGGTTTTGCATCCACCGAAAACAACTTTGTTCTATTCTGCCTGTATAGTTTATGTTTGAATATAGTTAATTTCCCCATTGTTCGCTTGACATGTTTTCTGGTGTCTAATTCTTTAAGAACTTTAACCATATACATTTTTTCGGATTATAGGCTTGTTTCCTTGATGATGATTTTCAAAATATATACACCCCCATCGAGAATATTTTTTTAAATTTTTAATATTTTTTTTTAAATGATGCTCAAACCGAAAATTTTTCATTCATATCATGAATAATATTTTTCTTTGTGTTTTTTTGGAAATTTTCCCATATCACACTTTTCACCAAATAGTTTATTTCGTTGAACCGTGTAATTTTTTTAATCGAGTAGACAGCATCTGCAAGAAAAATATACGGTGCAATATGCCCTTGGTCCTCGAAAATTGTAAGTTGAATCGCTCGATTAAAGTTGCTCAGACAAAGTTTGAAAACCATAGATTATGTAATTCTATTTTCTTTACACCGGAAGTGTCTCGCCCGCTTTCCAACTCTCCCTTTTCTTTCCAATGGAACTATGCACAATAGCAACCGACTTCATCACACAAAATTGCAGCTTTTCTATACATTTATTATGTATTTACTATAAATAAATAATTTCTCACACAAATTTACATGTATAAATATTTTTTTTTAAAACTTCAATATTTTTGCGCTGAAATATTGTGTTTAGAGCTAATAAATCATTGCGAGATGTTTTTTTTATATAAAAAAAATCTGTAAATCGGTTAACCCTTAAAACATTTTTAAACGTATAAAATTGGGAGTTTAAACTACCACTACAGACAGACCATGTGATTTCGACTACTGCGAGAAATATATTATTGCAAAACATTCATTCAACGGATTAAAATGATTTTAGTGAATTTGAAACCTTCAATAAAATGTATTTTGCATTTATCGTAGTAGTGCTACAGTATTAATTTGTTATACTATAAAAATTATAGGAGGCAGTGGTTTACTGCTGTTGACCTTAAACTAAACGTAAATTGCACATCAGTTTAGCTAAACCAGAGAGTAACACACCACTATATAAAACTGACTTATTAGCCATATCACTATTACCATTCTGCAGTTAATCGATAGATAATAAATTCTTATTTTGTCTTGAAAATGTCACGCTGTAGTACTCAGAAAACGGGATAGAATTCGACTGGTGATAGGTAGACATTGCAACCACTTTTGCTTTCCCCGAATAAATTACAGGATATCGATGTAAGTATGACTATATATGTATGTATGTGTATGTTTGCTGCTCAACTTAGTGATGTGCAATCACCCTGTAGGAAATCAAACACATTTTTAAATAATTTCAAACTAAATTTTTTAATAACCACATCAAGTGGATTAAGTGACTTTTCCTTGTCGCCGACACATTATTTTAACAAAGGCATGTTATAGGCAGTAGCCAATTGGCCATCTCTGCATGTCTTTTTAGTTGACTACTAATTAATTATTTTTCAACCAATTTGTAGTTGATTTATACTAAATTATATAAACACCATTTTTTTGTTAATTCATTTTTAAACAATTTAATTTTAATAAATTTTTATATAAAAATAATTATAATATAAAAATAAGGCATATTCTCAAATGATATTTTTTCTTTATAAAAATTTTAGTCCATTTCGCATCAAAATGTCTAGTTCACGAATAAACTCATCGAGGAATTCTTCAATATTGTTGGGTTTGCTTCGGCCTGAAAAACACCTACAGGAAAAACAGATCAGCTTGTAATATTGACGACCTTCATCAAAATTGGCCACAATTGGGCTTTTGAACTTTTAAACAATGGAAGGCCGTCAATATTAATGTCAACCAAAATTTCGTCACAAAATTTAAGTGAATGAGAAACCCTTTTCAATTGTTTGAAAATTCCAAAATGAGTATATAACCCTGGGAAAATTTTTGATACGATTAAACAATCACTTTTCTGGGAAAATGCATTAGCACTTAGTGGCATATCTATGCCTTCTCCTTTTAAAATTGCTAAGAGTTCATCAAAACATTTACGCGACGCGACGGCTTATTTGTGTGATACCACTTTCCTAATTGTTCACGTAAGGATTGCTTTTTTGGATGCAAACTAAAATAATTATTTTCCACATCATCTTCACAAAAAAGCTCAAGGCATGCTTCTTTTGTTTTCGTATTTTGCTTTTATTTATTTCTTACGTGTGTTTCTATGCAATATATTTGGTTGATATCTGCATGAGATTTAAACCAATTTGTAGTCATTTGCAAAATAGTTAGATTATTTTATTTACTACAGGGCATTGTTAAGTTTCATAAAACTACATATGTACATGAATACAACCATACATAAATATACTGTTTTGTTTTAAATGTTCCATATTTTCACTTAGCTTGCCTTTTTCGATCTACCTTGCCAATAAATGCCATTTTTAAAGCATAACCTTTTTCTTATGCTAGTTTTTTCTTTAATCAAACACATCATTTACGATGAACACAAATAAGGGGCTTAAAACACTAACCAGGTCAGCCTTTTGCATACATTTATAAGTCAAATAACATAAAGCTTTCTGGTTTCTTAAGCCAATAAAATGAAAAATTATTGGCTTATGTCGGTAATAACTCCATGCTTACATTCATTCATACAAACAAAAATTCTTACCATTTAAATCCAAATTCATACCAGCATTAATTATGGAATTTATGTTGCTGCCTTTTCATATCGTTTTCTTGTTTGTAGAATTAAAAAAAACGTTCTTAACGACTGCATAGGTGCTAGTTATGTCGTTTGCTGGCTATAAATTTTCATAAAAAGGTTTTTCAACTTGGATTTCGTAAAACCAAAAAAAAAAAATAAAAAATAAAACAAATTTTATAGGTTATCGATTCGTTAAAATTGTTGTTATTGCATTTAACCTCTTATTTGGAATTATTTTTCATGTTTCTTGTGCTCTATCGTCTTCAGTTTAAGACTGGAACTTCTTGCTGACCTATTTTAATATTCTGGACGGCATTAGTCGGTTTTTGTTTGCCTTTCTTAACTTTCTCTGTTTCATTGCTTTCTATAATTTGTGTGCGTGTAAACACGAGATTAAAGTTAATATTTGTGGGCGAATATTGTTTTATATCAAAAACAAATTAATAATATTTTTTTATGTACATATTTAGGTACTTATTAAAATTTTGTTATGCCTCAATATAATCAATTATCAGAAGCGTGTCGAAATGCTCTTTTAGAATGTATTGTTATTTTCCATTAAAACTTGTTCATAAATTTCTTCTGTGTTATGCCTTCTCACTTTTGCTTGTATTTTATTAATCAAACACTTTTCGAAATGATGATGCTTTTGTTTTGCTTTTTTTTCGCAAATCATAATTGGTTGGAATTGTTTTTTTTTTTCTTCTGCTTTTGAGGGACGTTTGGTTAGTCATCCATATTGAATTTAACTTTGTTTTTATTTTTCTTTTTGTTTAATTATCACTTATGTGTATTTCTTTTTCTCTTTATCAGTTTACGTACACAATTCAAAAAATTTATTTCTTGTTGAGTTTATTATATTTAAAGCTTTTTTGTTTAACCAAAGCTTGTCTTAAGGTCTTTGTTCTACTGTAATTTCAAACGCTAAATCTGGTTTAAGCTTTTTTATTAAAGGTGATGCCAACTAGTTAAAACCAATTTTGTACCGGTCAATTTGAAATAACCGGGACTGATTGCAAAATATCGATGTACTTAAGTTCAGCATTAGGTTTCATTTTATCCCAGAAAACAAGTTGGAAGTAATTTTTAAGAAATTCTTATTTATATCAATATCTACGATTTCTTAAGAAGTTATCTTAAAAACCTGAAGCAATTAAAAATTTATTTTGCTTCTACAAAACTTTGTAATGCGGTTGGTTGTAGTTTTTGTGAATACATTTTTTAAAAGAAATTTTATGAATTTCTTAATTGAAAGCACTTTTTTCCTTATACATTCACATGAAAAGAAACTAGTGGCAAAGATGAGAAAACTTTAGCTATTTTTAAATATATTCCTAAAGGAAAGTAAGGCTATAGAACGCCAAAACAATATATGTTTCTTATCAGAAAACGAAATGACAAAAAATGTAAAAATTATTAGGAATGATCGGAAGTTTTACTATTTGTAGATTTAAAATTTTTCTGATATACAATATTTATTTCTTAAATAATGAATATACGAGTAAATAATATTAAATAACAATACAATTTATCTGAAATGATGATTTAATAAAAATTTTTAAAACAGTTATAGTGTATATAAAGTTTTAGCGATTTCGCCTAATCCTTAAATTTTTTCTTCCAATTTATTATTTATTATTGTGGGCAAGATAGTCTATATAGGTACATGTATTTCGATGGTGCTTATGCCAACTCATCAGTATGTAGGTAAAATATTAATTACGGGAAATATTGCGATTAAAAATTTAAAATACTAAAATTTTTAAAATTTCCATAAAAAGCACCAATCATCAGTAGACCTCTTAGCATTTTTATGGTTTGAAAATGTGGTTCAAAAATCTGGTAAAAGGTCTACGAATTGGCATAAGTACCAACAAAATGCATGAATCTACTGTATATTCATCATAACAATACATAATAAATTTTAACAGTTTTCAAATCTGTAAATGCTCAAGTTGCTTTTTATGAAGTTCAGAAGCTCTTTCTGGGCAATATGAACTTCAATGTTTCGAACTCGTAGTTTCTTCTCTTTTCCATCTAAAATATCTCCAGACTAATTATGCTAATACAGAACCATTAAGATGATTATGTGAAAATTATAATAATTTCTATTGAAAAGACTAAAAAGGTTTCCACGGGTTTTTAGTTTTAAGGTCTTATTATTTTATATTTTATTTTAGTTATAAAAGATGCATAAAATTTGATAAACCTTTTACATACCAAGAATATATTTTTATGAGTGACACCGTAAATGTTTAATTTAAACTTTAGTAAAAAGCTTTTTTTTAAGCCAAACATTTGTTTGAAGTCATCTTTTAATTTCAATAAATGCTTTGATGCAGTAAACGTTTTAGCTTGAGCTTTTTATTTACACTAAAAACTACAAGAATCTTGATTTTTTTTAATAAAATTAATCTTCTGGTTTTAAATAATTCTTTCACAAGTACGCATTCATTAAAAAAATTTATTTCAATTTATGACTTCTTTTACGGGTCTTGTTAATAACATTTGGAGCAATTGTTTTGATTGATTCACTAAATGTTTTTATTTGATTTGATGTTTGTTAATGGAATCCAACAAATAATTTATTGAGTTTTTAAGAATTCATCTTCTAGTCGCATATGTTTTTCATATTCATAAACATTCTTCAGAAACATCTTTCAGATAAAAAATTACTGCTAAAAAATATAGCGCTCTTAAGAAATTTTTTTCTTTCCATTCTAAATAAAAAAAATTGAAACAACAAAATTTTTATGCTATTTACTTAATTTTTAAGAAGAAATCTTCTTAAAATAAAAAAATGAGAATGCCACAAATATTTTAACAAAACTGTTAAGTCATAATTATATCGCACTTTTGAATTAAATACAAAATTTCATCGATGAAAAACGTAATAGAAATAATACTTCCACTTTCATTGGCTTTTAAGACACATTTATTTTTTTGGGATTGACTTTAATATTTTACCACCAGCAATCATCTTTAGTTCTTTTAGACCAAATGTCTTCTATGGCTCTCTTTAATTAAATTTTTGGTTTAGTTTTGTATTTTTTAAGGTTGCGATCGGTAATAGATCAAATGTTTTCAATCGGGTTTATATCAGGTGAAGTTGGTGGACAATCTAGCAATAGTAGTCAAAATTTCACTTTACAACATGGAGCATTATTCTGTTGAAAAAAAGCCTTTGCAAATGCACGTCCAAAAATTTTAAATTTGGTCATGGACGGAAGATTTTGAAAAATTAATTCAATGTAGCTCTAACAATTTAAAAAATTTTTACAAGAGAGTAAAATATCGGTACGATTAGATGTGATCGAGGTGCAAAACAAAATAAATGACTGTTTTCGAGCATTGTACGTCATACAAATGATAAATTTTTATGATTAGTCAACTTAATTAACGATATAGACGTCGTTTTTGTGTATAGGATTTGAGGCCGTAGCTAACAAGTCTGCGACGGGTTGCACTAGCACTTACTGACTCTACGATCGTAGATGACCATTACGACCACAAGCTGTTCGATTTCGATTACACATTTGTACTAAATGGCGATCTTGTGCATGTGTTGTGTTGTGTCCTTGACCGTCTTTATTAGTAAGAGGTTCAGTATCAGAAACCTTTTTTCTACAGTATAAGCACATTTTAGAGAAACGTCAAACATCCTTGATATTTCTGTATGTGATACGCTTTTATACGCCCCATTATTAAATAAAAATATATAACAACTTCGACCGCAATGACCACAATACGTGGTTAGGTAACAATAAATATTTCTTAAAATGTGTCTATAGCAAAAGTCCACGTTAGCCATTGTTTAAAGAGATTGCGTTATAAATTTTTGGGCATACTTTATGTAAAAAGTTATGTTTTTTTTATTTTCTTATTTTAAGATTATTTTTTCTCACAGTTATTAAAATTAAAATTAATAAAATTTATTTAATAGTAATAAAAATTAATTATATATAAATTTTTTTTAAATTACAATCGAAAGTAAAAACTTCTTGAGTACACTAAATTTTTGAAGAATAATTTATATACAATTACTAGTCCGCATTCAGTGAAATTTATGGATAATATTTTCTGTGTTCTGCACTTGTCGCCACCTCACAAAGTTCAAAATAATCAAAGCAAAATAAAAACAGCAAAACAAATTTTCCTAGAAATTAATTTATAAATTCAATCAAATTAAAATATGTATATTTTTAATTAATTGCTATTATCATTTTTATTCAATAATTCACATTGACTTGCTCATAACTGGAAAAACAATAAATTTGACCTAAAGTTTTATTTGTACGAGTATTTTCGCTTTAAGTCGCTCAAAAAGCATCCACTTTGAATGTTTGTTAGCACTTCTACCTTTCTCTGTATTTTTCTATTAAGAACGTGTATTTATTATTTTTCTATTGTTATTTTATAATATTCGTCTACCCCTTAAATTTTAAACTTTTTATAGTGTTTTTTAATGTGATTATTATTCTCAACTTTTATTTCTTATTTGATTTCATATCCACATGCAAGTTTTTATGTTCTCATTTTATATTCTCTTTTTCTCGTTTCAGTGCCGAACATTTTGCGGTCAAACTTGCATACATTTGCCATTTTTGCTTAAAAAGGGGTTATCAATACAAACAAAATTGTATTTTTACTTGTATCTGCATACAAAAGGTCAAGGTCTTGTGGCAATAATTAAAGGGATTAATTTCAGTGGAAAATTGTGATTCAAATTACAGCCACCATATAGATAACAATCACTGCTACATATGATTGTGTGTATGAATCAACAGCAACTGTGCAATATTTATCAGTTAATTAATTAAGGTAAGTTGACATTGAAATGATTTAATTAATCTGTTTAATAGCGTTAAATGATTTTATGAAAGTAAATACAAAACCCAATCGGAATAAAAAATATGTAAATACGTAAATAATATGTAATAGTTTGATTTTTGCTAAATTAAGAAAAAATTACAAAAACAATTTTCATTGTCCAAAAATAATTACTTTCTATGTTATAGAAAACAGGGAAAGTCTTACCAGTCTTACAGTCAACTTCCATAACTCTAACTTCTTTCTATAATTCGAATTTTCTCTAACTCGATCTTACTCGATTCAACTCGATTGGCGGTAGCGTTAAGAGAAAAAATAACTTACAATTCTCCTTATATACGCAGTTCTCCATAATTTGAATCATATTAGATGCATATAAATTCTATAACGCGATCGAATTGATCAGCTTGTCTATTGCATACACATTATTGAAGGGCATTGTTTTCAATCAAAGTTTTCAAATCGGGGGTTCCCATCTTAAGCGGAGTGGCATGTGATGGCGAGGGTTCGGTAGAAGACACTTTTCAAAAATGATGTAGACAATTCTTATCAAACATTGAATTTATATTTGCAAACTACAACTGATGTGCACGATAAAGTTTTGAATTATTTTAAAATAAAAAAAGTAAATTTTCAGTCACTAATTTCAGAATGCATTACTTCACTATAAATTACTTATTATATTCATAATTTAATATACAGGCATAATTGCAATTTTGATTTTTTTTTAACAAATAAATTCTATATCTCGAAGTCTCCGTAGAGGTAGGATCACACAATTGCCGCAATGTAGCAATTATCGGTCTATTTTGCATGCCAATCGTGTAATTTCGCAATTTATTGTCCCCTACGGTAATCGAGAACAATATTGTGTTGATTTTCCACAATCAAATGCAACTCTAGTGCGGCAATCGTGTGAACGGTTGATAGGCAACCATGTGCCAATAAAAATGTTAAAAATGTACCAATATTTATTGTCTTCTCGTGCGGCAATCAAAGTAGTCAATACGCGGCAATTTATTTAATTAGTTTAATTTTTCGTGTGTGCCAATTGTTTGTGTACCACAAATTTAAACTTAATTGAAGGGTTAACCCTTAATAGCATGAATTTTTTTTGATTTGAAAAAAATATATTTTTAGACGAATTAATGCAAAAAAAAATTAATATAATTTTTTAATTTTTTAGTGAAATTTATTAAGTTTAAAATACATCTCGTACATTGTATTTATTTCACTATAATCAGCAGTGAACGATTAATAATAATTTAGAGGCCAATTACATCAAAATCCTAAAGAAAAAAATTTGCAGTTAAAACAAAACAAACTAAAAACTACCATAACAGCTGTTTGTTGGTATTGGCGCAAGTTTGAACAATCGTCTGACTGGGCTGCGGAAATTATTGCCGCAAATTCCTTCTTTGCTAATCTGCGGCAATCTAATCTAATTCGTTAAATAATACGGTTAAATAGTTGATATTCTTAGTCACTAGTGTCCACCGTCAAAAGTGTTAAAATCAAACAAAGAACGCTGATGAAATGCTGTAGCGACCTCGGAATCAGTACTTATCCGTTAAGCTAGTCTGATGAATAAATTGTTTCAAATAAAAAGTACTCTCTTACTAAATTAATGAACTTATCCAAAAACGATTTCTTAAAAATTAAGAAGAAATGGGTAAACTCAGATTTGAACTCAAGATAAAAAATTCATTTGAATATGATCATTTATTTTCAAACAAAATTCTGCAATCCTTTTTAACTGTTACGAGTACATTTTAAACTGTGTAAGTGACATACTTAAACAAAAATAAGAAACAAGAGAACAGCTTTGTTCAGAGGAAAAGTGAAATTTTTTGGATAAATGTAAAAAGATCATAAGCCTTCGTGAAATCGGTCTGTGATAAATAGTGAGTATTCCAGTCTGGAATAGAAGCTCGCTCTGTAGTTAGGAAAAAAGAACATTTAACAATAAATGGAACTGCGTTCAGGTTAAAATCTAAAGAATACAGCAAAGAATTTATAATGGTGGTGTTCAGTAAGTGATGTCTGACTATCTAAAAGGTACGGAATTAGATTTCTTGAGGAATCTTGATAAAAGTTATTACCTCGCCCATATCTGATTTATTAAAACCGTTAAAAATAAAATTACAAAAAGTTGTAAACGAACATAATTTAATTTTGACGGTTTTTTCACTTCGAACGAAACTGGTACCCATTGAAAGATCATACCAGATAAAGCACTCATGCATGTTGGTTATGCTACAGCTCCTGTATAGCATAACATTTCCATACTTTTTGTTTTTTTCGAGTTTAATATTAAAATCAATGATAATATTTGTATAGTATGTATGTATTATTAGTTCAATGATTTTTTTTGTATGTCTAATAAAAAGATAAATTAAAGATTGCTATAGAAAAAACTTTGCGATATAACGATTGGCTTGACTTGTAGTTTTGAGAAATGAGCCCCAGACGTTAATTTCTAGAACCTGTTAACTTGCCACCTCGATCACGTGATTGGACGTCACTGGATTATTTTCTCTGGGAATATGAACTCGTAAAGTAACACGCAGAAAGAAAAACGCCGTACTAAATTCAAGTATTTGCTACTTACTTTGAGTACGAGCCCAACTCAAAAATTTGAGTACAATAGCAATAAAAAGTACTTTAATCAAGCCGAAAACGAGATTACTTTAGATAACCAATACTGGAGTTTCAGAAAATGAGTAAAAAATTCTTTAATCTCGTGAAAAATATCGAATCAACTAAAAAATTACTTAATAGTCCGTACTTAAATCAATCTTTCTGTACTTGACTTAAGTAATTGATTTAAGTACGGATGGATTGATTTTTCTTTTTAGAGCATGTTTACTCAGTAAAAACAAAAACTATTTGAGCATTTGGACGTAATGTTAATATTAATATTAACTTAATTGTAATTGTAATATATTTAGTTATTAAATCTTAATGACTTATTATTTTCAACTATAATGCGAACAATTGTTTCGGTCAGCGGATATTCTAGTTTAAACATTATTATCATAACATAATACAATAAATAAAAACAATTTCATGGAAATAAAAACAATTCTCAGAGTACCCGATTCTAAAAGTAACACCCGATAAATTGATAGAACATTTTTTGACGTCTTATTAAGGTCTTAACTTAAACCTTTTTGGGATTTTAATTTTTTTTTTATTTTTGAAGCTATAATAAATGCTACGACTGCTCGTACAAGTTAACCAGAAATGTAAATAATTTCTTCATTTTTATTTCGAAAAAAAAAAAATATATGAATTGGAAATAAAATATTGAATATCAAAGTAAAATAACAAAAGAAATTCAGGAAATCTCAAAAACAATTTAAACACAAAGGAATACATACATACGAGTACGAGTACATATATTTATTCAAACATCAAAACGAAAAAATATCGTAATACGAACTCTTATACGCAATTTAAATCGCATTCGCACACGTTATGCCTGAAGTTTAAATCAAGGTTTTTTTCTTCGTATTTCCATATTTTTGTGATAAATAGAAAAACTCCACAAACAGACATTTAACAAGCAAAATAAATTCTTAGAATTCAGTCTATTGTATTCAATAATAAAAAATATAAAAACCTGAAAAGGACAATACAAATTTATAAATGTGCAATACATACGGGGTTGTTCAAATACAAGTGACACCGTAACATCTATCGGTCTGAAATAAAAACTATCAGTCAGCATCCAAACTTGCTCGCTATCAGCTTGAACAACGTTGGGAAATGCTGCTGGAAACGTCATTTCGATCAACGGGCAGCGTTACAGAGGCATGATTACGGACTTTTCATATACTCAAATTTATGATATGAACTTGGAGAATCTTTGGGTCTTGCAGGATAGCCTAGTTTAAACTTTTTTCTCGTGGGGTGTCGGTCGTGTTAAAGAACGTTGATACGCCAAACGGTCCATAACTATACGAGCCATCTCACGAATCAGAGACCACCATTAAAGTTATGGAAAACTGGGCTAATAGCATAAGCAACTGCGAGGCCAGACGCGGTACTCACATTAATTAAAATGAGTTCCATAATTAACGGGATTATTTTTTATTTTTATAAATCCACTTTAGTTAATTTTATTAAGTTTTTAAAAAGATGCTTATACTTGGACCACCCGTTACATATCAATTGTTATGGATACGTTCATTATAATATAAGGATCACCTTAAAATAATTTTTCAAGTAAACGTTTATATTACTTTGTTCACAATTCATAGAATCCTGAAACAGGATAAAATGGAATAATATAATAGTACTTATAAAGAAAGGTATGCTCCTTTTGACATTAAGTTTTTTCTTGTGAGAAAAGAGCTTTTGACTCAACTTTGTTTAATTTAATGAACAATTTCAGTTCGTACATTTGTCAGCTCTCAATTAATAAAATTTAAATTAGGCCAGCTGTGATAAGGAAACCATCTATTACGCCATCAGTTCCCAAGATAATTTAAGTTTTCAGATTAAGTTACAGTAATTATCTAATTAACTAAACAATTGATAAAAATGGAATACTACGAGGGCGGATTGATATTGAAGCTACCTAGCGCTAGATGGCAGCACAAACACAAAAACTTTTTTTTAGAAATTGCGATCTGTCAAACGTCAACTGTTAAAATTTCACCCAAAATCATCGAGTATTTTATTTGTTGTAGTCGTTTGAAGTAATCAACTTTTGTGTTTCTTGAAAAATGTAAAAAAGTGAATTTCGTGCAGTGATTAAACAATATTATTTGAAAGGGAAAACGGCGAAAGAGACAAAAGAAAAGCTCGATAAACATTACGGTGAGTCTGCTCCGTCAGATTACATGGTAAAATATTGGATTGCTGAATTTAAACGCGGCCGAACAAGCACTGCAACAATACCATCAACAGGAAGGCCAAAAGAGGTGGTTACTGAAGAAAATAGTAAGAAAATACTCGATATCGTTATGAATGATCGCCGAGTCAAGTTGCGGGATATTCTTGAAATGCTAAACATATCATATGAACGTGTGTTCAACATTTTGCATGAACATTTGCATATGAAAAAGCTATGGGCAAGATGGGTGCCGCGTTTGCTGTGTCGAACAAAAACGAGTTCGACAGACCACTTCACAGCGGTGTTTGGACATGATAAAGCGTAATCCTGTTGATGATGAACGTGGGTCCACCACTACACACCTGAAACCAAAAATCAATCGAAACAATGGGTGGAAGATGGTGGAAGTGCTCCGAAGAAGGCGAAAACAGTGAAATCGGCTGGCAAGGTTGTGGCATGCACACGGAATATTGCTCAATCACAGGATATTATTATCGTGCATTTCACATACTTACTCAATCTAAACCTTTTAATTTCTCTTTTCCTCTTTATTGTTTGTATATTTCCACATGTCTTTGTTTACCTTTCATTCGTCTTCGGAGTATGTGCGCAAGTAAATTGTAGTGGCCAATATTTTTTCTGTTTTTTTTCAGTTCTTTTTACTTTTACTTAATGACACTGTGTGTTGCAAGTTAAACATATCGCGCTGTACTTGGCGCTATTTTATTCTTTACTTTTGTTTTAGTTGAATTCATTAGTTTGGAGTTTTTTTTTTATTTTATATATTTTGCATTGATGTGTAATTTATATAAATAAATAGATTAACCCGGTGTGCTTTGCTACCCCATCAAACAAATTTATAAAAAAGAAAACAATTTTAGGGAACCTTTAATATGTGCAAAAAGAATTTTGAAAATTGGTCCACAAATGACGAAGTTATGCTCATTTATATTACAAAATCTGTAAAAAAAAAGAGGAAAGAGGAAATAGTAACATAATTTAAAAAAGTGGGCGTAAAAGTCGGCGTGGTTGGGAAAAGCTATCCTATAATTCAATCCAGAGTCCCAGTTAAATGTTTTGAAAATTTCAGGAAGATCGGTGCAGAGGTCTTGTCTCCTATAAGGTACAAACAAACGTACAAACACACATTCAGTTTTGTATACAAATAATTTTTAACTCATTATTAAAAACAATATTTTATTAATAGGCGTTTTATAAACATTTTTATATACATATACTGATAATATGGAACATTGTAAAGGGTATTTTGAATATATTTAAGCAAGTAATTTGCAACGTCTCGTGTTTTTTAACAAGTGATTGATTTTCGAATAATATTGTGAAAATTTCTTCTACTTTTTGTTTAATGTATAAATTTTGTAAAGGTATTTTTTGTTGTGTTGCGATAAATATAAATTTAAAAAAAATTGTAAAGGTAAAATTAGGAAGGTGTATTCACTAATAATATAATATGGGTGACTTAAAGAAACGAAGAAGAGGATATATAAATTTAGTATTTAATATATTTAATTTTGAGTTTCGTTTTATGACACATGCATAAATTAAATTACATTTATTTATTTATTCTAAATTAGAAAAAAAAAGCAGAAAAAGTCTCTGCCAGAAATATAAATTAAATAAATATTATTTCAATGATTAAATGCATTTTGTTTATTTAAAAATTATAACTTGGATCTTTCAAAAGAAATGGATTAGTTTCGATTCATTAACCTTTCGTTTATTTATATGTATTTTATATTTATTTTTAAATTTTCGTCTTTTTTGTTTGAAAACCTTAACTGGCTTTTAAGTCTTGTAGACGCTTTGAAATGAGTTGACCAGCAAGATAATTTCATGTACGCCGTTACAAAATCGCCCACATGAAATCGCCTACGTAATATATGCCCGTATTTGAAACGCTAACAAAAACAAAGAAATCTAATGAAACATAAAAGAAAAATGGATATAAAATTGTTGTCAACAAACTGCATCTGTACATTAGGGTCATTCACATCCGACAACATTGTGTTTGTTTCAGGTGCGCTGCAGTTCTTATCGGCGAGGAGAAAGTTTGAAAAAGAGTTCACATATGCCTGTACTCTTCAAACTCAGTTTATTCGAACAAATACAAATGTATACAAACATAAGTACACCTGAACTATCGCCGATATATAGGTATCGGTATCGGATGCATCCTTAATTTTCAATACATTGGAAACATAAGAATCTTTTATAAAAATAGGCAAAGACAAGTTTTTAGATACCTTTTTTTCTTTGTTTGCCAACCGATTTTCTTCATTCTTTTACCAAATGGTAGGCATTGTTAAGCATTAGTGACCCGACTATATATTATTTAAATCGGTTCAGCTTTAAAAGAATAAAAGGCGCCTAAAGTTGACAACACTACAAATGCTAAAAATACACGCGTACATATGCATTCACTTATGTAAGAATTGGTTCAAGTAAAACATAAACAAAGCAATGAGAGTTTAAGAGTACCTACAAATTTATATGAGTAATTAGATTTTTTCTCCGCAAATGAGTGAAGTTGAAAAAGACAAAAAGATCAGAGTTGAAAATTATGATGGTATTATGATTATATGGAACATGTTCATTACGTATGGATGTGTTAGCTTCAAGCAAAAACTTTACAAAATAAATGTGGGTGTTTATATGCAATTTTATTTTGTTTATTGTTTTTTCCATGGGTGTGCGAATGAGTAATTATGTATTTTTTCCTCTTTAAATAAGTGCAACTAAAATAGGTATACGTTTAAACTGGCGTTCGAACTGTGATCACTAAGTGAACTCTAGTTTATCTAAAAGCGCTAAATCTTCAAAAAAAAAAACACTTTCTAAAATGATTCTAATATTAAAGGCGCTTCATATTTTAAACCGTTGAAAACCTTGAGACATTTAAAATTTGTATTGGGAGTCTTAGTATGGTTCAGTCGAGCAATTAAATGAACTCCAAACGAAACTAACATTGTTTGTCACACCTCACAAACGTAAACTTTATTTTAAAAAAACGAACCTGAAAACTTAATAAAACGAAATTTAAGAGTAAGCCTAAACTTCAAGAGAAACGTGGAAAAAATTTCCACGGATTAATCGTACTAAATTAACTTTTATCAAAAACTTATTGTTTTTCAAAGGGGTATTCTTGTCGAAGACTATGAGATTTCAAGTACTTCTTTTGACACCATCGGCTTAAGTTGTGATGTGTTTTAAATAGAACAGCCAAACCTAAACCAAAGCGTTGAGCGTTGCATTAGCAACACACTATGTATTTTCAGTATAGAATAAATTTATTGCTTAGAATGTATTGTGTACTTTTACATTACTTTTCTTTAGTTAGATCATCCGGGAGTGCATAACACTCAGGTATATCTGCATCTACTTCAATATACAAAGATGTATATGTATATTGCAATGGATTCTAACAGTGACTTATTCCATCTGCCTGCAGTAGATTCTGTGCGTATACTTTCTTTCCTTGTTGTTCTCGCCAAACACTTGCTATTTCAGAGTTTTAAAATTTTATGTCGTGTACAATTACCGCGTCAGTCCAAAATAATAAATTAGGAATTACAAAGCCAACACCTCTACTAGAACCTGTTGGCGCAAATAACAATGCATGCTGAAACCCATCAGCAACAAAGTATTATCCTCTTTTATCTTTATCAAGGATTTTCTTTATCAAAAAGTTAATTTAAGCCAAACACACAATCTAATAGAAAAGTAAAATAGATTATTATTATTACTCTTCTAAAAAACACAAAACCTAAATCTCAGTAGATATTAGAAAATATATACTTCATACACCACAGATTTGTTGTACATTTATAATATAATACCTGATGCCCTTGTGTGGCCCTCAAATATCTCTTTTATATAAATGACCAAGTTAATTGACTTGTTGGCCTGTCTGATGTTAATTTGTTTTTGTATTGTTTTTTTATTTTAAATCTGTTTTTTTTATTCACTTACGTATGCAGTGCATAACTTTAATGGACTTTGCATACATTTCGGTCATTTTACTAGAGTCTAGTGACCAGACGACGCACAAATATTTAAAAAAGCCAGACACACAAAACGACACACAAAACAACACACACTCACACAATGATAATTGATAAATTTTACGGGTTTTCTCCAGACTGATTCTATTGTCACATAGATTATTTAGTTTTTTTTTTTAATTTGAAAAGAAAAAATCAATAGTTTTTTTTTATTGTTTACGAGTTTATTCAAGTTTTCCAGTTTTGAATATGAGGTCTTTTATTAGCATTTTAAGTTTATATTTAAAACAATTTTTTATTGTATATTTTTCTTCAATATTGTTGTTGTTGTTTATTGATGTTGCATGCTACATGTTAACTGTCAGAAGTGTGGCATGTGTGAGTTGTCGTGTTGCCTTGCTTGTGTCGTACCTTAGCTATCAATTGATTTGTTTTTAACCATCATAGCCTGCAGTTACTCATAAATTATAGTCAACGATACCAGTGTCATAGAGATTCTAATTATTGGTTTTCAATGAATCTGATTAAATTACTTGTTTAAGAGGCACATGAAAATATAACATTTGTGGCTGAGTAGTAAATTTTATATGTTGGTGTCGTATTTGGATTGTCAAGACGTTTAGTTATACTTTTTTATTGCTTCCCAGCAAAAACTTAGCAATGACTTGCCATTAATAACAACATACTTTTCCAATCACAATTTACATATCGTTTGCATTACTTTAAGGTAGTTGTGTAATTACTTACTAGTAAATAAACAAGTAGTTTATTCTCTGTGTTTAGGCGAACGTGCGCTTGTCATACCTTCGATAAGGCGTTTCAACCCCAACCAGAGCAATATGTAGTTTTCTTTGTTGTTTGTGTGTTCGTGAGAAAAATCTTGTAGCGCACAACAAAATAGTTGACCAATGTGGAAAGGTACGGTCACACTTGCCAAATATTTGCCGAAAAAAACGTGACCAACAGGCAAGCTAAGTTTGCATTTTCTTTAATTCCAATATTTTTTTAATATGGGTTCGCATTTATTAATCATAATACAAAAATAGCATTTTGCGATATAATTGACTTCATTTTGGGATATAAAAACAAAGTTAAATCACACTAACCCTAAGCAAAAGAAGTGGTTACGTTTTTTTGGGCAAATGTTTGCCAAGCGTGACCGTACCTTAAGACATCTGACATGAATAATAACTTCAAATGTTTGAGTTCAATGCTTAAAGCATTTTTTATTGCGTTTTGAGTATTTAATAACTTGTAGATATTGAAATTTTTCAGCCATTATTTGTAAGTGTAGGTGGTATTACTTGTCATTAAGTTACTCACTGATCCATAGTTTTCTTGTACAAACGCATATTAACACAAAATATGTTTGTTTTCTTATTTTCCAATGGCAAGAAAGTAGACAAATAACTTATTTCTTATAATTGTATAAATTCACTTACCAGCAAAGACTTTATTGTAAATAGAAAAGTAATTCATTATTCCCTAGCACATTAATTATTGCTGCCTTTGTACACACCTCTCATACCCGCAACTTCTTATATCATTAACAAAAAATGTAACGATTTTTCCATTTGCTCTATTTTAGTAACAAATTTTTCAAACTTCTGCGACTGAACTATAAAATGAAATCTCTAAATGATTTTTTATTCATTTAAGTTTTAATCGAAAAACTGCACAGCGTTCTAGAACTCATGCATGTGTTTCGGCAAATCAATCTTCTTTTGGTTATCAAGAATGCAATTTTTTTATTTTTAAACCTGTCAGATACATGAAACTTGATTTAGTGGCAACGAAATAATGCAAAAAAAGTTATGATTAATGGTTAAATTTTTGACATTACTAAGAAAATATAAATTTAAAAGTAGATAACATAAAAAATAATTTGAAAAGAAACTGTAATTTAAATTTGTTTAACAATAGATAAAATAGACTGATGCCAAAATATTCAAGGGAAGCTGAAAGAGTGCAGAAAACACTTTACTCAATTTTAAATCGCGTCTTAAGACAAGACACTGTAAGTGTGTTAACAGAACCATAAATCTTAAATGGTTTTAATAGTTCAAAGAAGAAAAATAATTTATCTGCTTGTTTTTTGCTTGATAATATTCTTATTTTACTTCAGGGGTTTGCTGCTCCATTAAGCATGAAGGTGTAAAGATTTCATTAAACGCGTTATGGTATTTTAACTTTTTCGTTTGTTCTCTTAAAAATTTAAATTTAAATGTATTTTTTTTAAATCTAAGGAATTGAACAGAAACAAATAAATATAATAAATATAATGCATTTAATAAATATAATAAATATGTATAATAAAAAAAAAACAATTTTGAATTATAATTTATGCATTAAAAATTCCAACGCCATGTCGAATCGTAGATGCAGCCATTAATCGAATGCACATATTTTAAATTTATACTCTCCCATTTATCTTAGTTTTGAAAATGAAATTTTTAGCCGCAATACTAAAAGTGTTGTGTCCATTGGTCCATTCGCTACCAAGCAAAATTGTTGCAACTTAATCTCTTTGCCGTTTCCTATGTCTTCGAAGATGACTTCGATGTTTAAAACAGACAACGCTAAAGTGGACATTTTAAAACTTTGCTAAGAAGGGTAAGAAAACTCAACATAAATATTTACAGACAAGAATTGCGTCAACATTAACTCAATGAGCAATAAAGCTGCACACTAAGCAACGTGCCATACTCTCTTAAAGTCTGTCTCCTCTGTAATTATACAAAATATTCTATAATTGCTTATGCACACAGAAAAATACACAATGTAACACCAACGAAAACAAGGTTGATTTAACATTTTTCGTTAATGATTTTGCTTCATAGCTGTTTCGTGTTAAATCAACAAGACTTTACGATAATTTGTAAACAACAGCAACACATGTGAATATAACATGCGAGTCTTATTGAATAAAAATGTACCCACATTAAAATAATATGACGAATCTTGTTGAATCCAAATTGTTTCAGTTTGAAACGACATAAATTTCATATTGAATGAATATGTTTTCAGCATGAAATTCATTTAATATGTAAGTAATTATAATGTTGAGTTAATACGATTGAATAATTGATCGAACACGAAATTCTTTTAAAATTAAATCGATACTCATATTAAAATAACACTAAATGTTTGATGGTTCAAAATGATGCTCTTAATTAAATAAACCACAAAAAATTTAATAAAAACGATTTCTATTATGTATCTACTTTTTTAATATTTATTTTATTCACATATTTTTGCTGCTAACGCCAAATCATCAGTAGAGGTTAAACCATATTTTTTAAAAGTTTCAAAGCTCTTATCTTTTACGAAAACTTTTAAAAGAGAATTTCTTATACTTTTGTAATTTTTGAAATTCTCATTAAAATTTGTGGAACACTTATTAGCAATGTTGATTTAAAATGGACTCAATGTGGGTTTTATTAAATCCAAAGTTAATTTGCCATAATAATTTATAATTTTACTACGAAACTGAGTTGTTTAAAATCAAAATTGTACAATGTTATTTTGACTACGAATAATGTCCAATCTACTATTTGTTAGTTCAAATTTAAAGTTTTAAACATTGAATCAATATGAAAATATGTTAGCTTTCAGCAAAGTCAATATATTTGCAAAAAATTACACGACATGAAATCAGTATTGTTTAATTTTTTGGTTTTACCTTGATGTTTTTTTCTGTGTGTATATATAATTTATAAATACTCAATATTAAAAATTACTTATTTTAATTTTTAGTATAGAACTCTGTTTCTCTTAGAATAATAAGGAGCTGTAGAAACCCCTGGTGCCACCGTTTTGTTCAATAGTCAGAACTAATTAGATTTCAGTATTTACTAGGTGCCAACAAAATGTTGAATCTTTTTAGAGCAAATAAAGTATAACACTAAAAACGAAAATTGCTTAAGTTCGACCAAAACATTACACGTCTTTAATAAGCTCAAATTTCAAATTTCATTAAACACATACCTTGGTCTTAGTTACCACGACTTCTCTTAAACAATTGTTGCTATTGACTTTTCCTAAAAATGTTCAACTTGCCACTAAATGATGCATGCAATAGCTCCTAATATACGAATATTAGATTTGATCAATATCAGAAAGCAAAATTGTTAATATTTTGAAGACTCGTATCCTAAAGCAACACAATACATACAGGAAAGAATACTTAACGATAATTAATATTTTCTACAACATGTATTTGTGTAAAAATGTCAGTCATATTATTACAATCCATGTTTAAGGAGTCGAATACTCTTCACATAATGGAAGAAAAAATATAGATACATTCAACATAAATAAAAGTTGGAATTAGTTATACAACACTTCTTCGTAGTAACCAGGATAAAATAAGGAAAAATACAATTATATTGAAAGTAATGACTTAAAAGTGATAACAAACATATAAAGTACAAACATTAACTACTACTCGTACTTTGTCGTTTTAGTTCAATACTTTAAAACTAGTGAATAATAAAACGATTTTGATTTAAGTTGATGATCGATTTTTATAGTCAAAATATTAATATTTTGTGATCAACCGCGAACTGCCGCCAACTTAATACTGAAGTCGACTTTTGGCGACGAATCGAAAATTAAATCCAAGAAAAATTAAACAAAGGATTTTCTTTCGTTTAAACTAAAAATAATAATTTTATCGATTGTTTGAATAAACAATAAATCACAGCAAATCATGTTTTAATAGAATTCTTGTATTTAACGTCAAGTGTTTTACTCATTGATCTATTGCTCAACTATTTGATGACGCCCAAGGTCTACTATAGAGATTTAACAGCTTGTTAATTTACTTGTAAGAACTTATATAACTACAAATGGACCTATACTCACTTTGTGAGTGGTGCAATTCGAACTTAATGGAGTTTAGTTTGGATAAATGTAAATTAATGCGATTTGTTAGATCTAATCAAATTACTGCAAACTATTTTCTTGTTGATCATCAATTGGATTTGGTCGACAGTTTTCTAGGTATTTTACTAGACCGTAAGCTGAATTTTATATCGCATATAACATTTGCAGTAAACAAGACCAGGGGCACACTTGGCCATATTAAATGATGGGCGAAAGAGTTTGATGACCCTTACATTGAGAAAGCATTGTACATGTCACTGGTACGTCCAATTATAGAATATGGATCAATAATATGGGATCCTATTTACCAAATTCACTCTGATGCAATTGAATCGTTGCAAAAGCAATTCCTGTTATTCTATCTTCGAGGATTACATTTTAACCCTGTTAACTTGCATTCTGACTCTGCTCGACTTTCCCTAATTAAGCTACCTGCTTTAAAAAGCCGTAGAACTATGCTGAATCATTTGTCATCAATATTATTAATGGTGATATCTGTTCGGGATTTTTGATCAATGAAATTTCGTTTAATGTTCCTCATCGTACATCCCGTAATTTCATTCTTCTATCAGTAAAAGTTTTTAGAGCTAATTATGCTGACTAGAGTACGCATAGTGGTCGAAATTCGACCGCCAGTTTAAATGTGTACCTATTTTATTTGCATTCATTTACACAGAAAAAACTACCTAATTACTTATTCTCTTCCCCATGGAAAAAACAATAAACGAAATAAAATTGCATAAAAACACGCACATTAAAAAAAATCATATTACTTATATATGTACTTAGGTACTCTTAAAAACTCTCATTGCTTTGCTTATGTTTTTACTTGAACCAATACTTGCATAAGTGTATGCGTGAACGTGTGTATTTTCAGCATTTGTAGTGGTGTCAACTTTGTAAGCCTTTTATTGTTTTAATACTGAACCGATTTAAATAATATATAGTCGGGTCACTAATGCTCGTCAATATTTACCATTTGGTAAAAGAATGAAGAAAATCGATTGGCAAACAGAGGAGACAAAGGGATTTAAAAATTTGTCTTTTCCTATTTATATATAGATGCTGATCCTCTTAGAAGAATGTGTAGCACATTTGACCAGTTGTATAGATTTACAGATTTTTCATTAAATGCTAATGTAGTAAAAAATGTGATTATGAATTTTCTAAATTCATAACAATTTATTTTTGTATGTTATTTTATTGTATTTTATTTAATGTTGTATAATGTAAATATATATCAGTAATTGTTTGGCAGGAATTCAATTCCATAGACAAATAATAATAAATAAATAATGCAGTCGTTATAAAGTTTTTGCTCATTATCAAGTTTTTGCAGAGTGTGCGTCGCACTCGTTAACGGAAAATATGTTTAATAAATGAAAATTTGAAATTCCTATGGCAGATATTCTTAAATATTCCTAAAATAAATAACTATTTGAAAATATTTTTTTTTCTCACATATCACAATTTAATGAACTGAAAGTTTTACAACTTAAATGTATGAAAATTATAACATGTTTCACAATTATTTACAAGAGATACATATTTAAGAACAAAGTTTGTAGTTGAGTTTGAGAGTAAAGGCTTTTCCCAATTTGGAAGTAAAGTCCCCTTTTTATTGAGAATGCTTTTTCTCAACTTCGTTGATATACGAGTAGAGTTTGATTTCAAATCATTCTTAATTTGAGATCAAATCTGTGCGTTTGCTGCAATTCTTACATGTAACGGCTTCAGCAAAATAATATTTTAAACTCTAGCAGACTAATCGTAACATTATTTTTTAACTGTGTTATCATAATGAAATAATCTTCATATATCACAACTGTTTTTCATTTATGCTGTTAATCGCGCGTGGAACGAACCACTAGCACGCACAAGCATGCACTTCTATTCCAATAGTATGAGTTCAATAAAATAACCGCGTACACATGCATACAATAAATATGCACACATGAATGTAAATAACACAAAAAGAAAAACAAAAACTCTAATAAATTTATTAATAATGAGAAAATAGTTTCATACTCATAATTATTTAATATGCATTAAAGTTATGATTTTCACCACAGTATCACCACAGTTGTAGCAAAAAAAAATCAATTTGCATAAATTGTTTGCATAAGCATTAATGCATGATTTATAAATATGTGGCCACAAAATAGTTGAACGTTTATTTTCGGAAATATTTCATTATTATTTATTTGATAGGTTAAATTGTATGGCAAACTCTTAAGCTATAAACACATTCACGACAACAGGCTACCGACTACAACCTGTCAATTATAGAATACATTTGTTTATATGAACATGATTATTTTCTGGACTACATGACTATATGGGTGTAGGTTGTTGTCCATGCTACTTTTGTAGTGTAGTCAAATTAAACTAATTTCTATTTTTGTTGGCTACGAAACAAAAATATGTAAAGCAAATTAATGCTAAGAAATATTTATTTTAATGTAAAATAAAATGCAAAAATTTCAGTTCTTTTTTGGTATTAACTTTTTGTTTAAAAACAATTTTGCATAAAAATGAGGGCTATGAGATTCCTGCATATTAGATCAATATTCTGTGCTCACCTTTTTATAAGATCTGAAAAATTCAATGAAGCAATAAAAAAGCCACTGAGTTAATCATAGCGTGATAATCGCGAACGAGCTGCAAATGCAAGAAATGCAAAAAACTGCAAAAATTACGAAAATTCGCAATGACTCCTAATCATTGGGAAAACAAAAATGTTTAATATTATTTCAAAGTCGATGAAACAATAAAAAATAGAAAAAGTCGCAAAAAATGCGAAATCCGCGAAAAGTTGCAAAGTTTTGAAAAAGCCGTAACATCTTCTAAAAATACCTCAAATGTAAGGAATGTGAATGCATATCACATTTTAAGTTTTTACCTCCATTTAGGAAGCTTTACGCCTGTTTCAAAATTTTTAAACTCTTCGCGGTTTTTAGCTATTTGCGCGATACGACTGGTTCTTTGTCATTTTATTGCTTCGTTAAATTGTACATTTTGAAAAAACTTAACTTTAAAAAAGCAAAAAACTAAGGTGGCACCTCTGATCTAAAACTGAATCAGCTCCTTACTATATAGCTGTCGTTTTCAAAATAAATAAGTAGCTGGCAACAAGGTGACATATGTAGCCATCGGCATTTGGAAATAAGTAATTAGGTAGTTTTTTCTCTTTAAATGCATGCAAATAAAATAGGTATACTTTTAAACTGGCGGTGGAATCTCGACCACGACGTGTACTCTAGTATTTTGAATGCCTCTTTTTTTGAATCCAAAAGAAAGTTGCGAAAAAATTTTTATGACTTCTGAGGTATTAAGTAATGACTTTGCTTCATATTGACAATATTAAGATTCAATAAGTATTGTTTTGCTGTATACGCCACTGTTTGGTGATTGCATCAAATTTTTCATACAAACATGTACAAAATATATTTCACTCTTGCTGTGGTTCACTTCCATAACGAACAAAATAGTTAAAATAAAAGCAAATTAAAATGATACCCAAAAAGAGGAAGAATCCGTAACCAAAATACAACGGCGACGGCTAAGCAGAAAATCGCCAACTTCAATTATTTGTTCATCTTGTCTACTAAGCTTGATTATGGTAGAGGCTTAAAACCGACTGTAAGAAAAGAGATTTGATGAAGATAAACATTACAAGTTACTCGATACACGTCAGTTAGTTACTTATGCAGTACAAACTGCCACTTTGGAAAATATAAAACATTGCATATGCGACACAAAACAAGAATTTTAATTATCAAAAAATTAATATAAATTTTTAAATACTACATTCATTAAAGTTCATGCTAACCTTCTTTGTCGTTTTTCTCCGTTCTGACTTTTTGGCATATGCTCCCAGCCAATAATGAGCTGACGAACTAGCAAGGTATATCTACAACCACTTTTGTATTGCTTTATAAACGCTACTACCTGGTTGGTCTGCCTTTAGATGGATGGAGTAAAAAATTGTTTCACGGTATGGAGTTAGTTAAAACGCTGCCTGCATATTAATTGATATCTTTACATATTGGCAAAGGTAAACATCTTTACTGTCTGAAAAAAAATGAGAATATATCTGAAACTTGTTTGAGAATTCTTAATGTAATTACACTATTATCTGTGCTTAGTTTTTGTACTGGCATCGAACAATGGATGATTGAGAACACATGTTGTATCTCGGTAGGATTATTTAATGAAGTGCCCCGGATAAACAGAATAATTAATAATTTTGACAGGCTTCATAAATTGAAAGACATTTGAATTTTTAAGTTATTATAATATTGGACTTAATTTATTTTCTTAAAATATTTTTTATTACATATTTTTTTATATATTATTATACATATAAATTTTTTTGTTTCCCTGAATACATCACAAAAAGTTTATCTAAAAAAAAATAGAAGACAATACAATACACCAGAGACCAAAAACAAGATTAACACCACATTAATGGTCAACCTCATTGAATGAGCAGACGCTTATAAATAGGAGTACCTGCCCACACATCAACCATTAGACAAAATTTTTGTTCGTAATCCAAATAAACGTAGAAATTAAAAACCAAAACAGAACTACCAAATGACCCAACATTTTCGACTGAACATGGATAGAAACACAAAAATAAAACTAAATCACTTGTGTTAGAAAAGCAAGTTAAAAAAAATAAAAAGCTTCAAAGCAACTTATAAACTTTAAGGTCTTAAACTTACTAAGAAAGGAGAAACAGCAAACAACATTTACCTTTAAAATATAAACATCATGGCTGTTAAAAGTTGCTTTAATGAAACTATGGGATTTTCTAACTCGAACAAAATATAACCAAAAGAAAAATGTTAAACGAATAGAGAACAAAACCTTTAATAGTTTCTAAAATAAATCATTAAAAGTATGATTTCTTATTTTGAAACCCCTCAAAAATAAATTTCAATGTATTTTTAGATTATAGAAAAAAAGGGAAGGTCATCCAATTCATTTGTATACTCAGAATATTTTTTGCAGTAACTGATTGCACTTTAGTTGAAAATTTTCTTTTCAGTAATTTTTCTACACAGAAAGAAAAATACCATACTAAATTCAAGTATTTTCTACTTACTTTGAGTACAAGTCCTATTAAAAATTTTGAGTACAAATAACAATAAATTGTACTGGAAAACTGGATTACTTTAGATAACCAATCCTGGAGTTTCTTAAAATGAGTACAAAATTCTTCAATCACCTAAAAAAAATTCAATTAAATTGAGCATTTGAATCCGTCCGTACTTAAACTTAATCTTTCTGTACTTAGATTACCGTACTTTTAACACCGCTTGGGATTGATTTTTCTTTTGAGTGTATAAACAAGAATTAAAAATTCAAAAAAATCTACTTTTTAACTGATTCTAACATTACAAACAGGGGTTCCTTTACAGTTACACAGATAAAAGTTGGAACACAAATAGTATTAAAGGATTTCACAAGTGTTTGTTAATTAGAATAGAAATAGTATTTATTTCATACACAGTTAGTAAATCCACAGTTTTCAATTACGTCATATTTACAGTATTGAGTAAAATTATATGACAATACTATTTTTTTGTTTATTTTTTTCAGTGTGGTATTTAGTCAGCTATTTTTTTGTTTACAAATTCAAGGCGTTTAACATTTATAACAATTTTTTTATATGACAATACAACAGGCCGTTTACAATAGTGCTATTTAGCCTGAAATAGTACTTTACTACAAATCGTTTTAGAAGACTTTGTATTGAGAAATTCTATAATTTAATTTGTTATTTAATTATATGAAGTAAAAACATAATTAGTATGCTGCAGTCTATATTTCAGAAAGGATTCAATGTTCAATATTCACAATTTTTAAAAAGATTTTTATTAAAACAAAAGTTGTGCTAAGTGCATGGTTTTTATAATAAAGTTCTTAGCCTGAATGAAAAATGTTTGGGGAAACAATTAATTTAAGGTGCATTCTATTTATGTCGAAATTAATTGAATATACGTATTTTTTCAGTGTAGTAATTATTATAATTATATTAGTTGTTCTTTTTAATAATTTTTTATTTTCTTTCTAATTAACAATATCAATAAATGAATTAGTCTTAAGTAATTAAATCAGAAAATTTTAAACACTCATACACAATTCAAATCAAAATAAATAAACTTTTATTTTGAATTAAATGAAATATGAACAGACCTGATTTAATACGATTTTTAATTATTTTATATTTTTTTCAATTGATTTTACCCACATAATATTTTGAGTGTATTTTCCTAATGTTGGTTCGCTTAGAACTCTTCGATTTTTGAACCTCTTTAGAGAACGTTGGCTTGATTTAAAATCGATTATCTCCACATTGATCTCGTTGTTCTAATTTTTAATTCATTTTATTTAAATATGCGTCTGCGTCCGTTCCTCTCTACTTGAGTCGGTTGCTTAATTATTGGTAAAACATTTACGGCTGTCTCCAAAAAATTCTATTTGGATTTAAAAAAAGTTGTTTTAAAATACAATTTTCTTAATACGTCAGTAAGTAAATTTTTATTTCAGAAAAGCATACTATAATTAATATTTTTATTCTTAAGATTTGAATACTTTCTTAGTTTAATATATATTGATATTACAATAACTAAGGAATTAAAAGAAAAAGCAATCTTAGAAATCTCTGCTCTTATCTCAAGAAAGTTTGTTGTAAAAAACAAAAATAAGAAAAAGTATGCTCGTTTTTTACGTATTTTTTAACTACACAAAACCGCCTACATTTTTTTTCTTCATGTGTGCATGTACACAGCCAGAAGAAAACAAACATATTGTTTCTTTATAATTAAAAGAAACCTCTAAATGTGTGTATTTAATGCGGTTTTTGTAAAATTAAACTAAAAGTTAAAATAAAAACTTGTCTTTAATAAAGCAATTTTCAAAAACACACACAAACAGAAGTGTTTTTTTAAGTCATCTTAACTTCTAATTAAACAAAGCTGATTATCAGAATAAAAATTAGTAGAAAGTAGAACGAAGTAAAAGAGGTGAAGAAGGTTATCATATTGTTATTACCACGAAACCACCCCATCAAATGAACTCGGAAAAATTATTTTCAAATGCACATATTCTCAAACGAATGCAAGTGTGTCACTTATTCAAAAAAGCAACTGTCAACAAAATTAACGATTTTCTTTTTATATTATTATTTATATTTATTTTTTTTAAATCAAACTATAGTGCTTTATGATTTATTTGTACTGATAAAATGTTGTTTCCTTTGCATTCCCGTTTTGTTTTTATTAACGAAAATTTATGTTGTATTTACAATAGAATTATATTTATGAACAAACAGCAATTAGATTTGTGTAAATGCCGTCATTCTATTTAATTTTTTGTTTGTCTCTATCGCTTATACCCATCATTAAGTGGCTGCTTGGTTAATGGTGCACCGCACCATCATCATTATCGGGCCCTAAATTATTATTTTTTCTTACAACGTGTTCAAAATACTTGTGGTTATATTTGCCTGTATATTCAAGCACAATATAAAGCATTTAAATGCCGGTTTATTTTTCTTTGCTTTTATAGGTTAAACAAATGAGGTTTGTAGTCACAATTATTAAAAAATGATATTAATGTTGAAAGATAAGAAACAATTTCCTTTTCAATTACAAGTTTTAAAATAAATATGGAATTGTATGATTGATTTGGAAGTAAATGTGCTTTCATTACCCTGTAATACTTTTGGGTGACAGCGGGTAGAATTTTACAACATACCCAGCAAAATAAGTTAAAATCCTACTTTAAAAGTTTTAAGTCATAACACGGTGATGCCATTGGAGGGAAGTATCACCTGGTATTACAAATAGCAATTTATAACTGCTGTCAGTATTGAACTTGTGCTTTTGAAGGAATTATTGTATTTGACTTACAGATCAATTGCACAAATTGTTTTCACGATCAAACAGGCAATTAAAAAATGCACCTGCCTTTTTAAGTTGTTTATTTATAATGTTTTTTTTTTTGTAAATGTTTTAGTATTATTTTCTAGAATGCGGTCGATTGACTCTACCGCTGGATACACTAGTAATTCTTACTCTGGCATTTTAAGAGCGATCAAATCTGAAAACAAAACCAGTAGCTTGTAGGATGTCGTTAGGCGGAGTCCGACATCTGCCTTATAATTAATATTCCTTGGTGCACCCTGTTTAACTATTTAAAATAATTTCTTGATGCTTTCAAAAAATATGCATATGTATATGATTATTGTATTTTTATTTATTAAAATTTTGTGAGAAATAGTAATTTTAGATTTTTTTAAATAAACTTGCTTTTTGCATGTCAAATAAGACATACACGTTTTAAATTATTCTCGTCAAAGAATTTCCGTAATAAGAAACGTAATGCCAGCTAAAAAAAAATCTAAAGTCATTAAGAAAATTGTGATTCCACGAAAAGTCTATGAATTTCTAACAGGGGAAGAAGTAAAAGCAATAGAACAGAAGCATGCAAATCATATAAAAAATATAAAAGACAGTCTCAACTACATAACAGGTGAAGTTTTTTACTATTCTAGCCAATTTTTATTTCTGCACATGTAACAAAAAACGATAATTCTTCCTCCTGTATCAGAATCATGCTCCACAGTTGCCCAATTAGATGAACAACTATTCAATTTCAACAAATGGCAAGAATATGTAAACTGTTTTCCTTTGCCAAAAGCTTACATACCTCCCGATATACGTTTGTTAATAGAAAAGCTAAAATATTTTGAAAATATCTCCAATAAAGAGAATATCATTAGCTGGCGACTGCTTATTAATGATCGCAGTATTCTTACGCAAAATTTTAATCGTGAAGATCTAACGCACTCGACACTAAAATTAGGAGCTAAAACTGATCTTGGCTCAGTGTACGACAAAGACGTAGACATTTGTCTTAAAATGTTACAACGTATTGATGATTTTTTGGAAAATGTTGTAGAAGTCGGCAAATGCGACGTGCTGAAATTGAATGATATAAAGGAATTGCGAAACTATTTACAGCAACAGATCGTAGAGTTTCTAAATCGTTTTACGTATAATGTTTTATGTTCAGAAGAGTCTAACATGAAGTAAGTTAGATTAAGTTTTTGCTATTGTTAATTACTTAATATTTCGTTATTTTAGTTCTATAGATGCATTGACTTCTGAATATAATTTTCAATCTAACAATTTTCAGATGCATATCTGGACATTGAAAAATGTGCCAATACGTTTCCAACAATTAGCGTGAGTGCAATATTTATTTTATTAAAGTAACAGAAACTACTGGTATATGCTAAGAAAAAACATGGTTAAAGTGATAATAATCGAATAGCAATATATTATGATTGAATTATATATGGTTGCAATCAAATTACATTATTATTATCAAATACAGTGTTATCCCAGTTTAAAGAATGATATACTGTCTGGGGGATTCGTTAAACCGAAAAGGTGCCTTAAATCCGGTACTCTTTTTTTCCTTTACTTTTATCAAATAAAAAAGGACATTATTTTAATGAAGTAAATAAATATTTTTATTTATTATCAATTTAGATACATACTTCAAATCAATCGAGAGATCAATTCGTAACATTGAAGTATTGTAAGCGTGCATTTACGAATTATTTAAAATAATTTGTTATACTTGTTTGTTTGTGCGAAACTTTTAGAAAGCATTGAACAGCTTCTTCGTGAAACTTTCTAAGCAAATTTTTTTTGTCACATCATATCATTCTGTTCGCCCCATTTAATACACTGTTCAAAATGCTTTATAGCATCCGTATGTGCAATTTTTGTTTCAGCCCATTGGATTACATCGTCCGTCGTTAAACCTACCTGAAATTGTTAAAAAAGAAATTTATTACACTTTTGGTTGAAAGAAACAAAGCTTTTAATAACTTTACTTACATTTGGAAAAATTTAATTGAGTAATAATAAACCATTCCCAATTGACACTGCATCCTCGTCAATCTGTAGTAATCTGGACAAATGAGTGTCGTCCTTTTCTTCAAATTCTTCTTGGTGTGGAATAAAAATCCTATTGCTACATTTTGCAAGGCTAGTTTCTTCCACAGATATAAAAGATTGTGCAATTATCGTTGCGGCATCATATAAATCAATTTTTTTTTCTTGATTAGAAAAACAATTTTCGACAAAAGGCTGTTTTTATATTGGAGTTGCACCAAACTAATGGCAAGTTGATCCATTATTATTATATGTTATATTAGAGCAGTAACACTTGGTGTCATATATAAAACCTAACGGGTGTTTGAAACGCATTTTGTTTATGTTTTCATTAACTCACTGCATACATATTTACGAAAGAACTAAAAATGAAAAAATTTCTCTTATTCTTTTATTCATAACAGGTACGTAATCTTTAAAAAGCTATAAATGTTAGAAAACGAATTTATTTATATATATTTGCGCTTGTTTAAATTTTTTGGTAGGTTTTTTAAATATTCGTTGTATCGAGTCACAATTCTTTGGTTTGTTCGTTATATAAGGTACTCAATGAGAAAATTTTTAGCGTTCGTTAAATCGCAAATTATTTAAACTGAGTATTCGTTAAACCGGTATACCACTGTATAAGATAGTGTATTTAAGTAAAAATATTTGATATTTGGTAATTTATGTTGAAAGGAATATAAAAAAAATTGGGGCTTGTCTATTCGTTGTCGAAAATAACTGAATACTAGGTGTGTTCCAGATGGATAACAAAGTTGCACAAACTTGCCCAAAGTTACACAAACATGTACAAAAAGCGTTCCAGATGACAAAAATTGTGCAAGTTAGAGCGCTCATGAGAGAGTAATATCCACCCCTATCGTGAATATTTTTTCCTTCGAAATATTCTCTTTTCCCTGATGTTCCAATCGTGAATAATTCCCGCGAAAAATGTTCGCGTGAGAAAATAAATTCCTCTTATCATGAATAATATTTTTCAGTAGAATTTTTCCACTTTTCCCTTGGTTTTGTTTACTTAATATTTGCAGGTAAAATTAATAAAAACATCTTGTAATTACAAAATATTCCTTCTAATTACATATTTAAGTTTATAAATATTTCTCTTTTGTACAAGATCAGTAAATACTGTTCATTATTTTTAATAATGATTCCCCACAAAAACCTTTTTGGACACAGTATGCATCTTTATGTTATGTAAATATTGGTATAGTATCATTCACTGCGCCTCATATATTTTAAATACATCGTTATTTACATTTAAAAACTTAATTTATAACCAAAATGTGTATCTATCTCTTTATTATTAAACTTTAATTTGTACAAATCTTCTTACCTTTTATACATCCACTGAGAACTGATTGCGGGAAAAAGTTCACGGTAGATTCACGATAGCAATTTATTTCCCCTTCGAGGGGAAAAAAATTTCATGGGAACAACAATTCCGCTTGCTATTCACGATAGGGGTGATCATTTCATTTCCTGTACAAAGTCACACCAACTTTTTCTTTGGGTAAGTTTGTGCAAGAATAAAATTATCAGCTGTTTTGTGTTTACATAAATTTTGCAAAAAGAAAATAAAACTATACTTTGCGATTGAACAGTGTACATTGCAAAAGAATTACTTCAAAACTTTAAAATGGAAAATATTTTTGCAGTTAAATTTATTAGAAACAAATAAATGGAAGAACTGAAAATATTTCTTTTTTGTTGGTTTGTTTGATTTTTCCAGTGATACACACATTTCGTTCGCACTAAGAGTACATTGCCTTACAGCATTTGAGCGACTAAAATCGCAAGCTTAAAATTAAATATAATAAGTTAGCACTATTGAAATATTTTGGCTTGAAATTGTGGTTTTTCGCGTTCCAGATGTTTTGCGTAACTTTTAGAATTTGAGAGAGTATATGTGGACTTTAATTTCATTAGTACAAACTTGCCCAAAGTTATGTGACGTCGATGCTGGCAACTAGAATAAGCGAGAATAACAGTCAACGAAATTTCATTGATACAAAAAGATAATATTTGTCACAACCATAATATAGTTGTCGTAACTCTGTCTTTTCTCTGCGAGTACATACAAAGTGTAAAAATTATTAAAAATATGTGGTCTTTTCTACACAAACTTTTAGAAATCTTCGTTTTATAGCCAAATTATATGGAGTCAATGTTACACTTAGTATACCTACAATTATAATCCAAGAAAATTTCACCATTCGTGCCTTACACTTGAACTTTGATCACATTAGTGAAAAAGCCGACATTAATGAAGTAACACCACCACCGGATAGTGGAAGTTTTGCTATAACAAACTTAACCGAATGCCTGAACAATGAATGGTTAATGCAATTAGAAATAATGAACAGCGTGCGAAATGAGTTGATGCAAATACGTCAGGAGTACGAAGAAAAAGTTAAATTTTTTAAAGAACAAGAGGCCAAAAAGAAATCCAAACGCAACGAAGAAGAGCTGACGAAAATTTCTCGGAGACAAGCCGAAAAATTAATGGGCCTTGCCACAGAACCAGATTTAATTGATAATGACACATTTCCCAATATTATAGACGATTTTTTAGAAAAGGAACAAGGACAATATGACAGATATTTCAATACCATTTATTCTCCCACATCATTGAATTTGGCAACCGATGAGGTATTACAATTTTAAACTTTTCATTCAGAATGCTTTATTATTAATTTTTTCATAGATCAATCTTAAAAAGTACTTCATTTTGGGTGGTGTATATCAGTTGTATAAAGTTCAAAAACCACAACATATTGATTTCAATAGCTTCAATATGACCTGGCATTTGAATAATTCTAAACTATTAACCACTGAAGATTTAGTAATACCTTTAGATACAAAATCCAATCAACGAAGATCTACCGTATACAGAAGAGAGACAAGGAAAACTCTTACCTTTACAAAGTCTGACTTAGAACTAAACGATGCCAATGAATCTGATTGTCCTTGGTTTATCTTAACTATACAACTGCCGAAGTATCTTTGCTATTGGGGCCAACCTGTGGTGTGTCAATACAAAACAGTTGCTAAAGTTAAAGGAAGCCCCGTTCTTCTAGAAAATAATAAAAAACTTTCTACTTTCGAAACATCGCTGTTGCCTCCAAAATATTTGCCATTTTTTGGGCCGCAAAAAGAAGGATTAACAAATTCTATATTAGAATTAGAGCATCCTTCAAGAGATAGCTTTTTCAGGACCTCCATTTCTAATATACATCTTGCTCAAGAAAAGTTCCCTCTACGTGAACGTGCTCGAGACCTTGAAGGTGTTCTTAACATTCGTGATTTTCCTTTAACTTCATTTCTCAGTAAACCGCAAATCAGACAGATACAAAAACATGTTATACCACGAATGATTTCGTCATTTAAATTCAACAAAGAGATACAAGAGGATAAATTGGGAGAAATTCAAAAGAAAGGCAAAAGTAAAACTAAAGCGGGTAACATAATACGCCAACGTGCTGCTGATGCGAAAAGTGATCAAATCTCAGAAAATAAACACTTGTTTATATTTGGTCCGATGCAAAATAATCCCGAGCGGTTAATACCGATCTATGCAAGAGATGAACCTATACGTCTTTTAGAGCTGAAAACTGATATTAAGGAAACCACTGCTGTTAATCAGCCTGTGCGATCGTTTGCTCAATTAGTGAAGTTAATAAATTTTATTAAGTGGTGGCACAAAGTTCAAGTGCGGAAATTTATAGATAATGAGCATTTTAAGTCAAGATATCCTGTTGTCAACAAACATCTACAAGGTTTCGGAAAACAAAAATTTAAATTATTATTTTCTACTTCATCTATACGTTCAGTAGCTCCCTCTAAAACTCGCACTAAACTTCAAGCAAACATAAGTTTTCCAAACATTTCTCTTAGCTCGAAAATTACTCCAACCGAAGTTTCTGAACATGAGATTTCGTCAACAATTATAAAAGATTCGATTTCTATGAAAGATTCGATTTCTTTGAAAGATTCGATGTCTTTGAAAGACTCCATTTCTAAAACACGCTCGTATGACAGCGATATTAACAAAGTTGTTGAAAATAATGTAGAACAGGATCTTCAAACATTTTCCAGCTCACATTGGACTACCCAGCATATACTGAAAACGGAGTTTAATAGAGAAATGCATGCGGTTATCGTGCAAACTAATAGATTGGGTAAGAATAGCAGAGTGTATTACTTCTGCAGAGTATCCTGTTGCATTCGATTAAACCCCTTCTGTTAGTCGAGTCACTCGTTTTTGTAATCATTTACGAAATTCATCAGGAAAACTCTTAACAAAAACTGCTTATTTATTTCACATGTACTTAGATATTCCAGATGAGTTGCTCAATCATATGACAAGAAAAAACAGCGCTTTAATAGACTGACTCAATGAATAATAATATAAAGGAAGAACCACTTCTGACGGGTTAAAAAGTTTTTTTTATTTAAATTATTATTTTGTTGATATTTTTTTATGCAGAGAGAAAAATATTTTGTAAAATTTTTAAGGGGAATTTATTTTTAGGAATTTTCCTTTTTAATAAGTAATTATCCTTTTGATTTGATATGTGAAAAACCAGAAACAGTTGAAAAATCACGGCAATCAATATGGCTCGAAATTTCCATTTAAAATCTTTTGAAATTTTCATCGATAGCGAATGCCCTAATTTGTCACCAGCTATTTAGTTAATTTTTTTTTAGTTTGGGACAACATCAAGAAAATTAAATTAAACAAAACGGAAATTTCTATCATAGAAAAGGTTACACAATTTCTGAGTGGAAAATATCAATTGACAAAAACGTCAGAAGAATAACATAGCGAGAACACGAGACATTGGTTCTACCTTTATATTATTTTATAATGAGCCGACTTATAGAAGAGAAAGTTTTTGTTACAACCATGAAATGATAGGTCGGTTTGTTTTAAAACTGTTCCCAGAACAAGTGACTTGAACGACTTTGGAGGACGTGCATCATGCCCTAATATCTTATTTGCAATTTCTAAAGTATTATTTACTTAAAGGTATTTTTGGTTTAGCCTTCAAACAGTATGAACACTTTCCCTTCAAGTCCTGGAAATTAGAACCGAATAAAAATGAGTAAGTTCATAAATTTTTGTGTTATCTCAGTTGAAGTTGCTTAAATTTGTTCTTCTTTGTAGTCCAGCAAATGAAGTAATTTTTACTTTACAAACTCAACACGTAATATGTATTTTGTACATTAACGAAAACGGTATCAGATGTCGTGTTACAGATGACACAACGAAATATACAAGCAAACCCAAAATGTATCTGATAGTCGATGAACCAATAAGTGATTTAAAAGATTTAAAGAAAATATTAAAAGAAAAAAATTTAAATATATTTGCGGATATAGATGCCAGATTCTATATAGAAAATGGTTGGTGACAAATGATGCATTTCACTTGCAGTAATGAAAAAAAAAACTTTTAATAACTACTGCAAATGAAAGAAGGCCAATTAAATTGTTCTTGCCTAAATATTAAATAACTTTTCCCTTATTGAAATTGTTTTCCTTGGGTTATTACTTTCATTTCATTATTGAACAAATTTCTTAAATTCTAGGTTATTTTTCGGAAAAACATTTATCCACTGAACTGCACACATACGATTGTATGGCTGCAAATAGTACCCAAGTAAAATTTATTTTTTCCCATTGGAATCGTTTGGCCCAAAGACGTGATATTGTTCTGAAATTTTTACAATATGAAGATTCAGAAATTAATACTGTTGAGGTGCGCATAACACCAGAAGAAGCATTTTTTGTAGAAATTGAAGAAATGTGTTCAGATGATTTGAATGAAATAAAATTGAATTTCCATTTGACTTGGAGAAATATAAGTGTAAGAAGAGATTTTTAAGTTATCCTTCCTCATTCTTGAAACCTTTGACGACGTCACATTAACTCAACACCAAGAAATGCGCCCTTGTCTACTCCTTGTCGAAAAGAATTTTCTACTATTCTCTAAGTCCAAAAAAAAGACCAAGAGGATATTAAAAGTAGCCAAGAGTTTATTTCTAGGTGTTGAGTTGACGTAACGTCGACAAGTACTTACAGAATAAGGGATATTATTATAAAAACTGAGTTTTTGCTGAATTGGAAATGAGTTTAGGAATGCTTTGAAAACAGAGATTAAATGCTATCTGAAAAAAGAAAAATATTTTAAATACGATTCTAACGATTACTTAGTTTTGTCAGTTGAAAACTCAGTTATTATTAACTTAAAGAAGATATATTTATTTAGAATAATGCAACAACTAAGAAAACATTTTTTTGTAGGTGCTAAGTGATTTGAATCATTTAATTAATTCCGTGTACCCGACTGTCAATGAAATGAAATGTAAAAATGCTAAATTGTTAAATTTTGTCCGAAATTTACTTTATGACATAAGACCTTTAAGTTTTTCTTGAATATGCACATATGTATTTGTTTTAATAAAAAAAATTAACGTTTTCTTATGCGTAAGTATCTCTATAAAACTCCATTCTTTGAACTAAAAATCCGAAATATAGAACCATAAAATATTTTGTCTTGTATATTATCTCTCACCTTAACAAAAAATTCAATTTAAATTATTCCATGAATAATTTTATCCATTTCTATCACAAGAAATACAAACTTTCTTAGCAGTCACTCACCCGTTGTTGTTTGTGTATTTAATTTGGCGCAAAGCACAATGAAATACATCCATAAAAAACATAACTATTTAAAGTAAAACTGTATCAAGATTTTCGCTATGCTTTGTTTTATTCGAAATACGCGGAGGATTAAATTTTAGCAGATACTGGGTAAATTTAATTAAATTTTCTAAACTAAATAACCAGGCGAATTCATTTTGTAACAGCTATCAAGACCATCTGCAAAATAAATAGGCCTTGCTAAATAACAATTATAAAATTGACAGCTTATAAAAGTAGAAATACACATAAATATACTGCCGCACTTAAGTGAAAGGCAGTAATGTAAAATGGGTAAACTTTTAAATTAATCCTTTTAGAATAACAATTAAATGTTTGAAAATATAATACATATTCTTCTCCTCTTAAATACCCTCATAACAATATTCAACGGGTGACAATAAATAAATTGGCCTTTGTAGATTGGCGCCCCCTTCTGCGTACGATCCCTCTGTGTTGTCCACAAGGGAGAACTTGCTGACAACCACACACCACTTATATTTTAAAACTAAAGCAATGGGTTATTTGATCAAAATGTTTATAAAGTCGATAATATAATATAATATTATTCTCTGCAGAACACAAAACAAAATTTATATGCACCAAGATTATAAATTACATATAGAATGTGAAATGTACGTTTGACCACAATTATTATCTTTTCTTATTTATTTTGCCGATCTTGTGATATCTTTTAATAATTTTGGTATTTTTTTTCAAATTTCAGGTAAATCTACTAAAGTTTCTCAACCGTTCACATTCTATTGTATTTTTGTAAGTAATTTTTTTTAGTTTATAATTTTCCCTTTTCAAGAATTCTCATATTGATAATCATGCCTTTTGTTGCTTTTAAAAGCTAAACATATTCCGATTCATATCAAATCCTTTTGTCAATTATTATTTTGTTTATTTTGTGATGATACAAGCATCATCACAAAATAAGTACAGCCACAAAAGTGCTTAAAGATTTTTTTAGTTTTATAATAAGACCTTTTCGTAGTCATATATAAATATTTTAAAGTTGTGCATGAAACAAAGGATCTTCTTTTTCAAGACTCTTTGTGCGTCTTCATTATTATTATTTTTTTTGTTTATACGAACTTATTGCATAAGTATTTTAAGATTTTTATTATAATAGAAATAAGATATGTCTTCTCGGTAGAAAGTGGTCCCACATGATTTTGAATACTAAGTACACACATATCGCTCGTTTACTCATACAACGTCATAACTCAAAAAACGCAATCTTTGAGATAAGAATGGAGAATTATTCTCCGTATCGTTCTTCATCTTGTTTAAATAATTCATACAAATATCTTGTTTACTCAGCTCTTGAGAGGAGAAAAGTTTTTTACTTTTTCTTTAAGTTGTGTGTAATTTAAAAACTTTAAAATCGTTTTCTGAAAAGTGTGTTTCTTTAAGTTATGATGTTGTATGCGTAAATGAGCGATAAGTAGGAGTCTTTTGCGATAAAAGGTTTAAAATGTGATTTCCTGGAAAGCTTTACAATTCAGAAACTTGTAGAAAAGGTAAAAATCCAAAATAAGTTTTGCGAAAATATTTGTTAGTTTGTAAGTGCAGCTGTATAAAACCGCTAATTTAGAAATAATAACATAAAAATTACTGAGAAAATGTATTTCTCGTTTTTTCGTTAAAATTTTTCATCTAGATTTTCTGAATATGTTTGAAGGATACAATTTTCTTCATTTTATGTCAAAGTATTTTATTTCTTAGATTATAACTCTATTTTATTTTGAATCAAAAAGAAAACAAAAGTTGCAGAAATTTCTAAATTTCTTTAATTTTAAATTTTAAATAAAAGTTTTTTGTCTAGCACGCGAAAAATGAAAAGAAGCGAAAAATATTCTTTAGTAAAATGTTGAGTTTGTTAATAAATTTCCTTTTGCAAATAAAGATGCCAGCATACAGATAATACTTCATTCATTCCTTTTGAATGAAGCTAGTCAAACAAATAAAAACAAAAGCAAAAAGAAAGCGGACAAAAGGTAGCAATAAAAGCTGAAGAAATCTGTCAAAAACATTTACATAAAATCATAAAATGAAATGGAATATTAAAAACCAAAACGGGCAATATGACAACTAATGAAAATGTTTATTATTTTTGATATCTCAAAAAGATCTAAATAAATGAAAGGACTTATGACAAAATCAACAAAAGGATGTGCTAAAATAAATATTAGAACTAGTTTTGTTTTTATTTTTAAGTTTTCATATATGTATGAAAAAGTACCATAAATATGAAATGAAACTCAAGTCATCAAATATGTTGAACAGTTAAAGAAAATAAAGTAAATAGAATGGATATAAGAGCATTAAAACACTGATTGTATGTCATATTGTTTACATAGACAATTTTAAATGCAATCATTAGCAAAAAAGGACCTTTTCGCCAAAAATTGGAATTGATTTCGCTTTATATGTTTTGAAATATTCATTAAAAAAGTGTGCAGCTGCACAGAACATTGCATATCATTCCGTTTTAAATGTGTTAATCATAAAAAGTGTAGCTTCATGGTTTTCCGCTACATCTAACGATTCGTATGTTCATATGTACTTATATATGCGTATGTATCCCAAGAATTTTTCAAAACCGTTTTTTACTAACTTATCTACACAGACAAACAATGCGGACCAGTGAAAAAAATTGTGAATTTAAAAAAAATTTTTATAAATAATCTAATTCTGTTTTTTGACAAAATTCTATAAAATTTTTCTTATATTCTATACTAACCAAGGAGTATTAAACAGGTGAAATTATTAGAACAACAATTACAACAACACAAGAACAACAGGCATTTTGTATATCGGTTCTGTCAGAAACTTCAACAGAAAAGAAATGCAGGAAAATATAAAGGCACCCTTTTTGACATTCGAAATAGAAAACATAAGCAAAAAAAATCTTATCAAAGAAAAACGTTTACTAAATGAAGTCAATTTTTTTTAATTGTTTGAAATTTTTTTTCCAAAATCATTAAAAAAACTCATAAATTTAAGTAAATATTTACTGAATGCGAATCGATGAAAATATTTTCTAAGACCATGCAACTAATTTTGCGAAAAAAACTGATTTTTGTCGTTGTTTTTAGTGTGGATAAAGAATTCATACTGAAACATTTACGGAATCGAATAAAACATTTATTGGAATTCAAGGTAGATTTCAAACAAAAGTTTGTCTGGGAAGAAAACTTAAAGATAGCTTTTTTATACACTTTGGGTTGAAAAATTTTGGTTAATAGGTACTTCATGATTCATTTCCATTTTACTATTTAAACATTTTGATGAATGAAACTGTGGGTATTTTAAATAAATGCAGTTTTTTTATAAGTATGTACGTATTCAAAAGATGGCAAATGTGTGTATACGTGGGAATATTTAATGAACTACTCGTAGTGTGTATTTATTTAGTAAAAAGAAGTTGATTTAAGATTGTGTGAAAAAGATATGCACGTATTTGAAATTAGTTTTTCTATTCAATTGCTATTTTTATTTTAACACTTTTTTAGTCTCTTAAGTGCATTTTTCACAATCCAGACGACTCGTCGTACTTGAGCATAAAATTTATATGAATAGCACTCATTTTTTGAGTGATTTCCCCACAAATTTTACACTCGCGTCAACCGTCTGTATTATGCAAAGTACACTTTAACGCTCCCACGCTTGTTGCAAAGGTAGTTGTTTATCTCCATTCTAAGAAAATTGCTTTATGCCCTTTTCAAGTGAAAAACAATTTTCATGTACATGGTTGGCAGTTGTTACTTTAGCTTACTGTAGTTAAAAAAATAATACCTTTTGGTTTTTTCTTCACTGCTATAATTGAAGTTTGTGAAGAAAACTAACACTTCTTGTTGACTTCATTTTGAAGCTTATTCAATAAAACTATTCAAATACGTTGTTTGTGAACTTTGTAAAATCTACATTCACATGCCCACATTCATGCTTTAGCATGACCAAAATCATGCATGTGTAAGATGAGAGTGCAGAAATATCAAAACCCTATAGTTGCAATAATAACAATACTGTTGCTAAAAAAAATGCCTAGCTAATTATTTTAGTGCCAAAATCTATTGGTGGCCAAAGCTTGACGACGTATCAAGACATTTGGAGAGCATTCTAACCAATATAAGTATGTACAGTCTTATATGATGCAAAACTTAAAAAATAACAACCAATTGCTCTACAAATACATACTCGTATATATTTCAGTTATATCATTTAAAAAAGATTTATTTACAATTAATACTCGTATCTATATCAAAAAGTATCTTTCAGCTAAAGATAACTTAGTTGCATTTTATTTTATGATTAAACAGGGGGGAAAAACTGGGCAAGTGTGATTCGAAGAAAGTTATTATTTGTTGTTACAGTAACTTTAATAAAACTCACTCTGTATCTGTTCAAACAGCACATAAACAGGATATGGTTGGTCTTTTTTGTATACAAAACGCTACAGTATACTAATGTGCTGTGCATAGAACCCAACCAATCGAATTGAATTAACAATTTGTATGAAAACCATTCAGTGGTTTCCATACATATTTTTTGCTCAAGTCAATCGCTTGGATTCTATGAACAGAACATAAGACCATAAATTGCATTACCACGTGAAAGTAGATTATCAAAGAAAATGGAATTGATGATGACCAGACTTCTGTAATTTTTTACAACTGCTGGGTGTGCACATGCATTTGCATCTGACATTATTTGTTAGTCGTTTGTTAACAGAGATGTCTTTATTGTTTTCATTCTTTAACGTCCAATTTCCACAAGCTACAAGAAACAAGAACACAGATATGACCTACAAAAAAGTACATATAAAAAAAAAACTTGGAAAACATCCCAACAAAAATGTTGAAGTAATGACTTAAAATGATAATAAACATATTCAATGTTATCGGTTTTATGATCAATCTAGAATTACTAACTGTTTTGAACATAAAACCGGTAATATTGAAATACATCACATGAAAGTATTTTTGTCGTCTATTTAAATCCAATTCCGACCACATAGTATTCTGTGACAATCCTGATCAAGTACATATTTTTTAACCGTTTCTAATTTGAAATTTTAGCTTGTTACTTTAATATGACGGTGGCATTGGAGGAAAATAAAGGGGAGATTTTTTTATAAACTTTCTTTTTGGCAAGACTGTTTTTGGCAGCTCAGCTGTTTTTGTGTAACATTTTACTGTTAAACATGATCAGTTTGGTCTATTTAACCATAAATCGACCTACAAACGAACAAAGCTTGCAGTTCAATGATTTTTTTTTAATCAAAATGCATGCTCGGTCAAGAAAATACATCGTGCACTTCTTTCATTTTATGGTCAGTTTGGGCGACCGTCTGACTGTTCGAAACCTTTTGACTAAATTTCGCACCAAATTTACATTATTAAACATTAAACCACCAACACGCATAAGTAGAGTGTGGGCAGAGGAAAATATCGCATCTATATCCGCCAGTGTTGTTGATGAGTGCTACCTTGCGATGATAACAATTTTTTTTTTGCCCAAAATGGAAGAGCTGGACTTGGCTGACATATTGTTTTAGCAAGACTATGCCACAAGCTACACAGCACGCTAAACAATGGCCCAATTAAGAGCGAGTTCAGTGAACACGTTTGGGGCGGTCAATTGGCTGCCTAGATCGTGCGATTTAACGCCTTCGCTCTAGTTTTTGTGGGGCTGTTAAGGCTCTTGTCTGTAGGGACAAGACCGCAACGGTTGACGGACTGGAAGCCTATACTGAAAAATTTATTAGTGGTAAATCGGCCGATATTTTGGAGAGTATGTCAAAATTTTACCCAGCGTATGAACGGGAATTATTTTCCTACCTCAACCTCAGTGAT
This sequence comes from Gymnocheta viridis, assembly GCA_956483585.1. Classification (NCBI taxonomy): domain Eukaryota; kingdom Metazoa; phylum Arthropoda; class Insecta; order Diptera; family Tachinidae; genus Gymnocheta; species Gymnocheta viridis. The sequence goes on along the minus strand of OY101440.1, from coordinate 103,759,027 downwards.
GGTATGAAATTAATTATAATATTTTTGTATTGCAGTCATAAAATAAAATCAGTATAATATTGAAACTTTTTTTTATTAAGTATTTTCATATATTAAAATTTGTTTAGAAATTATTAAAGTGAACTCATTCATCTCAAGTAAATGGAAAGAAACGTAGTCATGACAAAATAATAAAAAAAATCTTAAAATATCTTAATGTTTTGTATTATAATAATTTATGGTAATTTTTTGCAAGCATATATGTACTTCTTTGCATTACAAAATAGACCACAAAAATTATTTTGTGTGTGATTGTGCGTCTAATTTAAAAATCTTGAAAACAACATTTTGCCTCAAAATATCTTGCCTTTAATAGGGATATTTTCACAGAAAAGTATGTACTCTAGTATACGAATATTTCTTGTTTAGTTTTTGTTTATTATTATTATAATTATTCATATTATTAAGGAAAAACATTTTGAAAATTATATATTGTAATTAGGATTTCGATAAGGAACATTAAAGTCAACTTTCTTTTTTAAAATTATTAAAAATTTAATCAAAGTATAGATTGACAACAATTTCAAAGAAGTCAAATAAAGCTTTTCCTTAAACTGTCAAAAAAAGAGCACCAAACGAAAGATAAAGACCACACGCTTAGATGTTTTAATGTAAATTTGTCTTAAGAGACTACAAAGTCATTAATTATATTCTTTGACAAATTGTGTAGATGTGTAGGTATTTTTGTATGATACTTGGAGTTTTAGCCACAGCGCAGGGCCTTTTTTTAATATTAGCTTATAACATCTTGTCACCTCTATTGGATAGTGGAAAACGAAAACCCTTTTGGCTGCCTTTTACCAACAGCGAAAAGATTTTTTTGTCCTAACATTGTTTAAGTTTTTCCTAGACGCTGTTGTACTTCGCTTATAAATATATATTAGAAGGCTGTATCAAATACATGCTTAAATAAATGAATATTTAATTAAGCAACAAAAAACAGTACAAAATTGTCTCCTTTTCTAAATTAAATCTGAGAGCAATTTGATTTATGAAAATCAACTTTTCTGCAGAATATTAAACTTTAGTTTTAAAAAGAATTTCAAAGTCACCAGTATAATATCTTGCATATTATGAAAAAATGCTCAAAGTTAATTAAACAACGACTGTGCTGTATACGCGAAAAGAAGAATTCAGAATTTCTTTACATTCACAATAGAATAGTTGGTAGCATACTACACCATCAGTATGGGGCTAGCGGATTTCCGACAAAGACTCGGGGTGTTTATGAAGACAAGCTGACAAACTCAAACAATCTGCAAGGTGTCTTTTGACAGCACCTTACTGAAAGTGCAAATTATATACAAGGTTCCTACAATCAGCAGAATTTACATCACGTTGAAACTGTCTGACCTGATCGGTGATCGGCAATAATGTTCAGTAGTGGAGCTTTACTTGCCTGATAAATGTATTCAACGGTGCGGTGCGAACATTATATTTTCTTAAGTATTTGTTTTAACAAGTTCTAAAGAGAAAAGCAGTCTGATATTTTTTTCACAAGTTTGTAGCAAAATGGTAAAAGTTAAAATATCCTTTTTACACCTTATAAACAACAACATCAAAAATAAACAATAAATTGTAAATATATATTTTTTTTTATTATTATTAATATTGCTTTTATTTCATCGTCTTGCTGTCACTGCTGTTGCTATTTCTACTGAAAGCCTTACAACTAAATGAGTGTAAAAAATAAAAATAAAATAATACTTTTGCACGAGAATCACAAACAAATACAAAATAAATATATTGCAAACATATTTACAATACATACATACATATTTGCCATAATAATAAAATTGGAATTGAAATTGTACGAAACGATATTTTTACTCATCAACCGTAGGAAAATATAAGTCAGGCAGAAAGTAAAATCAGAAATAAAGAAACACCTACATAAGTATTTTTTACAACACCTATACATATGTAAAAATACATAATATATTTTTTTTAATAAATTTGTTTGTTTTTATTTTATAATAAAAAATTGTAGCTACAAAAATTATACAGTTTGAACTTCAGCTAGAAGATTGTAATACCGATTTACTGGAATATCTTAACATGTATAAACGAGTTTGAAAAGTATATGGGCGTTTCCACAGATATGTAAACTTTTTGTCACGCACGATATTTTCATTAATTGCTATTTTTTTATTATTTTCTTTTGCAAAATGTAGAGCTCAAAAAATGTGTAATTTCTTTGAAAATGTCCATATAAAAATTCAGTTTAAAATGTTTAAATACGATAGAATTTGATTTTTTAGCCAATCTCAAGTTATTAATTTTAAAAAGCACTCTAGAAGATAACTTGCAAACAATATAATAGAATTGTGTTAAAAATTGCAGCAAAAATTATTTGAAATATTTATCAACTTATGCACACAAAATGGAAATAATTATCGCATCTCAACTTTTTTCGGTCTTAAAAAAGATTTCCAGCACGTATCTGATAACCATATTATATTCTGTTGCCAAAGTGGGTATTTTAACTATCATTTATATCTTTTCCAAAAAAAAAAAAAACACTTCACGCGTTAAAATGTCCAACTTCAAAAAAAATTTTAAAAATGTTTGAATTGGAAACTTGAACCTTAAATGCGCTGCATATTTTCCCTGCCAAACAAAGTATCTCAGTTATTTCTGCGCATCATTAAATTTGAGCGCTTTATTCATTGACCATTATTACGGTTGTCGAATCAATTTCGAAACACACATTAATCTAGTACAAATTGTCGAGTACATTCTGCAACCGTAATAAGGCTCTTCTCTCAATTTTCGTAAACGACCACCCATAGGCGAAGATTCGTGCAGGAGTTCGACGTTTTTACCACCCGGTTTGGTTTTTTCTAATATAAATTACTATAAAAGAACCTTTACTTGTTGCTTAAATATCTTTAAAAAAAAGTACAATTTGAAAATATTGCATTTCAAAATAGAACGTTTAAAAAATCTTTTAGAAAAATTAATTTAAAAAAATACTCATACATGTTAAGGAAAATTGCATTTGAAGACAGTGTTCGCACAAAAATTTGCTTTTAAAAACTAAAAGGATGTTTTTTCTTTATTAAATCAAGCCAGTTTTTAAATGAAGCTTTTGTTCGAGACTAAAATTCGTTTATTCAATTTATTAATAAAAAATTAACAAAATTCTAAATAGTATTAACTTTTTGCAATTGCAACAGTTTTGTCATTAATAATGAGCACTTCTTTTCGGCATTTTGCAACTATTATGGCGTTTCCTATTCTAGAGAAGGACACTTAATTTGTTTGGCATTTTAAATGCAAATTTGCAATTGAAATAGTGAACTTATTATAAATTATTTGATCATCCCTTAAGGTTGAGGCACATAGAATCCGTCGTACGTTATACGTTGCTTTTTTTTAACTAACAATAAAGTAACGGCTGAGGAGGTTGACACAATGATTAATTTGTTGACGGATATTAAATCAGCTTCATTCGATTAAAGTATACATTTTCAATGGAATTTGGGGATATTCTGCTGTTTCTTTTAATTGTAATTTTTATTTAATTTTGTCACCACATAACACAACAGCTTAATAAAAACAAAGCAAACAAAAATGATAACTGTGAAACTACCCAACGTACGTTAAAAATTAAAAGTTGCCCAAGTGTAGTACTTTGCTCATAAGAAAACTTGTATTTAACTTAGTTGTCGGTTGAAAAAAGCGACGTATAACATACAAAAAAATTCAATGTGCCTCGTCCTTTTTAAAGCTAAATTTTTATTTTAAGCAAACTATGCATATTTTGTTAAAAAAGTAAAACTATTTACATTTTTTTAAACATGAAATTGACATGCTTATGTATGCAAGTAAAATTCTGACATTTGTATATTTACACACATGATTTTCTGGAGCAGCTTCCAAATAATTCGAAACACATATTTTTATTTATAAATACACATATGTACATATGTATTTTTTGGAGGATTTTCTTTTAGATATTTATTGAATAAATTGTTTTATTTTTCTTAAAATATTTTTATATAATTCTGTCAGTTGTCAAAATGTCAATTGCGAGATTGCAATACAAAATTATCTCTGAGCCGCAAAAGTATTGCGATTTCATTTTGTATATTTTGCTGTTAGATTGAAAACAAAAATTAACAATTGCAGAGTTCAGTATTTGAAGTAAATAGTCCTTCGAAACTGTAAATGCAAAATGTTGTTTTTCTCTGAAATCGAACAAAAAAATGCGTAAAAGTTCTATTGGATTTCATAAGAAAACAACGATATTTTCCATTTACATCAAGCACTGAACTCTGCTAATATTTTTCACTTGCAGCATTGCAAGACCCTAAGCGCCAAACACTGAATTCCAATATTATTTTATTGAAAAGGAAATACGGGAAAAGCTAGCAAGCACTCATTGTTGAGCAAAATACATGGTTTGCGGTATTTTAAATACAAAATACTTGCTGGTATTGTATTCAAAATACAAAATTCAAAATACTTAAACATCGTGTATGTATTTAAATTACAAAATACAAAATACTTCCATTTATTGTACGTATTTCAAATACAAAATACGAAATACTTCCACGTCATGTATGTATTTAAAATACAAAATACACCAAAAAATTCATTAGATAAAACTAATCAACAAAACAATTGTTTTCTTTCATAAATATCACATTTTTGAATGGAGCATGAGACAAACTGTTTCTTGTCGGAGAATAAATAAAACCTGCTGAAGAAAATAATCTTTCTACAGGTCCTGATGAGCACAAATTCTATGAATAGTCTTTTAATATTTGGATAGCTGCCAAGATAATAATGTCTTTGCTCTTGTCACTGAGGAAACTGACAAATTCCATCTACAAATTTGATGTCCTAGATTTACCATCATTCTTATCTACGAAAACAACTAAATCATCGTCTTCTTTACTAGGGCTTCTACTCTAGGTGTCATTTTAAGTATTTTGTAATTTCCCTCCAGAATATAAATTGCAAGATTTTGGATTCTTTGCTTTCTTCTGTCGCGATGTTTTCTGGCAGCCAACGCATCTTTTAACCAGGATGATAACAGGAAGCCAAAATAGCTCTATTTATTTCCGGTGATAGTTTAAAAAATTTATCGAATCTTATTTCTACGCTCTCTTTTGGTAGTGATAGGACTTAAATGTCTTAAATTGTATCCATTCAACCGACTTAATCTTGTTCTAATAGACTTTAAAGTCCGCAAAAGTTTTCCGTAATAACAGTTGTTACCTTGAAGGTAATCTAAAGCAGTGGCAATAGGTTTCAAAACTACAATGAATTTCTCTAGATTTTCCAGTTCTATAGCCGCGAAAGTACTCTCCTTAGAACATAAGCGAAGCAAGCCTTTTATACATTTTGAAGAATTGCATTTTTGTTTACCATGTTAAAGGTAGTGAAAAAAATTAATCTGACATTGACAAAAACGCAATACATGGAATTGCAAAAAGATAGGAAAAATTAAAAAATGCTAATTAAGTTTTGCTATAGTGTTTATTCGTTTTCCCATGTATTCAGGCCTCGAACTTAAATCTAACTTAATAAATTTCAATTAATATTACTTAATATTTTGCGTATATGTCAAAAAGGCCAACTTCTTTCTTTGATCACAAACAATAAATTAAATTTGTTACTCTCTTGCACCACTGTACGACAAATGTTTGTTAAAATTGTTGCCTTGACACCACACATGTCAAAAATATTTTCAGCAACAGTAAAACAAACTTTATTGTATAAAACTCAAAAACTAACAACAAATAAAACAAACTCTTTCAATAAAGAATATGTACACATAAATGTAAACATAAGTATGTATAAAAAAAAAGAATTGAAAATTGCGACCAGAAAATAATTTTTATGGCAGAGCAAGATGTTACCGAATGCTACTTCATACTTATATTTCGCTCCTCTAATGCAACATAGTCATATCTCAAAATGCGCAATTTTTGAAATAAGAGTGTAGTAGTGGTGCTCTATTCAAATTTGTGGAAAATGTTGAACAATATTCGTACGAAAAATTTTACGTGTAACAAATGTTATATATTCAATATGCAGCTGATCTTATATTGTTTCGCATGTTGGCTTAAAATGTTGCAGGACCCTTTCATATATTTTTCTGAAAATAGACTGAGTACTTTTTCTGCAACATTTTTCCATGAACAATTTGTACCAACTTTTTTTTATATGAATTTTGACAGCATTCGGCATGCAAAGTTCAGCAGATTACATTAACACAAATTTCTTGTTATTTATTATTTTATTTTTTTTTGTTATTTTACTTAGAGATGTGACTTAATTAAAAACATTAAATTCGTTTACTCAAGAACGAGTTTTTTGAGATATTACTAAGTTACAATAAAAGCCCGATATTTACAAACACATTATTATATTATTTTAACAACTTTGTTTATTACATCTACACTTTTTTCGCATTTTACCCAGAAGAATTTAAGAACACGTAAAAGTTTAACTTTCGTTGACGGGAAAATGTTCGTAAATTTGTTACGTTTTAGCTTAGTAAAAAGTGTTCAAATAAATGTATGTATGTATATGTCTTTTTTTAATAAACAAATATATGTATGCATGTATTTGTACAATGAAATACTCATATGACTTTGTCTCCATTTATGTATTTATATTTTTTATATAAACAATGAATCAAAAGTTCAATACAACAAAAGAAACTGCCAAACAAAACATATGGGATTGCGTATTCCGCAAACCATCAGAAAAACGAGTAAAACCATAATCACGGCAGCCGTAGTAGCAACCAGTATAAATAAAGGCTTTTGGTTGTGAGATTTTATTTTATTTATTTTTAAATCATTTATTTAAAAATCTTTTGCGAATTTCACGTAAGTTTATTTACAAAATTTATTTAATATATTTTAAGGGAGAAATTTACAACACTAAATATTGCATACTTTTTGGATGATTGGAAAAAATATTTCGCGAGTATGAAGTATTTAATAGAAGCTAAATATTTAAAATAATTCCGCGCCACATGTGAGAAATTTTGTTAATAATGTTTTTAGTTGTCCATCCATTCTAGAAATTATAATTTTTTTATTTATTCATCTATTATTTTATAATGAGTGATTATTTACAATAAGATATTGTTATCAACAATTTTTTAAGGAGAGCAAAAATTCGTTTCGTTCTTTCATTATTATGTCAGCCAAGCTCTTTCATTTTTGGCAAAAAAAAATTGTAATGATCGCACAGTAGCACTCGCCATTCACAGCAACGTTCCTGCCGGTCATGAACAACACTAGCGGATACAGTTGCGATATTTTCCTCTGTCCGCACTCTGCATATGGGTGTTGGAGGTTTAATGTCCAATAATGTAAATTTGGTGCAAAATTTAGTCACAAGATTCCGAATAGCCGCCTCACAAGGTCGCCCAAATTGACCATAAAATGGAAGAAATGCACGATGTACTTTCTTAACTAAGCATGAATTTTGATAAAAAAATTCAACAATCTGCAAGCGCTGTTCGTTTGTAGGTAGATTCATGGTTAAATTCCAGACTAAACTGAACATGTTTAATATAAACATGTCACACGAAAAAAGTTGAGCTGCCAAAACCAGTTCTACCAAAGAGAATGTTGCTAGAAAATCATCCTTTACAATATTGCAGCTTATATCATAAGGATTTGTATTGTTGAAAGATTTATTGGGCAAAACTTTAATAATACGAAAATGTCCTCCTTATGTATATGGCACTTGAATCCTCGCTTCTAAGAACAACAACAGTCCTTCAGTGACGATCATCTCTAAACGAGATGGCATAGCAGTTTCATATTAGGGTCACCTGGATCCCGGGACATACAGGCTTTCAGGGGAAACCTAGGACTGATGAGCTTGCTGAAACTGGGACAACCTTACAGGTTTCAACATGCGTGATCACCAGGCAGTTATGCACTCATCTAAATAGGAGAAATACAGCTTTTTTGTTTTTAAGAAATAGGAAACAAATTTCCATGCTAGAGTCCATGCTAACAGGACACTGTCTCATAGGCAAGCACAGACAAAGGTTAAAGGTCGAACACAATGATTTTTGCCGCAGCTGCCAAGATATCTATGAAGAGGAGAGTGTAGAACATTTTCTGTGTCACTGTCCCGGACTTGCCACAATGGGCGCTCCTGAGTGCTGGGAACTTTCTGACGTGGCCAGAGGTGAACTGCAACGTATTAGTAGCTTTATATCTGGTTGGTTCGATGGTGGGGACTCCCTCCGCATAAGTAGAGTCTACGTGGTTTCACAATGGACTAAAACGGTCTAAGTGAACCCGGGATTATGGCTGCCACACTTACCTATATTTCAAAAATTAGTAGGTAAAATATTAGTTAGTAAGCTGAGGGGGGTCAACTATAGTTGCGTCGGGCATGATATATGTATGTATCTAGCTGAATTTGGAAATTCCATGGGAAAAGTTTTGGTGTGTCGTACGTTAGAAAAGAAATTTGTTTGTTGTGTTTGTGGTGGTTGTGAAATACCAAAATATTTCTGACGGAATTTCCTAATTACTGTTATGGGGTCATGAGCGTTAATATTTAACAAGAATTTTAATATAAGCACATTAAATTTAACATTAAAAAAGTAGCATACTGCGGCAAAATATTTTTTCTTTTCATCACTTTTGGCCTGACAAAAATATATATAAATACATGTGTATTAAAATATTTTCAATAAATTCCTGCAATATTAAATTTTGAAAAAACTATTGCTCAACTAAAGCTAAGCGCTGTGTCAAAGACACAATACAATTATGGTTTAAAGTCTCTATACAGCTGGTTCTGCCTGCCTTTCATGTATGCAATGAAATGCAATATGTAGAAACAAAAAAAAAATAATATGTGTTAAAAAATATAACATAAAATTCCCATAGAACGTTCGAAAAAAATCTCCAATGTAGCCGTTTTAATACTCATTCATACACACAATTTATAATATCGTATTTTCTCAATATACGAATAGAAAAAATGGTAGTATTAGCAAAAGTGCTGCATATGTCACTGTGTCAACCCGAACGCCCTTTTGGCTGACTTTGCTTTTAACTTAACGTTTCTGCTGCCTCATACATTCTCGTATATATATATTATTTTGTACTTAAGACAAAAATTAAAGGTATGTATTCTTTATATGAATATGTATCACAACGTATCACGGTGAATCGGCATAATTATAGAAATAATTGCATATAGATAAAATATGGTAGCTTAATGATATCAGTTTCAGGATACATTTTGAATTTTAAACTTTAAATTTAATCCACAATCACTCTTAGAATGCAACAAAAATTAAGAAGTACTAAAAATATACGTTTAAATTTTGTGGTAAACTTTACTTCAATCGTTCCCAGAACTCGCCTATTTTTTAATTGTTCTTAAATTTAGTGTAATTTAGTAAATTTAGTAATTTTAAAAATATTTTCAATTAAATTTCAAATATATTTATTATGCATTAAACTCTAATTTATATGGAACTGAAGAAGTAAATAATTCAACTATGTATTCTTTATCACTAAAAGAAATTCGTTAAATAGTTTGTGAATGCTGTTTCAGTAGAAACCAATTATAACATTGATTGTTATGTTTTGCTTAAACTATTCATTCGAATAATGCTTAATTGATTAATCGGCAAATTTCAGTCAAATACAGTTTGAGGTAAAAATTTATTCGATTAATATACGTGGACTAATCGAATAATTTTTTTTTTTTGTAAATCTTACAAAATGCTTTTTTACAAATATTTTAACAAACACAAGGAAAATACTTGAATTGCACGAAATTAGATATTCTTTTTTAGCGTTAAACAAGTTCGGTGACCGCTTGATTTGAAACGATTTTGTTTTTAAAAAGTTATTAATTTACCATTGGTAAGTAATTAATTTGCTAATGATTTGAATGAACTTAACTTGAAACTAAATTATAAAATATTAGATTTCAGCAACAACTAATTGACATATCGTCGTTCGTAAATTATTGTTTTCTATACCGCAAAATGAAAAAAATTTAGGCAAATGTTTCGATCTGATCTGTGTAATCCGTATGCTGTTGTCGTTTATAACTTTGGATATATCGACTAAAACACCTTAGTTCAGTTTTGTGTAATTATCAATTAAACTTCAATAGTTATTTATTAAAAAAACTGTCATATAGAACATAATAATTTACGAACTTAATAGATTGATTCATATTGAAATAACGAAAACGCTATTATAATGGATAAATTGATTAATACGAAAGCGGATAAAAGAATTTGTATATTGACAAAATCAAATTAAGCAATTTAAAGTATTCACAAAACTAAGGAATAAAATTTATTTTAATATACTGGGTCCACATCTTGAACTGAAATGCAAAACCACGATGAAGATGAAGATCAGTTTGTATAACTACAATAAACAAGAAACTACTCCAATAGGCTGCAAAAGCTTTTTAATCTACCTCTTTATATTTCTTTAATGTCTATAATTACAAAGAGCAAGATTAAGGAAATCGTAAGGAGATATTAAGTTTCATCTGTTTCATTGTTTTGGTTTCATTAACGAAAACGATCAAATTATAATAAATGTTGAGTTATTCTGCTTTTTTAGGAAAAATTTACAAAAGTGTTAATAAATTTAAAAAGTTTTCGAATAACTCCACTAATTTTAGACAGTAAACAGTTGATAGCTTAGTTTTACTATACTGCTAACTAGATTTGTCCTCTTTTCCTTATTTCTTTCTAAGTAATATTTGAAAAATTTATAGTTTTATCTTACGATTTACATCTTTGTTGTTAAATTATTTAAATTATGATAAAGTCCTTAATTTTCACATGCTAAATTTTTAAAAATGGCTAAATTCCCCTCTTAGTCTTATGTGTAAGGTCCAAGGCTCCGAAGTCTATTTGTATACACTTGGTAGTGAGCATCAATGCCTGTAAATTACTTTTTTTAATTGCCTCTGAACGTCGAGATTTTCCGTTATATAGAAAAGAGAGGATCGGCAACAAAATAACATTTAAATTACGTCCTTAGTAATTTTTTAAACAGTCTCATAGTTTCTGAGATATTCAGAAAATCTTATAAAAAAATTAAATTTTTTCAACAAAATTTAAAGAACATTTTAAATTTTATTCTTAATTTTGATAACTTTATATGCTACAAATAAAACGATCCAAATTTATTCAAATCATTTCATAAATTCTGAGTTTATTCACAGTTGAGTGGTGGCACAAATTTTAAATTTTTTTAATTAATAATTATTTTAAACTAAATTACAAAAATAAAAAAAGCTGTTAAGAAAATCGCTATGCACGGGATTTTCTTTTATATTTTAGTTCAGGTCAATGTCTTTGTAAGCTCCAGCAGTAGTCTGCTATCACATCGGCCTTGATATCACTCTTCCATAGTTTTGATATTTTGGTGGATTCGTTCACCTTGTTTCTCACTATAATCACCTAAATTGTCAGGAAATTTATCTAAATGACTGTGCAAAAAATGCAATTTGACACTCATATTTGCTTCAGGTCGTTAGAAGCATTTTCCCTACTATTTCAGGATATTCCTTTGCTTTTTATTTTGGAGAAAATTCGTTACAATTGATGCAAAGCTTTTCCAAGCTTGAAGTTCCAATTGACTCATATGCACTGTGAATTCTGCATTTTTTATAAGTTTACGCATTTGTGTTCCATCGAAAATTTCTCCTTTCAACTTTTCTATACTGAGATCGGAGAAAAATTTTTAAATATATTTAAAGCAATCAATCTCCGTTTGAATTTAAGGCTTTCAGAAACTGTTTAAAAGTTCAAGCTTGATATGTAGTCTTAGAAGGATAATTTTTGCTTTCCAGTGTTAGTTTTGCGCACAGTTATCCCACAGAAAAATAAGGCCGGGATATCTAGTGTATCCATGTTGTTGACCCAGTAAAATGGTCACCATTTTTAAATCTACATACTCTGACTACTGATGTTGGTTATATTGAAATACATAGATTTTATATGAATAGATTCTACCACTGAGTTATGAACAAATTCAGAACTTATGAAATTATTTTATATATTTCAGCTCATAGGTATTATTTGGAGTAATGATTTGGCATTAGCAACAATGAAATGCACTATCTAAAAAACCCTCAACAAACAAACCTTTTTGAAATTCTTTGAAAAAATAAATCGAGGCAATCTCGATTTATAAATTTAAAATATTTTAATAAGTTTTTAAAAAAATTTATAATATTTTTGGAAAAATGTATTTTTTGATAAAACTCTTTGAATATCTCCGAAACTATAAGACTCTTAAAAAATAAATGCGAACATCTCCGAAACTGATCTCCGAAACTATAAGACTCTTAAAAAATAAATGCGAACATAATTTAAAGATTATTTTTTTCCGATCCTTTTGTTTTTTTTTTATTTTAATCGAAGAACTTGTTCTTAAGTAGTAGCAAATTATGTGATACATCATCCTATTTTTTACTTATATCGGAAAATCTCGAGATACAAAGTCAATTCGAAAAAAGTAATTTATAGGAATTGCAGTTCAGTATCATATGTACCCAAATTGGATAAGAAAATAAGGACCTTAGAAATCGTGTTGGCCAGCGGTATAGAATATAGCGTTAAAAGTATAAATTCATTGTCAATTTCAAATAATTTGCTTGAGGCTGGTACTGACTTCTGCCTGAATTTCACGTTCCCATTAGAACTGTGTGCAAAAAATTCAAAAATTCTGGTTGGCGAATATCTCAAGTATCTTTCCATTTGCTAGTACTGACTTCCAAAGGAAAGTACATGGATGCTATGACATTTGTTATGTATTGCAAGGGCGGTAAAACAAAAAGTGAAATATCCACTTTTGTTTTCCCGTAATCCGAAGCAAAAATCAATGAACGGTCAATTGATTGGTCACGGAATTCAATAACATTTCATTTCTTTGTGCATTTAATGCATTTTTAAATGTTTTGAGCATCGTGCTTTAAACAAAATAAATAAATTTGTATAAATGCAATAACAATTTTGAACATAAGTCTAAAATCAATGTAAATTTTTAAACCTCAAATTCAGACAGAAATCCGAACCTGGCTTTATGATCATTCAAAATTCGAACTTCCAAATACTTTGAAAGCTATTTTATTAACCAAATTAAACAGTAAGTTATTTTACGAATTAATTCTTTTAGAGCCACATCTTATGAGTGCAAAAAACGGCAACACATTGCTGCATGACTTGCGAAGAGATATTACGAATAAAAATAAAAAGTCTGTTTAGATAAATCTAATGCTCAGTTGTTGGGTTGCCAGTAACGTTTTCAGAGTTATTCTAGCATGTTCAAATAATGTCAACTGCTGCGACTATGTCTATGATGATGACAACATCTATTCATTTAACCAATTCCCTCTGCATATTTCCTCTATATCGTACAGACTTAATACTTACACAAATGTGTTCTAATAAATATTTGTATATCATAGTTTGATGTTTTTTGTGTGCATGTACGTGTGCGAATAAGAGGCATTCAAAACTTACATGCACATGCCCACCATCATACATTTAACTTTGGATAAAAATACATTTTGTGTTCAACTTCATTTAGGTCTCGCCTTTTTAGATTTCCCAAATGTCAACATGTTGGAATTTTAAAAATGAAAAATATATTAAATTCGTGTTGTTCATATTTCTTTTGGTATTCTATTGTATGCATGTATGTTGTTTCTTCTTTCTTGCCTTCAAGATAAAATTATGTTTGACTTCTATTTATGAGCAATAAGTAGAATATGTATCTATGTATGTTTCTGTTATTTTGGGAAATGGGAATCAATTTCTTATTATGAATTTTTTGAAACCCATTCAAAAACATATAACACCTCTAACCTCAGTAGGTTTCATTTCTTATTAGTTATAGTTTTGTGTTTTCACCGAAAATAGATTAATAATAGACACAAACGTACATACATTCATATGTATGTATGCGAGTATGTATGTATGTGGTTTTGAAAAATTCCCTACGAACAAATGGAAGACATTGCTTAAATAATCAGTTTTCAAAATAACATTTCTCTTTTCATATTTTTATTATTTTGGAGAAATTTTGGCAATACCAAAATACGTCATTTAAATTAATTAAATTAATAACACAGTGCGACAAGTAAAGAATTTTTGGTAAATTAATAAATTAATATACTTGGTTTGGCGACCCAAATCAGTGGTCCTCTCGAAAAAGGGTGTCATATATATACTAAATATATTTCTCATTTATTCAAACAACGTCATTAGTCAATAAACAAAATTTTTAAGTTAAGAATGCAGAATTATTGTTCGTTCCGTGATATTGTGTAAAAAATTCATAGAAATATCTTGTGTATTCAGCGCTTTAGAGAACAATGTTATTTTATTTTCTCCTTAAGTTGAGTGTAAATTAAAACCTTGCACACTAAAAAAATTATGAGGAATATTTAAAGTGTAATTTTTACCAATTTATTCTTCTATGTAATGAATCAATGGTCCATGTAATTTTCTATTTATTTATATTCATCCCAGTGTATACTAAACTCAGTACACACATTTGGTCATCCTGTAAAATATTTAATAAACAAAAATAGAATTTTAAAAATTGTGTAAAGTTATATCTCTGCTGGTAGCACCGGTGTTCGCACCAACATCAACATGAACATCTATAAAAATATTACGACCTTGTTATTTAAACTTTAAGTAATATGTACAAAGTACATATGTATGTTAACAACAATGTCCATATTGTCCTTACTTAAAATAACCATCATTTTGGTCATTGTCTATAAAACGATTTCTTTTACTCATACACTTAAATTCACTTTGTTCAACACTGACTTTCAAATAAGAAGTAAGAGTGTTTGTTTTATTGGTTGGGATGTTTGGGGTGGTCAGCCACTTATGTATAGTGTACCTTTACCCCAACACTACTTACATTAAAGTTGCATAATATGCTGTGTATGTTTCATTTTGTACACGTTCTATTTTTAGTAATTTTCTTTCCCTTTAAGTTATAGTTATCAAAGCCCATGACCCTTTTAGATATGAAATATAATAGCCACTTATGTATGTCTGACAGATACTGAAATGAGTTAAAAAAAAGTCAAGGAACAGTTTAACACTTAGCGCTTAACAAATTTGATTTTGTATAAAATATAAATTGAAAAAAAATTGATTCGTTTTTTATAAACTCATTATGCAGAAACATAAATTATAAAACGTAAACATTTAATGAATTTTTCCATAACATGAATGTAACATAACTTTTCTCCAAAAATTTTTGTTGAGGGTAAGAACTTTTTAGTAAATAATATTAACTGAACATAATCTATGTTTATAAAAATTATTTTGATAAATTTGAGTGTGGAACCTACACAATGCTAGTCATTGCTATTATCTCCCATCCGAACAATTTGCAAGGCAGATGAAAGATGTACCTATTTTTGCTATATCTCCTGACTTGTAAATTCAAACACCAATGCATTTATTTCAATAAATTTTACTCATTTCTATTTCTTCTTCACTAATGGAAAAAATTCTTACCCTTTGGCATTAATATACCAAAAATGATATTTTACGGTTCGGCAACATGCGCCTGATTCTGATTCTTATAATTAATGGCCTTTTCTTTTATTAAAAAAAAGTGCAGCATTTTTGCCATTTTTATTGATAATTCGCAATATAATGATTTTCTGAAACAGTTAGTTTATTAGAAATTATTAACCCAATAAATCGTGCGTGTAAGCGAAGTATCTCTTTGTTGCCAACTACAGTAGTCCAATTCACAATCTTTTGCAAATGATCTTGCATCGTAGCATTTGCAAAGTGGTGTAGCATATTTTTACTCTACACTAACAAAATACCAAGGTATGAACTTGTTACTCTTGTATAAATAAGCAATAGCTAAAGGTAGTAGTATATTTTTGCACTCGTATGCAACAGTTAATTGCAAATTGCAGAATACCGAAAAGTTCTCTCGCCGCTTAATCATGCATTTGTATGTGTAAATGTAAATAAATTAAAATAAAAAAACTTTTTTCACAGCCGAGTGTGATTTTCGTGTTTTGCAAAAAAGTATTCCAAACTAAATCAACAAGACCTTTCACGATTGCTGGCAAATGTTTACAATTGCAAAAATATGCAATCTCAAATGCACAGGATTGTGAATAGGGCTATTGTATCATCACCTACGAGGCAACATTTTTGTCTTAATGCCGTTTTCTTTTCTAAAGAAATGTAACATTTATTTTACTTTTTATCGAAAAAATCGCTATTCAAAGTTTTCTCAATACAAAAATTTGGCCTCGTAAGTGATGATACAATAATTTGTAATTTGTAAATTGCAAAATTTCAATAAAAATGGTAAAAAATGTTGCACTTTTTTTAGAAAAGAAAACGCCATTAAGAAAACTTTTCATAGCAATTTAAAAAAAAAAAAATAAAAAAATGTAAATTTTTTTGAAAAAAAACGGCATAAGATACCTTGTTATTTATTTACAAAGCCCTATGAAATCGTTTCATTATATTTACATATGTTCAAACTTTTTTCTATTTACAAATTCTTAAGCCAAGAGGCATCACTTAAGCAACCTATTGCGTCTACCTTAAAAGGATTAAAATAAAATAAGAAAAATTTAAACTTTAATGCAAAACTAACTAATTATCAGAAAAGAAATTGTAATAAAAAAAAAAGATATTTTTTGTAAATTATTAACTTGCAAAAAATCATTTTGTGATTGGCAGCGGCAGCTACGCAAAATTATGGGAAAATAAAAAATTATTCAAATAAAAAAATCAGACTATCTTAAAGTGAATATATATAAAGTATTTCATATATCCGGTAGAGCAAAACTATTTACAAATTACTAAAACGTCCCATTCCGGAGACAAAGTGTTGTCGTGTTTTGTTTATTAAAACTTAAAAAAAATCTATCCGGTCTTATGTAGATGGAAAAATACTTACTTAATATATTTCTGTAAAAACTAAAATGGAACAAAGTTGAAAATTTCGTTTGTTATACAGCAACTTTTTACTTCATTTATAGTGGACCCAGGAGAATACAGTTTGAAAACATAAAAAACTGTATCTTAAATTGTTAAACAAACTAACAAACAAAAACGGCTGTTTTGTTTGAATTGTTTGTTTCTTTTAACCTACTTCAAAGTTTCATGTCAGTCATGTAATATTTACCTCAATATACAAGACACAAAAACATACATTTCATTTCCTGCATTTCTCAAACAGGCAAATATTGTCGTGTAACTAAAGTACACAAATATTTACTTGTATGTATGTGTGTCTGTGCTTCGTGTTCATGTGTAAATATTAAATAATATTATGTTTGTGAAAGTACTCGTATCTACAATATTGATTTCAGTTTTATGTAATTTTTTTTTTTATTTTATAATCTGTATTTTCCTTGTCAGCATTACGAGTAAGTATGTATAAAGCGCGTAGGAGTTTGTATAGTCACTCTTAATATTGGGTTGATCCACTGGCCATTGGAAAATAAAATTGCTCAACATCGATTCTACAAACACATAATATATTGTAAATATCCTTTTTCTGACTCCGAAACTAATTTTTCGATATTTTGTAGGAAACATCTTTGAAACGTTCACATTCATAATTTTGACAATTTGAAGCGTCCATGTACATAAATGAAAGTTTTTAATAATGAAATGTGCCAATGAAAAAAAAACTTGGGGCTAGAAATATGGAGTAGAATAAAAATACTTCATATGTTTAATAATAATACATACAAACGAATATGTATATTGAAACTTAATGTCCACCTGGCTTAACATCTAATAATGTCCAACTTGTTTTTTTTTCTATTCACCGTCTTGTGTGACAACAGAAGGTTTTCTCTTTGCAATGATTTTTTTTTTATAAATAACATTGTGCTAAATCTATTTTAATGTGATTATTTTTCGAACAAATTGGTTCTTAGTGGTTTTCAATGCAAAGTCATTATTATTTTGGCTAATGTTCGTAACATTTTTAGTCAGAAAGAATTGGTCATGAGACAATATTCCAAAGTAATAAGAGAAAAATTTAACACTAATCAATTTCAACTTAAACGGCAAAACAGAAACAACTGTTGAGGTGGCTCGGTTGAATGTGATTTCAAATTTTTATCTATACCAATTATGACTCAAAAAAGGATACGAGAGTTATTTGTATTCTAGAAGGTACTATTAGTTGTTTTTAAAGCAAACGCAACTTCACTAATTAACGTTAAATTAACCAATTGTTACACCTTGTTTTTATCCATTTACCATTTTTCTTTCTAATTTTTGTTTTTACTTAAGACAAACTATTTTGGTTTGATTACTACTTAAGTATTTTTTATTCTTTTTGTTTTTCGTCAACTAGTTGAGTGTTTTTGATTTATTTGATCAATTTTAACTAGTTATGCGACAAAGTACAGCAAACATTGCAAGGAACAAGCCAGCAGGTAATTGTAAATCTCATTTTATAGTTTACATTTTGGTTCATTATATATGCCTCTAGATTTATCCCTTAAGATAATTTTTCAAATTCGTCTCAACCACCATGTTTTCTTCTAAATCGAAATTATTGATCTAGAATATATTCATTCACATTGTGTTTGAGGGTCATCTTTCTTAAGGGGTTTTCAAAAATAATGCCCATAAGATTCTACTTTCGTATGAAGTTTTCCTGGCTGCAAAACATACATACATATGCACGTGTATAAAAATTGTGACTCCATCTCTTTCACACAATCTAATTATAAAGGACGGCTGCCTGGTATGACTACGAAAACCCGGCTAAGAAATAAAAAGTGTTTATCATACGGTTGATGAATTTTCGCCTTCGACTTTCTTAAATTGCACTTAAAATTATTCTTTAATTAGTACAAACTCTGTCGAAATCGAAGACAGCCGTAATAAGTCATAATGTTTCTTTTTCTCGTTATCGAATTTTTGGCTTATAACTTTAAACAATATTACAAATGTTGACAATATATTGAATAACTGCTTTAAATAACTTTCAACAATCGTCATTAAATTAAATATTAAAAGTTTATTTAACCTAAACAAAAAATAAATAAATAGGCCAGAAATATACTATTGTTGCAAAAAATATAAATTTTATTGAATGGCACAATAAACTGACTTGCAATCTCTTCATGTTTACAATCACATACAAATAGTACGTTTGTCTGTCACTCACTCTGTTTCTGTCTATTTGTTTACCTGTGATTTGATTCCGTTAATCTATATTTAATGTCTTTCTTGTTATTTATTTGTTATTCGATATCATCGAAACAATATTACGCAAGACAACTACTGTACTCACACATGATACCAATCACAATCTACCACCTCGTTTTCATTCCATTCCAAGTGGGTGTGTATATTTGGCTTCATTGATTTTTTGTGATTTCGAATTTATTTTTTATAAATAAAATGTTTTTTTATTGAAAAAAGAAATATCATGTAATAAATCTAGAAGGGGGAATATTTGTACATACATATAGAAATGTACATATTTATGTTTGTTTGCTCTAGCGTGGAAAACATTGTAGAACATAATAATAAAATGTGAACATTGAACTTTAATATTTTCCAATAAAAAATAAAAGTTCCCCTCTATTCTAACTAGGAGCAAAGCTTTTAATCAAAAACGAAGAAATCATGTTGTTTGGGGCATGTGGATTGTTATAATAGTTGCTAAAAAATACATTTTATATATATATTTTCTGTTTCTGTTTTTGACACTTTGTGCCAAACTTGCGGTGGTTGTTGTAAAATCAACACAACCTATAAAATTAATTCGCCCTGTTCTGATATATACGATACATACATAACATAGCGTCCACAACTGCGATTAACTCTGATATATGTAACACGAGAGAGAACGTCGGCAGAATAGTAAAACTAAATTGTCAAAATTTATCTCCATGTCTTAAAAGAGGAACAAGTATTTTTATTCTTGTTATAAGGTTTCATTATGTGCAATTACTCATTGAGTAAACATGTGCCATATCTGCAAAATTAGCCAATTTGTTTAACAATATTTATTAATAAATAACTTAAAAGTTCTTTAAATTTTATTTAAAACAAAAACAATGAATTTTAGTTATTTATATGCACACATACATATTCACTTACATATATATTCTCATGTACATGTAATTTTTTTGTTGATATTTCACATCATAAGATTGCTGTGATAAAATTTATTATAATAACGCTCTCATAATAATTATTATAACACTGCAATAACACTAATTTTAAGTCTACACTCTGCGATTGAAATTTACATTCCTTGATACAAAATTAGCAGATGTAAAGGTGTAAACTGTGTGTAATGATAAATTTCGAAGAAACAGTTTATAAATCGCGAAATACAGCTGAAAGATTGTGAGCAAAAATAGTAATCTACTTAGGCGGAAAAAAACATCGTTGCTATAACTTTATTTTGATTTCTGCAGCAATGCAGGGTTGAGGCTATCAAATCGTACATAGACAAGAAAATTGATTAAGAAGCTTGTCACTAAAGTGTCTCGTATCTCGAAAACTTTAAATGATAATAGCATTAGCAAACTGTTTACAGAGATCCACAGATCTCAAAATGTGTGCCTATAGATCAGTCTAACATAGATTTTTTCCATTTTACGAACGACTATTTCTCACAATATGTCTTTACATTTTCTTAAAACTTGTTACGCTTAGAAGGGCTCCCAAAGACGGAAATTTTTCTGAAAGAAAATATCACAAACTCTAGAAATTTCGTTGGTATGAAGTTCGCTACAATTTTTTGGTTCAGTTTTGTGTAATTAAAAACTAGACTTTAACAAGGATATACCAAAAATAAATTTTGTCGTAAAGAACCGAAACAATTGCCAACGACGATAAGTATATCTTCATATGATTTCAAAAAAGCCCTAAATTACAAAAACTTCAAAATCGAATTCTTGATTAATTACGATGCACCATAACAAAATACACGTCTCTGAAAAATTTTACATATTAAAATTGTAATAATTTTTCATGAGAAATAAGCTCAAACTGAAAAAAAATTTTAAAATCTTTCATATTAGAAAGTTTTTTGCATGTCCTTTAAAATTGTTTCAATGTAACTTAGATCTTTTATATATTCATATGAAGAAAAAGGAAAATTATCTAAGATACGATATTTTAAGCTCTAAAAAATATAAAACTAAAAAAAAGATGAACGTAAAAATTTAGCTATTAGTGAGTGGACTTAGTTCTCTCCCATTGATTCGATTTAAATCGACTCGATTTGTAGAACAGACTTGAATATTTCAAACATAACTTCAGTCACAACAAACAAGTTCTAATTTATCAATTCGAAAAATTGACCTACCCAGAGACAAACTTGCCAAGCAACCAGCAGGAATGAATGAAGAGTGTGTATCAAATTCGGGTACCTCGTACAAATTTGCTTTCAATGTTGCTTTTGCACACAGCATGCTCCCTGATATGCTTTTAAACAGTTTGGTGTTTTATTTGCATTCTTCTTTTCTTTATCCTTTTGTAAACATTATCAGGCTTTGTTTTTGATTCATATTTGTTTGCATTTCGTTCATTGTTTTCTTTTCGATAGTTTGTTTGTGTAGTATACTTCCGTTGTATGTTTTTATTCATTAACCAAAAAGCATTTTGCTGTGGAAGCCATGAGCGACTACTGCCTATGACTACTTCACAATCGGTATTGAAAGTTTATTGTTGTGGTTGCTTTGCTGTAATATTTCTTTTGAAACCCTAAAACAAACCCATTTAACTATTGTTTATTTTGCATGTACTGTAAACACGGAAAATAAAAAAATATATGTATATATTTATTTCAAAAGATTCCATTTAGAGCATAAACAGTTTGTTTTTCATATTCCAATATATTTGTTTTCGTTTGTGTAATATAAGTGGCTAAAAAGCATTTTGGAAAAACGAAAAAGAACTAGACCAGAAAAAATTTATGCAGAATTGATTAACTTACGAAATAGCTAAAAACAAAAAGTTATAATATTTTGTAGATCAATTTTATATTCAATTCAAATTTATCATCATGAAGTTTTTATTTTCATTGCATGTTGAATATTTGTTGAATTTTATACCACTTGTGATATAAAATGTAATTTTTTTTTTTTTTTTTTTTTTTGTGAAACATGTTCTGATACAAGCCCCTACTCAAAACATTACATCTACACTAAATTTCTTTGATATTATTAATAACTTACACCTCTTTATTTTTATGCATTTAAATGAGTGTGGTAAGTTGTTGAGTTGAGGCATGCAATAAGTAAATTTTTTCGCATAACATGATTAGAAGAGATGTTATTTATTAATTGAAGACTGGCAAAATTAAATAAGAATAGTTTGACAAATATAAAAATCTAATTGATTTATTTTTAATAGTTAATAGTAGGAAAACCTCTACAATTTTTAGTCCAAATCATGTTTTTTTCTATAGTAAACATTTGACTGGAAATATCTTGGGACTTACTAGAAGCATGTAAACTATTTTTAGAAATTTTAAGAACCCACGTGTACCGAAATAAAATGTATTGAAATATTTTAAAATTTGAATTATTAAAAAAGTTGCTTTTATTTTTTCGAAAATCGCATCACCAGATTCGCAGCTTGCTTACACCATTGTACCACGCACTAAAAATTATTAACTTTGTTATAATCAAAAATTAACAAATCCAGGAGTGCAGCTTTTGACGCACTTAAAATGTTTTTTTTTTTGTTTGTTTAAAAAATATCACATTTTTCGATCAATGCACTTTGGTTTCGCAGACCACATTTCTTGACAGAATGCATATTCTGACAAATTCTCTTTCAGTTTTTTCGTTATTGTAATCTAATATGTAGTGACGAAAATTAATTTTGATTTTATATGTACTAATTTGCTGTTACAATACAACCAACAGATGTAAGTTTATTTTATTACCCAAATCGAAACTTTTCGATTTTAAACACTACAATTTTTTTTTAAAGAAAGAATCGAGAAATACAAGTGCTCACGGAAAAAATGTGTGCGTTTTTGCAAACACCGGAAAAAAGTGTGTCTGTAAAAATTTTTTAACTGTAATCAATGTGCAAAATGTTTGCTTTCAGCCAAGCCATAATTTCCACTTAGTCTGGTTTTTTGATTTTTTTTAATTATTGATAAAATAAACTTTTTGCAGAATACGTTTGCTTTGAATATTCTGATCTTATTCAGATTTTGGTAAAAATATATAGTATATGTATGTGTATTTA
Source organism: Gymnocheta viridis (assembly GCA_956483585.1). NCBI lineage: Eukaryota > Metazoa > Arthropoda > Insecta > Diptera > Tachinidae > Gymnocheta > Gymnocheta viridis. The sequence goes on along the minus strand of OY101440.1, from coordinate 103,735,734 downwards.
TGTAATTGTTAGCTACACACAAATCAGCTTATTAATTAGCTTAGAAGTTTCAGGGATGTTACAACTTTTTTTCTATTTTATTCAAATATACTATAAATTGGTCATGCCGATTTCATGTGCAAACTTTATGCCGATTTCATGTGCAAACTTTTAATAATTCCCTAATATTTTCCTTTTTCTTTCAGAATTGATTTCAATTTTCACTATCACAACAACTGGTTTTTATATATTCAATAGGTAATTTTTAATTTTATAGTATTTGTGCAAATTAAAAAATTATTGTTTATAAATTATTTACAATCAATTGATCTTTCAAACTGCATCATTCGGGTTTTTCATTTTGATACAAATTTTAAAAGTTATAAAGTGTTGTTTACAAAATTTATAAAAAAAAATTATGGAAAAATGTTAATGTTCAAATAAACAAATTCATTGCCACAACTTATAATTTTTGCACACAAAAATTAAGCTTGGACATTTTTCTTTTCAATTATTTCCTTAAAAATGAAAAAGTCGCGTTTTTGACAAAGCTATGAAGAAAACTCATAAAATTGGCCGGCAAGCCCGATTCTTGGCGAAAATTCGAATTATGTGAACTTGAAAACTTTTTCGAAAAATCTGAAAAAAATCTCAAAAATAATTTACCCTATAAGATTTATTTCAAATTATGCTTGAGCCCAAAAAGAAATTTTTTTGGGACAACGTAATGTACATATGAACGTAGTGAATATGTATAGAAAAAAGATCTGAACTTCAGGATTAAAATTACCAATAAGAGAACAAAATTTCTCTCTACGCTCTCTGCAACAAAGTAAGAATACTTGAATAGTAGAAACACAGTCTACGTACTGTCGCTGTTAACTAATTAAAAAAAAAAAAACATTTATTTATCATATTAAAAAAAATTACTCGTAATTTTGAAGTATTTAACATATAAAACACTTGTTCTTTGTTAAATGAAATAAATACGTACATTATTGTATTTTAAATTTCATTTAAAATTAATATTAAATAAAAAACAGTCTTTATGTATTTATAGAACTTTTTAATTTAAATATTAAAATCAACTTTCATTTTATAATAAATAGTTTATATGTAACAAGATGTATGTATGTATATGTTTATCACTCGTGAGTTTTGACAATGTATTAACTATTCGCTATTATTTTTTATTACCATACACAAGTTTTAAAACAGACCATCATCACATATTCATAGCTGCAGTTTTATCGTATACAGATGGATAAAGGTAATTTCTTTGCAGGACTTTAAAGCAGTTTCTCAAAGTTGAAATTGTAATAAAAGACAATTTAAGAATGAAATTAATATTTTTTTTTCGAAAATCATATAAGAATGTAAAACAAAGTAGGCTTTTCGTAAATCTATAGTTGCAAAAAGCATCCATCAATTGATTTTTTTGCAATTTCGATCTTTAGTTTCCGTTGGAGAATTTTAAAATATTTGTGGCTGAGACCACTCTTTGATTATTTTCAAAATAAGAATTTTTTTTTAATTTAAGAAATTAATTAGAAAAGCCAATCTCATACCTGATGCAATTGGGTACATGGACTTTGGCATAGTTGTATTTATACACACACCTCATGGAGGACATTTAGTTGAAGCGGTTACACCGGAAATCATGGAAAAAACCCTCGATATATGCTCTTAGCTTTGACTGACATAGCACATGGCTCAGTGTTTTAAATTTGGCACAAAAATTTGGGCATAACTAAATTAGTTATCGGCAAAATGGGTTCCGTTTTTTTTTTTTGTTCACAATCGAGAATAAACTTTGATGGCACATGGATTAAGCTCAGGGCAAAAAACTTACACAACAACATCAGCTTGATCTCAATGCCTTATGCGCTGGAAAAAGCAATTTAATAAGAAAATATGTAATACATAATTATCAGAAATGGGAATATCAGAATAACTGATTTTGATTTAAGTTGTAAAAAGGAATCGAATTTTCGTATTCTTGTAGAATTTTGCTATGAAAATAGTTCAAAATTTGCTTTGCTGTAATTTCCTATTGCAACGAACAAAAGGATATAAACAAAACAAAAATAACAAAATTGTACGCGAAAAATGCTTATATTATTAAAGAAATTTAAGTTTTATTATTTTGTGCTAAACTAAGCAGCACGGTTATCTGGTGGTATTTATGTTTTTTTATTTAACATAAAATATTATCTACTTCTCAAATGTATGTTAAAAATAAAACCACAAAAAATGCAAATAGTTTGTCCTTTCGCCCATGGTGCTTCTGCATAAAGAGTGAGGTGCAGATAAAGCGTATAAAAGCCTTCTCTTTTTGTAAGCTCTGCAAACTTTGTGACGCTGATGAAAAGATATAGCATCCTCGACGTCAGTATGAAGTTATTAAATATTTAGTGAATTTATTGTTCGAGATATTTCTCGATATCTTATTTAAAAAAGATTTGTTTGTTGAGGGATTTTAGCTAGTCTGTATACTTGTACATGCATTTCCTTCACATTCAAACTTGTTGAAGTTCTTACAAACTTCATAATAAGAAAGGACTCGGTAAAGGCAGATTTGTACTTGAGCCAACTAATTGCCTCATATATTAACAACATTACATTGCAGTATTTAACATTTCTGAAACATTAAATCAATATTCGTGATTAAATTGCTTTAAAAGCATTACATGTTACATTATATATAATGCAGTACACATAAATTTATACATTTATAAACACTCTTACTGTATGCAAGTGTAATTCCCTGTACATTATACACTAGAGTATAATTAAAAATTGTATTCTATTGTGGAGAAAAAAAATAGTACGCAAAAAACGTTTCATAAAAATTTTCGAATTGCTCTACAACGCTTAACAAGGGAATTTTTGTGATAAATATTTCATATTATACACAATTTATATTTATCAATGTGATAATGAAATACTCGTACTATATGGCAAAATTACTGCTATCAAAATTACTATATAGTTAAAGATACTGGGAGCGGCTGACTGTTTAAAACCTGCATTAACTTCTAAAAATACATTGTAATACTTAATTCCTGATTTTATTTCTTTGAAAAATGTATGTTCATGTTTAGGAATAACTATGTTGCGCGGAAACATTTGTACGTCTTAATTACAATTTTATATTCTTGATCAAAACAATTCACAGGAAAACAAAAAAAATGTTTAGGAGAAGTAACACTCACGCAATTAATATGCCTACCAACGAGTATATGTTACCTTCTTTGGGAAAAGGATAGCGTGAGAAGACAGATGGTGAAAATCGAAAACTTAATTGTTTTACAACAATGAGATTGCGCGTTATGTTTTTTTCAGATCAGTGTTGCAGCGCCTTTGCTGACAAGTAGGCGTTATAAATTTGTTTAAACTGTGTAGCCATGCTTTATTAATTATTTTACTTCACCGGTGATTATGCTACAATACGAGTACCGACGAAGGAGAGCGCTGTGATGTCCGCTAGCATACACCAGTATCAATTGCTGTCGGTACTCTTCAGTGACCAGTGCTATGCCTTCGTCACTTAAACGGCCCAAAAACAACAAATGTAATGGCACAATAATCAAAGGTTTTTTCTTTCGTAACTTCATTATAACTCTTTAGTTTATATCTTAAGGAATATACTTTTAAGCACGTGCAAGGCAAAAATTTCGTTATTTATATTCATATTTGTAGATATTTTTACACACTTTGTTTAAATGCCTTCAACATAAAGTTACAAGTGAATGAACTCTTTTAATATTTTAAACTTGCAAAGAATGGTTTACATTTTATAGGGGAAAACGAATCCATTTACAATTTTATGATGTCAATTTATTGTACAAACAAACTGCAATAAAGTTTGTCATAAAATATCATTTAAACATAATACAAAAAAGAAAAATAGCAATAATAATTTTATAGTACGCAAAGCTGGTAGCTGACCTGCTTTAGCGAACGAAATAGGAGCGTTTTTCGTTGGGAAAATATTTAAAAATAAATGAAATATTCTAAAGCATTAACAAAGGAAAAATTACGATAAAAATTAGGACAAAATAATTGCTGGGAAATGGAACCCCATTCTTAGCATCAGAACTTCCTGTTTTCGATACCTATTGATACATATTGATGGTTAAACTGGTGCATTATGTACGAGTAGTTAATTTTTTTAAATTTGTCGGCTTAAGAAATTGCGCTATTAAATAAAGAAATTGCAAAATAATTTCATAATAAACACTATTCTCATGTCCTTGTTTTTTAATTGTCATTAGAAATCCTTTTTAAAAATATAAGACAAATTTTCATTTCCACTCCTTTTATTTACATGCGATAAACGTTTTCCCATTAAAATATTTAATTTCATTTTCCATCATTTACTATCCTTTTAAGGGTTTTCTAAATAATCAAATTTGGACCGCAGTTCATACTTCAAATATTTTTATGCGCAAATAATTTTTCAAAAAATTTCATTCAGCGTCACATAATTACCACTCGATTTCTGTTTGCATAAACTGTTTTTTTCTTCTGTTCTATTGGTGAGTGAAAACAAATATAAATTCTTACTTTTTTGTAGCTCAGTTTATGAAAGTCTTTAGGTAGCCAGCAACAAAACTATTTGCAAAAACTATAAAAACAATAATAACCCACACAAAACACTTTATTACACACAGCCCCTACAAACATACAATCTCCAATAAACACATACATTTATGCAAACGGGAAACGGAAATTTAATGCAGTACAATGTTCTGTGCACACGCATACACACACACACACGCACACACCTGCAATAGCCAAAAATTGTTTGAATGAATATTTTTCTCTATGTATTTTATTATTTGAATTATTACTGTGCAACAGAGAAATAATAATGGGCAAATGGTTTGCAATTTGTGCAAATTAATGATATGACAACTCGACAAATAAATATTAAAATAAATGTTGAATTTATAATAAATGGTTGTTTGTTTTTTTCACCATTTATTTTATCTCAAACTTTATCAGTAATAATAGCTTAAGTTTCTTTTTATGTAACTGCAAATTGTTTGCTTTAATTAAGACAAAGTTTTTAATTTTGCTAAAATTCAAAAAGATAATTGTTATCAAAAATTAGCTAAAGTGTTTTTCTGACAATTTTAAAAAAATGATCTGCCGTGTTCAATTTAATTTAGAGTTAAAGTGTACAATAAAAAACTGTTGTATGAAAAATTAGTAAAAAATTCATTATTTTTAAAAATGATTAAAAAAGTATTTGATAAATATTTTATTTTCTGTATATAAAAAAAGTCAAAACTACACACAATGTAATGAATTTAGCTATTTTTACTAATCATGAAGGGGTCAAAGAGAAGGACTTAAGTTTTAAGAAAATTTCTGTCTTGACCATCCTGTTGGAATACACGATGAGCTACAAGGCATCAAAGTCGGCGAGGCCAGGCCAAGAAAAACCCACATTTAAAAGCTTGTAACTTTTACAAATTTCCATACCGAATTCAGATGATTCTACGAAATTCCAGCTTTCTCTTTGAGTCATCAGACTTTTGGGACTAGTGATATCTACTTCTTTTGATCGGTTCATTTTACTTTGAGTTTTTTTATATGACAAATTATTTTAATATTTGTCTCTGCGTAAAATGACATAATATGTACTTCATGCTTTAATAAAATTTGTGTGAGTAAAATGTCAAAATCGGAATTTGTGCATTTGTAAGCAACGTCATTATCAACATAATAATCACATCCTGCAGACGTGTGCTTTTTGTGAAAGTCTTTTGTATGTATTTACATGTGACTGTGTGTTCTAAGTACGTCTGCGGTCTTACCTAAAAACCAGCATCATCTACTTTGTCACATCATATAAGAAGTTGACATGTTTCAAAGTAAAAAATGCAATTTCTTATCTGTTCTTTTTGTAAACCAAAAAAAGCATCGACCGGCATATCAAGATCGTCAAGCTGTTTGCAATTTATTGAGTTATTGCTATAAGGACATAAAAAGTATGTATGTATATTATGTCTTTGGTTTTAAACTGATGTAAAATTTTGCATCTGTTGACAAATCAGCAGCACATCGTACCTTTCATGGTTACCTGAAGAGCGGGCCAGCTTCTAGTACTTTGTTTTTTTTTATTTACCAACTTTTTACTTTTAAAATATCGATATCAGCAGTTCCAATAAATAAACAAAAAATTACCAGTTGATTTAAAATATTTAACATTTTTGTACATGCAGGTGACTTATGTTCTACTCGTCTGATTAAAACTTATCATCATGTTTTTTCTTCATAACTTCTTTAGTTACATTCGTTCCATACTCCATATTTTGAATAAATTTTCTAACACTAATTCGTCGGAAAAGACAGAAAAATATTTCCTCTTTCCTCTATGACGCTTTAAGTTTTACTTTGTAAACTAAAATAAATAAATATGTGTAAATGTTAGATAATTGTCTGTATATTAATCTTTGTCATACTTATGTTCGTTTACTTTTTATTTATCTTCTTATTTTATATATACGCTGTTTCTGCTCATGTCTAAATTACTTTCTACGTTGCTATTTGTTCATTTCAACTTTGTTGACAGATTTAAACGTGTATGCGAAAATATATGTGCTATAATATGTGCATGTAATTCTATATTTTCATATCCGTTTTTTTTGCAATTTTATTTTTAATACTCACATATGCATTAGAGATGGGATCGTGGGTAACTTTTTACTCACTACCATGCACGGTCACGATAAAAGATTTTAATCATGCGTGCTCATGCACGAGCTTATATCTTAGACTCGCGTTCATGCACGCTCACGTGAGTGGAGAAAACTGTTATATTTACGAAAACTCACACTCACGAAATATTGACAAAAACAATAAAATAGTTCTAAAAACTTAAAAAATTAAATGAAAAATTAAAATAAAGCAAAAAGCCCCGAAACAATTACGCTAACAATCAGCTTATGTACGTCCACTCACGCTAAATTTTCTTAAATTCACGTTCTTGCACGCTCACGTGATTGAAACTAAAAAATAATCAGAAATTCTTGTGATTACGTGATTCACGATAATCGCGTAAGAGGTGCCCATACCTAATATCCATACATAAGTACACATTTAAAAAGTCCAGATTGTCACAACTTCTTCAGCAAGTGATGAACAAACTTCTGAGCACGTGAAGGCAATTCTCAGTTATAATTTGTTAGTTTCATTCTTATTTAGAAAAATAAATAAATTGGTTTCTTTATTAAATTAAGTTGCTAAGCATTGGTTTTAGAGTAGTTGTCTGAATTTTTGCGGAAGCTAGCAGCAGATAGTGTGCATTATAATTTTTTTTTTTTGAAAATTTTAATAACTAAAGTGCGGTTTCTGAAATCCACTAACTAAAGGATTATATAGGAATCATTCTAAAAAATTTGTGTTTTTCACATAGAATGTCTTTTTATTTTATTTTAAAATCATCTTAACCTGCTAAAGAAAAGTATTTTCTTTCGTTGTAAACTCTACCTGTCAAAAAAAAAGATCCTTTTTCCTACTTTGTTTATTCGAGTTTTTGAAAAGAGATTTATGTATAAAATATTTTATTCATACTTTCCTTTCTCGTTATCTTGTGCTTCTGTTTTGTGTTCCTGTTTTAAATATTTAGGTTTTTATGTATTTATGTGAAATACTAATCGTACATAATTTCCGGTGTTTTTATGTATTTCCATAAATTCTCATTTGTGTGGATTATTAAAAACAAAAACACAAAAGCATATTAACCTCTTTTTAGAATCACGTTAAATACAAATAAGTACGTGAATGAAAGCAAAAAAATAAACTAAGAAGATTAATTTGAAAAAAATACTAGGGCTTTAAATTTCAAATAATTCACCACAGTTATTATATTTAGTTTAGAGTAATTTAAAATAAATGTGAAAATTTTCATTACTTCAGATTTTTTACAATAATGGATTTGATTATAATGTCCTTGACACAATTTCTGCTACAATACATAGATACGCACTATGTATTTCTATTTCACTATATTTGTTAACAGATTTTCTGATTTTCTTTTAATATTCCCCGCTTCACTCTGTTTGCAACTTCCTTATCTGCATTTGTAAGCCATACCAGATTATCCTTTTAAACATGCAAACAAAAATACTTTTCATGCATTCGTTCAATCACTATAAATGTACTTAATAACAAAACACCAGCATAAAGAATAAAAAAATAACCGAACAATGAATCCAATGCGTAAATACTTAAGTATGCTTAACACGCACGCAAAAATAGGGTAAAAGATTTTAAAAAGTTTATGCCTCTTAAAACTTCTACTCAATAATCATTCATATTGGCTCCTTTTATCTTTTGATGTGGAAAAATGTGCATTAAAGAAGTATAAAAGAAACAAATTTTAGACTCTAGGAATTTTTCCTGCAATGGAATGCAACTTTCCTTAGGCTTACAAAAAGCTCACGTTTTATAATGGCAAAGCTTCATTACAAACGAATAGACGTATGCGTAATAAAAAAATATTATTTTCTGCTGCCACTACCGCCTATTGCTCTGATTGTTAAATCTTTACAATGGAAACATGTAGCTACAGTTGCATTTCATTATATTATTAAGTACATTCTCATCACACTAATGCGTTACAGCAGCTTATTATTTTGTTCAGTCTTTTGTACAATTCATATGTGTTCTTTTCATTCATTATGTCAGTCTCTTCCTGATATTGTATGCTTTTCATGAATTCGTTGATTATTTTGTTGGCAAAATGCCGTTTTTGTACGCTGAAAAAATAGTTTCCTTGCAACAGCATTAACCACCACTGCCAACATCACCGCCATGTTAATGATTATGGTTGATTATGGTTCACAGTCAGCATTATCTGCGAGCTAATAAAGTTTGTTGATTGTTATTTAGTTTTTATTTTTTTAATTTTTGCATAATGTACAAGCAAGTACCGGATGTGCTTTTGAAATGCATATGAGTACATAAATTAAAAAGGAAATTTACAAAAATTTACAAATTTCCTTCAAGTTTTTCGTAAAAAAGATACAAATTACAGTTTAGACTTAAAAAAAGCATTAACGCGTAAATAGCAGATGTGCTCGTAGATAGTTGTCGTCTTTGTCGACCACATAATGTGTCCTCATAAAAAGTCATTCTATTATTTTATTTACAAAATAATGCCGTTCAGGCTTGAGCAATTGATGTTTTGGATCTTTGGTGAAGTTCTCATTCAGCCCATTCAAAACCAATGTGATCAGGTTCTTGACGGTCATAAGCCGCGTTATGGACCTGCTTAAAATTATTTTTCATTTATTATTTATTTATTTATCGAAAACGTCTGGATTTAATTTCGCTATTTTTTGGTTTTTTAAAAGACGTACCTTCAACTTATGCATGGTGTTTAGTGGGATATAAGTCTACTTTCGAATGGCATAAAAAATAATATTTTAGCAGGTATTTGTTGCGAAATAATTGATCACAAAGTTTTGTGATGCACGCTACAAAGAACGGAAGTAAATTTGAAAGTTAAACTGTTTTTTCGTAATTTTTAGCGAATTTTGCATAGTAAAGCATACAAAATCTAGTTCGTAAAAGAATTCTAAAATAACTTATTTGCAGGCAAAAAAATTTGTCGTTTTTTTATCAAAAGATGTGAACTCTTTGTGACGCATGCTACGTGACGCAAGCTACATTTTATTTTATTCTGAAATTTCATACCTAATTTAAATGTTTCCAAAATAGTAAAGACAACATTTTTTTTACTCAAAATTGAAGTAAAATTTAATGTATAAAAATATGGCTTTCCATCGGGCAATCTTCGTGAACAGTAAAGTAAATAATATGAATACCTAAAAAATTTTAGGTATGAAATTAGAAGATCTGAGGTTGGGTAGGATTTGATAACAATTTGTGCATTAATGATCGTCGAAATACATTTATTTTATTTATAAAATTATATATCTAGTCTAATATTCCTTAAAAAAAAAGATAATAAATCAGTTGTATAAATTTAAAAATTTTGGTGGACGGTTTCTGGAACTTGCCCATATAAAAATTTAATATTTGAGTTTTAAAAGTTTATCGGTAGTTCTGACATAAAGGATATATCACAAGTATAAGACTCCATACCGCCATTAAAAAATAACTCCTTTCAATATAAAAAGATACATAAAATCCGTAATATTTCAACTTTTAATGTCTGGATATGTTGGAGGCATCTAAATCCTTGCGGGAAATTTATAACTTTTTCTCTTGTTTTCACTTTACTGGCCATATAAATATAAAACGAAATCAAAATTTCATGTGAAGTTTTATTTTGAAAAAAAAAATATCTTACACGAAATTTCGTTCTCATTTTATTAAACGTGTTTTGTTTCGGTCTCTGTCTACTCTTGATTTCTGGTCTGATTTAAAAATAAATAATTCAAGAATAGTATTTCCTAATACAGTATAACCTTTCTAATCCGGACACTCGCTAATTCGGACTATCCAGTAATTCGGATATTTAAATTTTTTGGACAGCTTAGAAAATTTTTCTCAATATTCCGGACAAGTGTTTTTTTTTCAGTAAAATTTTTTCGTTAGACAAAATAACGATTTAAAATGTAAAAGATTTTAGTTTAATTGAGTTTGCGCGGCGAACTGTTTTCAAAAGCTATTTTATGAGCTGAACAAACCAAAGCGACAAATAAATATATTTTATTTTTAAAAGAGTTTAAAAATAAAGCAGGCAAATTACATAAAGATTTGTGTATTCCAACAAACATAAATTCTTAGTAGTTTTTAATCCAAAGTGATTATTATTTTGGCTAAAGTTCGTAACTTTTTTAGCCAGAAAGAATTGGACATGAGACTATATTCCAAAGAAACACGGGAAAATTTCAACATCAATTAATTTCAACTTACACTTACATTTTTTCAAAATGAATATTTTTTTGTCACTTTTAGTATGTTTCTCTATGTTTTCTGTAAATTAATTAAATACAAATGAATTCTTATGTGTACCTTTTTTTGTTTTCGGTAAACTAAATTATGTACAGTAGCTGAAGCTATATCTGTCCGGATTATGGATTATTATGTACTGTATTTATATTTGTTGAATTTTTTGTTTCTAATACATATATATATGTTTGTATATACGAGAACAGATTGATATTGAAGCTACCTAAGTAGGAAAACAACATGTTTTTTTCAAAAACCATTTATTTCTCAACATAGTCTCCTTTTAGCTCAATACACTTAGTAAGACGATATTCCAACTTTTTTTTATACCATCTGAATAATACGATTTTGGGAACCCCTCAAAATACGTGTTAGTTTCGGTAATCACTTCTTCGTTTGAGATGAATCTTTTTCCTGCGAGCCATTTGTTCAAGTTTGGAAACGGGAAAAAGCCACTAGGAGCTAAATCTGGACTATAAGGTGGATGAGCAACCAATTCGAAGTGTATTTCACGTAATTTTAGCATCGTATCTAATGCTGTGTGAACCGCTGCGTTGTCTTGAAGAAAGAGCACTTTTTTCTTCTTCAAATGTGGAAGGAAGGATACATATTCCTATCGTCAGTATTATAGAACACTTTTATGGCGACTTTTATATTAATCTCAGGCATTTTATGACAAAAAGTACAGATTTTTAAATCCAGTCTTGTAGATAAACATATGTGCATACATACATATGTACATATACTAACAGCTAACAGCTGATGCAATTTTCTCTTAGGACAAACAGCTTATGACAATCCGTCCGTTATTGCCGCCTGTTATTGATGGATTGCAGAATTAATTGCTCTACTGGAGATTTATCTTCTTTCATATGGTTACGAAAAAGCGAAAAAATAATTATATGTATATTCAAATACATACGTACATATGTATGTATGTAAGTACAAACTATTATTGCCGTCTATATGTCACATGTAATATGTCAACGTTAGTTACATTTTAGCTTTGAAATTTGTAGGCTGTTGATGTTTACTGCAATTTAAACTCCCTTCCGACACCATGAGTTGCTGGTTGTCGTTTGTTACCATGTATTATTTTTTATTTTTTATTTGTTTTGTTTTTTTAACTTTTATGGATTTTTTCCAATACAATGTATGTAATTGTTGTTGTTGTTCTTGTCATTGTGACAAAAGTTGATTGTCATTTTCAGTTATTCTCTTTGCAGTTCAACAGCAAGAATATTCGTTGCAAGTTATTTTTGTACAGGGAGTAATAAATTTTTATGGCATTTTCTAGCTTTTTGCTTTTTTTTCTTTTTGTTAAAAAGAGATAAACAAAAATACAGAAAAAAGATATACAATTTAATTTAGTTGTATTTTTGGCACATACATACATACGTGAACCACAACTATTTTATTACGAGTATATTTTTATTTTTATAGTATTTTTGTATGTGTATTGCTTAAGGAAAAAGAATACAGCCTTGTTTCAAGGCTTTAATAAAATGTGTTGTAATGAAGGGTGACGACTCGTTATGAGATACTGAGATTTTTAGCCAGGCTGTATTAATAAATAGCCTTCCGTAAAAGGAATTAAGTTTTTACATATAAATCTAGTTTATTTTATAAGGAAAACAAGTCAACTTAATAATTTTCATAAGTGACATGTTACACTTTTAGCAGCCTTTTCATATAAATAATAAGCTAAGTTTAGACGATATGTTAAATCAGCATAGTTATGCTGAACAATTTGTTACAAGTGCTTGCATATCATGTAAACGCAAAATTTTTTCGGCATACGTATGTTTAACAACATTTGCTAACACCTTGTTTACAATGCCAACAAACGTATGTTGGTAATTTCAGCATATCGTGTAAACAGCATATTATTAGTGATTGAAAAATTTCCTGCGAATGCTGACAGATATGTTATTTGTTGAAAAGTGTATGCAGGCGGTAATACCGAACCGATTTTGAAAAGATTTTTATGTTTTTAATGAGGTTTTTACAGAGATGTACACAATCTTAATTATATTTTTATTGGTGTAGTATTTGGAGATCTATAAGCGTTTAAAGTTGCTCCTAACACATGCACACTTACTACTTACTACATATGCATGTATCAGCATCAAGTTGAAAAATAAACAAAGTGTGGATTTGTGTTTGTCCAATTTGCTTTTGCATAGAAATGAGACAGAGTTTTTTCTATATGTACGAGTACTTTGTAAACAAAAGAGGGCTAAGTAAGAGAGTTTTATGTTGTTTATTTAGAATGTTTTTGTATTTTATCGTATATGTATATGCTTAACATTTATTTACTAGAATGTGGTCGAATCGCCGTCGACCGCTGGATACTCTAGTAACTAACGAATGTAAAAACAATAAACTATTTGAATAATATAAACTCAGCGGTTAGGCGATCGATTATCGGCTAACTGCCGGATTTCAGTTACCATCACTTTTTTTTATCGCCGGCGGCCATCGTTCAAACTAATCGGCACAGGTCTCCGGAAATAAACAAGAAATTGTGATAGATATTTTTCGTGTTTTCACGCGTTATTTGCATGTTTACTGATATTATTTATTTTTTTATTATTCTTTATTTAAATTAATAAATTGTATTGCAACAATTACACGTATAAATACATTCATACATAAGTTGAATAACAATTAATAAGTGCTGTCAAACTGACTAATTTCACAAACAAATGTTTATACGACTCAGCATATGTAGTACCACATAAAATTCAACATATCGAATAAACACAAAAATCGTATGCTAACTCTTATGGTGACATATTATTTGCTGACATATGCTGACTTCAAAAAATTTCCACTTTGACCATCTCGTGTAAAACTCAAACATATGAAATATGCTGACATAGGAATTTGCTGTTCATTTCAATCATATGGCTGTCAGCATATACATATATGCTGATTCCACATATGCCACCACTATAAATTTGCTGCATGATATTATTTGCAACCGTTTACTACTCGTTTTTAATAATGACAAATTAGTATAAAGTGTAAAATATATTTAAAAAAATAACAATAAAGATATTTGGGCGCCATCTTTTTGTATTAAATTGGTTAAATTTGTTTTAAAATATGTGAGAAACAATATAGTTTTTGTTTATTTTGTTGCTTTAAATATTACAAAAGCTATTAAGAAAAAGTTTCAAACTTAATCTACAAAGTTTTTTAATGTTGGAACTAATAGAACAAATACACATACTTACACATTTTCTCATTTTCTTCTTCGTTTCTTAAAATTTGTGTGATTGTTCGTTCGATTAGTTGGTATAAAAAACATAAAAATTATTTTCGCAAAAAATAAACTTTTTAAAGTCAGATTAAAACAACCTTGAATGACTGTTGCTTACTATATATGTATGTATGTATGTATGCATGTATGTATGTATGTATGTATCCACATACAGATATACTGCATATGTATGTATATAAACACATACATTTAAACTGCTATGGGGGCTTTAATATTAAGAAAAACGAAATGAAAATTTATGAGATTCGCGTGTTGAATGGAAAACTGTGTTCATTTTTTTTTCTACATTTCTGTTCTGTTTTTTGATGCAACTTTAATGTTGATGTTTTAACTGAAGTTTGTTGAACAACAACAAACTAAAAAATTTCTAATACGATTTATAATACTCTCGTAAATGCTAGCGTGTGTATTTACACATATTCCTTTACTGCTCCTGACTAGGAGTCATAAAAAAGTTAATGTTAGATTATTATAATCCTGGAAGTGAAGGCAACATAATATTCACTGCTTAGAGGTAGAACGAACGGACTAGCAACTGAATTCAACTTAAAAAATTTAAGTGTTTAAAAGTGTTTCTTCTGTTTTCTATTATGTTCGATTAAATATGTGAAGTATGTATTTATTTTTCTTAAATGTAAATAATTTAGGGCTAAAAAATAAGGGTCGATTAGGTATGAAGTGGTTTTTAAATTAGAGATTTTTCATATCAAACATTTATCTTCATTCAGTTGAGTATTATTACTCCGTCCTTCAAATTTGAAAAAATGTCGGTACACTTAAACCAAAGTAGAGTGATTCGGCGATTAACGATTCTTGTTTTGTTTTTAGGCTTGCATTTCAAAATATTTAAGGCCTAAATCTAAAAAAAAAATTTATCATCATTTTCTATTCTAAATTGTCAATATTGATTTGGCGTAAAAGATGACAATCATGATTAAAGTTGCTACTAACACATGCACACTTATTACACATGCATGTATCAGCCAGCTTCAACTTCAAAAATAAGCAAAGTGTGCATGTGTATTTGTCCAATTTGCTTTTGCATAGAAATGAGACAGAGTTTTACGTTGTTCATTTTGAATGTTTATGTAAATGTTTAATATTAAATTCTATAATGCGTTCGATTGAACCGGCCGCTGGATACACTACTTATTTTTAAATTGAAACATAAATTATTTAGCAAATTTATTATTCGAGATATGCCGCGATGTCACATTGCTTAAAGTTTTTTTTATTTCTTGTGGGTTGAGGTAGTGAACATGCATTTCATTGGTGCTTATGCTCAACTCACAACACATAAAAAAACTCTTTTGAAATTAAAATATTAATATCTTTTCTTAAACTACCTGCAAATGAAATATTCCTTATTATCAGTTTTAATATGGCAATTCGTAACAAAAGTATTATCTTAAATATTGAATTAATTAAAATGATTTTTAACTATTTATTGTCACAAAGGAAATGTTCAATGCATAAATTAAAATGCCAATACCAATTTACTGGCATTTAGCTTTGAACAAACATTGTTTTACCAAAATAATATGAGTTTTATCAGCCTAAAGCGCAATTCAGACTACTATTGCAGGAAACTCATATCAGAATTTGTTTTTCATCCATTTTATTATATTTAATGCCAAATATTCTTTATAATAAAATTTTAATTTATTACAAAATCTCATTCTTAGGACTTAAATACCTCCTCATTGCATTTATAGATACATATATTTTTTTCCTTCTGTCTGTCACAACATTCAATGAAATGCAGTTTTGTTCTTATTGTTACAAAATATTCTAGCATTCAAGGGGCATAAATAAACAGTGTGAACATATTTTATGAAGTTTAAGCATGTAATACGGCAGTAACTAAAAGCACTTCCGGTGCCAAATAAAGTCTAGAGCTTTTCATGCCAGTACTCGTCCGTTAGTCATTTTTCACTCACTCGCCGATTCCGTCTCATACTAGTATTTTGCCACAGTGATTGATTGCTAAAGGAAAACAATTTAAATAATAAACAAGAAAAATATAAACAAAAAGGAATAATTACACTCGTATATGTTAAATTATTTTCTTTATATACGAGCAATTTTACATCGAGAAAAATGTGCACGAAACAATAAAATCAAAGAAATAAAACCAATGAAATTGTTTATATTTTTATGGTGTAATTTATTTTATTTTAATTTGATTTATTTAGATGAATTATTGTTACAAAATTATTTAGTGACTGCTTGGATGTACTAAAGCAAAACTTATGGACTCTAAGTAGACACCAGTAGAATGGAATACATATTTTATACACCTCCGCCACACTCGTCGCGTGTTTTCCACTTGGGATTGCGGCCAAGACCGCATAACTTTTATAGTTGTTTTTCTGGAAATTCATACAATTTGATGCTTGGCTTAGCATAAAATTAAGTAGTTCAGATATCAACTGAATTTTTTGACAAGCATGTACTTTTGCTTTTGGTATATGATCAAACACGCTCACGGGCAAAGTAAAATTACTCATGTACAAATTTGTTTTAAATAGTTGACGTTCCTAAAAACTTACAGAAAGCTAAAAAGTTAAATAAAAACAAACAAATAAGCCCCGATGAGAGGATGGAGAAACCTTCGAAAACCACACGTTACGTTCTTCTTTAGTGATGTTAGAATTAATTAACTATTTTCTGTATATCTTTTTCGAAACTAATATTTAACCTAACAATTTTAATTAATGAACTAATTTTACACACATTAATTAAATTTTAAGTTTCTCGAATCAGGTAATGACCACAAGCGATTTTCTTGCTTACAAAAAGCTCGTTGTATTGCAAAGATTTTGAAATCAATAATAAAATATTAATTTTTAAATTGCACTGCTTGGATGTAGGAATTATCCATATGAAAATTATTCAAACTGGTTAGTAAGCGGAAGTATTACTTTCTTTCCTTATAAATCTGCTTCTATGCAAGTACAATTTTTTACTGGGAAGTTTTAGTTAATCATCAGAGATGGAATTTCGTGCTAACCGAAATTGATTTAACTTGTAAGAAATGAATAAGTTGCACTTTTCGTATTCTAATTCGTTAAATAATATGGTTAAATAGTTGATATTCGTAGTCACAAGTATCCACCGTCAAAAATGGTAAAATCGAACAAAGAACGCTGTTTGAGATGGTGTAGCGACCTCGAAATCAGTAATGATCCGTTCTGATAGTCTGCTAGTGATGAATACATTTCAAGTAATGTACACTCTTAATCAAATCCAAAAACAATTTCTTAAAAATCAAGAAGAAATGGGTAAACTCAGATTTGAAGTCAAGTCAAGAATTAATTTCAATATAAACCTTAAATGAATATTAATTAAATAATTTTACCTAAATTTTCATCCACTCTTGAAAAAAAGAAAAATCAATTTGCGAAAAATAATATCACATTTATAACAATTAAATAAAGCTCTTTAGCCACTTTTATTAAAGGTCTGCAAAATTCACTTTAATGGTCATGCACAAACTTTTTTGTTTGTTTTACTTATCTTGACACCACAACACTAAACTGAAAGAAAACAACTGTTTTGCACATATAAAAAATAATATTTTAAATATGTATATAATTTCACCTTTATAAAAATTGTTAACAATATAGAAAAAAACAAAATTGGTTTTAATATCGGGAAAACTTTTTCAAATACATAATATTTATAACTTGCAAAAGTGAATTTGTTGGTCTGTAAATTCATACGAAAGTTCATCATGCAGGTAAAATAAGATAGCTCTAGCATTTTTTTTTTATGAAAAAGGATATTAAAACGTAGAAAAAACTTGCCATGTTATGACTGTAACAGTGAGTCTACGGAATATATTAACATTTGTACACACTCGTGCATAAAAACTCAAGACAAATTTGCATAAAATTCCAGTCTATAATGGTGTCTAAAATGTTTCATACTAAAGTTTTGTGGTGCATACAAAATAAAAAAAGGACAAATACAAAAGTATAAAGTAGCAGCAGTTAGTAGTTCAAATACAATGGTCCTCTATGAATTATGGTTGAAAGGGTAAATGTTGGTAATATCCGTACCCTTGTGTAAATGTGTAAGATATTATGTACATGCGTGTATGCAAGGATTGCTGCGGCATTTAGCAAAATACATTATTAGTGCAGGGAATAAATTAGGTGCTGGGAAAGAAATTTTTTTCTTTTAGAAGTCTTCAATAGGTTAATAACATTTATCACACAAATCAGTGTTCATTTGAAAGCACTAGATTGAGCTGGTGAATTATATTTAATATTATCAACAACTGAGAAGTTATTTTGATCTTTATAATTGGTGCTTTTTATGGGAGTCTCTCAAATTTAAGTATTTTAATTTTTTTTATTCGTACTTTTTCCCAAAATTAATATTTTACTTATTCAGTAAGACATTAACAATTTTGTTAAAAACAAATTGCATTTGGTTATAGCTTTTTCCTATGCGCATTTCACTGTTGCTAATGCAGATCATCAGGGAACTTTACCCAAATATTTCTTAGAACAACTGGAGATATTATATTAAACCTTCATTAAACCAAATGAAAAGTTTAAACAATATCAACTCAATAACCAACCAGTTGTTTTTGTTTTCTTGTTTTACCATTACTACCTAGGCTGACTTTTTTCAACTCTAATTGTAGTTGTAAGAGGTTTGTAGAAAATGTATTATTATTTGTAATTTTTAGACTGAAAGGCCCAATTTTCTATGCTTATTTGAGTGTTTCATAAAATACGCTAAACAAAGTTAAAACCCAAGTTTTCATCGTATCGTGCTTTCGTTTAGTGTAAAAAACTCATAAAAGTACATGAAAAATTTATTTAAAAAAAATTGATTTGATAAAAAAAAGAAAGAATATAGCACTTTGGCTGTGCCAAATCTTACATACACTCCAACAAGGTATAGAATAAAAAACGTATTAAGCTACCAAAGAATTTTGCTGTACTTAAGAGAGACAGTTCTTTAATATATTTTTAATTTTTTTAATTAATTAATTTATATATTTTTAAAGTTCCAATTAAGTATTTTTTAAATATTTATTTGTTGTGAGAAAAAGTATTTCTCTCAAATGTTAAACAAAACCTTTTTATTAGAAGTTTTCAATCCGAAGTAATTATTATTTTGGCTACAGTTTGTAACGTTTTTCAGTCAGAAAGAATTGGGTATGGTACAATATTCTACAGGAGCAAAGAAAAAATTAACATCATTCAAGTTCAACTTACATGGCAGAACAGAAACAACGCTGTTTTTCGGGAGCCGCTACACTCCCATTATCAGTCTCCATGTGCGCTTCGATGTACCCGCCGTATTTATCAAACTTTAATTAAATTCGTGATTGAATCAATCACGCATGTCATCAAATATATTATGTTCGGACACTTCCAAATAATTTTGAATAATTAATTGAAAGGTAATTTTCATTTTAAGTTTAACTCCAGTAACACAACTAATTGCGCATTCATCTAATTATGTCTTCAAGAAATTCTTTCCCATATTGTAGAAAATTTAAGAATGTTAAATGTTTAAACAAAAACTCAAAATATTATTCAGAATTATAAATCTAAAGATAGTAATTTACTTTGTTTTTCATAATTTGAGTACTTTCCTGCTCGGATTTAAAATATATAAGCCAATTATAAAAATAATTTAAAGCTTAATAAAACTATTCAAATGAATTTTTAAGAATTTCAATTGAAAAGGACAATGGTGAAATACTCTAAAAACCTAAAAGATTTTCACACACACAAACACATCTCAAACAATTGATCTAATAATGGCTTAAAATTTTAAAGTGTTCTGCTTTAAAATCTGTTGTTAACTGTTTACTTTACTTTGTCTTATACTTACTGGAATTCAATAATTTAAAATGCAACTAAATGACAGTAAAATAAAATACACATGCAAACTTAAGTTTTGATTAAACCAAAAAAGTTTCAACTAAAAACTAAAAAAGGAAGAGGTAAAACTAATGTGTAGGAATGGTTAATTGGACGGCAATCAATGATTGTAAATTTGTACTTTACAAATAATTTACTTAAATATACTTACAGCCAGCAAAACCTGACAAGTGGTGAAATATATGAAATACGCATGAGCACTGATGATGGAGATTGTCGCGTCCTTCGAAAACTATCTTGTTCTGTTTTGCCGTTAATTGTTCCTTGTTCCTTGAAATATTGTCTCGTGCTCAGTTTTGTCTTATCAAAAACGTTACTATCTTTAGCGTAATATCAATTGCTTTGGAATAAAATTAAAAATAGAGTTCGAAATAAAGATCACGTTACAATATTTTCATTTATTCCGATTTTTCTTAAATATATAAAATATTTGCAGAAAAGTTTTATGGAACCTATTGTACTTTTTATTACTTCAAATAATTTCAAGATGTGCAAAACACGAGAAAGATTTTTCCCACTGCCCCAATTTCCAAATTGCCAAGGTGGTTTTTAACAAATAGTATTAATTCTATATCTATATTTGTTAAAGTACAATAAGTGCTGTGTTGTGTTGCTATTTTACATTTTTTTCAGCTCCGCGAACTTTCTCCTTATTTCCTTGTTAGGGACTTAACGTTCTTAAATTATGATTTATAAGTTTAAAAGAAGATAATAATCATATGTTTGCGTGTTATGTTAACACAATATTTGAAATGAATTATATACTTTATAGCTGCTATATTTTTTACAACAAGTTTTAAATTTTGTTAAGGATTTTTAGAAAAATTTGTAAAACGTTAACAAAATTTATATGAAATACGTAAATTATTTTAACTTTTTTTATACAAGTACTCAAGCAGTTGGAATAAAGAATGAATTTTTCAGCCTGAACTACTGAAGAAAGTTGTTAAATGTTTATAGTGCTTCTTTTTACAGTTTTAAAATTCTTTCCTTTTTTGTGCTTTTAAACTGTCATTTTACGCATATATTAGCAATTTTATGTGCAGTGAATAGGCACTGCTAACAAAAATAAAAATATATACATTCCTCTTGGCATTTGGGCGCTTAACAAAAAAAAATTTTTTACAAAATAAAAGAAAAAGTTTTATTACAATATAGTTTTTTTATGAATAATATTAAAACATTCATACACATATTAGCCTAGAAAATTAAGCTATTTCACTTAGCTTTCGTTTTTAATAAAAACAAAATACACAATAAAAAGTTAGCAATAAAAAACGCAACTAAATTAAAACAAAATTTATATTTAAATATTTATTAAATTTAATAAAAGTTTTTTAGTGCTTTCGGGAGTGAAAAAACTTTGCACACCAAAGTTTTAGTTCAAAAACCAAATGACTAGCTAAGCAAATTTTAAATCAACTATACGTGAACTAAAAGAATAAATAGAAAACTTACAATTCTCGTTCCGTAAGTCGAACTTCTGCGATTTGAAGTTCCCTATAACTCGAACAAAATTCTATAACTCGAAGTAATTTGCATACCTGTCAGGTGATCTGTTCCATATACAATATTGATATGCATTGTTTTGAATAAAATGCTTTTCCTTTGGGGTTTTCCAATCTTATGGCGTTTTCTTTTCTAGAAAAAATTGCAAAATTGATTGACGTTTTTATTGAAAATTTGCAATATTGTATCGCCACTTACAAGGCAAAGTTTTTGTCTTAAGAATACTTTCAATTGCAATATTTTTGATAAAAAGTTAAAGAAATGTTGCATTTTTTTATAAAAGAAAACAGCTCTAAGCGGAGCGACGAGTGAGGACGAGCTTTTAGTGGATAAAACTATTCATCGGCTCCCTTCAGAAATGATGTAGAATATTTTTTATGAACATTGACATCATATTTGCAAACGAATGACACTACAGCTGATATCAGCACTATAAGTCTTAAATGAAATTAGATTAATTTTTTAATGAAAATAAAAAAATATAAATTTTAACTCACTGACTTGAATTATTTTACTTCGATGCCGCTTACTTTTATTTATTTATTTATTTATTTAATTAAGTCTTTTAATTTGTGATTCCTACAGGCTTTTTGTATACATACGTATGTAAAGTAATGAATTAATATTATTTAAAAAGATTCAGTTATTCGAAGAATATAAAATATAAATATAAAGAGAAATTAACTTAACAATGAAGTTTTTCGAAATCCCTGCAATTTCTAATCAGGATCAAAATTTGCAAAATTGTTCTAAAAGCTTTGATAGTAGTAACGTGTAGTACACTGTGGAACATAAAAAGATTAGTTGCCAATAAAAATTCCAAGCAGATTTTGTCATTTATCATGTTAAAAAGAAACAGTACATTTAGCATATTTCTACGACTTTGTAAGGATGTTAACTTAAAGAATGACAGTCTAGCATTATGGGGAGGATAATTCAAAGTATTTCATTGCAATCTGTGAAGGGAAAATATTAAAAACTGTTTTTTTATAGATTCAATATCTTTATTATAAATTTAATATGTAGGCTCCGATATTATTGAACCATATTCAACAATATGTCGAATAATTGCATTGTAATATAGGGATCTTTGAACTTCTTAGCTAAACGTTAGGTGAATCCAAGCAGACTCTTGCTTTGTTACAATTAGTCAAATAAATTAAATAAAATTAAATTTTTAAATCATGTGAAATTCTAAGACTTATGAAAGTGTTCATGCTCAAATTATTTTACATTTCAATTATTGTTCCGGAAACAGGATATACAATTTATGAAAAAATTATTTAAAAAAATAATAAAATAATAAAAAATAAAAAGTTAATAATTATTTAAATATTAAATTTATTATTCGAGACAGGTTAATTAGAATTTCTAAGCTATTCGTTTGTTAAACAAATATAGTATGCCTTATAAAAGAAAAAAATGTAGAAACCATTTACAGCCATTTTCGTTGTATTGAATTAATTCTTTGGAGTTGTAAAAGTGCTAAGTATATGGTTACTTAGTATAAAACTTGCTTTTAAGATAATCAATATTAAAAGCAAATAATCACATACTTTTGAATAAATTTCATCAGACACAACTTAGCAAAATAAAATAAAAATAATCATATAGAGAAGATTACAGAAAATAATTTGTTTATATTTTTAAAATTTTCGTGTTATAATAAATATTGCATCGAGTATCAACAAGAAAAAGAGTTGAGTAGTCAAAATTGTAAATATATTTTCACACTGTATTTATTTGCAATCAGCTGTTTCCTTAATATTACTTATTTTTACAATTTTACTGTTCGCAAATTTTTTTTGGGTGACAGCTGTTTATGTAATTACTCATTTAGTGCATTTTACTGCAAAAGTATTCGAACGCACCTAATGTGTTTTTTTATAAAAAAAAAAAACATGTAAAATCTGTTGCCTACTTTAAGGAAATTATTCATTTTCCACACAATTGCAGTGTGTTTGTATTGACGAGTAAATAATGTTTGTGCATTTATTTATCATCATTAATCTTTTCGTATAAATTACACAATAACGGCAATAAATTTAAAAAATGTGATTAATGTCTTAATTTAAATTTTAAACAATCACAACAATATGACGCAGGAAAACAAATGCAGCAGTATACAAAATACTTACCAGCTCAAATAATGCTTCCCAACCCACAACTTATTTATAGAAAAACTCGCATAATTTTTCTATTGTTGTAATATAGTGTAAATTACTTAACGGCATTACTAAAAATAAAGCTACCACCGCACCACTACGAACTTGCGCAAATACAGTACGTAAGAAAGTTGTACATCCAGTAAAATTACATGAAAATAAATTTATCTTTTATGTATGTATATGGCGGTAATTTTTTAAACTTTATTACGATAAAATTGGTATATTGATTTTGAAATATATGTATGCATTAAGCAGATTTAAAAGTATTTGTAGACGACTTTAAAATTATGTTTACTTTGGTATATATTTTACTGTAATTACCTTGTTTTTGACAGAATACTCAATTTACAATTTACAAACATGTTCTTTAGGTGCAGAAAATAAATATAAATGATTTATTTTATCCGATATTTCGCTTTCTCAATGGAAAGGCTCTTCAGGGATATATTTAAATAAAAATTAATAATAACAGTTATTGTTTTCACAAACCAATAAAAACTTATTCAAAATTTGTTTGAAAAAATAATAATAAAAATAATAAAACTACTTAAATCTAATACAAAGGCATACAAAGACATTTAATTTATAAAAATAAAACAGGAAATTGAAAAATTTTAATTAATTTAATTTTTAATTAAATACATCAATGAACAAACTTTCCATTGAGAAAGCGAAATATCGGATAAAGTAAATCATTTATATTTATTTTCTGAACCTAAAGCTTGAATAAATTATTTAACAAAATGTTCATTGGTTTTTTTATTACTTTTTAAATAAAAACTATTTTGACAACTGCAAACGCTTTTGTATTGCAATTTGAAAATGTTTTCTTTCGATTCGAAACGAATCACAAGATAGTGAATTTTTTTTCAACAAAAAATAAAGACAGTTTTAAGCATACTTATTTTGCTTAATGTACTCGTGCTTTTAGATTTTGTTATTATTACGATTTGCAATGAAAACAGAATAACAAAAAAAATTAAGCTTTTCTAACATGCAACCGCCATCCATCACAATTCATTCGTATAAAAACACACAAACATTTAACGTAATTTGTAACTAAAAAAAGAACAACCAAAAAGCTACAACAAAATGTAGCAATAAAAACGATAAAATCCCAACAATATAAACAAAGAACAGGAATGTGGTTGCAAAATTGTTCAAATTAATATGCAGACATACAACTTCAAAACAAAAATTGAAAAAAAAACGCATTCAAAGTATTCAACGATATAAACAAACCTTGTTTTCACCTTATATTTATTTCGTCTTAGCTCTTTCATTTACTAACTTCTATTACAGTTTTAGAGTCGAAAGAACACAAGGAAGAAAAAAATAACGCCCATTGTTGCAGAAGGTATAAAGTTACTACAACAGTACTGAAATTATAAAAGTTCTTTGGTCTATCCTGCTCATGTTCATACATATTGGTACTAAATTTAAATGAGGACTCAAACATAACGAACAAAAAAAAAACAGCACTGGATAAGTTATGATAAAATTAACACTGCACACGTAACAATATGTATATTAGAAACATTTTCCTAAAAATATGAAGTACAATTTTTGTTCATACACGACAAAAAAAGCAAACGCCTAATTTTCAGCTCATTATTGATTTTGGCATACGGACCATTTAAAAAAAATACTTAGGAATGGAGTATACATATATTTTGGATACCTTATTTTACTCCATGTCAACAAGTTTAAGGCTTAATAAGTGCTAGAGTTCGTCTAGTAGGCGAAATTCGACCGCCAGCTTAAACGTACATACCAAATTGTTCATTCCTTTCCTCATGGAAAAAAAAACAATTAACAAAATAAAATTGCACAAAACACGCACATTTATTTTGTTAAGTTTATGCTTCAAGCTAACACATCCATTCGTAATGAACCTGTACATCTGTATCAGTGTTGCCATATATTTTTTTAAAATTTTTAAAAAATCTTGGAATCGAAAAAAAATCTTTTTTTTGGCATTAAAAATTTTTTTAAGGTGATTTTACTGAAAACGAATTCAGCTCAAATTTATTTTCATTAAACTAAAATATTTATTGCATATACATACATATAAGGCATATATAGGTTTTTAACTTCAAGTTCACTCATTTCAAATCAAGTTCAGGTATTTTAAAACAAATTCAGAACGGTCCAAATTAAAACACATTCAGTATTTTTCAAACCAAGTTAGGCATTTTCAAGATCAAAATCAGGCTTTTTTTAAATGAATTTTATCTAAAACGGGCTGATTTTGGTTTTCAAAATGCCGAGCTTTGTTTGAAAAATGTTGGGTTGGATTTGTAAAATACGGAATTTGTTTTGGAAAATTTAAAACATCTTTTTTTAAAAACCTGAATTTTATTTGGCAAAGGCTAAATTTTAAGTTAAATCCTATAATTAGAGTAATAACGTATTTACATTAAATTCATAAATTTTTTATGGTTACATTATACATTTCTTTATTAATCTTGCTATTCATTTCTTTTGTTTGTTCAAAATTTGTACAATTACGATCAGATTTTTTCGAAAACTCTTTGGTCCTGAAAATACCACACAATGTTGGTTTATCTAATTTTTTCTTATTTTGTTCTTATTGATATTGATTTGAGAAAAAATTCTTTCGACGTTAGGGGTTGGTACTGGTATTGATAAAACTGTGTAAACTATTTTTTTCAAACAAGGAAAAACTTCAGAGCCATCGCAACGATTTGCATTCAAAATGATTTCCCAAAATTTTTTAATATTCTTTTTATCCAATAAATTATATTCTTTAAAGTTGAAGTGGAGCAATTCTCGCCATTCGTCATCAATCTGTTGAATATTATTCGAATCGATAACATTTGGAAAGAATTTCGTAAATTGGGAAATTCTTCTATTATTGCCAGGAACTCAACACATTTTAAAAATCCCCGCTAGACGAAAACTGTCCTTTTTAAAGTTATTCTTATTACTTTCTTACTTAATCCTACCTGAATACCAAGTTTCAGCGTCTTATGTATAGTAATGTATCAGTGAGATATTGAAAGTACGGACTTTTGACACCTTCATATCTCGGTAAGCTTTGATGTTAAAACTGTCAAGCTTAACCTATCAGGTTATCTAAATGGAATTTTCCTTATGTTTAGAGTATCAGTATTTTATGATAAAGTGAAGCAAGTTATGAGGGGGCTAAAAGCAGTACGAATGGTTTCGTGTAATATACACACTAGGGTGAGCCGATTTATAAGGACAAAAATTTGTCGATATTGCGCCATCGATTTTTCGATAGTGGAAAAAATGTTCCACTACGACATATCAAAAAAAATCGTTTTAAAAAAAATTGGCTGATTTAATGTTTTTCAAATGTTACCTTTCTAAGGTGACATACAATACATACAAATATATATTGCCGCATACAATACAATATTGCATATGAGCGCGTAAGAATAGAAATACTACTGAGAGAATACTACTGAGTACATATAGGAACGAATCATAGTAGAATAATAAAGGTAGTATCGAAGCTACAACAAATCAACAACAGCAAATACAAAACTGCTTTTTATTGTTGTTTAGGTTCGAAGCTGTCAAAGCAAAAATAAAAAAAATATAATTTATATATTCACATGTGTGTTTGATTGCATTTTCTGCTATTTAAAAAATGTTCCTTTTTCTTTTTTTTATTTGCATTTGTAAACAAATGTTCAAGTGTGATTTTTTATTAGTGTGGTTGTGTGTCGGTAAAACATAAACAAATTTTGACAGATGCGAACCCAAAATAAAAAGTTCGCTAACGCTTCGCTACTACGTGAATTATTCTACCATGGACCGCATCAAGAAAAGAGTACTCTCAGATGAATTTCTATTCTCACGCGCTCATATTTGATATTGTATTGCTTTTCAAACTCGAACATCTAATAGCCTCACTTGATACTCACCATGTAGAAAATAAATTTGACACACGCAATTTTGGGTCATCTGTAAATTAAATTTTAAACATATTAATGTTGTTATTATAATTTTAATTTTAAGCGATTGAAAACAGCATGCAACCAAAACGGGTGTCTTCAAGTTTCTGCTGCATTTGAAATAGCTTCTTTTTTGTTTTTTTTTTGCGTTTTTTTCTCCCGTTTCCTTAAGGCAAAATTTTACTGTATTTCTTACATATATTTTTATGTTTTTATTTTCACTCTTTCATTTATTTTTTAAGTTTGAAAAAATTCTTTTGCAACGTATTTTTTATATTGTTTATCTTGCACTTGGCTGACTGGCCAGTTTTAATTTCATGCTTTAGTAAACCAGACAACAATAAACTAAATGCAAAATATACTATACAAAAAAAAAACAGCAAAATTAAATTTTTAAGCAAAAATTATCAAAAAAAGAGTTTCGAAAAATATATTTTACTTTGAAAAAAAACTTGAGTAATTAAATTGTATAACAATAAATATAATTTTTTTAGCATTATGAATATTTTGCTTTTGACTTTTGATGCAACTTTCTAATACTAAATTAATACTAAAAGTTTCATAATTTTAATTAATTTTCCTTTTACTGTTTCTTGGTCTTTTCTAGCAACAATATTGTTTCTTATCCTCAACAACAATGGAAATTTTGATGTAAGTACTTACACTTACTTATATGCATTCAATTTAGATACGTATTACTATGTTTTGTTTTTTGTTCGTTAAAAAAATTTATTCATATTTAGACTTTTATACATACAAACAGTGACGGTAAAAATAAAACAAAAATTTTTTATTTATCGTTTTTTATTCCTCTTTGTTATTCCACGTTGCAGTATAACAAGTATCCTTCATGTTAACTCTAATAATATCAAATGATATTTTCATGTGAAGCACTTATATGAGTGAAACGTAAAATCCACTGATAAATAAATTGTGCTATTATTATCTTCCTTAGAAATTTTGTTTTCAGCATAGCAATAAGTTCTTTTTAATAATCTTCAATAGTCCGTTGTCAAAAGTATTGAAAAAAGTCAGCTATAATTCGTGGAAACCACCATTACGAGAAAAGAGAGATTTTTTAAAAAATATTTTATTTCGGAAAGCCAAACCAGTGGCAAAGTAGGTAAAATGCAAGTTAAAACGAGTGGACCAATGACCAATTTATTCGTCAAGCGATTGGCTTGCGAAAGTAAAAAGACTCCGTTTAAGGCTCCCACGGAGCAGAAAAAGTTATCTGCAGGTAGAAACATGAGTTGATACAGTTCAGAATCAATTGCGAGAACACAATCTAAAAGTCTATAGTCCATGAATAGTTCTGCTATTTAATGTAAGACGTGTGAGTAAACGAATGATATTGTCACAATGGTAGCTGTATTGACGCGTATGGAAATGGCATAATTTTTTAATGAACAGATGTGAGCAAAATTCTTTTGAATGCATAAAAATTATCTTGTAATTGGTACGGGAGAAAATGAAATATAATATATGATAGCAATCCAAAATTGCAAAACACCGAACTTCAAGCACTATGGGTTGCACTTATTTCCCATAATACTGAGCGTGTACAATTGCCTTGAACAAAAACAAATATGATGTACATATTTACGTTGAAGTATTACAAAATATTGTGTTGCCTTATGTGAAAGAAGAAATGTCTCTCTCTGTTCTGCTGTCTTCAACCAAGGTAATATACGCAAGTATAAGAACAGCTTTGGAATGATTTGTAGACAATTTTATTAACATAATAGATTGGCGTAGATTATCGCGAGAACTAAATAAAATCGAGAATCGTTTAGCTGATGTCCTAAAAAACGCGTTTGTATGAAACCCGCTAAACAATCAGTATCTCTGAGCCACCATTTAAAAGTCGTGGAAAAGAATTCCTAAGAAGAGATGTGAAGACTTCGTAAGTTTAACTCCAAAGAAATGTGTTGTCCTGATTGACAACAAAGTTCATGCCTCAAAATATTAATTAATTATATTTTATGTTTCCATTAACCGTTTTATGTCTATTTACGTTTTTTTTTAATATTGTGTTTTATAAAAATGAAAGTGTTATTTTATAACGACCAATTTTAAAGTTTAGACATTTAGGTTTAGGTATTATGCTTATAATTTCATTAGAATTTAGTACATTTAGCATCAACTGCTTTTGTTTAACGGAAGCGTTTCTTTCATTCTTCTTATGTGTCACAAGTGCAACTTGTTTACTAAATAAAACTCCAATGCTGTTACGAAGATAAAGTATCTACATAGTGCTATTTTTTTACCACTACTGTATGTATGCATATATTCATTTTATTTTACCTAATTTTTTTTTTGCGTTCAAAATTTTATTAACTCCACTTTATTTTTTAATAATTAAGAGTAGTATTTAACGTTTTCTCTTGGTTTCATAATAATTCTCATGTTCACTGACACATTTCAAATGCAACGAAGCGCAAATCACTACATATCGGTAGGAAACAGCAAAAAATTGCAAGACAACTTGCAATCTAACAGACACTGTTGTTCATAGTCAATACAAAACAACAAAAAAATATTTTTAATTTTAGAAAAATTTTTTGTTTAACGACCAGATAATGAAGTTCTTAAACAGAACCCTCGTTTGCAACAATTATTGTTCTTGTATTTGATTTTTCTTTTGTCTTTTTGCTACTTTAGCACCATGAGTCTGTTACATGTCTGCCATAACAGCTCTGTGTCTGTCAGTCACAAACTTCCATGTCTATATATCTGTCTGCTTGCCTGCCGCCCACCGCCTTCTTTTGGCTGTTCTTCAAATGCAGTATGTGTATTGTTACAACATTATTGAAGTAATTACTACAATCTTTTGTTTCTTTCGTTCGTTTGCTTATAAATATTTAAATATTTACGTAGTGAATAATAATGAAAGAATAGAAAAAAAAGAATGAAAAGGCTTATAAAACAAAAATGTAAATGTTTTTAACTCAACATGGTTCGTGATGTAAAAGTCAGGACTTGAAATAATGCATTCCCTTTTTTCTTTGCAATTGTTTATGTTTTTTTACCCATAGTTTTCTCGGTTAAAAATATCAGTTTATGTTAGATAAGTTTTCTTTGCACAAATGTGAGTTTATAGGAATCTCGTTCCGAGCGGAGAGAAACACAAAATGAAATTAGGGATTCTTGCAAATCTTTCTTATAAAAGTGAAACTGAGACAAAAATGTATGTCATGAAAAAATGTATAATTCGAAATTAATCTTTTAACTCACTGAATCCACAAACTTTTCTATATAAAGTATTTCCGTAACATACGTATGTGCAACTACTGCATTCATGTATCTGCGACTAAATTAGCATTTTATAAACATAATTACTATGCAGCTATTATTGTATGCACAAACCAAGTCACTCATCTTCGTTAAAAATAATGTTTTCAATATGAAACTCTCATTACACAATGGGTTCGTTAGTGATTTCAATTTTATATATTTTGTTAATAAAACCGCGAATGTCTGTATTGTATGCCCGCTCTAGTCATAGTAAAATTATTTGCCATCTTATATGTTGTGTAAGTATGTATGTATGAATTTTTAATAAAATAGTGTGTTGTATGTTATTCTCTGTGTTGGCAAATGTAAATGGAAACATGCATATTTTAACAGTTTGTTGACTGCTACTTAACTGAGCACCCCGTGCGCACACTTATACATTGCGTTATATATTGTTGCAGATATTAAAAGTTTTTTTTTTGGAATATGTTAATTTTAACTTCTATCTAAATGCCTAATGTTTTTAGGATGTTGATATCATTAACACAGGGACGGATGTTTGCTTTCCAGCCAACTTCCTTATTTTTATTTTTTTTATAATTCAATTAATTTTATTTGCAAATGAGATTTTTCAAAACGCCAAAACCTCCATCATCATCATTGTTGAAGTGGTGCTGTTTGTAGTTGATTAAAATCTTTATTAAGGTAAATCTTTTGATGAAATAGAATACGAGAATTATTATAATGCCAACATATACAAGTGCTTCCAAGCTAATTAAATAGATTTTTTTGTTCCTTGGAATGTGTTGTGATGTTAAATTCTTTCTGATAAAGTGCTTAAATAAGAAAATATTATAAAAAGTACAAGTTAATAAATGCTTTTTTATTATATCACGTACATTTATTTCGAAAGAGTTCTTTCGCATAAAAAAATACTGATAACAAAAATCAATCGATTAACAGCGAACAAAAATTTTTCAACCATTTATTGTGTCGGTTCTGTTGCCAAAAAAAAAAACAATTCTAAGAATTAGTTTAATTAATGAAATGGTTAGTTTGAATTTTGAAATTAAAATTTTATCAAAGATTTGTCTATAATTTATAATCTTTGCATTTGTGTTTCCGAACTTTCCAAGATTGTTGTAGAATTTACAAATTGTGTTTCTAATATTTAAGGTATTTCTTACTTATGCTTTCGGCAAATTAGTTTACAATATAATTAGTAACTATACAAATATTAATTAATTAGTAAATCAAAAATAATTAGTGTGAAAAATAATCACATTAAAATAAATGCATAAATTTTTTATCACGAAACAGAAACAATCTCGAAGTTAGTCGTTAACATTTATGATCGTGTGTGCTCAATCGCGATTCGCGACAATCACGTGTAGCCTTGCTCATCTCCAGTGAAACTCTTTATTTAGCACATTATTTCTACAAGTAACATCGACTACGTTTGGGTATTTGCATTTTATTTAAATTGTTCTGAAATAAAACTGAAAAAGTACATAAAAAGATACAATAGCAAAACAAAATTATTTGCTTAGATAAGGATATTCTAATGTTTAAATTTTTAATGCCAAATCATTACAATCTTAATGGAGATTTGAAAACAACCTTCCTTTCATTCATTTAAATTCCCGTTGAAAATGTATTTTGTATTAGTAGCCTGTTTTTTTTCTTGCTTTTCATAATGAGATATTTAGGGTGCTCTCAAGGAACAAAGAATTTCAGATAATTTTCAAAGAAGATAAAAGAGTATCCTTTTTTTTATCACTTAAACTGTTTATGCAAAAGAAGAAAAACGGAAAATATTTAGAAAATTTGAAGACTATTCTTTAAAACGAACAAAGTGTCAGAAAGGTTTGGAAAATGTTTCAGAGAATTTATGTAACTAATAAAATAATTCAGTTAAATAATTGTTGAACTATTGAAAAAAAAAATATAAAAACAGTATGCTACTCCGTATTGTTCCGAACTGTTTAGTTTCTCTAGTATTCATTTCATAAAAAAGGTTTGAATTAATATTTTGAATTAACGAACTATTGTCTGACTTAAAAATTTTCAATTGCATCAACACAGTTCCAAAAAGTACTTTATGTACTAAGAAATCATTATTGGGTTATTGCTAGTATTCATTTCCACAAGATTGTAAATAGGACCAATATTTCTTGCGTTGTCTAAATTTTAATTGAATTAATTTTAAAAACCCAGATCACATGTATCTTTAAAAGAATCGTTTTTTTACATAAATAAGTAGCAGGGTTTTTGTGCTACAATGATTTGTAATTTAACCAACGTGTTCCTAGTAACAGTCAAAAAGCTAAAATTTTTTGTCCGTAACGAAATGTAAATATCTTACTTCTAAAGGATGTGCTACACTGCGCTCAAATTGCTAAATAGGGCACTCTACCGTTCAACTTTAGATTTAAATTGAATTCTATTTTATTTTATTTAAGTTTTTTCTCTTCATTCTTCCCTTTAAAGCAATCAAAATCTATTCATAAGAAATAAATGTAAAACATTCTTTATAATTGAAAATGTTTTGTTATACAAAAAAATTATTTTTTGTTGGCATAACTGTTGCCATATCTATTAAGTCATATGCATACATAAATACGAATACTCCTTGTCTAAAATATAACAACGGGTCACATTTGATGCTACATACACAGTAGAAATTAAATATTTTATTATGTTTTCACAACCTCAACTGTAGTTGGAGATGACTGACTGATAGATGCATATAAAACGAACATTTTAGAAGTTGTGCTGTTTGTACTATTTAGACTTTTTGACAAGATTTGTGTATTTTTTAGTTATATTATTTAAAAATAATATTTATAAGAAAAACTTTAAAAATTTAGAATTAAAATTATCTAGAAGGTTTTTAATAAAATAAAATTAAAATATTTTAATTTAAAAAAAATTGGTCAATCAATATATAAAATCTTTTGGACTTTTGCCGGGTATGAAAACTTTAAAAATTGTTTCTGATATCAGTTTTTATAGAAATACGAAAGTAATATTTTCAAAAACAATATTAGGAATACTTAAAACTGAATAACTAAACAAGTTTTGGAATCCTATTGATCCAAATAAAAATTCTGCGAATAATTTTGGACAAGCAACTTTTTAAAAATAATTTGTATTTGAAATGTATTCTAAAACAAATTTTTCATACAAATTTTCCTTAAAATAGATTTCAAACCCAAATTATATTTTGATGAATACGGCAGTATAAGTTTTATAAAAAAAAAAATTGTAATGAATAGGACAAATAAATCTCAATCAAATTCGTTTATTTCATCACTTTTGAAGTGGTGTTGGTTGCAATCAAAATTTAAATCTTATGGGACTTATTATGATTCCAAACTAACGAAGAGTACCAATTTACCATCACTAATTACTCTCAATTTTTCCTTTGATTTGTGAATTGAAATGTTATCTACAAACTTTAGCCTAATATCAATTGATTTAGTAAACATAATTTTAGAAATTTTTTTGACGTTTTTTTTTATTTAATAACATCTTTGAATTGCCTACGATACATCGTATACCGGTTAACGAGTATACGAGTACATATTCATAGTATAAATATATTCTAAATTATTTCAATTGAAATTCGAATGCGTTTGCTTTCAGAGTAACACCCCTGTCCCTTAAGTAAATAGATATGACTACTCTCATTTCTATGTGAAGGGTATATAAGATTCGACATGCCGAAATATAGCACTTTTGTTTATGAACTAAAATCATAGTAATTCAGAAACTTGTAGTTTGAATAAAATCATGTTTACTCGAACTGAAATTTAGAACTTTTTCTACTTAAAAAGAAGGTCAAATTGTATTTTCTTTCACTGCTATACTCCATTATGTTTGCTGTTGTTACGTATTAGTTAGAGTTAAGTCAAACTAGCAAAATGGGACACTTCTTCCATTAACGTTTATGCAGAATAAAGAAATTCAATCTATGTCTTTTGTTTGTTATCTCTTTTACTATATTTTTCCATATTTATAGCCCGTCATAACTGAAGTGTATGCTGTGGTGTCCAGCTTGCAACTTTAAATAAATTGAATTTGAAAAAGAATTTTAATGTTCAAAGTGTTACAGTGTTAATACAATTTACACAAATAGTTTAAATGTAAGTGAGTCTCCTTTTTTCTCTAAAATATCATTTATTTAGTTTTTTTTCCATTTTCGTTTGAGTCTAGGAAAAGTTTAGTTTCTGGAATTTACTTTTGTTTCATGTTATATTGAATAAAATAAAATTTAATTGAAAATTTACCTCAAATTGTACATTAAAAGTAGAATGAAGTACTAAATGTTGTACACATTTACATATGTATAGTTTTCATTTGCAAAAAAAAAAAATAAATAGACTTTTGTAGAGCTGCTAAAAATTATGAATATTTCAGATATAAAAACTTAATTGAAATTATGCTTACAATATTTTACAAGTGTACATACTGATAAGGTTGAAATAAATTTTGATTTGCAAATGGGTTCGTTTTCAATCACGAATCCAAATAATTATTAATTGTCTTTCTTATCCATTTCAATTTTGTGTAACACAAGTCTTTCATTGAATGCTTTAATTTTTTATTTAAATTTAATTAATTTTCAGCAGTTCTTTTATTACACTATTAAGGTATTGTTTTTTTTTATTTAGAGTACAAAATTTTCTTTAAGCTGCAAAAAATTAATAACTTTAATTCAAAGTTAGAAGTGTATCTAAACTTTATTGTTTATGAAAATGTTAGGTAGTAGTTTCTCTTTTCTCAGCAATTTAATTTGTCTAAACTTTTAATTTAAATTAAAAAAGATTTATTGGATTTTATTAGCACAATTCAAAGTTTCAACAGAAGTTTTGCTTTGGTTGGTTCAATGGTCAGACTTAAACGTGTTGTAAAAAAAGAACAATTCAATTCGAATATTGTCTTTGAAACCATTTTATATTACTTTTGAATTTGTTATATTCCTTTTGTACTTACAACTGCGATTTTGAATATATTATTCCTCAAAACAAAAGGTTAAGAAATTCACTAATGTGGGTCGGCTTGGAATTTTTGAAAAAATTTTATTAATCTTTTTGTTATGTTTTATCAATGAATTAAGAATTTTGTCTTAATGTCTTTGATTAAACTCCGGCTTTTTTATTGAATAATATACACAGATAAGATGATATTGAAGCAGTGGATGAGAGGACTGGCAAACTCTCTACAGAGTGTACTAATTACATATTTGCTTGTCAATGATTACAAAGTTGAATCAGCAAAAGCAAGTGCAGCCATGTAAAGTGAAGAAGGTTTGTTTAATATCAACAAGGGATTGCTGATTTTTCGAACAAAATCATCCCAACCAATGACTGATGATGGGATATTATTATCCTCTAAATATGTATCACAAGGTTATGTTAGGTTAAGTAAGGGTGGCAGCCAGAATCGCTGACTCACTTAGACCGTTTTGGTCCATTGTGATTCCACGGGGAGTCCCCACCGTGGAACCAACAAGAGCTCAATATAAAGCAGTTCAGGTCAACACTGGCGACGTCAAAAAGTTCCCTGAACGCAGGAGCGCCCATTGTGCCAAGTCCGAAACAGTGGCACAGAAAATGTTCTACACTCTCCTCTTCGTCGATTTCTTTGCAGCTGCGGCAAAAATCATTGTGTTCGACCTTTAACCTTTGTGCATGTCTGCCTATGAGGCAGTGTCCGGTTAGCACGGACTTTAGTATGTGAATTTGCTTCCTATTTCTTAAATGCAAAAAAGCTGTATTTTCCCATAACCCATCTTCTATTTGTTTCATCTTCTGTCTTGCGCCTAAGTCTGAGTTTGCAAGAGAGTAGGGGTACACCCACACACTTTCTAAATCCGGTGGAACCTGTAAGGTTGTCCCAATTGTAGCAAGCTCATTAGCTCTAGAGTTCACCTGAAAGCCACTATGCCCCAGGATTCAGGTGATCCTAATATCAAATTGCTCTGCCATCTCGCTTAGAGATGAACGGCAGTCAAGGGCTGTTGTTGTTCTTAGAAGCAGGGATTCAAGGGCCATAATAGCTGCTCGACTATCAGTGTATATGCTAATTACATTCGTTGAAGGAACATTCACTTTCAACCAATCCGCAACTTCTTTTATAGCAAGGAGATTTGTCTGGAAGACACTGCAGTGATCCGGAAATCGCTTTGCGATATGAAGACCTAAAGTCCCTGAAAAGACTCCATAACCCACACCTTCTTGTGTTTTGGAACCGTCCGTATAATAATTAACGCTTTTCCTTCTGTCTGGAGTGCCATTCCTCCTCTATTCTGTAAGTGGTATGCAAGTTTTATAAAGCGTTTGGTTTGGTCAATCATCCACGCCTAAGCTTCATCGTTGAGTATTTCGCAGTCGCCGGTACCATTTCCGTTCCATAGAGAAGTACATCGAAGACAGATTGCTGAGGTTATTGCCATCTCCTTCTCTTTTAGGTCCAATGGTAGTAGGTGCAGTAGCATTATGTATCACAAAAAAAAAGAGAAACATTTTATTGGTGTTTTAATAAAGATATCTCCTCGAATTTATTTAGTTTAGTTTAGTTTAGTTTATTATTTATTATAAAGTCTAGCACAACAAGATAAGCATCTTATAAGTTAGAGTGCTAGCGAGAATATACATGAGTGTTTAAACGATCAAATTATTTAAAGTTACATACAATGATAGTAAAATAGACAATTTAATATGTAATAATATAACATATATAAGAATTATATTTTTTTTAAATAACATTTTGTTTAATGGTACCGATTTATACCATTTGTGGTTTTCATGAATAACAAGTGAAACAGAAAAACTATAATTTTGTTGAAATTCTTTTTGAAGCTCCTGAGAATATATAAATTATACTTTGGATAAAAATTGATGGAACGAATAAGATCTTATCGAAGAAGAAAAAATATTCCATTCATATAAT
This sequence comes from Gymnocheta viridis, assembly GCA_956483585.1. Lineage (NCBI taxonomy): Eukaryota > Metazoa > Arthropoda > Insecta > Diptera > Tachinidae > Gymnocheta > Gymnocheta viridis. The sequence continues at coordinate 103,697,798 of OY101440.1, read as the reverse complement.
AAATCTAAAAATAGGGGCGGGCCTGTGTATGTGTGTATGTACATAAAATGTTTTTTATTGAATTGTTATATTTTCCTAAATAGCAATCGATTCAGAACATTATAGTATACCGGTTTACGTTAGGACTACTTTTTACCACGATAAAATATCTCATTTGCAAATTAAAATAGACAAAAGGGAAAGTACGCAATTTGAATGATACCGGAAAGTTGGTGGCACTTTTTTGTTTTTACATTTGGTGGCACTTTTGTTGGAGTTGGTAGCACCTTTTGCCCTTTTAAAGTTAGTATCACTTTTTTAACAGGAACGAACATACAATATGTAGAGAGCTTTTTAATAATATAATTTTTGTACATCTTATATATACTAGAGTACGCCTTGCGGTCGAAACTCAACTTCTTAAACGTATGCCTAGTTTGGTTGCATTCATTTAAAGAGAAAAAATTACCAAATTGTTCATACACAAAATAAAATTGCATAAAAACATATACATATACATATATTTATTTAGTTAAGTTTTCACTTCAAGCTAACCCATCCATACGAAATTAACATGTCTATCCGTATTTAATTCTCATCTCTTTCAATTCTGATCTCTTTTTCTTTTTCAAGTTCACTCACTTGAAGAGAAAAAATTTCATTACTCATGTACACATGTTAGTACTATCAAACACTCGAGTGAATGAGATCGAATGAGATCTCGTTGCTTTGCTTTTTTTTTATTTGAAACAATACTTACATGTGTAAGTGAATGTACGTGTGTATTTTCAGCAATTGTAGTGCTCTCAATTTTAGGAGCCTTTTATTCCTTTAAAACTGCACTGATTTAAGTAAAGGAAAAAAAGGGAACTCATCATTTCGCTCTGTGCCTATTTATTTAACAGATTTATCTATCTGGGCACCCTTTATAATTGTAAAAAAGATATGGTCATATGTATATGTAGAGAAAAAAATGTTTATAGTGACGATTTAGATTTAGAATAAAAACACCAATTTTTTAAAACATAAAAATTGTTCATCCATATTTAATTGTATTGCCCTGTCTTACAAAACGGCAAACAGATGTGGGAATATGGGTTAACTGGATATAATGTCGTATGTGTGTTTGCTACATGTTGTAAAATAGAGCATGTAAAAATAAAATGGACTGAGAGAACACTGAAGATGGCACATAGCCGAAACCGGTCTGTTTATCAACCAAATTTGACGTGGGATGACGGAAATTCATTCCAAATTGCATCAAACCCCGTCGGAAGAAAAACACAACACTTAATGGACAAACGTTATTCATGAAAACCACAGTTCTAAGTGACGTATGAATGCTTAAAAAAATTACAATTTGTATTAATCATACGCTAACACGCAACATGTATGTTTATGTTTATATGCACATTTGGATTTGGATGGGCTATTACCCCTTATTTTGTGATAGAAGATGGAGATAAACAAATGCTAGGGCAATAAAAATATTTGGGGTAGATCATATACTTGACTGCCCTAGGTGCACTCTTAGGCTAGTTTGAGCGATGGGTGGTAATTTTATAAAAAAAATTATATTTTGTATGGCGGACCTCTTAGGAAGTGCTGATAGGGGGCTGGTATGTTATAAAAAATGTAGGGGGGAAAATATTAGTGTATCGGTCTTACATTTTACTCCTCTAGGAATGACTCAGGGACAGTTGTGTAGCTTTTTGTGGATTTTGCCTCGTTTTACCCTACGTTTGACCCCGATGAAGAGCCATTTCCCCCATAATAAGAGGTTCTTGCGTACCGAAATAAAAAAGTCGTGCACTATTCTACCCCTAATGCACATAAATGTGTATTGTCACTTAAAATGCAAAACAACGTATCATAAAAAAATTCAAATTTGAGTTTTTTATTGATTAAAATTTACTACATCATATTACATATATGTGCAAAATTTCAAGCTTCTGTTAACAAAAGCAAAAAAGTTATGATCCAAATTCAAAATAACGTACGATATCATCAATTAAATGATTTTATTAAACAAAAAACGTATGATCATCAGTGTTTTCAATTATTTACATCAAAAATACGCTGTCGTTTTGCTCAAAATTCGCTAGAAAGCGCTAAAGAGCGTGAAAATATGATTTCAGTATCTCAAACAGTTTCCATATTAAATAGTTTTTTTTCTCCTGTAAATTTATGAAAAGTGGTGTTACGTTATTTTGCATTTTATATGACGATATATACATATATAACAACAAATATTAACAATAAACTAATTATTTCTGCAACATTTCCCTTTTTTTTATTTACAGCCAACCTCAAGAATAAACAACAACAGCTATCGTCATTGTATTTACTTACAAATATTTCAATATTTTATACACATAACTAAAGGTAAGTTTAAATATACATTTATTTAATTTTATTTTTTTTATAACAAACACAAACCGCGAAGCCATTTTGACTTGTCTGCAGTAACACCCAGGGTCTAGGCAGGAATCGAACCTGCGACCCCTCGACTAATATTCTAGTACGCTCTCTACTAGTCTACCGGGGCTCCCATTAAAATTAATAATCAATTAAAATAATACCTATTTTTTTCTAATTATTTAATCTACTTTCTAAATATTCTTAACCAAACTAGGGGCGATAAAATCTCTGAATTATAGTGTTTTCGTACTAACATGTACGTACGTACCTTTTCATCTGATGGAGTTTTTTCAAATAAATATGATATCGTTCTTTAGAAATTAAATCAAGAAAATAATAAATAGTGCATACATACATACATAGCAGTACGTTATGGAAAGAAAAAGGATATGTATACGTGCAGACAAACGCACATTATAAAACATTTGCGCATCGACTGCGCACATTCATAAGTACATATGGCTGATTTAGATCAATAATTTCATATTTACAGGAGACGGTAAAATCATAATAGAAACTGTAATTATCAAAATTTAGTTTGTTGTAAATGCAGCTTTTAATGAAAATTATACAAAAATTCCGTGTTCAGATAAATTTATATACATTTGATGTAATAAAGCGAGATGATGCTTTTTGTAGTCGATTTTCTGAGCATAAATGTAAGTCAGGGCGTTTTTCATAACGTTCAAAACAAATTATATTACAGTAATTTTGATTTAGCTGAACAATCAACTTTGCACGATTTTTTGTCTGTAATCTATCATTCTTTGTATAAATTAACATGCAAACAAAACAGATGAATTTTAATAATAACAAGTTGCGATTTGTGTGACTTGCTTGCGATTTTTTTTAAATTATAAATGTCTTAAGTTTAATTTTTATGTGAATAAGAGGCCACCATATTTTTGAATGTGTGCAGCTAAGTTTGATTTTTTATATGAAAATATTTTAAACTGCCTGAAAATAAAATAAATATGCAGGTATACAAAAGGCACTTAAACAAGTTTAAGGAAGAACAATTACAGAATTAGCAGTTCAGTCTAAACATAGTTATGCTATGAAATTCTTCTTCATTCAAATAATTAAGAAAATGAAATCACCGTACAAAAAAAATATTAAATGCATAAATATAAAGTTGTTCACATTTTGTATGGCAAAGTATCATTAAAGTTATAGCAATCTGTAGGAGGCAACTTCCTCAAATCTTGCAAAGACTCCCAATTATTTTTTGAAACTGTCAAGTTTTTTTCACAAAAGTGTCCCAAAATGATACGTTCAATGAAAGGAAGCCTTAGTTGCATGGAGAGAAAGCTCATATTCAGCAAATATGTGATCTTCTCCTACACATGCCCTGGGTGCCATCCTGCACGTAGGGGTGCTTTTCGGTTACCAAACGTCTACACGATGAAAACTGGAGAACTGGTTGGGCACATGGGCAGTCAAGGACAGTTTCTGAACGACCTATACATTAGAGGAAGCGATCAAATAAAACCGATATTAGTGCTGAACAAAAACTTTGAAGATCTAATTACTGAAAGGAGCTAATAGCTGAACCACACTCCATGGCACGAAGATCCCGACCAAATCTGGTACACTGACGGCTCCAAACAGGAAAATGGAGGTACGGGAGCAGGCCTAAACTTCCAAAGGGCCATTGCTATTTGAAAATACCCTATGAGAGAATGCTTGAGGAGAAAATGTAAGGGTATCTCTATCTGCTTGATGCCAGATAGCCAGGCAGCGCTCAAGGCCATAATCTCTTATGAGATCATGTCGGGCGTGGTCATGGACTGTGTAACATCTCTGAATGATGACCATACTGGAAACGAACGGGCTGACTGTCTAGCTAACTGAGGAGCCCAACGTATGTTTATAGGAGCAGAACCCTTCTTTGGCATTTCAAAAGAATATGTCAAAGAACAGAATAATTCTCGGCTCAGAATGGAATGGCGATTAAGGCACTTCAATGTCTTAGGCAAGCAAAACATTTCATTACGTTATCCCACACAAATTCCAAAAAATTATTGCTAATGGACAGAAATGACCTTACGGAGTGGTTTACTGGACATCGCGGTCACAGACGATACCAGTTTATCATTGGTAATTCTGATACTAAAATATGAAGACTCTGCGAAACGCAAGAAGAAACGCCGGAGAACATTCTCTGTGACTATCCGGCGATGACAGCACGTAGAATGAAGTTCCTTGGAGGCATCTGTATGACTCCAAGGGAAATGTACAATATCTCACCGTCTAGAGTAATAGGCTTCATTCGTAGCCTTAATCTACTTTAGGGAACACTCGGGCTGCACAAAAGATTCTTTGGGTCGCGTTGCTTATGGGCTTTACATAATAATTATGATACATACTCGTATGTATGTATTTGTTCAAATTTAAATTGTGTCATGTTGTAATAAGTTGTAATAAGGAGCAATTGATTAAATTTTGTTGTATTGTGTCATTTATTATCCTTAGAAGTATCCTTTTATACTTCTTACACCATGAATTTAATAAAATCTAAAAATGCATTTTGAAGATGACAACTTTCATATGCAAAAATGAAACAAGAATACGTAAACGTTTTTTTTTGCAGATAAACCAAATTCAAATTTTTTGTCAATAAAATTAATAAGTTTGTATAAGAAAAATAATAAGAAACTATATGCTCTATAAACCTAACTTAAAAACTTATTATTTAGAGGCGACATTCCTTTTATAAATTCCAATTGAATCAATTAAATTTAATATCGCGTAAAAACACTGCTAAAATAATTTCAGAAAATGCAATAAAATTTCGTTGTCATAAATTTGGTGACTTTTGACTTTTTGCAAGAAATTTTTGAAATGCGTTAAGATTTTTAACACAATTGCTTGCAAAACCGTTAGTTCTGATATCATTGCATTAAATTTTTGTGACGGGGTGTATTTGTGTGAAATGTATGGAATGACTAAAAAACTCAATATCGAAAAAATGAGACCAACGACATTTATCGTTGACCTTTATGACTATTGTTATAAATAGCTCAAGTCTTATCATGTACATACATACATATACTCGTTTGTCTGTATTTTGTTTAATAAAATTTTTACATATTAATATTAATACGTAATTGTTGAACTGTTTAAGGTTTATATTGAAATTAATTTTATTGGCTTTTACCAAATTTCTTAATTTTTAAGAAATTGTTTTTGGATAAATTCATTATCTCATTGAGAGACTAATTTTATTTGAAACAATTTTATTCATCAAACTAGCAAAACGGAGCAGTACTGATTTCATTTACATTTTTGTTTTACAAAATACTGAATAAATCGAAAAAAATTTTCAATATTTAAGGAAATTAAAAAAAAATTTAATATACGAGTATTTCTGTGGCAATTCCGTGATAAAGGTCTACTATGATGTTATAAAAACTCTTTAAGTTCATAATGTCTTTGTTGTATTATGACTCCTTTAGGTTATTGGGAACTAATTCACTTGTTTCAAATCTCTTTTTATTACTTTTAGTAAAATATTTGAGCTTAAGATCCTTGTTTCTGATGAAAAAGAGTTTTATTTTTTATTTTTAATGAAAAATATTATTTCATTATAAGTGCAAAATATCGAGAGTAAAATATAGAAAAAATTTTAATATAAAATATAAAAATTACAATTCATATTTGTCAATAAAGTTTTCTTAAACATAAATTAGGATGTTTAATAGGAAATTTATTTTTTTATTATTTTTTTTTCAAAAAAACTATTTTAAATGTGTTTTATTGTACTTATTATAAATTCTAAGAATTTTTCATTTTGTGATTTTTTACATAATTTACAATCTTTATCTTTTTGCTTAAAAAGTTTTTTATTTCATTTCTATAGAAACTGTTTTGTTTTTAAAATAAGGCACAATTTAAAATAAAAACTTTCTAATGATTTATTTTATTTGTAATTTAATATAAAAATCAATGAATTCTGGAAAAATAAAATTTTTTACAAATATTTTATTACTCTCTTAAATTCCAGGGAATTTTTTTATTTCCTGGTATACCAGAAAAACGAAAAACTACTTGGAAGCCCCTTATTAAAATACATATTTTCTGTTGTTTAATTTTTTTTTAACTTTATAAACTAATTTTCACTTCTATTTATACTTTTTATTTATAAATGCGGATTTTCATTAAACTTTGAAATATTTAATTTACATGTTAAACATTTCAATTAATTTATTTATTTTTTTGTTTACATTTGTAAATCTGTATTAAAATAATTTTTTAAGTGTGTTTATATAAAATATTATAAAATGTATAAATACATCATTGTTGAATGTTTTTTTTTTTTGTTTATTATTGTTTTTTTTTTTATAAATGCTCATTTGTTGATTTATAAAAAGATGCATATAAATAATTCTTAACCCATTAAAAGTCAATACGTCGATGAATTACACAATTTTTTGCTGTATTAAATTTTAAATTTTATTTTAATTTATAAGAAAAATACTATTAAACAGTGCGATTTCTCACTTAATATAACTCTAAAAAAAATGATTATTTTCCAACTGCTACACTAATTAAATTGTTTAAGTTTATCACTGAAGTTGAAGTTGAAGCTGAAATAGACGAGATTTTCCAAATGCACATTTTATTAGTTATCTCAGATTATAAAAAATATAGCGTCTATTAATTAGTATCTATGAAACTTTGCAATATTACTATATAAGATATAAAGGGTCCGAAAGATAACGATTTTTTTTTTGAAAATGCTATAAAAAAAACTACTGAATATTTTCTCAAATTTCTTTTTTTATTTAAAAGTACAATCCTTCCGGTTAATAATGAAAAATAATTTCATTCAAATGGCTGCCTCGGCTGGCCATGCAGTAGCCTACACGATCGATCCAATTTTTAAGCACATTATCGATTGTGTGCAGCTGTATTTCACCAATGGCTTCACGAATATTGTCCTTTAAAGCGTCAATTGTCTCTGGCTTGTCGGTGTAACACTTATCTTTGACGGCACCCCACAAATAATAGTTGAACGGTGTGAAATCGCAGCTCCGAGGTGGCCAAACGACATGAGCTCTGCGGCTGATAATGCCATCTTCAAAAACAGGGCGCAAAACATCGAGTGTAGCTTCGGCTGTGTGGCACGTAGCGCCGTCCTATTGAAACCAAATGTTGCCAATATCCTCTTCTTCAATTTTTGTGAACAAAAATTCGTTAAACATGGCCCGATAACGATCGCCATTGACTGTAACGGCCACTCCTTGCTCATTTTCGAAGAAAAATGGCCCAATTATGCCTCTGGACCAAAATCCGCACCAAACAGTGACTCGTTTTGGGTGCGTCGGCTTTTCAATGTATGCGTGCGCGTTTTCTGTGTCCCAAATGCGACAATTTTGCTTGTTTACATACCCGCCAAGATCAAAATGAGCTTCATCTGAAAAGATGATTTTTTTTGGCAAAATCGGCATCTTCTGTAAGTCGATCGGAGCGCAGTTCAAGCGTATACACAACCATTTTCGTTCAGCGGAAGGATAAAACTAATTATCTGTCAAATCAGACATGAGCTAAGTGTTACCATTCACGAAATAAGCACTAGTTGAAAAAAAATAGGCAAGAACATTTTTTGTATCTCATTTCCTCCTTTGTTTGCCTACCGATTTTCTTAATTCTTTAATCAAGTGGTAGACATTATTGAGCTTTAGTGACCCGATACATATAATAATTAAAACGGTTCAGTATTAAAGGAATAAAAGGCTCCTAAAGTTGATACCACTACAAATGCTGAAAATACACACGTACATTCACTTGTAAGTAAGGATTGGTTCAAGTAAAAACATAAACAAACTTACAAATGTATGTGAATAATAAGATTTTTTCTCTTCAAGTGAGTGAACTTCAAAAAGAAAAAGAGATCAAAATTGAAAGAAATGAGAATCAAATATTGATGCACATCTTCATTACAGTTCTGCTTCATTCGGGAAGAGATTTGAAAACTGATATTATTTGTTTTGCTTATATGCATATACTATGTACATTTTTTATTTGTTTTGGTTTTTAATTTATGTAAATGCTTAATATTTAGTTGCTAGAAATACTAGTAATTTTAATTATATACATATATATAAGAATCACTAAGAATTAAAAATAGTTGAAACAGTTGGTAGTACTTCATCGACAGGAGTCCACTTGAATCAAATTAAAGATGCAGAATATTACAGCCTTCACGTAGAAAGGAAAGCAAATAAACTGAATTTTTAGAAAAGTTGTTAGCTCTTGTGGCCGACTTTATTATAGGACACTATAAACATCCGGCAGGCTAAGATATCTTGACAAGCTTTTTCTTGTGGACTTAGCGATGTAGCACTTCTTGATATCGTAAAGACATCTTGGCAAAATGTAGATCATGGGATTGAAACGATTCCACAGACCTCCGTTTTTTTATAATTTATAAGTTTCTTGAACTGGCGGTAATTTCAAGGCCGATTCTTTGCTAAGTAATGATCGACAAAATCTTAAGATTTTAGCAAACTATTGAGGCTAACTAACACTATTCTAACTTTTTTTTAAATCTAAAATGTAAAGCAGACTTTAGTTAAATAACACAAAATATTTTTATTAAGAAAAGAAAACACAGCCAGCTAAATATTCAGACAACATGAGCAGAATGGACTCAATAGACTCAAATGCATTAAAAGTGCCTACTTATTTCTTTATTTTCTCATCTATTGCTTTTTTATCGTACTTTAAGTTTTTTTCCCTTAAAAATATAAATGAAATCTTATTATTGTATAACTCGATGCAATTTCTAAAAATATAGAAAATTGTTCCTACACAGATTAAAAAACAAAACCTTAACTATATAATACTTGGCCCTTGAAGGTTTAATAAAGTCTTCATTACAGTTTGTTTGAAATTTTATTTTGTGGTCTTCGATGAACAATCAAATCATGTTTTAGCACATTAATGCCCATATTTTAAGTCATATTTATAAAACTAATAAGGCGCAAAAAAACCAACCACAATATAACAATTTATTTCGAACACAAACAACAAATAAAATTGTTTGTAAATAAAATATGTATAAAGTCAAAAAATAAATAAATAATTTTAAATACCACAATTTTTTTATTTAATAAATAACTTTTTTATTTACAGATTTTAAGTTGTAATATAAAGTTGAGCTATTTAATAGAGGTAGTATTTTTAAAGCCTGAGATAACTAGAATCTAAGTCGCTTTAATTATAGCCCGCGATACTTCAACTAATCTCAAATTAAGTAGATTTTTTAATTTTTTTCAATATCAAATCATTATAAAGCTTTTATGAATACTATATTAAATAAAGAAATCAAAGCAGATTTATGGTCAAACTAATTAATTTTTCGACAAATTTTTATTTTTAATTCACATAAATGAAGAACAACAAATTCAACACATGACGTTAAATTCTAAAATTTCATTAAATTCATTATATTTAAAAATATTTTTTTGAAATAGTTTTAGAATTCTTTAGCATAAACGTGCGTTTTTAAAACACAAAAAAACATGTTTTCAAAGTCTTAGATTCCTTCTAAAAACTTATTCTAATCTGGGCAAACAATTTAATTCAATTCATTCTTTATTTACCATATTCATATATTTACCATATTCATATATTTCAAGGACTTCCATATCACTTACATACTAATGTTTGTAGCACAGCTAGTTTATCTGTTCATATTATTCTAATTTCTAAATATATTTCCCTAAAAAAGGTATTAAAAAGGTAGGCTTTCATTTCTTTTACAAGCTAATCACAAAACTCTTAAAAAAAACTTATTATCTAAAGGTAAATTATTTACAAAAGACAGAAAGGAAAGTTATAATCGCAGAGAAAATTATTACTGAGTAGTAATACATACAGAATTCTGGATATCCAGAGAGTATAGCCTCCTATGGTAGAATAGGAGGTGTGCACCCCTGTAAACGAGACCTGCCTCCTTAAGGGTCAGTGGAGACCAACACCAAGCTTCCCGAACAGCCCTCAGACTGGCCGCTTCACTAAAACATCTCCTAAGCAGCAAGTTCTCTGAAGATGCCGACTTCTCAAGAAAACGGAAGGCCCCCTCTATCATGAACACATCTATTCCAGAAATAGACCTACAGGATGGCCTACGAATTTCCCCATCCCTTCCCAGGTGAGCTACCAGACGCAGACAAGCAACCTAGATTGCCCTCTCCCATCTGCTAACCCACTCCATCTGAGACGATGAAATCATAAACCAAACCGGAAAAGCATAGGATACAATCTGGGCAAACGTAATTCAAAATGTTTACATTAGAAAAGTTTTTTGGAGTCGTAGGTTTTTAAGAAAACAAATACTTATATTGTGCGATATCCTCGAAGCCGAGTAGGCTCCGCTGGATGACACTCATTGGAGGGGTCTAATTTTCAATAACTCCAGCCCATGCATCAGAATGTATTTGCGCCAAGCCGTGAGTTTTGTCGGCGTAAAGGTGTTGGCTATTTGTTTACTGAACCAGATGTCGACTAGTCGATGGAAAAATATTTTTCTTTGCACATGTTGCTCGACTTCAATTTCTTCTTTAAATTTTATATATAAAAAAGAAAAACTAATAAAAGATAACCTGTACTATTCGCCATGGACTACTAAAATATTTAAGCTCCAATAAATATTTATCATTTAACTTTAAACTATTTATAGTTGGATTAAAAAAAACCTAAAATTAGTTTTGCATAATCCAAAGCAAAACATAAACGGCGAAAAAAATTCTTAAGTATTATAAAGGGTGTTTTTTTAAGCCTGATGGAACTTTGAATTGAGAATACTGATTTGTCTGACAACCGATTTGCTAGCTAACAGTTGATTTGTGGTTAGCATGGTTTGCCATGAAGTGCTTCACGCTACACAAACGCTTACAAATTGTTGTAATATTAAAAACGCTGAAAAAATATGCAAAATCTCACGTAATTGTTTGTGTTGGCCATCAAGATCATGCGATCTTTAGATCATATTCTTCGGCGACTTATCAACCCCTTGTCTACGCCTATAAACAAGAGGCGATTGAAGACTCAGAACACCACATTCGTCGAGTTCTTAGAGAAAGACGGCTGCGAAAAGTGTATGAAAATTGGACATCCAGAATTCGCCATCTACGCGGCGTCTCAAAAAACACCCTTTAAATGCGCTGTCGGAATCGAAATTATATTCAAAATTTGCTTTCACTTGAAACGAAATGCAACAAATATTAATTAAAAATGTTCACAACTTTAAACTAGACACAAGCTACATCTGCATGTATGTATTTGTACCGCAAAGGTAAACCTATAAATGATACATTTGAAGCAAACATTTGCGTCAACGTGTTGTTAGAACAAATTGTGGCAAACCAACTTTAAGTTGCCAAATAAAAAAAATTTCAACGTTTAAACTTTGTGAGCGAAACGTTTGCAGGCAGCAACAACTTTAAATTTGATCATAATTTCTTTTTTTTTAATTTTTTCCTTATGTGTGTTTTAAACTATATTGTTGCATTTCGCACCAGAATACTAATGAACAAATAGAATTACTAATACTATTACATCAGCTCAATTAACAATAACAAAAATAAAATCCTAAAACCACAAATAAAAATAGCATAATACGAGTTGTTAAACCACATTTAAAAAAAAGAAATACTTTGCTGTTAACATTGATTAATTTGCTGTAGATTTGTCTGCTTGCTTTTTAATTAAATTTGAAATTTTTTTTCATATGTATCTATATGTTTTTTTAAATCCTTTGTTAAAACTTAAATATGTATTGCTAACAACAAAATTCAATAGAAAGCAATCAAAACTGCAACATGTAATTACAACTCATACAGTTTAAAAATGGCTTGAGGCAAATTACAAAAGAGAAACATTGTAATAAAAAAAATCATAAAAACACAATATGGTTTTAGGTGCATATTCATATTCCCACATGCATTTGCAAAAAATAATTGTATTTTTTTTTATCAATAAAAATATAATTAAAAAAATAATTAAATAAATGTCATAGAGACAGTGATACTCGTGACAGAAGAATGTGAGCACAAACGAAAGGACTTTAAGTTGAACATAAAACTAAAAGCAAAAAAACTATAGCAATAGAGTTGGAACGTAAAGCAAATCTCTTTTCATAATGCGGCTTACAGCCATGTGCTACTAAACTTTTTTTTTTAAATAATTGAAATCACAGTGGCGAAAACCAAAAAAATATACATATATCCAATTCAGAAAGAGATAGCAGTAGAGAATTCCATTTTATATTCCATTTTGGATGTGAACTCCAACATTTTGAACTAATTATATTCAATTGCGGTATGCGGTACTTTTTATATTTCCTTGATTGTCGTCGAACTATTTTAATTATAACTAAATAAATTATGCAGTTTGTTTTTGTACAGAACTCAGTAATAGTAATTTACAAATTTGCTTACAAATTTGCCTAAAGCTCATTAATTATGTTCAATATTATTTCCGAATGTATTCATGGAAATGTTTAAGACTTTTATTAAAAGCAAAACTTTGCTGAAATATTAATAAAAAGAACTTCAAATGCCCTGTTGAATTTAAATTTTATGTTTCTCATATAATAAAAACTTTTTTAACTCATTGGCTTTGTAGATTTCTAAAGAGACGAAAAGTCGTTGAAAGGCTGTGGGAAGGAAATAATAAAATTTCAACTGAATTACAATTTGATTTGTATCACACTTTTCACTCAATTAATATATAATTATAAATTTAAATTAATTAAGGAAATATTCCTATTTAGTGGTATCGATCAGAAAAATGGTTTTAGTACTATTACGTGCAAATAAATACATGCAAGCCTCTAACTCAAGCCTAATATAATAATTTGCAACAAAACCAATCTCTTCAAGTTTTTTTTTTCATAAAGATTATATAAATCATTAAGTTGTTTAATGATAACATCATTATGATAAAAAATATAACATCGCATTTTCATTTTGATCCTAAAATTTTTAATTATTATCCAGAATGATTTAATCTGGAATTAACTCATTGTCTTTAAGACAAGTTGATCATAGATTTTAACAAACTTTGCCATGTTGTTCAAGAATATGGACTACTGGTTTCATATCAAGTCCCTAAAAACTTTATTCGGATAAAGTAAGTTCTAAAAATGAATTAACAAATATTGATATTGATATACATTCATATTTACTTCTTTTATAAAAAAAATTACATTTCTTTTACTTTTTATCAAAAAATTCCTGTTCAAAGTTTTCTTAAGACAAAAATTTTGCCTTGTGATCATAAACTCACTAATGATAAACTTCTAATAAACTCACTATTTCAAAAAAAATCTTTATATTGCAATTGTCAATAAAAAGGGCAAAAATGTGGCAATTTTTTTTTTAGAAAAGAAGACGCCATTATATTTTGCAGTATGTTTTTAATGGAATTTTATTTGCAATGGAATTACAGTAAAACTCCGCTATAACGAGCTCCATCGGACCAGCAACAATAGTTCGTTATAAGAAATGTAAACATTCAAACCACTCATTAAACCCTACAAGTTATTGGACTGTTGTACAGTGTAATTAGTGCTGTCATTGATACATGTTTTCATGAGTTCGTTATAAAAGAGGAAAAATATATTAAATTTACTTTTTTGAAACGTAAAAAGTATTTAATTGCAAACGAAAATTTTTGTATGAAAACGGTAACTAAAATTTCGGGCTTTGGAATTCATTTGCTTCAACCAAGAATTCGTTAAAACAGACTTATTGTAACCCAGTCTCACTGTAAATTACTTTTTAACTATCATTGCAACAGTTCAATTGTGAATTTTAGGGCATTCAATTAATCGGGTTTCTAGTTTAATCAGCTACTCGCTTAATTAATTAATCGGGGGTTTGGTTTAAACGTTTAATAAATGGTTAATTTTGGTTCAATTATTTAATTAGTATATAAATTTTTGGTTTTCCGAAACTATCTAATTTCAATAAATAAAAATACATACACTATATATGATAAATTTTCAAAATAAATCAGCCCGAAGAATTCATAAATTTATGTATGTCGATCAAAAAAATAAAGTGAGATATTCAAAAAAAATACTTTAAGGAGTTTTTTTGTTTAGTTTCAGTAAAACTTTACTTGGAAACATCCTTTTACTTGTCGAATATGTTTGCAGAAATCCTAAGAAATCGATTATAGAGAACATTCCCTTTCTCAGTCCTTTCTGCTGGTTTCTCTTACTATATAAAATCTTCCGTTGCGCACTGAAATGAATTTAATTTTTTTCATTTCTATTAGTTTCGGTGAATTTCGATAAATGAAATTATACACATAAAATTTAAATTGTTCAAATATTATAAAAAATATAAAATTTTGTTTGATGATCGGTTAATCGGTTAAAACAACCCGAGTTAACCGAAAACAGAAAATTTTAAATTAATCGAACTAATTAAACGTGAACTAATTGACCTATTGAATACCCTCGTGCGCTTCTATTAAAAATTATTTTTTGGAATTTTTAAAAATTATATGAATTACTTACATTCTGAGAAAACATGTATAACGCACATTGTATATTAGGGGGTTTCCAAAAGGTTATCTTCTAAACCACACAAGTAAATTATGAATTCAAGTAAAGAAACACAGATATACACCACAGCTCACTACTATTTCAACATTAGTTTTTAACATACATATACTAAGTATGTATACAAGAGTATATATGTAATGCTCAGCCAATTGTAGTAATATTGAATTAATTTTTGCTGGATTATGAGCTGAGCTTTATATACCTAGAAAAATATCATGTGTTGTAACCTCCCTATTGTACAAGTTCATTTGAATGATAAAATTTTATTAAGTGCTTGTACAATTTTCTATGCCATTTTCTATTTATTTTGATTTATTTTTATTTTTCCTTCTTTAACATATATGACAGATAAATGTATGTACTGAGAGCTTGTAAACGATTTTATATACTCATATTTATACTATTTAAATTCAAATGCTTTAATTATTCGTATCTGTAACAATTAAAGCTCTATGTTTTTTGAAAACACATATGTACATATGTACTTGGATTAAAATTCATAATTTCAATCAAAATCTTTGTAATAAGAAAAAAGTAGAAAAATAAAAAAGTAGAAAAATGTTTGAAAAATATGTTTAGCCTGTTTGATATGGATAATTTTTTTAGATGATAGATAATAAATGCATATTATGTATTGTATATTATTGGTAAAATTTATTTCCGAAATATTTTTTAAGCAAACGTACAGTATTAGTTGCAGTACCATCTTGGGTGTAAAAAACTTTTCGGCCCTTTTATTTTTAGTTTACGATGAGTGTGTTAATTTTAAAATTCTTACTAACTGAGTTTGTTAATTCGTATGTTTACCTGTAGTTCTTCCAAAATAAATATTTTTCTAAGTTTACTGTCATTTGTATAGCAGTAAGTTCACGGACTATGTGAACTAACCGGGAGTGACCCAACGTTCAAGGTTTTGAAATTACTCGTTTATTACTTTCGGATTCTCTCCCTCTACTTAATCCGTCCTGGGCTCCTTCGTCTTAGAAGTATTTTGACGTCATATTCATAAAAAATTGGCTTTTTTTTAAATTCCACTCATTTTGTGTGTCAAGTTGTCATTTGGTGTGTCTTTCCAATATTTTATGTTTTTTTTTTAGAATATAATTTATTCAGTCGCTCGGCGCTCTGTCAATTTGAAACTGGTCAATCAATGGCTTTGACACAGTATAAGTTAATTTTACTTGCACAATATTCAATTTATGGTTTTGGACATCTTATCCATTCGAATTAAAATATGGCCCTCCTTACTTCCAAACCAAATACTCTTTTTAACTGATTCACTGATTTTTGTTTCAATTTCTCATCTTTATTTTTAACAAAATCATTCATTTATCTTATCGTATTTATAAGATATTTCCTACTGTTCTTTCAGCAAAATTTCAAGTTTTTTTCTTTCTATATTATTTAAGTATGAATTTATCAATCTTATCTTAACTTTGTGTTTCAATTTATATTCAATAAGCAATGACAATTGAAAAAGTTTTCTTATTGGAATTTACATTCAGTACAGTACAATATTGGGGGCTACACATGCAACACTCGCATCCTTAGATTACATTAAACGTGCCACCAGCATGTAGCATGCAACAAAAAAGATAAAAAACCCAATAAAGATAATATGCAAATAGAGGCAAATAAAAATACTTAAGAAAATTTATGCCAAATGAAAAAAAATGCAAGAGAAGAAGAAAAAACAGCCAAGTCAAAGTACTTTGCCTATGAACAACTTCCTAATGGCATAACTTTGCGGAAAAAAAAGCATAAAAAGATGAAAACAATCGAAGTATGGAAAAAGTTGCACCGGGTAAAAACTTCATCGTTGTTAGCATGCAAACACTCCAAATGAAAACAATGCATGACATTTTTTTCTATCTTTTTGTCTCTTTTATTTTAAAGGAAATAACAATTCAAATTTTTCTCCTGTTTTTCTATTGTGTATAAAAATATACTACAACAATGGTATTTACAACAGCAGAAACAAAAACGCTTTTATGTATAATAATCGATTGTAAGGAGAGAGAAATAAAGTCAAGTGATAAAGAAAAAGTGGTTTGACATTGTTTGGTGTTTTCAAAAGCATCGTGTTTTTCATGTGTATTCTATTGAATAGTTGTTGATGACAGATTTAGTAACAGATAAACCGATGTATGAATTATAATTATCTAATAGCAGCTTAGAGGGAAATTGGAACAGATTAGATTTTTTAGTTAACTTATGTGAATAAAAAAGCGCAATGTGTTATTTAAGCAACAAGAAAAGAACATTGAATAGTTCTTTAGAAATCTGAAAGTATTTTTTTTTTCATTTAAACATCTTGTCGTCTCTTGTTTGAAATTAAAAACCTTATTTGGTGCAATTGATCGGAAAATATACAATTTGCTCATTTGCTGAAACAACTTCATAATTCAAGAAACGTGACTTTTTTGTAAAATAATTCATACAAACATCTTGTTTACTCAACTCTTAAGTGGAGAATATTTTGTTATTTTTCCATATTATTGTGAGTCCAGTAGATATCGGATATAAGAACTCAAAAAATGGCACAAAATTATTTCTTATGTTTGATTTTGTCTTACGAGCAATTTTTTTTTATCAGAAATTGTTTCCTATGGTGCACACGCTTTATTGTATTATTATATGAAAAGTTAAACAAATTAATATTTACAGTGGACACATTTTTAGTGATATGAACCAATTAAACAAAAGATAAAAAATAAATAAAAGAAAAGAACTCAGTTGCTAATTAAAAAGAACTTATTTTTTCCAGTTCAAAGCAAGAATTTATTTATTTCACATCATTTATCATATTTTGTGTTTATGAATAGTTTCTTATCAGTCTTTTTTAAGTGCATCTTTTATAAAAGATTTTTTTCTAATATAAAAAAAGGCAAAGTTCTTGCTCTCCGTTTTTTAAAGCGTTGTTTTTTATATGAGATGTTCTTATATCCTGTGTCTACTGCAAATAGAGAAACTATAAGCCTATTTTCTATAGAACGGCTATTTTGGAATGATCCCGTTTGAGTTTAAATGCTTAACAGGCATATGAAGCACATACTTTTCACTACTCTTACTTTAGCATTTTAATTCATTGCTTCAACATGGTTATGTGATTTAGGGCATTACAAATAATGACTTGAAAATGTAAATACTTAGAAGTCAATGAATCCATTAAGCACAGGAAAAATTTAGTTTATTCGATATTATACTGAACAACACACAATTATAAAATTACATTCCTTTCCAGAGAGTTAATAAGCGCATGATCTACTACTGTCAATTAATCGATTAAAGTTCATTTCTTGGCAGATTCTATGGTTTTTTTTTTTCTATATTTTCTCAAATTTCTAAGCGATTAGACTCTTTAAAATTCTTAAAAGATTAACACTCTCTTAATTTCTGTTCCTTAAAATTATACTTAAAATTAGACACGTTTAGGTTTCACTTCCTTTTGTTGTCTTTAGCTAAACGATCACACAAAAGATTCGATGAAAACGTAGCAGATGATGCCAATTTGGAAGGAGAACATATGAACCTAAATAAAAGCAAACAAGCAATATTTTTACGTATTATAATTTCAAAAATAAAATTTAAAACAAACTGTAATAGTATCATAGAAGACTTCATGTATTTAAATAAGACAAAGAAAAGTTCTGAAAGACTTGAACATTTTTTCGATGCAATACTTTCAATGTTTTTGATGTAAAATATTATAAAGTATATGATGGTTTAATATCTGAGCTCTGAAATGATGTATGTAATTGAAATCTCGTTAACAGTATATAATAACTTTGCACACATTTTTTATACGATATTTTTTGTGAACCGCCTGAAAAGTGTACGATTAAAACGTGTTCTTGCAAACAAATAACATGTTTAGACTATTAAATGGAATCATATTCCTCTGAAACAACTTCCCATTATTTTTTCTGGGTATAACGAAAATAAACTCCAAATATTTGTATTTTTTTCATGGACTCAAACCAAATGTTCCGATTTCGTACAAAGCTCGTAACGATTAGTCGACAAAATCTTCCGATTTGGAAATCGAAATATTACCGACATCGTATAGATTTTTATATGAAACGAAATCGCAATAATTCGGTTTAAATGGTCTATCTTTGAGCAATGGTATAAATATGTGCTCGAACACAGATACCAAATAAAAATTAAAGTACAGTACAACCTCCATAATAGTTTCAGCAGAAATTTTAAACGCAATATATATGTATACATAATTTAATTCACCGAAAACAAAAATAAGTACACATAAGAATTCATTAGTATTTAATTAATTTACAGAAAATATAAAGAAACACACTAAAAGTGACCAAAAATATTCATTTTGAAAAAAATGTAAGTGTAAGTTGAAATTAATTGATGTTGAAACTTTCCAGTGTTTCTTTGGAATATAGTCTCATGTCCAATTCTTTCTGACTAAAAATGTTTCGAATTTTAGCCAAAATAATAATTACTTTGGATCGAAAACTACTAAGAATTTATGTTTGTTTGAATACACAAATCTTTATGTAATTTGCCAGCTTTATTTTTAGATTCTTTTAAAAATAAAATATATTTATCTGTCGCTTTGGTTTGTTCAGCCCATAAAATAGCTTTTGAAAACAGTTCGCCACGCAAACTCAATTAAACTAAAATCGTTTACTTTTTAAATAGTTATTTTGTCTAGCGGTAAAATAACGAACAAAACACTGAGAAAAAATTTCTAAGCTTTCCGAAAAATTTTAATATCCGAATTTCTGGATAGCCTGAATTAGCGAGTGTCCGGATTAGAGAGGTTGTACTGTATTTACAATCAATGTTTGTAAATTTAAATTTTTTTTATTTTTCATTCAAAGTTTTGTATAATTTTTTTTTAGTTTTATTTGCACAAATTTGTGTGTACATTAAATAAATGTATCCAAAAGAAATTTGATCAGACAAACTACTGAAATTTCTTAACGAATTCGTTACGACAAGTCTGACTTCAGAAAAAGTCGAAACCTTTGGTTTAGTGGGTAGTTGACATATTTTTTTGAATTAATCGAGATACTCGAGTAATTTAAAAATCTTAGTCGATTAATCGTCGAAGATGGAAATATCACAATCGATTAATCGCATAATCAAACAAAACCAAAATCCAAATAATTAGATAGTCTAAGGACCCATTCATTTTTTATAAAAATCCAAATATGTAATTGCATCCTCTAGAATTCAAATTTGGTTTATTTTATTATGTTCC
Source organism: Gymnocheta viridis (assembly GCA_956483585.1). NCBI lineage: Eukaryota > Metazoa > Arthropoda > Insecta > Diptera > Tachinidae > Gymnocheta > Gymnocheta viridis. Next base: position 103,677,576 of record OY101440.1, on the reverse strand, counting down.
ACAAAAAATATCACGGGTCTGATGATGATCACTCGTGAGATGACTTTAATTTTACTTTTTTACATTATAACAAGGTATATATTTTAATATAGCATACACTCAAAATATTCTGTACGTAAAATTACTGAAATTGTAATTTAAAATAAATGAAAGTTCACTTAAAAACCGGTCTACACATTTTTCATTTAAATTGAACCAAAAGTTAATTTAATTTTCAATGTTAAAAAGTTAATTGACTTAAGCCCGTAAAAATAAAAGATTTTTCCTTTGTTTGTGTACAAAAAACAAATCAAATAAAACAAACAAAGAAAAAAAACAGCACTTGAAAAGAACGGACAATATTGAATGTAACCGAAAATCCGTATTAATATGTCCTTAGTTTTTTGAATGAATGTTAGAATCGGTTAAAAATGAAATTGCTTCAATTGCAATCTGTTTTTAGCAAAATGGTTAATGTTTTACTGAATAAGTAAAATATTAATTTTGGGAAAAAGTGCGAATAAGAAAAATACTTAAATTTGAGAGATTCCCATAAAAAGCACCAATTATTAACTTGACAAGCACCCGGTCGCAAAATTTTGTTTGACATCACTCTATACAAATGTATAGCTGTTGTTGTTTTACATTTTCTACAAACCTCTTACAACTACAATTAGAGTTGAAAAAAAGTCAACCTAGGTAGTAATGGTAAAGTAAGAAAACAAAAACAATTGGTTGATTATTGAGTTCTTGTTACAACTTTGATATTTTTTTAACTTTTCATTTGGTTTAATGAAGGTTTAATATAATATCTCCAGTTGTTCTAAGAAATATTTGGGAAAAGTTCCCTGATGATCTGCATTAGCAACAGTGAAATGCGCATAGGAACAAGCTATACCCCTCAATAATCAATTGCAATCTGTTTTTAACAAAATGGTTAAAATAAAAAATTTAACACTAAAATGGGTTATGTTTTACTGAATAAGTAAAATATTAATTTTGGGAAAAAGTGCGAATAAGAAAATTATTAACTTTTATTTGTATTTTTTTTAATATCTATTTTTACACAAGTATCCTTATTGGTATTCTAAGCACTCCCCAGATTTCAGATTTGTCAGACAATTAGTTTCTGATACAAAAGTGGAATCAACACAATCAATCACATAACTGCAACAAAAAAATATGTATGTGTATCTACATTAGATTATACATCTTACAGGTACAAAAATTTCGCCACACACCTCGTAATATTGTAAAATATTTTTGCAAGACAATTTCAAATCCAAGAATTCACATGTTTAATTTTTTCGGCACTCACAGTCAGATCTTAAAGTATGATATGTTGATGCTCTGATCTTTCCACCACCACCATTGCATTGATATAGCAAATTAAAATGGTTATAAATAGCAATACATTTCTTGATTGTATTCAAAATATATTCAGCCAGAAGCCTTTCAAACAAAAGTGCCTTAAAGATAAACTTAAAACAAAAAACTTAAATGGTTATTAAATTTAACTTGAAGTTAAAAACAATTTATAAGTATAATAAAAAAATATATATATACTATATATAAATAAAGAAAAAAGAAATAGAATATCTACAACCAGCATTATGTTACATCAAATTTAGTAATAACAATAAAAAAGAAATAGTCGCTCTCATTTATTTTATGTTCTTGACGCGTTCTTGTATACAACATGAACATGCAACATTCGCCCATGCAACAAGAAACTTTTGAAAGCAGAAGACAACAACTAAAAAAGTCTCAAAGACACATATTTATGTTACAAACCAAATAAAGACTTAACAATTCCTTAACAGCCACGCAAAAACAAAAAAACAAGAAAATAAAAACAATATGAAAAATGATGATGACCATATAAAGTTCTCTTTAGTTAAGTATTTCTTTTGTTTTTGTACTTTTCTGTGGAAGACCTTAAGAATTACTTTAAACTGAAAACTAAACTTCGTACTGGCAGCATTATCTAAATTGTTATATATGCATCAAACTTACTGTTTGGGCAACGTTAAATGGAACCAAAGAAACTCAGAGGCAGAAAAAAGAAGACGAATAGAATTTCAAACAGCAATATACGACAATGACGACCATAAAACATCATCAACACTACAAAATGTTTATTGCTGCACAAAAAAAACTGTTTAACAAACACATTTGTTGTTTCCGAGTGTTAAGGATGGAAACCTGAAATAGCCACATTGCTACCAACCAACTGATGGAACAGTTAAGTGACTCCACGAATATTTGAAAAATTTTTCCAATAATACGATTGTAAATGAAAATCGAAAGACTTTTATGAAACTTAAACTAGAAGTTTTATATTGCGAATGTGAATTAATGATTTTGTGAAACACAGTTACTGGTTTGATTAACTCCTTCATTTATTTTTTTTATTGTTTAGTAAAATCCTCACCGCATACCAACTATTAGCAAACAATGAAGTTCAACTGTTGCAATGGACTCTTAATAGCACTCGCCAATTGTGGCAAATTCATTTGTTATTGCACTTCTTGAGTTCACCATTCGGTTGTTTATTTTACAATGATCTGTATTAATAGTTTAAGTACATACACATTGACTAAGTAAATGGTTCGGTTCGTTGGTTGGCGATACTTTTATGTTTGCTGTGCTTATTGCCGATAATGTTGCATTTTTATTGCAATTTTATTTAGCTCGTTAAGGGAGGATGTTGGCTTCGTTAACTTCTCTAGTCTTCTTCATCAATGTCTTAAAAAGAAGAACACGTTGTTGTTTCCTCTTTTTGCAACATTTGTATTTCTTTTTTTTTCTTTACTATAAATCTTTAGCATTTTAACTCAATAACAGATACGCAAATACTATCTACAAGAAACATATGCGTTCGTATACAGATGTGTTTATGAAAATAGCAAGTGCTTCATAACTTTTAATGTTCTTTAAAAAGAGTTTCACTTTAAGATTTTCTGGAGGCTTTAGTAATTTGATACATTAAAAAATTATTCAGCATTCGGAGTAAAACCATTTTATTCAACCAACGTTATGGGCAACCCAGCGCTGTAACGGAGTTCCAGCTTCTTGTCCCCATGAATCAAACACTCAGTGAACTTACAGGAGTTTCACATCAAAATTAAAAACAAAATTGAATTAGAGGAAAATCGGAATAAGGTCATGAATACCTTCCATGCATCCTCAATTATCTATCTATATAAATAATAGGCAAACATGTTTTTAGGTCCCTTTTACGCTCATATTATACAGCCGATTTTGGGAAAACGTATATCATTTTAAGATATTTATTCACAAAAGTACAAAATCTATATTTTGTTAAAATCGGTTCAGTATTTCAAGAGCTAGAAGCGCTTGAAGTTGCCACTAATAAATGCAAACTTATTACACATGCATGTATGCGGTTCAAGTTGAAAAATAAACAAAGTGTGTATATGTGTTTGTCCAATTTGCTTTTGCAAAGATATGAGAAGGAGCATTTTCTACACATATTTTCTAAACAAAAGAGAGCTAATAAGTTTTAAGTTCTTTATTTAGGATATTTTTTGGTTTTCTATATTATCGTATAATTAATTTAATTACTAGAATATGGTCGCTTGCGTCGGCCATGGGAAACGCTAGTAAAAATAAAATTGTGCTTAGAATGAAAAAATGTACGTATATTTTTATGGCCTCATTCACAACATATTAATAAAATTAAAAATTCCCATAAAAAAACCCAACATTAAACCTTCTAATAACTAACTTTATTAATTAATATCAGAATGTTGCAAGAATGTGTAACAGTTGCATGAATAATGCTACTAACTTTTTTTTTTGCAAATTTCGCTTCAATCGGCTTACCCCTTGTATATCGTTTCTGTAAAATCATTAAATTTTCTTCTATAGGAGGTGTTCCAAACGGTAGCAAAGTACATTTTTTACCCTTCTGAGGTTAATAAAGTTTTACTAGGCCCGGTCGCTGGTAGAATTTTTGGCACAAATTTGATACATTTTGATACATTTTTTACAAGCTACAAATTAGAAGGATGGTATCATCACAAAACAAGGTAAAATCGCCGCCATCGTTTTTGAAAATTCGAGACGTCGCCCAATACAGCGGCTCCAAAATGTAATTGGACTTTGAAAAATGTATTGTTTATTTTAATTCGCGATTGTAATTGTACATCACATTCTACAATATTTCGCTACAGCAGAGAATTTTATTGTGTGTGTATAAAAATATGGTTTTAAACCTTTTTTGGTAGCCGGCGGCTTGTAGTCTAATTTTTTGTCTCGCCGCCACAGCATTTTTTTCATCATCTTGCTTCTCTGCTAAAGATAATTACTTAACAGACGTCAAAATTTTATATTGTCAAAAAAGATATCATTTGACACAGCAAAAACATGGAATTTTTTCCCCACAAGCAAATATGTATGTTTTTACCAAAGTACTTTTCTACCGTTTGGCAAACGTTCATAATAATTAATTATTAAATTTATTATTCGAGACAGGTCTCGATATCTTATTTCAAAGAATTTCAAAACAAGTTGAATAAGTTTCAAAGCCTACTATTCTTATACTCGTATAAAGTAAGAGATTTGAAAATTTTCGCTGAAATGCATATATGTATATATTTATGTATATAGAGTAGATAAAAACCCTCAATTAACAAAACTTTTTGGACATCCATAACAATTAAATCTAACAACTAGTTTAATAAAGGTCTGACAAATCTTTCTGTAGAATTTTATTAAAATTTCACATTAACAATTTTTGTGTATATAAATTTTCTATAAACTGTCAGGAATTCTGAAAAATATTGCGTCATCTAATGATAACTCAGCAAATTTAAATACATATTAATTTTAAATATGTTTTATTTTTTAATTTATTATGTATTTAATACAAGTTTTAATTATTTTTTTAATTTTACATTAAAATTAGAGTGTCTGAAATAAATCCAATTTATACAAAACAAAATTTCCTTAATTTAGGCTCTTTTAAAATTTAATTTGATTTGAAGCTGCGACCAAAATTAGACAACAATTTTATTTTTTTTTTTGCTCTATTAAATAATATTCAAAAGTTGCAAGAGCATCAATAGTAAAAGCTTTAAACTGTGTGGAATTTTCAATATTTCATCAAAATTTAAGCAAACAAATAAACAAACAAAAAATATATTGTTTGCGTTGTTTCTACCACTTTTATACAGAAATATTTTTGCCAGTGCATCAATACAATTATTGTTAATCCTTAAAGTTCTTTAGTTTCATCGTGTCTTCTCTTGCTGAAATTTTTCGCTTTGTGTTATTAAAATGTAACAAGGATATACATCCCACAACCATAAAAATAATTCCAATGCAACTTTTGAATACACTAAATATAGTTTGTAGATAAATATGTAGTACATATTTGTTTACATATGTACTTACGTATACATATACAAGGATGTACTATCGATTCGTATAACGATTGCATCTATAATCTTGTATTTTTTATCTTGAGCAAGAATATGAGGATGGCGTTGGTTGCTGTAATTGCCGCACATTGACTGTTTGAGTGCTCTGGTGCACTGTTGCTAACCGGTTTCTAAAAATAGCTTTTTAATACGAAGAAACATGTTTTAATCGTTATTCTTTTTCAGTGTGATTCTCTTTACAATATGATTTAAATTTAAACAACTTTTTTTAATTTGACTATTAATTATGCATCGTTAGGAGGCTGTTATCCTGTGTCATCAAAGGAAATACTTACATATATTTATTTTTATTTTTATGTTTCTGTTGCAAATATGTAATTTGTTTATTAAAGCGATAAAAAGGCAAAGCAACCAATTTTTTGCGAAAGAAAAAAATAATAAAGAGTGTCCCAAAGTTAACGCAAGATTTGAATTTCCCGCCATTTGTGCAGTAAAGTGTCAGTATCTCTAAAAAAACAATTTGACAGCTGACAGTTTAGGGGTTTGGAAAAATTTAATCGTTACACGGCAGACCAACGTGCTTTCAACTCATTGAAAAATCTCAAAAATAATGAAACACTTAAAACTTTGTTTTCTATTTAATTCAAATATTGCGTTAATTTTGGTACACCCAAGTACACAATATGGCAGCTATTTGTTTGCAAACTTTTTAGTGTTGCAATCTCGCAACTGATATTTTGATAACTTAGAAGATTAAAGAAAAATGTTCAACAAAAACAAAATAATATATTCAATAAATATTTGTGTGAATTAAAAAACAAAAAATAAAAACAAATAAAAAATGGTCACCGTAGACAATAACATTTGGAAGACGCTTCTGAAAGAATATGTACATACAAACCTGTGTAAATATATGTGTGTAAATATAATATATATGTATGTGAATTTTTACTTAGTGTTGCAGAGACGGCACAAAATAAGCTCTCGCGATTAATGAGAAAACCATTGCAATTGCAAACATTTACAATAGCTGAGTTCAGTGTTTGTTGCAAATAATCATCCGAACCTGCAAATACAAAATATCACGGCTTTTTCTGAAATCAAACAACAGAATACACGAAACTTCTGTTGGATTTTGCATTTGCACTTGCATTACCATTTGCTTCAAATAGGGAACACCGCTAATGCAAAACACACCAAACATCAAATGCCGCTTTTGATTTTTTTTCACAATTATATCCATCATTTTGAAAGTTTGCAAAAAAAAGCAACTGCAACTTGAATATTTATATTTTATTTAATGAAGATACGAGAAAGTGAGACCGTAATTGTAGAACAAATTAATTTATTTGTTGCTAAATTTAGCGCCAACTTATTTAAAAGTGTTAGAAAAGCTACGAGTAAATATTAACACTAGTTTCTTCTATACTCGTATGTGAAAGTTTATACATTTTCCCCCTTATTTAAAATAATATATAAAAATTTTTTAAGCTAAATTAATGAAACTTCGTGGAATTTTGACAGTCTTCTGATAATCTCAATTATTATTTGTTTTAAACTTTGTTAAGAAAGATAAATTGATTTATAATTCAATGATAATAAACTGGCACACGAGAAACTTATTCCAGTTCAAAGGACTATTTCTTAGACAAAGTTTATTTTCGTTTTGATTTATGTGCGTTTCTTAGTTTTTTTTTTTGTTTGCAATACAAAAGGATGCATTTCCTTCAAAATAAGCATTGTATTGTTTTCTATATTGTCTTTTAGATAATAAACGATATATGAAAGTGTTTCTCAGCATATGTACATATGTGTGATGCACTGGCCTCCGCACTGTCATCATAGGAAAATAAAAACTTATTAAAGTTTGCAACACTTCTAATGAAACGCACGCACAACAAGTACGTACTTGTAGATCGCAGTTACACTTACCCAACAAACACAAGGTGAAACGTTTGACATGAAGTGGTTTTATCATTGTACTACAAAATTAATTTGTTTTTCAAGTCTACGTACAGTCTTCCGATAGAAATTCTTATGGAAATTAATTTTCATTGAAGGCTAAATTCTTTGAATTAAAATTCAAAATTTTAAATTTTGAAAGCTTTTAAAAAATTTCTTGACTGTCAATAAAAGTACTAATTGGAGGATTGTTTCAAAGTTTGTGAAAAATCCCCTGTCAAAAAAGTACTAAATGGTGGATTAGTAAGATGTTGTAGGTACAGTACAACATCGCTAATTCGGACTACCCAGTAATCCGGACATTTATATTTTTCGGACAGCTGAGAAAATTTTCCTCAATAGTCCGGACAATTTTTCTTTTTTCTCAGTAAATTTTTTCCCTACACAAAATAAGTATTTGTGTGTGAACAAGAATTAAAGAAGAATCGTGTTTGAGGAATGGTTTAAAAAAGTTTTTAACAAAAATGTTAAGCAATTTCTGATTGGTGCTAATAAGCCATTTAACTCAATTTTGGTATTGGACAATGCGCCATCGCACCTCAAAAACAAAGAAATCAACACTGATCCTAACTTACGAGTTTTGTTTCTGTCTCCTAAATGCACGGCGATCTTACGACTAATCGATCAGAGCTTATTTCAGAACATAAAAGTACGGCACAGAAAAGCCCTCTTAAGTCATATTCTAAGAGAAGAGAATGCAAACATTTGTAATGTTTTAAAATCATTTAATTTTTTATTTTTTTTATTAAACTCTTAATGGTAAAATATTACCAAAACGAAAATTTATAAAAGTTGGTCCAAGTTGCTGCCAATGGGAAGATGAAGACTGACTACCTGTCGTTAATTAAAAGCCAGAGATCCACTGCGTCAGGATATGAATTACTACTGGCAAATTCTACTACTTTTCATTACTCAATAATATTCAATACTTTTCATTTGGCTACTCAACGGATTTTTTGAATTTTTATCTGAAAATTGAAATAGTTTCTTCAAAAATTAAAAATAAATCTTCAGTTATTTTTGATTTTGTATGTCTTTTATTATTAAATAAAAAATAAATGTAAAGCTAACTTTTAATTTAACGTTAACAACAACATTTGTTCTCAAAAAAAAATGTAGTTTTGATTTGATTAAAGAATCTTAAAGAATATTTTATACAGTGATGTATTTTTATGCCCTATTTTAGCCACTCAACTTGCATAAACATACAACTCTGAAAGTATCGAGTAACTACTTTTGAGTATTGAGTAACCAAAAAAAAGGAAATACCCGATACTCGGTATTTAATACTCAATACTTTGCCAGCACTATTATGAATAGCATTTATTCTACATTATCTACCCTTAATCCCTTCGCTTATTTCTGCATTTCTAACACCGATATTTGGGCACACGGTGAAAGTGAATTTACTTGCATGAAGATGTAGTCCAATTAGTGCCAACTAAAATATTTGAGAACTTGATAGTTCTTTGGAGGAATCTGAGAATGCTCAAAACAAAGTCTCAAGTAAAGAGACAACCGAAAGCTGTTTTATGGGTTGAACAAACCAAAGCGACAGATAATGATATTTTATTTTTAAAAGAATTTAAAAATAGAGCTGACAAATTACGTGTACTCGTATACAAATAAAAATAACTTCTTATTTTCCAAAATGAATGTATTTTTATGTAAATTAAATAAATATAGATGAATTCTTATGTGTACTAAGTTTTCTTTTGGTAATAAAACAAAGGCAGTGAAATTGTAATATGAAAAGTAAACTTTTCATTTTTGATGTTCTGGAAAAGTAGAGTATATTTGTGTTGAATATTGAAATTCAAATGTACATAAAAAGAAGTATGCATAACATAAAATATTTAAACTGAAGTGATTTTAATCGAATTCCACTTCAAAGTGGAATGTAGAACCTATCGGTATATGTACATACATATGTATATGTATTGCGTTTTAAATGTCCTTTTAGCTGTAGGCCTGACGATCCACTAATCCGGGCAGTAGCTGAACCTATATCTATCCGGATTAGGGAGGTTGTACTGTATTTCAAATTATTTCCAAGTCAACAAAAGTTTGACGCTTGCGTGCTCTGCTAGATGATTTGGTTGTGTACTATACTATCAGAGTATAGGTCGCGGTTTAGTTTCCCGCAAAGATCTTATTTGTGTCTTTAGACAGGCACTTTGTATTCCTTCACAAAAAAAAGGAAAAGCTTTATTTCAAATCACTCTGAATTTTAGATCAAGCCATCCTGTCTACTGGGTACGTTGCGGACATGTGGAACAATAGAAATGAAGGATTAGCAAAATGAGTGGGAAATACTTACAATTCCTATTTATTAAATTGCCTGGAAACTGTCGTATGTTTTAGAAATTTCTAAACATTTTTTATAACACTGCTTCAACTTCAACATAACCGAATTGAACGATATTTTATCTTTAACATATACCTATAGTTGAATATTGTTGAACAATAGGGAGGGTCCGATTTGTAAGGACAAAAATTTGTCGATATTGTGCCATAAATTTTTCGAATCATTTTCGAGGTGCCCAAATTTCAATTGAAATTTAAAATTTTCTTTAATAAATAAATTCATTAATAATTCAAAATTATAATAACTCAAAAATAAAATTCACCTTCGAAAGGTAATATTAAAAAAAAATAAATCAGCCGATTAATTTTTTTTATTACCTACTAAAAAATCTTACAAATAAAATTGATATTTGGACTCATCGAAAATGATTTTTTTGATATGTCATAGAGGAACAATTTTTTTTAATCCAAAAGCTATCGATTGCTAAATCGACCCAGCCTAATTTACATAGACAGATACATGTTCATTAGCGTGGCGCTCTAAAAGGTCTTAGAATTCTCGGTCTCACAACCCTGTAATGTAATGGATTAGTCTAAAGACTAATTTGTACAAATTTCTAGACCGAAAGAATCAAATTGGAGCAGACAAAAAATTGTCTTATTTTTCATTTGATGTCTGTCTTAATATTTGGTCAAATGCAATAGTTTTACAAAATACCTAAGATCAGCAATATCTAACGAACCACTTGAAATAAACTTATAGAATGAAATATTTGTCAAATCAGACATTTTGACAAGTTTCTCTTGACTTATTTTGGTCTGTGGTCATTTTAAGACTTTCTAAAGATGTAAAAATATTTTAATAATGTTTCGCTTGCTTTACATTCGGTTGCCTGTTGCCAGTTGTAGTTTTTTTTTTAAATCAAACCAACAATTTATTTAGTTTTGTAGACTGTTCGCATATATCAAGAAATGAGTGTTATTATTTCTCCATACAATATGGAGCCCCCTACTATCCATACTTGCATCTACGTTTGTGTATATTGATAAAAGCTTTGAAGATATTACGTAATGCATTGTAGTTTAACTATTACTGACTGTGGCAATTCAAAGTGGCTGATGATGGTGAAATAATTGGCTTGCCGCACTGTTATGCAAATATAAAATGGCCAGCAATTGTTTACACTTTAGCAGGCATAAATGAAAATGTGAGGTTGATGTTGAAAATTGCAATGTGTTCAGAAATATGAATAATCATGTATCCACAAGATTGTATGCAATAAAATTTATGAGGCTTACGAGAACATCTTAATTCCCGATTTGAAAAAGTTCTCTACTTAAGTGCATGTGTAAAATTGCTAATTGGTTTTATTATTATTTGATTAAAAGGGTGTTCTGACTCAACCTGTGACTACTTGATAGATGACAAGTAAAAACTACGCCTTTAATACAAATCGAACGATATGTGCTTCAACAATGAATTAAAATTATTGACATTCACTGTCAAAGTAGGGAAAATTTCCCGGCCACAGTTCGCAAAACTAAAGCATGTTTAGGTTGTCGTGAAGCACCTTCTCGGCCAGCAATTGTGAAACTAATAGAAAAAGTTGAGCTGTTAGGACAAATTGGCGATGTGAAGAATCAAACAGGGGCACGTCACTCAAGAAGAACTGAGAATATTGGTGTTGTAGCCCATAGTGTTGAGCAAATCCCAGGTTTGTCCATTACATGTCGATCTTTGGAATTGGACATTTTGTATAGCCGGAATTGGAGATATTGTGATTTCAGTGGGATTTCTCGAAGAGGCGATCACAATTGGCACCAAGACCTTGTGATTTAACAACTTTAGGCTTTTATTTTGCCGGCTTTCGCTGATATCTTTGCCTTCTCTTTACAATCAAATAAATATCCGATGATTTCGCTTAAGAATACTATTTTTTTTTACATACGAAAATGAAGCCAGTGATTGGAAGATCCCATATTAGAGCTCAAAAAAACTTAAGCTAAGTGTTAGTGTTTTTCATGTATTATTTTAAGCACATTGTCAAAATCTCTCTGCCTTAAAACAGTGTAAGGATCTGAATTTCTTAGAACAGGATCATGGCCAATTGGCGGTCTAATGAAGGGAAGGGGCGTTACAGCGAGATCAAAAAGCGTTGAAAATTATTGAGCCTTTCTTAAATGGAAAATAATCAATCATAAGCATGTATAACCCATTCAAAAAGGGGTATTTATATCTTCCATCAGCTTTTAATCCGGCAGTGATCGCGTGGACTACATATGTAGTCCACTGACACAAAATCAGTTTTATTTCGTAAACGTTTAGGTACTTTCAAATTACTAATCGCGGGACGTACTCAGTGCATCGCGAGCGCCGGTCACGTCCGGGCTCATTATTAGTAGTTCCTAGTTTACACTCGTAGTCCGCGCGACTGTGGAAGAGCACGCAATCAAAACACCCGAAAGTCGTGCACTGCCTGCAAAAAGTTTTTATTTTTGTGGGGATCATTTCAATATTATGTGTGTCTTTCCTGTGCAGAAAATGTTATATATAATTAATTTTAATAATTACATTTAAATCTGATCTCAATCAATACAAAAGCTGTTATTTTTGTGCCAATTTAGAGAAGTATTTTTGTTTTTGTTTAATAGTTAAAAAAAATTGTTTATAATTAAGTTTTGCTGATTTTATATAGTTAAGCATACTGTACTGATTATAATTCCACAAGTAAAATAAAGAAGTTATATAAAAAAAAGGTTATTTCAATTTGAAAATGGATTACGTCTGTAGTCCGCGCGAATACTGTTGTCTCGCTTAGATGCGGGACCACTGCAGGGTTAAAGTGCCAGCGAAAACTGTTTAAATGGACAATATCAGCTTCTTCATTGTTTGCCACCAAAGACTAAAACCATCCACAAAGAATTAAAAACGTAACAAAAACTGTAAGTCGACATCAGTGTTGACTAAAATATAAGCTTTGGTACAAACAAGAGAACTCTGATAAAAATGTTGGAACAAATTCGTTCTTTTTATGTTATTGTTTTAAAAGCGTAATAATAAAGCGTCAGCTTAATAAAGTTTTTATAAATTAGTTTGTTTCATACATACATATGTACAGATATCCTTTAATAAAAGCAGAGAAAATCCACATGTATGACATGCTTTATGAGTCATGGAGTAAAGCGTTTTAATTTCTCAGGTTTATCTCCTATTAAAAACTATTTTGTTTTCTGCAGAATTTGCATATAAAGCAACGGTTTAAGACTTATGTCAAATATTTGATCAATTGATTCAGTTTAAGTTAAGACGACGCTAAGATTTCCTTCTAGTGCTTCGGAGGCTTATCGCCTGTTCTCCGTAATTAGCCTTGAAGTCAAACTATAAGATTGGTTCTTTTTTACGCTTTAAATCTTTAAATTTTCAAAGAGAAACGCCTGATAATTTTAAAATCTAAAAAAAGTTCTGTAGCTTGTTTGTTTATTTAAAAGTGCCGACATTCAGCGACACATAAAGCTAATTTAAGCGAGTTGCAACAGCAATCTCCAAAGTTATGTTCACATAGCATGTATTTCTCATATGCAAAGTCACTTTTCTACGCACATACAAATTGAGTGAACATCCCGGAATATCTTGGAAATGTTACATGTATTTTTTTATTTTGATGCAATCTGCAGAAATCTGAACAAACAGTTTACTTGTTGCATTCACATAAAGTAGTCAAATTTTGTGTAAGAAATTCTGTTTCTATATCATAAAATACATACCGTGTAAACAAAGCTTTAATCTGTACTCCGTATCAGAGGAGTAGTTTTTTGTTTAGCAAAAATGTTTGTGCTGAAGTGCCATTAATCATAAATGCAACATTTGTGCAACAAGCGCAGTAGCATGTGTAATCTGCTGTTTTGTAGTTAAATGCACGCAACAACATTTAAAAACAACACTAAAAGCATGAAAAAAACTTTTGTTTTATTAAGTTGAGAACTTTTAAGGGAATGAAAAAAGCATGGTCATTATCTTTAGAAAAAAAAAACAGTGGAAATTTAAGTAAAATTAAATGATAAAGAAAAGATTTCTGAAAAAAGGATAAACATATACGTCTTATTTACAAGTATGAGTATTATCAGTAGTTTATTGCCTTAAAACCCAAAAGTGTTGCCTCAAATTAAAAATAAAACTACATACATACTTCTTTAAATAATTGTTAACGGTGAAGTCTTCTCAGCTTGTCTGCGAAAATACTCAGGATCGAGAATCGGATTCACGAGCTTCAGATTAATAATCTATACTGGCACCCAAATTCAATAAATGTGTATGCCTTGCTTTAGGCAACAGGATAACTACATATAAATTGTCTCAATTTCGTTCTTCTTGTAACAATATCCTTCAGTTCATTTTTGTTGCTGCAACTTGTCCTGTGGTGCATTCGCATTTCATTTATATCGACCAGAACTGATCCTCTCTAGGTCATTACCGCTCTTGCTTGCATGAGGCTTCCTTTACAATAAATGATATAAATAATAATTTGGCTTTTTATTTAATTTGTTACAACTAGTTCACTTACTTGCAATATTTTCAATCAATTTACTTTTTGTATACAAATTAAAAAGCTTTTACTTCCACCCGAAAGCGTTTTTCTAACAGGTGATAGTTCGTAAAACTCTTAAAAACGTTCATACGATCACGGATGTTGTACGTTCACATATGTCAAAAGCCGAAAAGTGTATTTTTACGTGACCAGTTTTACGTTCACGTATGTGACGATTCGAAAAAATTTAAAAACCGAATTGAACTCATTAAAAAAAACTTCACTTTCAAGTTTTATTGTCACACAATGTATTCAGTTATTGCAGTATAAAAAGAGCCACAAACTGATGGAACGTTGAAAAAAAAATTTAAAACAAAAGAAATCACATTTTACACAGAAATCTTTTGAAGAATTGATGGCAAATGTGTAGAAACTTTAGTTTGATAAAATTCCAACAATCACTTTAATATTTTTGAATCATGTCTCTGCAAATATGCAAAATATTTCAACAAATCCCTTTAATTCTTTAAAAACAACTTTTTACATTATCTCGAAGTGAAAAAGATATAATATTCTACTTTAATGTTTAGTTTTTCATTATAAATTTGTTTAAGAAATAAACTCTGTTCAACTGTTTTTTTCTTTGTAATTTTCTTATCATTCATTCATCTTTCTGAAAGTGCATGATGTGCAAGTAAATAAATGTTTTTTTTTAATTTTTTCTGGTTCTGTTTTACATTTTATCATCTTGTATTTTTAAAGATTTTTTTTGCATTTGCATTATTTTATATAAAAGAATTTCAGCTTCTTAAGTTATGAATCTTCTTATCATGTAATTTAATGACTCTACAAGATGTATTAACATCATTATAAGTTCCTTTTCAGCTTTAAGTTTGGGAGAATATTTATTAAATAATATTAATTAAAAACAAGACACTTCTGCTGTAATTTGCATGTTTTTTTTTCTTGTCATTTTTATAAAAAAAATTTTTTTGAGACCAACATAATAAATATTTAGCTAATTATGTTTTCTTTTTTTTTCTTTTTAGGTAAGTGCTCGAAAAACTTCAAATAATTTCACTTTTGGTGCAACATTTTAAGGGCGTAAATATAAGGAAAATCAATTTCAATTATATTACTCCGGTAAGAGAAGTTTTGTAATTTACTTATAAATAACTGTAGGAGCTTAAAAAGATCTTTTAGAAAATAACAAAGTGGCTGTTGTAAAATTGTTCTTAGAAAATTATTAAATTTTTTTGCAAAAAATGTGTTTCTTTGCTAAATACTCTTTTAAATTTGTCTATAAAATTCGTGCATTATCAGGTATAAAACAGATATAACCGAATACAATCAACCAGGTGACGGAAACGAAAAACGAAAATTTTCTTCATAATCAAACCAATATTAATTTTTAAAGTAGATTTAACCCAGCTTTTTCCTATAAAGCAGAAAGTTCACACCACACAATCTATGCTTTTTCGCATCCCACACGTGAGTTATAAAATTTTAATCAGTGAAGCTCTACGTTGCAAGTTACAAAACACAAAAGCGTAGGATGACTTAGCGCATGGAACAGGAAAAGTTTACTTTCTACTTTTCAAAGCGTCGTAAGCGCCGTGTACAGGTCAGCTGAATTTGATAGTCCTTGATGAGAAGTTGTATTAATTATTTTCAATATTCTTGATTAATCAGGGTTGTCCAATCCAATGAAAATCATCAGACAAAAGTATTTTTTTTCGTCGTCAATTCTGACTATATTGGATTTTGCGGCAACCCTGAATAATTATTTTTTTAAGCGTTTTTAATACAAAAGTAACCTAAAGCTCGTCATTTAATTGGAAAATTATACGATGTGTATTATTCGGGGTTGACAGAGAATTCAATGTAGATTAGATTTGACAAAACGACAAAAAAATACTTTTGTGTGATGAATTTCAATATTATAGGTTTTATGTTCAAAACAGATAGTAATTCCAGATTGAACACAAAACCGATAACATTGAAAAAATGAAGTATTTGTCGTCTTTTCGAATCCAATTCCGACTGCATTGGATTCTGTGACAATCCTGATTATTTTGCTGTGTGAGTAGTTATAAAGTGTTCCATAAATATGGAAAATCTTTTGTAATAAACAAATTTATTTACTGCAATTCCTCAATGAACAAAATTTGCGTTCTAGTTATCGATTACTACTACATGCTGTGTGCCATCTCTGCTCTTGTCGTTCCAATCTTCCAAAATGTATTCTGTTCTTTTGAAACTTTTTGTACACATTTTGTGCTACAACTCAGTTAATTATATAAATTTCTTTAAAAATCTCAATTAAACTTTCCATTTTTGCATAAAATGTTTTATTGGACTTGACAAATTTACTTTATAGCTGATTAAAACAAGAATAAAATTAACGTCGCGAAAAAAACGCCACATACATGTAACATAAAGTTCAGAAAAGCGTAGAACGCTTAAAAGATATATAAAATGCTTAGGAGCTTTACATGTTAAAAAAGTTTTAAGAGCTGTCTTAAGGTAACAATTGTTAGTACTGAGTTAAGTCTCGCATTCAGTAGCGGATGCATGGAACCGCACATGAACACTGATGATGGGAGTGTAGCGGCTCCCGAAAAACAACGTTGTTTCTGTTCTGTCGTTTAAGTTGAAATTAATTGAAGTTAATTTTTCCCTTTGTGCCTTTGGAATATTGTCTCATATCCAATTCTTTCTACAAACAAAAACTTTATCCTGCAGCCACATGCTCAAGTTTTTCACACGTACTGCTTATCAAAATTCATTTAAATTAATACTGCGACGTAAGCTGCATGCAATTTTAAAACAACTTTATTTTTCAAGATGTTATCGTCAAGAAAACAGCTTCTACTCTACACATCACACAACATGAATACACTTATTAATTTTATTCCAAAAGTTACCTTTATTCATTTTATTCACAAACATGTTTGATTATTTGATTTTAATTAGTAGTTTTGAATTGCGGCAGAATATTTGTAAAAAACAAACCAAAAAATATTTTCTTGACAGTAAATTGAAACACTCGATGGAAAGAGAATTTCAAAACCAAGATTGTACCAAGTTTTAAAAGTATGAGTGTATTAGTAAAAAAGTGTTAGTATATTGAAACTTTATAGATAAAACTTGATCGTTTAATCCCCAAGCTAGCCAAAATAATAATCACTTTGGATTACAAATACTAGAATTGAAACCACTCTGTTCAGATTGTGTGAAATGCGCCGTATTATTATTATCAATAAATTATTTTTATACACAACAAAATACTACTTATAAAATTCTAAAATTCGTTTTAATGCCAACAAGTTTATTTTCTCTAAAGGTAACTAAAAAGAAGATACCAAGAGAAAAAAGATAGATAAAAAAAGATATAATACTTGAATATTTAATAAAGAAAATAAAAATAAACTAAATTTTTTCAACGCAAATCAATCACTGGATAAATGGAGAAACATTTCTCTAAGTAAATATTATTGCTGCACTGCAAGAAAATACTTAGTTGTGTGATTTATTAGACAATTTGTATACCAAAGAACATATTACTTTATATATTGATTGAAAGCGTAGAGGAAGTAAGAGAAACAACAATTTTCCTAACACCCACACACACACACTCACGAACTCATGCATAGAATCGTAATCGAAGAAAGACACATAATAGCAAATACCACCAAGCAAATACATGAGTATGTGCAGAAGGAAGCAAAGGATCAATTCAATTTAAAAATATAATAATAAAATAATGCCAAAACATGGAATATTTTCTCCTCAAACAAACAACAACTTTATAAAAATAAAGGTTGCAAAGTGTAAGTGTTCTTTGCAAAAATGTTAAGTGATAAAGTTTAACGTTTTGTATGATGTGTAATCACATATCGACATCCAAAATCCAAAAAGTCTCAGCTAAGTGTTTTTTAGTTTTTATTACAAGCGAAGCAAAAGCATAATAAGCTGCTTAAAATTTAATATAATTTTTGTGTTGACACTACATCAGGCGACTTGTCACTTCAAAATACATTGTGTGCTAATAACGTATCTGTTGTACACATGATAAATACACTTTCTATATTTGTGCATGTACAATGATTTCTTTATACACTGAAAAGAATCCATCCAATCCAAATTAGAAACACTTTGAGCACCGGACGGTTCGAATTTCTGGAAATTTTTTTACAGAAAATTATAAAATTATAATAAAACTAGTTAAGTAAGCTTTATTTTAACACAAAACATTCTTTATTTATTAATATTTAATTAATTGAACATATTAAATTCAAAGAAAAACTTTTAAAACGTTTTTTAATTATTAGTTGACGTTCCCCGTATAATTTTTACTTTCATGAGCGAAAAAAAAATAATTTGTAGTGAAAATCCAAAAAAAAAATAAGATATAATAATAATCTTCCAGAACTTAGAAACACCTGTTCTAATTTTAGAGCGTTTAATTTGGTTTTCCACCTCTTGCGTTCAAAATCATAGTGGAAATAAAAACCAAAAAAAAACTCTTCCAGAAATTAATTAATTGCAGACGGTCCAATACATTGAAATGGCCGGTTCTAACTTCTGGACGGTTCGAAGTTTAAGATTAAGATTTTTCACGTGATTAAAGAATTTTGTACTCATTTTAAGAAACTCCAGGATTGGTTATCTAAAGTAATTCAGTTTTCGGCTTGATTAAAGTACATTTTATTAGTATTTGTACTCAAAATTTTAAGTACGACTCGGTAGTCAAAGTAAATAAAAAGTAATTGAATTTAGTACGGCGTTTTTCTTTCTGTGTAATATATCGTTATTTATCATATCTGCCATTCAGTAGCGCTCGCTTGTATGCACCACTGTAAATGGATGTATAAAACGTGCTCTAAAAAGAAAAATATAAAAAACTAAAAATTTTTGCCATGCAGTATTGAATTTATTGAAGCAATTCGTATGCTCTTTGTATGAAATATATTTCTGTACCAGAAGAAGTATGTACTACTTCCAAAATATTGATTGTCGTTTGTTGCTGGAATAGTTTGTTTCAATTATAATTGCTGTCCAATTATATTATTAAGAAAGCAAGGCCGATAATAACTTTAGTGTAATATTATTATATTGTTACATATTACAACAATATCTTATTAATAATCGTAATATATTACAATATTATAATAATATTACAGAGTCTTCCAATTCCAATTTTGAAATGTAAAAATTAGTATTGTTAAGGGAATTCGACGGATGTTCATTTAATTGTAAAGAGGAGTTTATGCCATTATTAATGGCATAATGGCCGCCACGGCTACACTTGCAGGACCGTATTGTTTTCAAGAAATTTTTCATAAATAATTCGCACATTTACGGTTGTATGTCCTCGATAACTTCACGAATTCCATGTTCGAGGTCTTGAATCGATAGTGAACCATTGGCATACACTCTACCTTTGACGTGGTCCCAAATAAATAAAGTCTAAGGGTGTTAAAACACATGATCTCGGTGGTCTATTGTGATCGCCTCAGCGAGAAATCACACGGTATGAAAACTAAAAAAAAAACGATGGTATCGTCTTGTTAGAAATAAAGGTCGCCTCTTCAAGAAATCCCACCACCAGCAAACTTTTCACGATTGTATCGTGAGTTTCATGTTAATTGAACTTTAAACGGTTTAAGACTATAAAATCTTTATACAAAATACGGTTTAATGTCGTTTGTGGAATGCCCAATACCAAAGATCGACGAGAAATGGACAAACCCGGATTTTCCTTAACACTATGGGCTGCAACAGCAGTATTTTCAATTGTTCTTGAGCGTGGTGCACGATTTCAATTCTTCACAACACTGATTTGTCGCAACAGCTCAAATTTGTCCACCACTTTCACAACTGCTGGTTGAAAAAGTTCTTCACGATGGCTCAAAAATGCTTTAGTTCTACAAACCCTGACCGCGAAATTTTCAACATTTTTGAAGAGAATTTTAATAATTTCAATTCTTTGTTGAAGCATATATCATCGTTCCATTTTTATTAATGAGTTTTTACTTGTCATGGTGAAAAATTTATTTTATTCATTATCATTCCTTTCCAGTTGCACAGTGGGGGAATTTAGAAAAAATTTGGAAATTTATTTGCAATTTATAAACGAGCCGTCCGATTTTCAACACATTATACATTTCTAGAGAAGAAATAAAATTAAGCTTAAGTTTTAATTGCAAGCTTGTTGTTCTTAAAAGGGTCAGCGTCACAAAGCCCCAAAGTAAAGTGTCCTGTGTGCATGAAAAATCTGAATCTACGATAAGTTTTAGCTTTTAACAGTTTAAAACTTTTACGCATGTGAGACATCGGTGTTCTAAAACTTTAATAAGGCTGCCCTTAAACAAGGGGATGATGTGCTAGATTATTATTAGCATAGGTTCGAAGGTTCGATTGCTGCGTAGACTCAGGGTGTTTCTGCAGACAAGCCAAAATGGCTTCGCAATTTCTGTTTCTCTTAAAACTAATAATTAATACAGTATGTACTTGTATCTTGAAAGAAAATGTTAAAAAATCTTTGCAAACTAAATTTTTCTGAACCATTCTCAACACCAACCAATTATTTGAAAACAGATCTAAGGTTTTAAGAACCGCTCGTAATAAATAAAACCAGTGTTTTCATTTTGATTTCTTTAATTCGGAAAGTTGTTTTTTTTTATTTTTAAAAGTGATTTGTGATTCACTTTCAAACATTTTTTGTAATAGATTTTGTAAAAATTTAAAATATTTAATTTTATTTTTTTAATATAAATGCCTCATTAGCTTTTTCTTTTCGTTGCCGTTCTGTGCCGTACTTTTCTGCATAAAATATTTTTTAATTACATGTTCTGTGAAAGGAATTAGATGTTTTTAAAAGCAAAATATAATAAATAGAAAAATATTGAAATCGCGAACAAAAATTTTTCGTAAAAATTCTTTTGTTTAAATAAATAAAAAAAAAGAAACAAATTAATAATTAAAAAGTTAATATTTTGTATAATTCTAACTCTGAACTTTCGGATGTAGACGAGGCAATTAACACCACAACAAACTGCATTCTTGGCTGTCAATTAACGTTGCATTCTATTTGCTACAGATTTTTCCGCCACAGAACAGAACGAAAAAGGAAGAACAAATCACTCATACAGATTTTCAATTGAACAGAAACAAAACACATGCTGATCCGTAACAGAAACGAGCGTACAAACTCATTCTGCCTTAAGATTGTTTTGAAGTGGCTAAACTAAACTAAGTAATACGCAAACATCATTTTTTTAGATCCCTTTTACGGACGTAATACTGAATTGATTTTGGAAAGATTTATATGTTTTTAAAAGGGTTTTTACATAGAAGTGCACAATCTTAATTTTTTTTAAATCGGTTCGATATTTAGGCAACTATAAGCGTTTACAGTTGCTACTAACACATGCACACTTAATACACATGCCTGTATAAGCTTCAAGTTGAAAAATAAACAAAATGTGCATGTGTGTTTGTCCAATTTGCTTTTACATAGAAACGAGACAGTTTTATGTTGTTTATTTAAAATGTTTTTTGTTTTTGTATTTCATCGGATGAATTTTAAGTAAATGTTTAACATTAATTTCTAGAATGCGGTCCATTGAGTCGGCCGCTGGATTCGTTAAAACTTTTGCGAAATAGTTTTGTGCGTGAAAGGATTAAAGGCTCTATTAGATACAACTTCATCGCTTTGCGTGACGTTTCTAACTTTGAGAGAAGCATAAAGCAAGAGGTGTATGTTTACCAACAAAAGCGGTTGATAATTTTAACATTTAATTATTTGTTATAAAAATAAAAAGTTAAAAATGTTATTGGACAATTTATTGGAATTGATTCTAGTTGTGCTCTTGATGCTTGAAGCTTTTGAGCTATTGGGAAAAATTTCAATGTGTCAAAGCGCGCAAAGAAAGATGTGAGTTGCTAAACTTTTCGCTTCGCGCTGCATAAAAAGTGCTTTTTGTGACATGTATCCATCTTATATGTCAAAGCGAATCTGCAACGCAACGCGAAGCAAAAGTACTATCTGACATGACTTTGAAAATTTAAATTGAATTTTTTTGGCCGACTAGGACCAATAATACATATTGAATATAAATCTTTCCCGATTTACAATTTTTTATTACGTAAATTCTGACTGTAAAAAAAGTAGTTTTATGTTAAAAAAAAAGCAATCAATCAGGCAGATATTTATTTTACTTTCAATACACTCAATGTTTTTGAATTCTAAACTATGTATGTTGTATTTAAAATAGAAAAATAAAATGCATTTGTATTTTAAATGGAAGTATTACAAATATATATTTTTCACAACTCTGATTATATGTTTGTGCAGTAAAGTTCCAGAAAACATGTGTTTAAAAAATTGCATTTGAAGTGTGCGTTTCTTGGGGTGTCTACTGAGGCATATGTGGTAATTTTTTTAATTCTGTTTTTTTTTTGTTGCTAAAAGCAATACAAAGAACAAAGACGACAATGACACAATAACCAGCAACAGCAGCAGCTCCTTAATAGGGTGTTATTTTGTTACACAGCAACAACTTAAAGCAACAATGTTGTACCACAACATTACATTTTAGATTGAATCCTTGTGGGTTTTTCTACTCACCGTCCTTGTCTTTCTTCGTAGTCAACGTATTATTGCCAGATTCTTTGGTGCAATTTCTGTACAAAGTTTTTTGTATGTTTTTGTGTTGTATATTTATGCATGCAACATTGCTTTATATTTAAAATATTTCACTATTTCTTTATTTTTTCGAACCCCCCCCCCCCCTGCTCTATCATTACTTCTCTGGCAAACATACTACATTTTTAAAAGAAAAATCTTGTTAAGTTGCAAGAAATATTTGAAGATTGAATTTGTTTGCAAATGCAATAAAGAAAGAATGTTCTTTCCTCGAGCGTGCTATAATGTATGTTTTTCAAGCTCTAAAATAAACAAAGAATTAAAAAAAAGAAAAAATGGAAAAATAAAAGCCACAGCAACCACAATGCCACAGAATATGGAAACAGTACAACAGTACATTCTCTTGAATAGAAAACAAGTCTGCAAACTCGAAAACGCTTAACACACAACTAATTTAAAATACAAATACATAAAAGAAAAAGAACAACTCTAAGTTATATGCATGCACACACGTACATGCATATGTATATGTCCAGTGTTAAAAATTAGAAGTAAAGACACTTTCCAGAGGGTCTTATTAAGCAGACACAAGGCCTCCATGGCACATTCTATATCACATGTTCTTCTCCACGTTGGCGTTGCAAGTATGCCGTCACACTGGCTTTCCTTTGCAGGACTTTTAAAGTGGCTTTTTAGGAAAGTTTGAATTAAGCCCTGAAGGTCCTTTTAATGTAGAGCCTCTTAAAAAGGCTCTAAATGAATACCTGCCAAACGGACTGTTGCTGAGAAGGGTTCTATTTTTGAGAAACATTTTTAACTTATTTCTTATTGACAAACAGCGGAGTTTCTAGTTTAAGTTGTAAGTCTGGGCATTGCAGATTCGATTCTTGCCTAGAACATGTGTGTCTGCAGACAACTCAGAAAGGCTTCGCAGAAAATGTTTATCTTTTCCAAATTTAAATAATAATAAAAAGTCAACCGATGGCTTTAAAGCCATTATTGATTTTTCACTTTTTAAACTTCTTTTTGTTTTTGTAAAAGATTTCTCATTATTTAAATGTTGCTAACAAAACGAAAAATTCAAATATCAAATAAAAATAAAAACATTTCGCCCTGCCCACGGTGGCTAAGCTTTCTAAAAGGACTTCCTTAGAATTAAAGTAAAAATAGAAATTTTATAAAATTAGGTCTTAGCAGGCCTTCACGAAAGTATGAAATTCTAAATCCCTTTGATTTTTACCGCTGGGATATGTACATACATATGAATAAAATAAAGGTGTATACATACTTGGTTTCATATGCACACACAAGCGCTGTTGGCATTCTAAAATTTTACTTTCTTCAGAAGCAGCGTAATAAATCTCTTTTTTAATTTGTGAACTTCTTTGAAAATACAATCCTGTAACCTGGGCTGGGAATTTCATGCAAATAAAAAACTAAAATTTTTTAGTGCAGTATGTTAGTAAGAAATTAAATATGCATTTAGATGCATACGATGCACTGAAAAGAAAAAAGAACGCAAGGATTTTGTTTGTTTTAAATCATACACCATTTATATGGGGATATCGGGCGATGCTTAATCACTTAAGCGTGTCCACTGTTCACTCTTGTTCCTCAAGAAAATATACAATTAAAAGTATTTGGAATCGATCCACGTACTATCCATTTCCATAAAATTTTTTTAATAGACTTTATTCAATCTACAACCACGAAAAGAAATATGATTTGAATTAAACAATATTTGCCTCGTATACAACTATTGTGATAAAAAATAGTATCCGACGGATTAATCGGTTTCGAATTTAGACAACAATCGGTATTCGAAATAATTTTTTACCGAAGGCTGAAGGTAAATTTTCGCCAAATCATATGAAAAAATTTACTCTTAACGAAAGCGAAATTGAAACGAGAAAAATGTGCAACAATTACAGAAGGTTCTAAAAAGATTTTAATTTCCGAAATACATAATTGAACTGACTTTTTAATTCGTCGATGAATCACTCTAATATGCTTCTGCTTCGGCAACGGCCTAAGAAAGTGACTTCGGTCGTAGACTATCCAGAAGTTTTTCACTTGTTTTGTACAAAAAAAAAATTTTAATTTAGCGTGATTTATTACTTTTATCACTCTACCCATTTTTTGCTTTTTTTATAAAAGATTGTTTCAAGGTCTTCCAAATAAACCCAGGCATGCATACCTTCTCGAGGTATGCATATACACACATAATCTTGATTCAACAAGGCCACAAATTATTCGACATAACTATAGGGAATAATAACATAAACGTGGCTAGCTAAAAAATCTTTCTTAACATGAAGGTTGGACATCTAACTTTTCCAAATCATGGTAGATCCACCTCCATGTTTAAATTTTTCTTGTTAAATTTACTCATTATTTATATATTTATATACGCATTTTCATATTCGAGCTGTACAATATTCGAACCAGTTGCAGGTATCTGAACATCAATTTAGTTCTTTTTACTTATTTCTAATTGCTCTACTAAATATTTGTTTAAAGATGGCCCATTTTAGCTTCTCAGAATTTTCAAATGGTTTAATTTTTTAATGGATCAGTAATAATAAGTAGCTTTTGATTTTCCTCCTCTACGCTCAAACCTTTTTTTGCCTTGGATTGCACTGAACCCATATTTTGAGCTTTTCAAAGTTTATACAATTCCATTCATGGTTTTCCAATCCATTAAAAATTTTTGTTTCAGAAAAATAAAGATTCAAAAAAAACAATTTCATTTCTTATATATACTAATATTATTTTTTTGCGAAATAAGTCCAAAACTTTTTATATACGTTTATGAGATATAAAAAAAATATGCAGAATGAAAATTTTCAGTATGATTAGGCAATGTGTGAAATATCGTGCAGTAGAATACTCTTGCGTCGGGCCTAAGGCCGTCAATGCCGAAATACTTTAATTTGATTTAGATAAATCCCCAAAAAGTAAAATTAATCCAAATTTATTTTTTTTTTCGTAGAAATTATGAAATCTTCGAAATTTTTTTTACTGGATTTATTTCATTGACAGCGTTTTGTGCAAAATAAAATAATTGAAAAAAACAATCAAGTTACATATTCCCAAAAAAAAATTAATCATTTTCAAAAATTCGGAGATTCATAATCCAATAACTCCCACATGTAGCGGATTTTTTTTTTATTTTACTTATTCCATTGGGCGTTATTTCATAGAGCCTGTTTCAAAAAATATTAAATAAAATGTTTCACTCGACTTATTTAATTATTCGAAGCAAATTACTTGAATAAATGTTAACTCAAAGTTTCTATCGGAGTGAAAAGTGATGCTTTTTTATTGTTTGTATAAGTTTAAAATTTTATTTAAAGCTCAAATAAAGTTTAAGTACAAATCATGTCTGCTTAAGAACAAATTAAAATATAAGTTTAAAAATAATACAATTAAATAATATATTAAAAAATAGGATAACTTTAAAAAATAAGGAATATTAATACAAAATAATACACACTAAAAGCAATAAAATACAAACCCATATATAAAGAGGTGTTATTTAAGCCAATAATTTGAAAGTGTGGCAAGTACCATCATTATTAAAAATTAAAGTCGGCCATTTTATTTTTATAAATACCCAATCGACCTGATATGCGATACAAAAATGCTCAGTAATTCGAGTTGGCTACAGCGATACACATTTCCAGAATTTATCACAAAACCGCACAATAGTTTATTAAATATACATATTTCGTGGATGCTTATTTGATACACAACAAACGAACCTAAAGCAAATTCTTCGATGGCCTGCTTGGTAGTCTCCTAGTCTAGTGGTCTAGCAGTACGGAAATGACGTGTTCGAGTCTCAGCTAAGACTCTAGATTTTCAAATTATTAATTAAAAAATAAATAAATAAAACTGAAAGTACCATATTCTATTTACATTAAACAAAAAGTAATCAATAAATAAAATGAAGATGTAACACACACCATATAGAGAAATTACTTATAACAATCATTTTATGATATCTCGTCATGTCTTCGATTTCGCATCGTTTACGGTTCGATGTTGATGTTGATAGAAATCCACTATTTGTATAAATAGCGAGCCTTCCAAACCGATAGCTTTTTGAAACAAATCTGAGCGAGATGTGTTAAACATTTATTGATTCGTTTTTTAATGTTTTACCCGAAATAAGTTCGCAAGCGATATCATAAACGAAGGCTTTGGTCAAGTGGGTACATGGAATGTATAGGGTGTTTTTTCAACCCGATAGAGCTTTGAATGGAAAACATTGTTTCGTTATTTTAGTTTAGCTTGCCTTTTTAGTGAAGTTAATTAATTCACTTGTTTACTCCAAAAAACCAGAGACTATTCAATACTTAGAACGCAATATTCCGCAAGTTATTTAGCGGAATAGGCTGCGATTATTATGAAAAGATTGTGCCAATTGCGGCGACCACATGGCCGAAGTCATATTGAAATGTTAATGACTACGAGTTATTTTTCGAATTGATGCAAGTTCATTAGAATTATATGTGTTTTATTTTAATTCATTTAAAGTTCTATCGGGCCTTAAATGAACACCCTTTATATATGTGTAATAAAGTGTATAAAGTGTATAACTGAAATATCTAAATGACCGACATGATTTTTTTTTTGGACAAAGGGACTTGTCTCACTTTCCAAATAATCTTCTAATCGTTTCGCATGAATTTAAAATTGTTTATAAAATCTTTTTTATTTATTTTAATGCCAGACCCACTATGTCCAACGATATCGTTTTTTGTGAAATTACATTTAAAACAAAAACAATTTCTAAAATCTTGTTTTTGTTTTAAATGTAATTTCACAAAAGAAAGATATCGTTCGACATCGTGGGCCAGGCAGTTAATCTTTCTCTTGTTGTGTGTGTGTGTGTGTGTGTGTGTGTGTGTGTGTGTGTGTGTGTGTGTGTGTGAGTTACTTTTTATCTCTTTTTTTTTTATTAAAAAAATATTATATGTTGTTACATATCGTATTCCATACATAATAGTGCGTATACAAAATTTAGATTTTTATATTTATGTAAATATATTTGTCTGTTTAAGTTACGTTTACGATTTCTATATATTAAATATACATACTATATACATAAATAATTCTTTGGTGTTATAAATTGTTTAGCTAGT
The DNA here is from genome assembly GCA_956483585.1 of Gymnocheta viridis. Taxonomy (NCBI): domain Eukaryota; kingdom Metazoa; phylum Arthropoda; class Insecta; order Diptera; family Tachinidae; genus Gymnocheta; species Gymnocheta viridis. The sequence continues at coordinate 103,649,591 of OY101440.1, read as the reverse complement.
TAATTATCTATTTGTTTTTTTTAATTATTTTTGTAAAGATCGTCAGTTCACTAAGCTGTTTTATCGATTCTATAATAAATGTTATAAATTTTTTGGCGTAATATTTTGAAAATACACAAAGATATACATATTAGAAAAATACTTAGTTATATATACTCGTAGTTGGTTTTGTTTACATAATTTAATTTTTCTTAAAATACTTTTAAGTACACAATAGTTATTTTGTAGAGAGGCTGGCTGTAAAGGTCATATTTTATACTGTCTCTTTTGGCAATTTCTTTTCATTTTATTTTGTTTTCTTAAAGCAGCATATCTTCATCGTCCGATTCTGTAAATTCGCCATTGGGATTTAATAATAAATTCCCTTCGTCGTTATTAGGTACCTTTGAGTCGGGATTAAAAAAAGATAAAATATTCAGTAAAATAGATTAGGTTATTTTATAAACATTTTCTTATTATTAATCGATATTCTAAAACTTTTATTTGTTAAGGATTTTTTAACTTCAAACCTCTTATTAGTATGGTTTGAAACTTTTCAAGAATATGGTTTACGATCTACTGATGATGTGGCATTAGCACCTATGAAATGCATGTATATAGATTAGCTAAAAAATCCTCAATAAACAAAAGTTTTTAAAAATCTTCGAGGCAATATCGATTAATAAATTTAAAAAAAAATATGAATTTTTATAAATAAAAAATTTTTTTTTGTAAAAGAAATGTAGGTAAATTTTATCACGTTTTTATAATTTAATTAAACACGTTTGCAAATTTTTATTTCATGATTATTTAAAGTTTGGCAGTTCAACAATGTCACGTATTCACAAACGCAACCGCGCAAACTTTGACGAAGTATGGCATTCCTAAAGTCATCTGTTTCGCAGCTAAAACGCAAATAAACGCAACTAGCGCATTATTTAAATTGGCAATACTTTTTATAAACAATGGCGGAAAAAGATACTTAGTTAAGTATTTGTATCCAAATAAATAATTTTAATGAAAAAGATGACATTTTAACAAAATTATTTAATTAAACAATTTCTTCTGAAGTGACTCAAAAAACATCGTGCGGCATTTCTTCTGCAACAGATGCGAAATTCTTATTTTTTGGCTTTTTCCTTGGAATATGTTGTTCAATCCACAAAATCTTCAAAATAAGTTTTTTCGCTGCCATTGTTATTTTGGTGCAAAGCAAGGAAGTGTTCCTAAACGTCAACAGAGTTGCAAAGTTTAAAATTACAAATCATGTCATTTGCAGTGTTGTAATTTATAATTGCTTGATTTAAACACTGCTTTGACGTTGCACACAGCCATTTAGAAATGCAGCCTTTTTTGTATTGAATTTTTTTAAGGCATTTAGATTGAGCTGAACACAAAAGAAAATTATTGACTTTTATAATTTCGCAACTGAACATATTTTTCAATTTATACTTCTCTTTAAAGCTCTGGTCTTTATTATAATAAATTATATCATATTTGAAAGGCTATTAAATTGTGCGTCAAATGGTGATTCAATAGCTTTCAATTTGCTATATTTTCCTGAAGTCCTATCAGCATTAAAGTCTAATCTTTTTAACTTTTCTATTATTAACTTAAGTTAAATTCATTTACTTACCCGTCTGTACAGTGCTGTAATAGCTGTTCTATGAAACAAACGTCTTACACTATTACGACGTTCCGGTGAAAATGCAAATATTCCCAGACAGGCCACAAAAAAGGTTACCGATAAAATTGTAGCCAATATTGCTATTTTGATGTTACAATATAGAAAAGGAAAATAAACAAATGAATTATTATGTTTTATCTTTTTCTTTATTAGACCAAGATTATTTGAAAAGTAAACTCACTTCCTATAGAACCTGTTGTCTCAGCAGGATGTTTATTACTATCATCATTGTTTGTATTTGGCTTTTCGTTGGACTCTGTTGATTGAATCGAAGATGATTCCGTAGTTGTTGTTGATAGAGGTTTGGATAAACCCAAAAACTCACAAATGTCAGGTGTCTTTTGTACATATAACAAATTACACTGAAATAGAAAAAGAGATAAAAGAATGAAAAGAGGTAAATATTTATTTTTCTAAACTTATTTATAGACAAACTTTATCAATAAAAAAAAACGATTTTAGCATTTTATTAGAATTACAATAAAAGAAATAATTAATTGTATAAAATAGTACAATTTTAGTCAGAATTTTTTTCGCTAAAACTTTCGTTTGAAGTGGAAACTCATTTGCTTTTTAATTATGTTTAGTTGCACTAATAAATTTAATTGGGAAAAAATTTGTGTCTTTCACAGTACAACACATTTCAGCTCATTGATTTGTATGTAACTCAATGCTGAGAATTAATTAATAATTACATTTTAAAACCAGAAGAACATTGAATATTTCAATATGGAAAATAACAAGTATACGTACGGTTTACCGAGATGTAACCGGATTAAATTATAGAAAAATTGATGAAAATCCACCTTGAGCAAAAAAATTCGTATGGTCAATAAATTATTAATGCAGCCAACTTGACAAAATGAATTATGCAGAAGTTCTTATTTTTGGTGCTACTTTCACGTGCAATTCTCATAATGTACTCCCAAGATCATGTGTTGTAGTGTGTTTTCGTCAATTTCGACTCGAATGTAGATCTTGAACTTTTCCAAGGCGAGGAGCTTATTCACGTACACCAAAAACCTCAAATATCACCATTGGAAGAAATCTCCAGGTCAGTCAAATCGGGAGGTCTGGTTGGCCAATGCGAACCACCAAACCGCAAAATTGCACGCGCTGTTTTTTACAAAACAGAAAAAGAAAAATTGTAGATGGTAAAATTTAAAATTATATTTATCTTTTAAAAAGAATAAATCAAAGAAATTGTGTAGATGGAGCGCATTCATATAAGATTGGATAATGTGCAAGCTATTAGTATGAGGATTGCGGGTTCGATTTCCCGCTGCTGCCGCTGACAACCAAAGAGAATTCGAATATTGTGTTTATTACAAGAACATAAAAAACCCTTTGCATTTTAGGTGACGATACACGTCAACATTGTGTTACAATTTCAATGCACAGATATTTTGACAAAATTAGCACCCAATTTCATTCAGACAAACAAAAAAGAAAACAAATCGAAAACAGAAAAGTAATTTTCTTAAGTGAACTTTAATGCTCCAGCACATACAAAAGCAAGTTTTCCAAATTACAACGACCTTGTTTAGAAGCTCAAAAGATCCAATTTCTTGCATGATGCTCAAACGAAATGGATAGGAAGCATAGAATTTTTATAAATTCTTTTGTTAACTTTTATTTCTTTAACATTGCAACAGCCATCGTTATCCATACTTATTTGCAACGTCTTACACTCGTAGATAATTGTGTCTGCATCTTTGTACCTTAATAAGTCAAAAGTAGCTGTGTTAGATGCTGATAATTTTCTTGAAATTTTTCTTTTTTTTTCTACGCTGCAAGCTGATGGCAAAGTTATGATAATACTCGTATCTTTTTTCCTGCCAGATTTAGTTTGTACATACCTATTTTAGAGATTTCGTTTTCTTAAAAAGTAAAATAGAAAATTTTAAATTTTGTTTGTGTAATATTTTGAAGGAAGAAAGATTTACTTGTTTTTTTTCCTGGCCTTTATTTTAAAGAAATGAAAATGTTCAAAAACTACTACCAGCAGCAAACTCCGCCCAGTTTACCTCTTATAACAAAGTAATCTGTAAGTAGTTGTCTGTTGTTATAATATTAAAAACTTATTAGTTTATCTGGAAAATTAAAAGGAAATGCAACAGCTTATTTTGGCGCTGCTGTAAGTGGATGTAAGCAAAAAGAGTTTTATGTTTTATGCATTTGTTTTCGTCCTCTTTCCAGTTAGTTAATAATGCATTTTGTTATAAGAACTTAAATTCAAAAAAAGTTTGCTGTTACAAAATATTTTGTTTTCGTAAAAGTCTTAAAGTGTAGTGAAAGATAAGTTTCTTTTTAATTTAGATAATGTCTGTAACACTGCAAAGTAGGCAATAAGTTTTAAGAACTTAACAATGCCTTACAGTATGCAAATTTTTTTCCGTAATCATATTTAAAAAAATAATGAAAGTCAGCCATATTCACATTTATGGAATTTTTAAGTTTTTATTTTAACGTAAAATAGAATGTAACTGAAATATTTAAGAATTTAAGGGATTGACATGATTTTTTTTCTTGATGAAGGGACTCATTTTGCTTACAAAAAAAATGATGAATTATATAAAGCACTTCCCACCTTTTCCGCTAAATTTGAACAAACCCACGTAAATATAATTTGCTTTACATATTAAACATAAATCATCCTTAAATATTGTGCTCATTTATTTTTCTCTTTAGTCATTGTAATTAATTTTTTGTATGTCGTTTTCTCTCAAATAAAATAAAATTACATGTCACAGATGACAATCAACATTATTATCATCGTTATCTTTCTTTCAGTCTAACAACATATGCCTGGCTGATCTAACGGCCTGGAAATGTAAATCATTATAAACTTTACCCCAAAGACATTCTATTAATTTGTGTGTGTGTGTGTGTGTGTTAGAAAGTGTGTTATAGACATCGTTACAACTTAAAACAGCCTGTAATTTGTTTAACATTTTACATTCTTGTTTAAGCAGCCACGTACTTTTCCGTTTATCCGCATTTCTTGACAACGTTAATGATTTGCTTGCTGACACAGCAAAACAAAAATAAAAATACAATTGTTATTAAAAAAATAAAACATAAAAAAACACAGAAGCAAAGTTAAAAAAGTAATTAAGGACTTTGAAAACTTTTATCTATAAAAAAAAAACAGCAACAATTTGTAATGAAAAGCAAAATGTTATGAAAAATTATTATTACAAGAATAGAAGTGAATAAATTAAATACTTATGTGGACGCAACTTAAATTATTTAGATTTTTTGTGTATCAGTGTTCCAGTAGTTCAAATCTGTACGTTTTTTTACAATGTTCTCATGGCATTTCGGTGCTGTACGCACCCTTATTAGAAATTTATGAAGATTTTATGATGCACATGCATGTTAATTTCTAGCGATTTTGAGTTATTGATGCCAAATTGCTTTATTTTAAAGGCATTTTACAAAGACACGCCATGGTCTTAGAGATTCATTACATCATTCTGATAAAGATTTTTAGACGCAAGATAAAAATAATAGAGCATGTGGTCAGCTTGTGACAAATAATGAAAGCCTGCTAATAAAACATGTTAAATTAGCTTTTATTGAAGCATATTTTTAAACGACAACGAGCTAGCCAGCTTGCTGCAAATTTCACTGTCCGATAGTACATGTCAAACTTCAACATAATGATATAAAACTAACAGACCAACCTAAATTAGCGAGTCAAGCGTAGCGTTTTCCAGCTGAGAAGAGTGTTAACTTATCTTATATTTAATAAAAACCGCAAAATATTAATTGAAATCGAGACAAAACCGCTGCCGCTAAAACTGGCTAAATTGACACTACTTTGTGTCAATAACAAAAGGAAACAAGAAAAAAAACACGTTTTTTAACAGCCAACTTCACTACGCGCTGCCAAAATAGGATTTTCCAATTGCAAAGCGTTGACACCGCGCTATATGAGTTTTTTTCATACACTTGTATGAGCATGAGAATTTTTGACAGACAGAAAACCCTTGACGCGCTGATTTAGGTTGGTCAGTAAAACTACTGCTTTAGGGAGTAAAACTGCGTCCTCAGTTTTTCATTTTATAATTCGGTTACATTTTATAAATACTTCTTAAAGTTTTATAGGACTAAATTTTTAAACAACTCCGTTTTTAGTTAACATTGGTGTCGTGTCGCTTGAAAGAGAAAATTCAGTACTATTTACGCAATTATGTTTTTTCCCACCCCTAGGCAAAAAAGGATGCCGATAATCAAAGACTCATCCCTTAAATCTTTTAAGCAAAATACTTATACAAATCAGAAATTACAATTTTATTCATTTTTTGCTTCCGATAAATTGGAGTCTTTGGTTTACGTGGCTGCCCACTACACGTAGGCATTCAAGTAGAATCTATATGATTCCTTTTTGAAATAAGGAGTCTTTACTACTTCATTTTTTTCGTCAAAGGAATTGTTAGGCTGTAGTTAAATCGGACTTTACCACCTTTTTTTTTAATTTAAGAAAATTTTTACTTTTAATAAATTTAAATTATTTAGTTATTAAACCTATTATTCGAGACAGGTCTCGATATCTTTTTGAATTTAAATTATTTTTTTGTTAAGAAAGTAATATTGGAATCACTTTTTTTTTTTAAATAATCACCCTTATTCCAGTTGGCGTTATGTCAACACAACACCAAAAAATTGGGGCGTTTTCGAAAACGACTGACTACTAGTGACAGGCTCATGTCATTTTCGAGACCTTAGAGAACAGAAATAGACTACCAGTAGCACAAAATTGTTTTCGATAGCGAGTAGACAATCTCCAATTTTTTGGTATTGTGTTAAAGTGATGTCGATGTCGCCCACTGGAATAAGGGGGTATAATAAAAAAGAAATCCATTTGAAATGTTAATTTAATTTTGTAATCATAAATAAAATTTCATCATTTCTTGCAGCACTCACTGCCTTCTTAAATGTCAATATCGTTGACATCTAATATTTGAAATTAAGACTGTTATATAGGCTTAAGGAGCACAATTTTTAAGAAATAAATTTCAATATTGTATTCTTTTGCAAGCTTAAATCGTAAATTAATTACAGCTTATAAAAAAAAACGGTCTTTACTTAAGCTCATCATTATCTAATTTTATACATAACATATGTGCAAGAATCATTAAATTATACTTTCGTATACAAAGAAAACTATTTATTTCCTGTAAACAAGGTATCACAATGAGTAAATAGTTTTTGAAGATTTTCCTGCAATAGATATAAAATGTATTCAATTACAGAAAAATTATGATTTTTTAATCTTTTTCATTTTCCTGATGTACTTAGTAGTTTTTAAGATACAGTAGTTCCCGCTTACGGGCGCCAAGCTTAAGTGATTTCTCCGCTTTAATGCGCAAACAATTGCGTGCAACAAAAATATTCGTATATATTCTATTACAATATTTTCTCTTAAATGCGCGCCGCTTAAAAACCTTCCCCGCTTTAATGAATCATTTTATAGAGACAAAATTATACATAGATGAGAAAATCATTCAGTTAAGTGCGTTAAAAAATAAAACTAAAATGTGACAACAATAAAATAAGAAAGAAAAAATCTATGTTGATTAATAAGGATAGATAAATATGTTTATGTATTAGAAACGATGTTCATTTGTGGTGCTTTGTATTACTGTCAAAATCCGAATAAAAAAATATAAACAACATCTTTATATATAGAGTTTGACAGTTATACATAGCAAATATTTGATCTACATATGCATAGACCTTATTAATTAAGGAAAAAAGTAAAATTTCATTGTGTCGTATATATGGTTGTTCCAAATCATCCATAAATACAATTACCAGAGGTTTTTTTTAATGCAATTTAACACGTGCACTTAAACGGGGACTACTGTAATTAGCAAAAATATTTAGCAACAAATCAAATGTTGCCATGTATTTATACGTAATTCAAACTAAACAAATTTATTAAGTATTCAAAAAGACACAATCTTTTATTTATCATTTTTAGACCAGCTTGCTAAAACCTTAAGATAAGATGTACTATAAAATGATGATGCCTAATACATGAAGCTTAGCATACATATGACTATTTCTCTGTTCATAATCAAATTTTATGATTACGAAACATGATTAATACATTATAATGCAGAACTTTCTATGGATTATAATTTAAGTTTTTTGTAAATATTAAATCTGATACAGATTCATTCACTTTATCTACATTTTTGCTGTCCATTTGAAACTAATTGATATTACATATAATACATAAGATTATTTTTACATTCATGCTTAATGGCTAATAATTTTAAAATACAAAAATACACTCACACACATATAAATAAATTTGTGTTTGTTTTTAAATCAATTATATTTACAAAAATAACAAATTATTATGCCAACAAGTGCATACATTTTAATTGCATATTTTTCTGCATTTTAACTACATATTCTTTGCATTTTACTTTATTTGTATGTATATTTTAATAAATAAATAACCATCAAACATATGTAAATACGTGTATTAGGGATAAAAAAAAATTCAGGAATGAGGGGACTTTTTTGAACGCCCTCGAAAAATTTGCACAATTTTTCTTCATGGATATCTATGTACTATATATTATGGAGCCCTCGTAGACTAGTGGAAAGCGTACTAGGCTATTAGTGTAAGGGTCGCAGATTCGACTCCTGCCTAGAGTCTGAGTGTGTTTTTGCGGACAAGCCGAATTGGCCTCGCGGTTAGTGTTTGCCTTTAAAAAAATATGTGCTTTTTGATATTTACAATTTCTTTTTTATAGTTATCTCCCTAATGTAAATACGTTTAAGTACATTTTATTTAAAACTAATTACAATTTAATTTTAATTTAATGCTACTCGTATTAAATCAATTTATTATATTTATATAGTTTTAATTAGTTTTGTCAGCAAACGTTCAAGTTTATTTAAAAGGAAAGGGCAAAAGGAAACGCTTTGTTTTTCGATTATTAAACAATCTTGGGCAATCAATCAATCTTTTAGGATATAGAGACCTTATATTTTAAGGACTGATTTTATTAAACTATTATTTGCCCAAAGCTGTAATAACATGAGAGCACGAAATGGTTTAATATCATCGATTCTAATTTTTGATATTTTTAAAATAGTTTTTTTCATCTTCAATAATACAAAATAAACTAAATTACCTCTTCCTTTTATTGTTACGAATATAACACAAACTTACGCTGCATGCTAATGCAGTTGCAGCTGCCCATATATATGAGATTTTTTTTTAATCCTTTCAGTTGGAAATACAATTTCGATTAAAAGAGTATTGAAAAATAACTTTCTGTACTTAAAACTATAAAATTGTATACTTCATTACTTTTAATACATCCTCAAACACTACATTAACTCCTTTGTCTATAATGCTAAAACAAATTCAGAAACATACAAAATTATCATACCCACCTGAAAATTACTTTAAAACATAAAAATATATGGAAGTACAAAATATGCTCAAGAACTAGCATAAGTTTATAAAACAGACGTCTTCACTATAAGTCCTGGTATACAACCGGTCACACATAAAGCTTTTTATAACAGGTATTAAAAATATTTCTTTTTTGTCGACTTTCTTATGTTAATGTGTAAGTTAAGTGTATATAAGCTTCAAATATGTCAGCAAGTGTTAGTAATTGTGTGCTTTCATCTTACTGCAAATGTATACGTGCATATATAACTAAATATGTATGTTTGTGTGTTAATTGTTTCAATATAATCATATTAAATTTACACTTTTAGGACTTAAAACTGGGAGTTATTTTTTTTAACAAAGAACAAAACACAAACATGAAAATAATATTTTTATACTCAGAAAGTACATAAGATGAAAAACAAAAACTTAAAAGTCTATCAAATATAAAATACATTTAATGTACTTGCACACACATACACACGTTCAGTATATATAATTGTAGCTTTTTCTGCAAGTTTTTGTTAGTAGCAAAATAGGTGCAACGGAGTCTGTGCAGTAGAGCAGCATGATCATGAAGATGATTTCTTTTGACAAAATAATAAAATAATAACACTTTGAGCACATTTGCAGCACAATATGACAGACACACACACACACACCCACACATACACGTACGCATGCACACATACACACACGCCGAAGCATATTTGGGGTATTCACACTGTAGTCATAAGTCATATGTCATAAAATAATAGCACACCAAAATATGACAAGTGTGAACGACCCCGTCATAATTTAGTGTGCTATGTCATAATTGTGCCAGCTGATACAAAAAAAAACATTTAAAAATACAATTTCATATCAAAATGCCGAAATCAAGTGAAAAAAGTAAAATAATAGCTGGTTTGTGCGAAAATTACATGTTAAACGTGATAATGGCTACCTCAAGTAAATATGAACAAAAAAAAATTCATGTATGTATGTATTCAAATTTAAATGCACCCTCTTCTAGGTGATGAAGAGGAGGAAGAACAAACTAATGAGCCGAAATATTTTTTCTTACGGCGGCAAGTAGAAAAACATCCATAAGCTGCCAGGCAGATAGCTTACACAAACGCATAATTTTCATTCAAGGCGAATTAATTATAAGGTGGTTGCAGTGGTGAATTCACGTGAATTTATACATTACCTGCCCTTTCAAATTTGTTAAATATTTTCCGGCGCCATTTTAATGTAATTTTTTATGCATGGAGAATTTTGACAGCGTATATAATGAATTCACCGTTTACACAAACAAAATGCCTGTTGTTTGCTTTGTTGTTGATTTATTGTAGTCGTAATAAATTTGCCTTTTGCACGAAAATTACATTAAAATGGCGCCGGAAAATATCATGGTGTAATAATATCAGGTGTGCGCAACAAGGAATATGGTTTTTTGTAGGGTTGTGTTTTGACCGTTAAATAATCTGCAAAAAAAATGGTAAGTTTCACGGTCTTGTCAAAAGTTGTTTACATTTTTGGCCGCCATTATGAATATTTTTGTTTACGTTATGCTTTTTGTTTTTGCATAACCACTAAATACATACAAACCACATTTTGTTATGTTTTGTATACAGCTTTTTTTGACAATATTGTGATAATTTTACACAAACAAAATGCATGTTGTTTTTTATTGTTGTTTGATAAGAGCACCTTATATTATTACACCATGGAAAATATGTAACAAATTTGACAGGACAGTTAATGTATAAATTCACGTGAATTCGCCACTGCAACCACCTTATAATTAATTCGCCTCCTGGTAATGAATTTGCCTTGTTTTCATTTTGTGTTATTTGTACCGGCGGCTTGTTAATATTATTGCCGGCTCGAATAAGGAGTTACAGCTGCTCGACTAAGATTTCTACTGTTATTTTATGACAAACCAAAAACATACCTTAAAAAGTCTTATTATTTTATGACTTTTTTGCTTGAAGCACAACAACAACTTTTTTAAACCATTGTAAAATAATAAGACATTATGACAATATGACTGATATGACGACAGTGTGAACACCCCAATTGTATTTGTAGTGAAATCAATTTTGGCAAGGTGAAAATTTGTCTATTACAGAAGTACTCAAGGTTTTAGCGATTACTAGCTTTATCTTGTTTCATAATATTCTCTTATTTTTTCAACCTTTTTTTAATAATTATAAAAGATTTCTCCAAGCTTTAGGTCAATTTATATAAAAAATGTGTATTATTTATTTTTTAATTTTTTTATTTAAGGCGCTGTATTCGAAGCTTTACTCGGTTTCTTCAAATTGATACTAGTTTTCGAGATATGTACGATATGTGTTGACATAACTACGATTTTCATACAAAAGCAACACTTGTGTTTGTGTTGCTACTGTTGCGCGGAGATTGCAATTTTTTAATATTAAGTACCATATCTTATTTGTGAGTAAAACTAAATATTGTAGATCGATTTCAATTACATATGACTCATTTTATTTGGAACATATTCACATGCTAAATGATAATAGAAAAAGAATGGAATTTTTGTTGTTTTGAAAAATTTCTATGATATAATTTTTATGAAAAAATACATATTCAAAATTAGTTTTTGTTTTTGTTTCCGATAAACAGTGACAGGGTGTATTTTATTGTTTGTTTCTTTTTATAAATATGAAATAGACCAAGCACTAGTTTGATATAAGGCTTTAATTTGTTATGACATCGATATTTCAATATTTCATTTTTGACTTCATTAAATAACCTGCAGTCACTAATTTTATAAATGAATAAACATTAAAAAAATAAGCTGCAGTCGCTGCAGTCGCTGCAGCAGAGCATTTTTAAAATTAAAAAAATAACTGATTCATATTGAAATTTATCTATAGGTCATTTTTATGACAAGAAAACTATAGCCATAAGTTTATTTTGAGTTATTCATATTTAATTTTAGAATTATTTTAAAGATGGAATCAATATTAATGGCATTGAAAATTTATAAAATTACTTTTGAAATTACACTACAAAACACAAAAAACAATTTTATAAAAGTTAGTACAGCTTGTGTATTCAATTCGATTAATATGTTTGCTTCAACCATTTTATTTAAAATTTTCCAATTAATACAGATCCTAATGTTTATACTTTCTTTTTCTCTTTCAGGTATGTTGTGGTCCATTTTTTTAAATCAACCCAAAAAGTGAGTAGATTTTGCTAAACTTAGTTTTCTTTTAAATTAAGTGTTTTTTTTTTCATTTCATTGCAATTACCACACAACATTATTCATATTTCAATTAAATATAGTGTGAAGAATTATTTTCATAGTTCTTGAGCTTCTTTCATTCGATTTATTCTACCGTATATTTCATATTATTACCTGTTCATTTCATGCTGTTAAACACCAAAGGAAATTCATTAAAATCGTGAAACATAATTGTAATCACATGAGTGCACTCAAGTAAACATATTCCTGCATTAACCATACATACATAAATATGTATAACAATACAATCTAAGTAATGCACACGTTAAGAACTGGCAACTACATAAATTATAATTTTAAATAAAAGTGTTCTATTTAAATAAACCAAATTAAAAATGTACAGACAGGTACGAGTATAATTTAGTTATTTCCATAAGCACATTTTGCTAAAATCTCATCCGTCCTTATCAGTATTTTTTTTTAATTCTTAAACATAAAAATTCAGTGCACATTTTAAACACAGAAGCATGTACAACAGGATACATATGTGCATATACATATTTGCACATAATATTTGCCTTTTTCTTGTATTCGTACACAATTTCCATTCGTTAAATACGTTTCCTGATCATAATTGTGCACCACTAAAAATTTAGATTTTTTTTTAACTTTTATCCATTCAAACAAGCATGTGGTGTAGAACGATGGTGTGAGACTGTATGTGACAATTTACACACCATACTGCTTAATACTGTAGATTGTTAGCCTTTTAAAAGAGTAAACTTTAATTCGTACATTTTTTATACATTGAAAAGTGTTATTTTTCTTTATGCATCATGTGTGTCATACATTTGTACTCCACTGCAGCTTTCACAGCATTAAGTATTATATGTAAAAACAAAAAAACGTAAATACGTACGAACATACTTGTTGTGAAGTAACCTCTTCTGTTTCTACTACTACTACTGTTTCTTTCACCTTTTTCCAGAGCTTTTATCATTTTCCTCCTTTTCATTTATTTGTCTAAAACAAAAGCCTTATTTTTATTATTTACCTTTTTTTTTTGTTAACACATCTATTCGTATATGCAACCAACACTTTTAATACATTAAAATTGTTAAATATATGTATGAGTAGGATTTACATTAGAGGACATAATTATAGGGCTGTTTTATAGATATTAAAAGGAAGTTTTATAACAGTTGCATTGAAGGATGAAGTTCAATTTAGAAATTGCAGTATCAATTGTGACCCATTTAATTATTTCAAAATTTAAAATATTTCACAAATTGCCTACTCAAATTATATTTAATCTCTACAACATACTTCCTTTATAAAAAAGATTTATGTATTTTCATATGAATTTTGACAAACAGACAAACGCCAGCACAAATGATCAGCTGTTGAGTCGCATGCCTAACCATATTTATTTCTTTTATTGTGTGTGTACCTTTATCAAGCATTTTAAAACTCTGATTGTAGTTGTTGTTAACAGAAGGAGGAAACGGAAAAGATTAACGTGCATATAGTTGCACACAATACTTGTGGTTGAAGCTTTAAGCAAGTGGTGCGTGCATACATATGAATGTGTAGATAAAGTTCATGTATAAAGTGTGTTTGCCTCTTTAAGTAGATTTGCGCAAATGTAGTGGTAAATGGTTTTATGGGTTTTCTATTAAAGTTTTTGTGCACTCATTCTTTAAAGTTTTAATGCCGCTAAACTTTTCTTTTTTGCACACAATAAAGTTGGAATTAAATTAAAATTAAATAAATAGGTTTATTTTCGCCAGGATGCCTTTATAAAGTCTATGATGCATGAAACACAATGTTTAGAAATAAATGTATTAAGTTAAATTGAGAAAAATCAATTAAGAATTAAAAATATCATTCATTGATTTAATAAAATTGTTGAAATTTACAAACATCTAATAACAATTAAAATAAAAATCATGATAAAGCACACGTAATTCTTTTCTTTGCTTATAATTACGTCTCTAATTATTTAGTAATTGTTATTCTTTTGAAATGTTGCAATCAAGAAGAATCTATTTATTTCTTGCTTCCTTTGTTATATTTCTATGATAAGCAATTATATAAATTAAGGAAAATTTTCTTAAGAGAACAATAATTAAAAACAATGCTATTTCGCATTTAGTTCCTTTGGAATTGTTCCCTTCTGTGTTCGCCTTTCATTCGTGATAAGGGCGAAAAACAACAAAAAAGGGTCTCTTCTCTAACAAATAGCTGTCGCTGATTTCTTTCTTATGTTGTTTGGTTGCAACAAGGATTTTCACTTGAAACAATTGAAACAATATGAAAGAGGAAAATGCATATTTGCACGGTTTTCATAGCATTAACCAGACAATGTTGTTACCGATTTACTATATTTTCTCATTAAACAATAATTACAAATTCTTTAGAGTTTGCAATAAATTTCATATTTCTTTAATTTATCTGCCTGGATAAACATTAAAATATAAATTTATATTTTCTCTTCATCATTTTGAAATGGGTTCTATCTTTCACTTGCCATCGTTTTCAATGTAAATGTAGCAAAAGGATAATGATCACAATTCCGCTATTATTATTTGTTTTGCAGAATAAGAAACAAAACCACCACCATTGAAAAAGAGAATAGTCCAAATTTTCTAACTAAACAAAACAAAAAAGTAGGAAAAACACAATCGACACACGTTTACTATCTTTCGTAAAATTACATTTAAAACAAAAACAAGTTAACAAATTTCCTTTTTGTTTTAAAAGTAATTATATGAAAGAAAGAATTCGTTCAATAACGTGGGTCAGACAGCAATAGTTTTATCCATAAAACCATAAAACTTAGTGTACAACCATTCAATGAGTTTTACATTTAATTTTATATTTTTTTACAAATTCATACATTATTTTAAATTTTTAGTGCAAACGATCTTGTGAATTTGAATATAAAAGCTAATTTGTTCAAAAAAAAACCTTAGTTTAAACTAACAAGGTTTTAATTAAAATTCTATTGGGTATTATTTATTATTTTACATTATTCTATCTAAATTTACTATATTAAACTGGAAGCAATGAATGACAATTATGTTCATATATTTAAAACAACTGAAAATGTTTTGTAAATTTAAATTGAAAATGACAGGATAACTCGAAGGCAAACGCGTTAGTTTTACTTTAAAGGCTACTAAAAACACATTTATGAAAACACGTCCTAAGGTTTGCCATTTATGCAGGTGACAGTTCAATTATTTACATGTGTAAATTTAGTGGGCATATGAGTAGGAGAGCTTATAATAACTCAATATAGCAATAAATACACACAAATAATCTCATTATTTTTCAATATGAGTGTACAGTTCTTTCACTAGTATGCAATAGATTCTTCAGACACGTTATAGAAACTTACAAAAATTATATCACAGGGATGCGTGAGGGGAAGCAATTCAAATTTTAAATCGCTGCTTTTGATAAATAAAGGGTATTTTTTAAGCCCGATAGAACTTTAAATTAAAATAAAATACAGATAAACTGTGTTTACTGGTATGAATTTCTTAATTCGAAAGGTAGTTAATATTTGAATGTGGCTTCGGCCATGTGCCGCCCTCATTATATTGCAAATTTTCAATAAAAAGGGCAAACAATTTGGCACTTTTTTCTAGAGAAGAAAACGCCATTAGATCGCACGATCTTGATAGCCGACTAAAAAAATTACATGAAATTTAAATTTCTTTTTGTATTTTCAATATTACAACAATTTATAAGCATCGGTCTAACGTAAATCTCTTCATTGTCACTAATTCCAAGTTCTATCGGGCTTAAAAAACACACTATCGTACAAAATATCCGGTGATTATCAAATCTGTTTTCGCAAGAAAACTTTTAGAAAAAAATAAAGAAATAAAAACAAACGATACAATTCGATTGGTCAATTATACAAAATGCAATTCTTATATTTTTTTTACTAATTTCATTACTATATGTGTCTTTTTATTTAACTAAGTGCAAGTAGTTTACAAATAGAAATACCAATAGAATTATATTTCTAAACTATAAGATTAAATAAAAATTAAATCGTAAGCCCTGTGCTGTAAAGCGACCAATTTTAAATAGCCTGTTTGCTAGGAACGAATTCTAGAACCAAGCCGAGATAATTCTTTTTCATAGTTTATCGATTATTTTTTTTAATTTCAAACGTTGAAATTAATTTTTTCGAACATATCGAACTTATTTCAATGAATTATATTGCAAAAATTTACAATTCCACTCCCAATCGCATTTTCGAAGTAATTTCAATCAAATTATCCTTGAAAATTTTTAAAATATGACATGTAAGTATTGAAAAGCCATATAGTGGCACAAAATACGAATTAAATTGAAATTATCGAAGATGCGCTGTCCTGATGACCAATTTTTCAATGAGTTTATCTAAAAAATTAATTAAAATATTTTATTTAATGCTGCAGCAGTCATTGTTGTTTCATTTTAAAGAGAATCTATAAGTATATATGGATAAATATTTTAAGGTTATATCTCAATTGGCTCAGATAAGATTTAAGAATACCGGCCAGTAACAGGGGTGCGCTAACCTGATGACGCGCAGTGTAAATCTTTCCAAAATCAGTTCAGTATTACGGCCGTAAAAGGGATCTAAAAAAACGTGTTTGCCAATTAATAATATAGATTTTTGGACAAGATGAAAAATATAAGGTTTTCGTATTCATTTCACATAAAAAATCGGGCTACTCTATGAGAATTCCTAAAACATTTTGCGGGGTCTATCGATCACCGTTCGTGGGCTAGAGTGTGTGTAAAAATGGTAATTTTTTTTAATTTATTGCATTTTCCAAGACAGCAAATTATTATATACCGAATTTAAGAATGCCCTGAACTTGACTAAGCGTATTAATAACAACAAGACATTCCATAAAATTCATGATATTTTAAGGGGTTTCAACGGAAGTAATATCCACTTACTTTATTTACATGGAGGTGAAAAAAGTTCATGTCAAATTAAAGTTTTTACTGACGATCAATTCATTAGTTTATCTAATAATCCTGCATGCATCATTACTGATATGAGAAAAAAATGTCAATGCAATGAATGAAAAAGGCCATTCATGTGCATTGTGACCCATAGAATCTTTCACGAATGGTAATAAAATTGCACAATCTCCGAACATCTTAAATATTTATTAAACTAACTGTTGGCAGAAGAACAAACTAAAATCAAACTAGAAAAGAAGTGGCATGTTTTAATAAATAAATAAAAAAAAATACGTTCTTTGCTTAACCGACATCTCCACCAACAAAAAGTTCACCCAGTACACATTTCATTCACCAGGCTGTCACGTATTTACAAGAAAGTGGCAAAGATAGACGGATAAGGTATTCTGCTGTTGCTGCCATAATCAGCATTACGCTTCATTTGTTAAACGACAATAAATGCAAACAGTTGAATGAAAGGACATTTCTTGGTCCATTCATTTACCACCAGAATGTAATTAAACTGTACCCATGTGTATGTGTATCTCTTTATGTGATTTAAATACACATTCAAATAAAATATTCGGTCATGTTTGTGCGTGTTGGAAATCATACAATAAGTATTAAAGGAAATAAACCATACACATGATATTTTGCATGAATAAATATTGAAGTTTTGCACCACTGGCTTAAACTGCATATAAGGACATTTGTAGTACACACAAACTGTCACTCATGCTAACAAATAAATAACTAGATATTCATGTATGTATGTACATACATGCATGTACATAACATGCTTGGCAACGTATTTCAAGTGCTGATGATGATGATGATGATGAAAACAACGTAGACGATATGATAATGGTGATTAAATGTACTTTACAAACGAGTGATTTTTATGCTTTAAACTCTAACTAAATGACTGACCGAGCTTATAAGCGAAAAATCAAGGGTTTGCTCGACAATATCAATACAATAAATTTAGTTGGCTTTATTGCTGGTTTTTATTGCTACTCCAGTCAATCAAATGTACATTTTAGAAAGATTTAAAAGTAATGTGAATTCAGCGGGAAAATATAATACATAAAACTTTCACTTTATGCTACAATTTCTTATAGTTTTCTCAGTTTTCCCACTATTGTGCTACAAAAGCATAATGTCAAATTCATTTTAGTTTGCATGACTTTTGTTTAAGATGTTAAACAATGATTACAACATCATTGTTTACAATGACAACAAACTTTTATAGGAGTACGTCATTTGCAAACAATAGTTTCAATTTGTGTTTTAGGCTTAAACGCAGTGTGTGATACAATTAAAATTACTAGTTGTGAGTTCCCATTATGGTGAAACTAATATTCTCCAACTTGTTTTTTTATTTGTTTGCTAGAAATTTAAATGGGTTTTATATTATGTGGAGATATTTTCATTTCACTCTTAAGTGCAGGAAACGAAAGAAAATAGTAGTTGTTTTCGAAATAATAAATAATAATTTTTAAAGAATTTCAAAAACTTTTGTTTGTTGAGGGTTTTGAAAATTTTTTAAAATCTTTGAAAGAAGATATCCTGACAATCTCGATTAATAAATTTAAAAAAATGTTTAAAGAATTTTATTAATTGACTTTTTTTTAAATCTCTGAATAATATTAGTTACTTTTTAACCGATATTTTTTCGATAAAAATAATAGTTAAAATTTTACTCTCAAGTTTGCCACCAAAGATAAAAGCTAACATTTTAGTTTTCTTTATTCGATCAAGAAAAATAATCTAACTATAGTATATTGACAGAAAAAAAAACGTAAAATTTTAACTTCTAATTTTGACTGAAAAATATCGTTAAAAAAATAACTGCATATTAGCCTAATTCACAATCTTATACAAATGATCTTGCATCGTAGCATTTGCAAAGTAGTGCAGCATATTTTTACTCTACACTAACAAAATACAAAGACTTGCTACTCTTGTATAAATAAGCAACACCTAAAGGTAGTAGTATATATTTGCACATATGCAACACTTAATTGCAAACCAGAATACCGAAATGTTCTCTTTCGTGCTCATTCATGCATGTGTATGTGTAAATGTAAATAAATAAAAATAATCTTTTTTCACAGATGAGTGTGAATTTCGTGTTTTCCAAAAAAACAGTATTCCAAAAGAAATCAACAAGCCCAATCACGATGGTTGGAAAATGTTTACAATTGCAAAAATATGCAATCTCAAATGCACAAGATTGTGAATAGGGCTATTAAAAATTATTGAATTTAAAAAATCATAACAGTTACGGTCCCTGATTAATTATACCAAGCTAATCTGGCAACATAATAACACTTGTCGTTCATAAATGCTTCTTTTTCGTAATCTTATGCATGGGAATTATTTTTGTATAACAATCTCTTTTTAAATATATTCCATTATTTTATTTAAATAGCTTTCTTGTTTTAATTTTATGCATTTTGAGGAACATTTTGACATGATTAAATTAGTATTTATTTGTGTTTGCATTATCTTGTTAATAAATTCATTATTTTCTCGACAGGAAAATTTATGCTAATTTTCTTTACGGTAAATTAATGTCTTTCAATAACACTGATGAGTTTGTGTAAAATTGTATTATCATTTTGTAATTATTCATTAGTGTCTTGCAAAGATATCAAATCTTAAATTTATAAAACCAGCTCAGTTATAACTTAAATAAAAAAATTATATGTGTCGACAGCAACAGCTACAATAGGTTCCAAGTATCCTATTTCTCAAGCTGGAACAAACCATAAAAACTTAAAAAACTTAATTGAAATCGGTTGGCCTGTTTCAGAAATTAGAGCAAACAAACAAAGGAATTAGTAATTTTGATCCATAATTCCCAAATTTACAACTTTTAGTTAACTAATGATGGCCGTTTAACCAATGTCATTTATATGAGAAGTCGTTAGTTAAACCACTGTTATTAGTTAACTAAAGACTGACGGCCTTATTCACAAACGATTAATAAAGTTATAGTAGGTTTAATGTTGGATATTTATATGGGAAACCCGGTTTTAATACACACATTAACTTTATTAAGCATTTGTGAATAAGACCATGAGAATATGGGCCTAAGACGTTTCATTTTCAATAGCCCGCCATTTTACCACCCAGTTGTCATGACTCAACCTGTGACTACTTGACAGATGAAAAGTGAAAACTACGCCATTGACAAATATGAAACGACGACGCATTGAAATTATTAAATTTTGAAATTGAAATTAAAAATTGTTAGATTGCGTAGTCGCCCAGCAATTGTGAAACTAGTGGAAAAATTTTAGCTGTTAAGACAAGTTAGTGATGTGAAAAATCGAATTCGTGCACCACGCACAAGAACAATTGATAATATTGCTATTGCAGCCCATACTGTTGAGGAAAGAAAACCCCGGTTTGTCCATATCTCGTCGATCTTTGGAATTGGTCACTCCACAAACGACATTACAGCGTATTTTGCATAAATACTTTAGTCTTAAAGCTTTCAAAGTTCAGTTAACACAAACACTCATGCCTACCGACAATCAACAACGTAGTTTCTTTGCTGATTGAATCCTTTAAGTTCATCAAAGCAATCCAGAATTCAATTATAAAATCGTTCTCAGTGATGAGGCTCATTTTTATCTTAGAGGCTAAAATAACAAAAAGAATTGTTGCATTTGGGGCTCGAAGAACCCAAGTGATTTGCACCTTCATCATCAACGCATTGAACCTTACATTTTCGAAAATAGGGCTGGAACAATTGTTACGCTGAATACTGATTAATGCTTTTGTATGGCCGGAATTGAAAGATATAGATGTGGACGACGTTTATAATTAACAAGACGGCGCTAAGTGCCACACAAGTGACGATACCATCGCTCTTTTGCGTGAAAAGTTGTCTGAGCATGTGGTTTCTAGAAGATTTTGCGATTTAACACTTTCAACTTTTTTTCTGTGAGGCTACGTCAAAGCTAAGGTCCACAATCAATTCAAGACCGCAAAGAAACAATTCGTTAAATTTCGTCCGTTGATGAGATACCCCTTCTCTTTTTAATTAAATAAACATCCGAATCAAAATTAAATCTGTTATTGGAAGAATCTATATTACGAAGGAGATTATTATTGTCGGCTGCAGGGGAAATATATTTTAAAAAAATGTGACCTCTCAGTGTTAAAAGAAAAAGTTATGCATTTTATTTCTCGACAAGGCAAACAATAGCTGAGTTAATTTGGCTGACTTCGTAAAAATTTTGTAAACAACTTCAAAACAAAGTTCAAATTAATTCAGTGCTACTTTGCAACGCAGCAAATCAAATGCATTAGTATTTTGGGAACATGTGACTTTGTTGCACTGCAAAGCAGCAGGTTTTATGAAGTCAGCCTTCCTTTCTTTCTTCTCTATTTGTCCCTTCAAAGCTTAAGAAAATGTTTAATTTGCATCAAACTGTATGCAAACAAGGGATGCATTCATAAATGCACTTAATATGTGCTACCTGCCTACAAACTACTGTAACAGTCAACTGAATGCTACTATAAATAATTACAGATTGTTTTAATAAAGAACGCTTTGACGAAAAATGTGTTGCTCTAAACTTGTACTATTGCCCAGTTATTGAATTTGCGAATGCCTTCTAATGTGAATATTTTTTCCTTTGAAATATTTCCCTCTCTACCGATATTCTGATCGTGAAAAATTCTCGCGAAAATGTTTCCCTTAATAAAAATGTTCACTTCATCTTTTGCTGGTGGCGAACTGAATAAATACATCATGTAATTTCAATATTTTCCTTCCCATTAAATATTAAAGTTTATAAATATTTGTTCTTAATAATGATTCCCTGCAACACATTTTTCCACAAAGTATGCAGTTTTTAGGTACACATGCCCAAGCGGTATACTAAAATTTTTAAATGCGGGTTTACAAACAAAATCATTCACTACACCTAGAATATTTAAAAACACAAGTTTATTTACAATTGAAAACATTTCACTTAAAACCAAAAATTTGCATGTCTTTATTATTAAACGGAAATTTGTTTAATTTTTAAGCTTCACAAGTTTTCTTCCCCTTTTTACATTCACTGTGAAAATTTCACGTGAACTTCATGATAGCAATTTTCACGTTTGGGGAATGCAAATTTTATGAGGACCACAAATTTCTCTTCTTATCCACGACAGGGGTGGCTGTTGCAATTTAACTTTTTCCCCTTATAAAATGCATTTGAAAAGTTTTCTTAAAATTTAAATTATAATTTAATGATTAAAATAAAAGCATTTTTACTATAATTAAAGCACTTATAAATTCTTGTTTAATGAATTTTTCTCATTTTTAATTTAAATTGCATAATTAATGTATAAAGTTAAATGAAATAAACGATTCCTTCAATGAAAAAAAAAGTTTTTTAATTGTAAAACTTTTTTTTAAATATAATATACATTTTATTCTGCTAGAAAACACACACTCTTTTATCTTGGCAATGTTAGGAGGAATAAATTAATTTACGCTTTAAGAGTAAAACAAAACAGACGTGGAATAAAATTATGTTTAACCACACTCATTAATTATTAAAAAGGTTAAAATTAGCAGGAAATGTTGGGAAAATTATAATGATTAAAATAAAGCATTTCCTATTTAAAAACAAATAAGACAGTATAACTAGTGGAGTCAGTGTTAGTTTTTCCCAGACAATTTAATGGCTAAAACATATTTGGCAAAAGATGAGAAAGAATATTTTGTAGAAAATTGGCAAAAAGGGTGTTTTTTTAAGCCCGATAGAACTTGAAATTGTAAAAAATAACACAAAAATTAAATTGTAATCAAATTTTTTTTTTATTCGAAAGATCAATACGTGACATTAACATTTGAAAATGATTTCGGGCATATGGGCACCGCGGCTGTTCTTGACGAAGCGCATTCTGGACGTCCAATTTTGGGCCACTTTTTCGAGCACTGCTGGCCGTATGTCACGAATAACACGAACAATGCTGGCCTCCAAGGCGTCAATTGTTGCTGGTTTATCAGCATAAACCAGGGACTTCACGTAGCCCCACAGGAAATAATCGAGAGGTGTCAAATCGCACGACCTTGGAGGCCAATTGACAGGTCCATTTCTCGAAATCAACTTATCGCCAAATTTTGATTTCAATAAGTCGATGGTTGCGTTCGCCGTATGGCACGTAGCGCCATCCTGTTGAAACCACATCTCCTCCGGATCAATGTCATCCATATTTTCAAACAAAAAATCATTGATCATGGTGCGGTAACGATCTCCATTGACCGTAACGCGAGCTCCGGCCTCATTTTTGAAGAAATAAGGTCCGATGATGCCACCAGCGTGAAAACCGCACCAAACGGTGCATTTTTCTGCATGTAATGGAGTCTGTAGGGTCTCTTGTGGATTGGTCTCACTCCATATGCGGCAATTTTGCTTATTAACAAACCCGTTAAGCCAAAAATGCGCCTCATCGCTGAACACAATTTTGCGATAAAACAACGGGTCAGTTGCCAAGTTGATTTTCAAAGTAAATTTGGATAATTTCGTAGCGTTGTTCAAGCGTGAGTCTGTCTATTCATGATGATTTGTCAGAGTATACTGAAACAAATAAAAAAAATGTTTCATCAAAATTTAATTTTTTGTGTTACTTTTTACAATTTAAAGTTCTATCTAGCTTAAAAAAACACCCTTTACTTGATATAAACAGGTTAAATTGCTTAAGTGCTGGCAGTTTATAACTTTCAAGGATATTATTTAGATATTATTTAGATATTTTTTTCTTTGCTCGTTCAAACTTAGAAGGTTGCGTTTATTTAAATTTCTTTAAAATTTTGGGCGTTGTAATTTCCGAGTTATGGAGTCTGCGAGAGCGAAAATATCTTATTTAAAATATTAAGGTATTTGTATTTTGTCCAAAAAATTATTGTTCGAGAGTTTGACTCAATCGACCGCATTCTAGAAATGAATATTAAACATTTTCTTACGATAAAAATCAAGAACAAAAAACATTCTAAATAAACAACTTAAAAGACTGCCTCATTTCTATGTAAAAGCAAATTGGACAAACATGCACACTTTGTTTATTTCTCAAGTAGAAGCTGATGCATGCATGTGTAGTATTAAGTGTGCTTGTGTTAGTAGCAACTTTAAACGCTTATAGCTTCACAAATATCGAAACGATTTAAATACAATTAAGATTGTTCATATCTATTTAAAAACCCCATTAATAACATATAAAATTATTCCAAAACCGGTTCAGTAATACGGCCGTAAAAGGGATATAAAAAAACGTGTTGGCTTATTAATAATACACAGAAAGAAAAACGACGTACTAAATACAAGTATTTTCTACTTACTTTGAGTACGAGTCGTACTCATAATTTACGATTGAAGCTATTGAATACTTCGAGAAGACACGTATCGGATGATCCGCATAGTGAAAGAAGCCGAGGACCAGCAGATTCCGCCAGTATGATTTCTATATCTAGATTCAGATCTACATCGAAAATATAGCTTTTTGAATAGTGATGTATCTGGACATCGAATTTATACTGCTAGAATTTACTGGTCCCATTGTTCTCCCATATATGCCAGTGACCTGATTAGTGTCTTCTCGAATTAATCATTAGATCCACTTAAAAGTTACGATCCTACTGGAATCTACTGGTCTTAGAAGGCTCCAACTGAAACCCGAGTGGAGTCTTCACGAAATACCACAAATACCAAATATTATTTTTTTTTCATTTAACATTGTTGGTGATAATTAAATATTTATATATATAATTGAGTGAAGCTAAATATGCCGATATAAAAATATTTTCTTGGGAATTTCTAAAAAGATTACAAATATAGAATGGAATAGCTTCAAAGCGTGACATCTCCCATCCCACCATCTCTTAGTTTGTCCAGAAATTACAAAATCCGTCAGAGTAACAGTAGTGATGCTTGCGAAAAATAAAATAATTATTTTTTTAAATTAGACCCGATTATGTTCTAGGAAGTTTTTAAATTGATTAGAAATCTATTAAAATATTTTTTAAAATTAAAGCGGGTTATTTTCCTGGGAATCTCTAAAGAGATTACAAATCTAGAATGGAATACTTCCAAAACGTGATATGTTCGATAACGTAATCTATTTTAATTTGCTCAGAAATTACATAAGTCCTCAGAAAGATCGATCGAAATCTGCTACCAATTTTGTGTAGAATACAAAAACATATTTGAAAATCGAAAAATTGTTTCCCGAATACAAAAACATATTTAGAAAACCAAACTTATTTGAAAGCACAATTGTATTTGAAAGCGAAAACGTATTTGTTATATATCTCCCAAAGATCTAATGGCGCAAGGGTTTCCCTCAAAACATATTTGACGCAACATATTTATCTTCACTCACTTAATATTTATAGAAGTTATTTTTTATAATTATTATTTTTTTTAATATTATTATACATTTATTCATGTCCATTTCATTTATTCATATTCATTTATCTTCATATCCTTTAATTTCGCTCACAGTTTGTAAAGCATTATATAAGTTCTTATATTTTCTATAATTTCAGCCATCCTGTCTGTAACACTAAACACAATCTACTATCACAGCTGCCATTTAAAGGTGCAAATATGAAGAATCTCCCCTGTTATAATCATAAAAGCAGTAAATATCTGAGGCTTTTTAAAACCTCCAAGTTCTATTTGATACAATTGCTACTCCTATCAATCACACATCTGCCATGCTCAAAAGCAAGTACATCTGCCAAGCTGCGCGAGGAATGTATGGAGCTTTCAGCCGAATCGCATTGCGAATGTATACCCATTCTATCGGACATACAAATCGAGTGTCCTGTTAATGATCCCAAGTTAACCATTAAAATAAGACCAGGTGACCATGTAATGATCGAGTGCTACAACATCAACTATAAAGACTATAAACTTTTACCCAATATGGCGATTGGTAACACTTCCCAGGTGCAGATACAAGGTTGCCCGCTGCCAGGGCATTTATCCATAGCCAGCATACCGCAGCAGCTGGGTGTAAAGCAATACACTTCCTTGCTGTTCGACAACAATAACGATCTGGGCACAAATATTACTCGAGAGCATTTAAGCGGTTTGCATGGCTTAAGACGTTTACGTTTTAGTTCTTCGCGTCTACTACACATGCCTGCGGATCTCTTTTTCGATGATTCTTTAAGAAATGTCACGTGGCTGGATTTACGTTCTAACAATGTAGACTTGCCCGTTGATATTTTTGCCAAGTTGGACAATTTAATCTTCATAGAATTGGGTTATAATCATCTAAAATCTTTACCCCAAGGAATTTTTCGCAATCAGCGTAAACTGCAAGTCTTGAATCTATGGAGCAACGAACTGCGCAATCTTTCAAAAAATCTATTTGAAGGCATTACTTCCCTGACGGATTTAGATTTAAGCAACAATGGTATTGAGCTTTTGCGACACGATGTCTTTGAACTTTTGACAAATCTAACCAACATTAGTTTGAATAGCAACCGTTTTCATTCACTGCCCGAAGGTTTATTTAAGAAAAATAAAAACTTATCACAAATTCGATTGACAAATAATCGGGTGCCCCTCAGAAGTTTGCCATCAGAATTTTTCGCCAATCTTCCCGAACTCAACGAAGTGCGATTAGCTTGCGATTTAGAGTCGGTACCCAGAAATTTGTTTAGCAATTCCTCAGCTATAACCACAATATCTATGGCTGGCAATAAACTTAGCAATTTGCCGGCGGAATTATTGGAAAGTCAAGAATATCTTACAGATTTGGATTTATCACGAAACTATCTTACCAACCTGCCAGAAGAGTTGTTTAGAAATACCAAGAGATTACTAATGTTGAAGTTGTCCTATAACCAATTGACTGAAATTCAAAGGTAAGCTAAAAAGTATACCTGCCGTGTTTTCTCGGTTATGATATACTTCCATTAATCGCTTTGTATCCTCTTGGCACTCTTTTGTTAATTTGATTTTGTGGATTCATTATATTAAAATATAAAAATGTGTTTTATTTTACAGAGAACTTTTCGCATCTTTAACGGACCTCAGAAAACTAGATCTAAGCAATAATAAGTTGAGTACCATTCATTTGAGCGCCTTTGCTAGTACCCAAAATATAGAGGAGATTAACCTTGAGAATAATCAACTGACCTTGAGTGAACCCTTCGGTGGTGTTATCGAAGGCATTCAGAATATGCTGGGATCACCATTTCAATATGTTAACCATTTACGGAAACTTAATTTGCGCAATAATTCCATTATGAGCATTTACCAAGATTGGAAATTCCAATTATTAGAATTGGAGGAATTGGATTTGAGTTATAATAACATCACCACCATGGACGACAGTGATCTACAGTTTCTGACCAGATACGATTTGAAATTAAACTTAACCCACAATCAGCTGAGACTGGTGAACTTGCAGTCTATTGATACATTGGAAATCGGTAACGAAAATAAGCGAATTATAATGGATTTGAATAGTAATCCCATACAGTGCGACTGTGTGCTATTGAATTTCGTACAGTATATAAGAGGTGAGAGGGCTCAACATGCTAGACAACATATCAGATTGGCCACCGACAATTTAGTGTGCAATCAGCCGGAGAATCTTAAAGGAAAGCCGATAAAATATATAAATCCTATGGATTTGCTGTGTCCCTTCGATCATGAAGATTCTAAGCCGAAACGTTGCCCACGTGGTTGTAAGTGTTGGGTGCGTTCGCTAGACAAAGTTTTGATGGTGAACTGTTCGAATGGCAATTTGACCAAAATACCTGCGTTGCCTAGAATCGAGCAATTCAATCTTATCGGTACCGAGTTGTATTTGGAGAACAACGAACTTATGAAATTGCCTTTGGCTAAGACTCCGGGCTATGCTGATGTCACGAAACTATTTTTGTCTAGTAACAATTTGACTGGCCTAGATAGCATACATTTGCCAGCTCAAATAACTGAGCTGGATATAAGAAATAATCATTTGGAATACTTAAACTTTAGTACCATTCATTTCCTGAACAATAGCATTAGTTTGAGTAAATTGTATCTCTCCGGTAATCCTTGGATGTGCGACTGTGAAGCCAAACCATTTTTAATATTTGCCCAGAATAAATTTAAATTAATACGTGATTTCTCCAAGATGAAATGTTCCAATTTCCTGGAACCAAAATATTTCAATGAGCTATCAGTAAATGACATCTGTTCCGATAATGAACTGTATATAGCTGTGAGTATAGTCATTTCATTGGTGGGTCTTCTAGTGGGCTCATTGGCGGCTCTGTACTATAAGTATCAAAAGGAAATTAAGATTTGGTTATATGCCCATAACATGTGCTTGTGGTTTGTTACCGAACGTGAATTGGACAAGGAGAAGAAATATGATGCCTTCATTTCATATTCGCACAAAGATGAAAAATTTATTGCCGATTATTTGGTGCCGCAACTAGAGAATGGTTCACCACCGTTTAAATTATGTGTTCATGTCAGGGACTGGATGGTAGGTGAATGCATACCAGATCAGATAGTTCGTTCCATAGATGATTCAAGAAGAACCATTGTTATATTGTCGCAAAACTTTATCGAATCAGTGTGGGCTAAAATGGAATTTAAAGCTGCTCATCAGGCTTCGCTTAATGAGGGTAGAATCAGAGTAATTGTTATTTTGTATGGCGATATTCAAGTGGAAAACTTAGATTCAGATCTTAAAGCTTATTTGAAAATGAACACATACTTGAAATGGGGCGATCCCTGGTTCTGGAGTAAATTGCGCTATGCTATGCCCCACTCTACACATGATCTTAAAGGCTTAGTGAAAACTGCTATTAAAGGCTCTACCGATGACAAACTAGAATTAATAAAGCCATCCCCAGTGACGCCCAATCTGACAACACCACCCGGTGAAACCACTAAGAATCCATTGGTGGCGCATCTTAACGGTGTGGGTGCTCCTCAGACGGCAGTTATGTTTGCCAATGGCAAAACTCCCACCTATTACACAAATGGTAAGACTACACAAAATTGTCATATTAATGGTGCTTTTATTATCAACACAAATGCCAAGCAGAGTGATGTATAGAATTGGGAGAAAGCGGAAATGTTTCAATTTGATGATGCATTATATCGATGAAACATTGATACGCTAAGAGGACACCACCAACAACAAACTCAAATCATTGATCTATAAATACAAACAATAAACTCAGTAAAAAAAATATAGAGAGAATATAACACACAAATATATCAGACTGAAGGGACTAATGTGCATTGTAAGAAACTTAATTTTATTAAGACAAAACTTTTGCAAAAGCACACGAAAACGTTTTATTCATGTTTGCAATAGCATGCATGTTATTCAAAAGACTTGATGACTTCAGGCAATTTAAAAGCTTTTACTAAAATTTAAACATTTTTTTGAACAGACTTTGTTAATTTAAATTTTGATATGACTAAATAAGTCTTTTAAGCACTTTTCAACTTCCAACTGGAAGCTGTTGAAATTTTGAAGAGACTTCCAATATTAATTTTGTTAAGTATTAACTTAATTAAAGATTTTCTTTCATGTTGAAACAGAACAGTCAGTACAATTACTTAGAAAACTTTTTGTAATTATGAAAGTTTTGAGAAAATTTTTAACATTTTTATTCATAATTGGCATCTAATTAATTTTTGCAAGCTTTTGTACAAAACAATAATTATTTTGTTCGTTTAAATCTCTTTGCACTTTAAGATATATTTAACCTGACTAAACAGGGAATTGTTAAATAACAATTTTCTGTTGCTTTTAATAAGTTGTTTTAATTTTTTTATAAAAACTCGCTAAACTTCAAAGCTCAAATATAAGTTCTTAGTTTGTAAGTTTTAATTAAGCATTCATAATTAAAGATTTTGATTTATTGTTATTTTAACTTCAACACATTGATTGCTAACAATGAAAAAATAAAAATAATAATATTAATTCCAGTTTACAAAGGATTAAAAAAAAACATTTTTGAATCTCATTCAAAACTCGAAAGATTCAAATTTATAGATCATCATTAACAAATATTAAAAAATATAAAAAAAGAAAAACAAAAATTGCCTTCTATGTGTAAACATAAAATATTTTATATAAGAATCATTTTTATTGAACAAAAAGAGAGAAAAATCATCATGTACATAAAACTTCTCGTAAGTTAAGAAATGCATCTTATTCGTTTCTATCGGAAATGCTACATTATTTAAAAGCTTTCTTTTTATTATTTTCGTAGAGATAGTTTTTTATAAGAGATATTATGTAAAAATATATTTAAAAAAAAAAACCAATGTTAAATATTGCATTCTATCTTCTATTGTAAAAACCTCAACTCGAATAATAGATATTTTTATAATCTCAATTTAGCTTCACACAAAATGTATCCTACAAAAAATGTATGATTTTTTTTATTTCCTCATCACGTATCTGTATAGAGTTATTAAATGTATGTATTTTGATTATTTGTGTTCTTATCAATCATCTTCATTAAACTTAATAAATAAGAAACCAAAATATAATAAATAATATTGAGAATTACAAAAATATTAAGTATAATTATATCTACTTATGTGAAATCATTGCAAAATTTATTGGTAATCAACAAAACAAAATTATGTTTAAGTAATTATTGCATTACAATTAATATTAAAATAAATAAATATGTATATTTTAAAAATATATCAAATATTCTTTTAATTTCTCAATAAATTTCAGTTATAGACGAATAGTCAACATTAGAAGGAGATCAACATTTCACCTATTAATTTTTTTAAGACGTTGTGGTTTTTTACATTTCATTTGGAAAAGCGAGACCTGGTTTTACTCTCCTAAAACTATTTTTAGCCGCTTTCATACACAGCAATTGCGTGCTTAATTAAAAGGGATCAATAACGGTTCGAAACCACTTTATCTAAAAAAAATTTTCTTAAACACACTTTAGCAATCGCAAATAATATCTGTTTTATTGAATAGAATTGCCCGGAAACTAAAAATGGGACCTTAACGAAGGTCCTTAAACTCATACTTGCTTTTCTCAGCGTTTTTGTCTTTCAAATAGAAATGTGTAATGGCCGTAGGAATTTCTTTTATCGTCCTATTTTAGAAAATAGAAAGTGTTGTCTCAACTTATGAATTGTTGAAAAGAAAAAGGATTTTCTTAAAATTTTAAAGGTTAGGTTAGGTTGAGAGGTCGCCGGTGAAGCAGTTAAAGAAGAGAAAAGAGTACCAGCTCACTTGGGTCCAAAAATGAATTATGATCCCTTTGTGCTAACCTGAGGAAGAGAAGAAAAATTAACAAAGAAAAAAGAAGAGAGATTGGAGTGGAGGAAAATAGAGCTTGGAGGTCAAAGATGAAGTTGGAGAGAGGTAGGTAACTAGAAAGAGGTGCATCCGTGTAGGAAGGATCGTAAGGGTTACGTCCAGGGAGGGAGTCAGCGAGAGAATCATCGACTGCTCCCGATTAAGGAACTAATATCTTTGAGATTCATGCTCGACAGTTCCGAAAGGCTACTAAAGCATCTTTAGCCCAGGAAGCGAAGGCGTTGATGCTAAAGTGCCGAGCAGAGGCAGAGAAAATCAGTTACACTCTCCTCCTCCTCGTTCCGACAACTGAAGCAATAGTCATTATAGGGGATACCCATCCTTCTGGCATGGGTTCGAAAGGTGCAGTGCCCCGTGAGTGCAACCACAAGCGACCGAAGTTGTTTCCTTGAAAATATGAAAATCTGCCTTGATCTAACCGTGTCGATGCGAGGCCAAAGGTTTCTCGCTATAAGGCAGGTCGACTCAGAACATTATCTGTTCTGAGCCACCCGCATGAGGGATATATCAATGTTTTTCCAGCAGGATGAGACTGGGATCCCGCATAAGTTGTCAATATCGACATCCCGAAGCATTATCCCACTCTTTGCCACATCGTCTGCAATGATATTGCCTGCAGCAGTCCCATGACCCCTCACCAATTGAAGGGTGACGATCGAATTGCGCGCTATCTCATTTAAGATTGCGCGACATTCCCGGGTTTCGTTGGATGTGGTATACACACCTGTAAGGCACCTAATTGCAGATTGACTATCGGTTATAATTAGGTCCTTTGAAACTTGACAATTTTGAGAAACCTGCATTATTTAAAATTCTTTTTGGCTGGAGAATTTGCTTTTCAAATGAGGGTTTATTCACACGGATAGCTGATTGAGGAAAGAAAAATCTAAAACCTGGGTTGCACACTCGCTACAAAAACACTTTAAGAAAATACTATTTTAGTTTTGCCAAGCCTGGAGAGAGCCTGGAGATCTACAACTATCATAACAAATACGCAATGAAATAAATAAATTCGATGTCTGCCTAAAATCCACCAGTATGAACCGGTGCCGAAAATGAAATAGTCCCAATAAAAAAACCAAAACAAAAGTTTTTGCAATTTTTTGAGAAACTATATCGAGGCATTCTCGATTAAAAAACTTGAAAAAAAATAATAATTTTTAGGACTTATTGCATAAAGAAATAACCATCTTCCCAAAAAGAATTGAATAATTCCCAGCGAATTATGGCCCAAAAAATATGAAATAAGTCTAAAATATATTATAGGCTCATACCTTTCAAATAAAATTTTTTTAATGTTTTTATTCACAAATACGAAAGAGCAGTGTTGATATCTTTAGAAAAAACAAAAGCACCGTAAGCTGTTCCAAAAAAGGTAAAAAGCGGAAAAAATGGCAAAGAAAGGGTAAAAAAGCACCATAAAAATATTTTAAAAATTTTAGTTATGCCAAGAAATATTAAGCAATTTATAAAAAGTTAAACTAAATACCCAATATACCATTTAAAGTTTTTGCTTCAACTAAATAAAGGACTTGAGATCAAGTAGCAGAATTTATTAACATATCAATTAAAATAAAATCACAATCCATTTAATAGAAGTAAAAAAACAACGTAACAAATCAAAAACAGGAGTAAAATAATATACATGGCACATATATAAAACTAAAATAAATAAAATATTTTTTTAAACCAAACTTAAAAGTATATCTTTGTATTTATGTACATATCGCACCTTTAATGCAACGTAGTCATTTATCAAAAGTTAAAAAATGTTAGCAGGTATGTACATGTATGGCCTGTATTGGCTTTTTAGTGGGTATACATTTATTTGATTTGAATTCAGCATACATATGCTACTGAAAACTTTTTACATACAAAGAAATACCTTCAACATGATTTTTTTTTAAGTAACTTAAAAGATTTGGGTTTTTAAGATGTGATCGTGTTGCATTAAAGAAGCGATGTGTAGTATACAAATTTCTGTAAATTCTAAATAACATGGAATCGATTAAAAAAGGGAATTCAAAGTCGAATGAAATTCCTGATAGCATTAAAATATATTTTGTGTTTCATTTTCGTTTATTTTGCTATCAAAATATCCATTTCGTTTTCGCAATCAGGCCACAAAACAATTGAAATAAAATATTGAGAAATATTGATTCGTTCGAATTTAATTTGCTACAAACATTCAAAGGCAGTTAAAAATTGCTACAACGCAATTACTGAATTTAAAGACAACGGTTTCTAATTTTTGTTTTAAACAAATTCATCAAACTGAATGTTCTTTCAACAACCTCAGCGAAAAAAAGTCATGGTTGCTTAAAAATAAATATTTGCGTTTAAAACAATTAGCCAATTTTTGTAACTTAAAACGTTTTCCAGTTTTACAAAAAATTGAAAAAAAGAAATTGTGAAAAGCACTGTAAATACCCGCGGGTATTTAACAAAATTTCGAGCGTATGAAGGGACAAAAAGCACAAAAAATACCCGAAAAGCACCAAAATGCCATCACTGCTAAAGAGAATAAAATACTTGAGCCTAAGGGGGGCAAATCTTTGCACCCAAGCAATGTCTAGATAGTTAGTCATAGCGTAGAACTCTGGAATACACGATAAGCTACAAGATTTTAATTGGACCACTTCGGGTATGTAACACTTATTAGAGCTCGTAATTCTTACAAATGTAAACCCGGCTTTACAAAATTTTTACAAAACTAATAAGAAGATTAAAAAATATCTTCTTGAAGTTATCTTTGGTTTTTCAAAAAATATTTGGCTTTGAACTTTAAATTTTATGTTTTCAAAATTTACTCAAAAACTCAAAATAGTTTTTTAAGCATATACCTTCGCTAATAGCGTTGAATTTTTTTTTTTAATATTTTTTTGTTTTTGTTTCAAATGTAATTATACGAAAGAAAATTTTCTTTCGATATCGGCGAACAGGCAGATTGTTTCCTTTGATTTGAAATTCTGTGAAAAGAGGATTTTTTAATATGACGAATATTGGATAACTCTACACAATTGTCAAATCAAAAATTTTTAATTCCCAAAAATGGAATTTTTAAAATTTTTCTCTTGTACACAAAACTGGCTTTTTTGTGGGGCATGATAGGGACATGTGGAGAAATGCCCCTCATCGATTCTATGTAAGCTTGGTTCGACGTTAAACCAACCTGATCTTCGAATAAACGAAATGATTCCTTTTAGTTTTCATTCCGTCAGGTCTGGAAGTGCGGACATGGTCTACATAATTCGCTTTATGATACGATAGAGCTGGGCATTGACAGGGGAGGTTGACATTTTATTTGTCCTCCTCGTTTTGACAATTTCTGCAGAAGTCGTTATATAATGATGTAATATCTTTGCGTGAGCATCTATAAGACTGTGTTCTGCCACAAGTGTTCGCAGCTGTTGTTAAGAGATCTGCAGATACTGACAGATTTTGCCCGATCATACTAGGTCCAAGTAGACCGCACATGTGATTTCATTGGACCATCTAGATTGTACTACTCCTAATAGTTGCTGCTGTATGTATGTACTTTAGCCAATTTATTACCATTTGTTTTGCCTGCATGCCCTGGTGGGAATGTGTCGGCATCTCATTTAAGGATCTTCGGCATTCCTTAAACAGCTCAGATGTTGTATGTATAATAAACACCAGAGCATTCAATGCAGCTTTAATATCGGTATATATATGGATATTCTGACATGGCAAGCAAGGCACTCATTACAAGCCATATATTCGCCGAATGAATTTTCTTAAGAACGCTTAAGATATAAAAATGTTGTTTTACAACTTTTGTAGTTTGCCATAATTTTTATGTATTTAGAACAAAATACGAATTTCGCAAATTTAGTTAAGTTCTTATTTCTTTATTCTTATTTTTTTTTTTAATTTTCCTTTGTATATCCATTGCTAATTATCATTTCAATTGTTGAAAATTACACACATTTGGAAAACTTTTTACGTGACAATTAACAATGTTTTGCTAAAATGCTGCAAACTTCAAATTACCCATCATGAGCATTAAATATTTTATTAAATTACGAGCTGCAGTAGAAACCTTCACCTGCACCCAACAACGAACTTGCACAAATTGTGGGGTAAGTGTATTAAAAAGGATTTAAACGAAAAAATAGTGAGTTAGACATTTTAGATTACTTTGGGACAAACAAATTTTATACTTATTAAATATGCAGGAATGTTCTGTAAATCACAAACATTCGAATCACGTGATTTCCATAAATTAATAATAGTCAAATCAATATTTAGCAGATCGCACGATTTATTATAGCACAGGAAAAAAATTACTGCATAATTATGGCGCGCATACTTCTTTCAATACTTTCGTTAGAATTATTTGGCATTTTTTTGTGAAGATATTCTCCCAACGGTGAAGTAGAATTTTATGGTTTCGACAATTCGTAACTTTGTTTCGATTATGTGCTAGAAATGGAGTATGAGGTTGATGGCAGTTTGGGTGATACCGACAGCGTGCTTCGAGATTCAGTAATTTGCAGCAGTCATGTCTAAAAGTGAACCTTCTCGGAACCAGAACAATTCAGCAACAATTTGTCGAGATAACTTTTCAAGCAGTTTTTGTTGCATGTTGTAGTTTTGTGGTAAGAAATTCTTAAGAATCTATGATCAAATACAAAATTTATCAAAACAATTATAAAGGGTGTTTTTTATAGAGTGATACAACTTTGAGTTGGCATCACTGCTTTATTTGACCACCCATTTAACAGCTGATAGTTGCTTTTTGTTTAGTTTGCTTTGACATTCCATTATGGATCGACTTAAACCAGAGCAACGCGTGCAAATTGTGGAAATTTTTAATCAAAATAATGGTTATGTTCGTCAAACTTATCGTACACCTCGTCCATTTAATGGCGTACATAATCGTCCTAAATAATCGTACGTAAATAAAAAGAATTGTCACATTAGGAGTGAGGAGAATCCACAAGCTTTTGTCGCAACACCATTACATCCACAGAAAATTTATGCTTGGTGCGCTTTATGGGCTGGCGGAGTCATTGGCCCACATGCCTCCAAAAACGATGATGGTCAGAATGTTACTGTCAATGGTGAACGGTATAGAAACATGATTCGAAGTTTTTTCGTACCTCAATTAGCTGGCATTAACCTTGCTGATATGTGGTTCCAAAAGGACGGAGCCACATGCCACACAGCGGGCGCTACAATTGATTTGCTCAAGGAAACTTTTGAAGAAAAAATAATTTTACGAAATTGCCCAATTAATTGGCCCCCGTCGATAAACCACAAACAATTGAACACCTGGAAATCAACATTCGAAAAGTTATCGGCGAGATACGGCCGCAAATGCTGCGAAAAGTTTGTGAAAATCGGTGTTCCAGATTGCGCCAGCCGTTTCGGCCACATGTCCGAAATCATATTTAAACATTAATGTCATAAAATTTTCTATCCAATTAAGACCGTTTCATTGATATCAAAAATATATTACTATGTTTTATTATGATTTAAACTTGTATCACTCTATAAAAAACACCCGATATAAAATCAAAATTTAGTCAAAAATCAAATTTTCTCACAAAAAAAAACGAAAATTTCCCAAAATTAAAAAAATACTAATAGAAAACAAATTCCAAGAAAAATCTAATATTCTTTCGAATATTAAAATTTCGCCAAAAAGAACTAAAAAGCGTGATTCGAAAAAAATAGGCCATTGGGAAGAAGTCTTCAAAATTGTTTAAAAATAATCGAACATAGAACGCTCATGAGATGATGTAGCGACCTCGAAATCAGTACTGATCCGTTCTGCTGCTCTGATGAATGAATTGTTTCAAATAAAAGTACTCTCTTAATAAAATAATGAATTTATACAAAAACAATTTCTTAAAAATTAAGAAGAAATGGGTAAACTCAAGCCAAAAATTTCATTTCATTATAAACCTTAAACAGTTCAACAATTAAGTATAAATATTAATGTTTAAAAATAATTTAAAGAACGAAAATAAAAAAAAAATGTAAAATGCGAAAATCGCAAAAACGAAAATCGAAAACCACAAAAATATTTTAAAATTTATTAAAAACACAAAAAATATAAAAATGGGTAAAACTATGAAAAATCATTGATATTGCGAAAAATACCTGCGAAAAAAGTTCCTAAAGTTGAATTAACTTTTGAATTGCAGGCACGCTCAAAATAATTTTTAAATTCTTTTAAAACCCAGATCAAAAGCATCTCTGCATCGGTAAAGATTTCTGGCAAAAGAGTACAATCGGACAAAATTTGCTATAATCTATAAAATAGAATTGATTTCGGGCTTTATCTTCGAATAATTTTGTTTTGTTTTTTAGCAACATTTACATGACTTAATACCTTCAGAGGTGAAAGGTGTATAAGAGTCGACGCTGCCATAAATAGCATTCTTATTACATATTTTTTCACATTTTTACATTTGTAGTGTTACTGCTACAACGTCGTTACATCACAACTAGAAAACTGCTAATTAGAACATAGTGTTGCAAACAAAAATATCACCAACTACTACTACTACTCCCCAAACGAAAATTGTCGGTTTTGTCTTCTGCATTAGTAAGTTTTTCTTCCCTTTTTCAGATATTAAAAGGGCTGTGTGTATGTGTTTTTTAAGACCGGTTGTGTAGTATGCACAATGGAAGAAAGAGTTTAAATTTTAAAACTCTTGAAGTTTTTATTTTTATTAAATTATTGCATACAAATTGTAGCACGCCATGAGTTCGTTCAAACAAAATCATTAAGATAGACACGGATAATTCAATATCCAGCCAAAAATATTGTCTGTCAAAATAGTCACGAAATCAATAGTCGCCATAATATAATAAATATACTAAATTCGAAATCCATCTAAAATAATATAGAACTTAAGCTTGATAGAGGGCCATTAGGATGTATCTAAAAAAAGGTTCGCCGTATGCAAGGCAGTTTCGAAAAAAAATTTGGTTTTTTCTTTGTCGAAAAATTAAAAAAAAGTTACCCCTACGTTCGGCAAAAAAACCTATAATATTTTTTTAAATAGTTCTGCTGGAGTAATCGAAATACTTCCTTAGCAAAAGTTTAATGATTTTTTGCGAGCTTTAATTTTCTGATATTAGGGGGTACATTAGAATTGTATGAACAGAGATCTGTTGGGTAAATACTAGAACGGGATATTTGAGGTCAATGAATATTAAAACAAAATATTGGTCTCCTCGATACAAAAAAAAACGATATATCACACTTTAAATGTAAATGCCGAAGATATCACTTAAAATATATTTTGGTGCCCCCTACTTTCGGCAAAAAAAAATAAAATCATTTTTTAAATAGTTCTGCTGGAGTAATCGAAATACTTCCTTAGCAAAAGTTTAATGATTTTTTGCGAGCTTTAATTTTCTGATATTAGGGTGGTACATCAGGGTGGTAGGAACTGAGATCCGGTGAGTAAATACTAGAACGGGATATTTGAGGTCAATACTGCTAAAGCAAAACCTCGAGAAAAAAACATGGATATATCACGCTTTCAGATCCGACTGTAAATGCCCAAGGTATAACGAAAAATGTATTTTAGCGACCCCTACGTTCGGCTAAAAATAATTAAATTTTTTTTTAAACTGCCTTGCAACAATACATTATATTCGGTGGTGTACGGCGAACTTTCTTTTTTTTTTGCATGTAAGGCGATACTGTCTAATGTTTCTTATATTTAAATCGCCTGCTTTACTTAGAAGAATAATGCATGGGATCATAAATGAATATTGTTGAAATAACAGAAGCTCTACATATTTAAAATTTATATGATTACATTCTCTTTTTCTAGCTTTAAAAAATGTTGCTGTCGAAAATTTAAACGATTTATAATAGAAAAACTTATGATTTTTTGTAAAGCAATATTTTTTTTAAATTTCAAAAGTTTTCTTATACATATTTATTAACTTTGTTTTTCAGTTTAATACTGAAATTGACATCAACATGCCACCTTTTGTTCTTTTAGAGCTAAACAAAAAAGTTTTATTTACAACACATCGACACAATAGATACAATTTAATATAAAGTTAAAAACGAGGAGAGTGCCACAAAGTTTAGCTGCATGCCGCGTTAAGTGGAAAAGTTTTGAAGTTGCATTTT
This sequence comes from Gymnocheta viridis, assembly GCA_956483585.1. NCBI lineage: Eukaryota > Metazoa > Arthropoda > Insecta > Diptera > Tachinidae > Gymnocheta > Gymnocheta viridis. The sequence goes on along the minus strand of OY101440.1, from coordinate 103,609,834 downwards.
CTGTTCTGATTTTTTTTTTGTTTGTTACAGAATAAAAATAGTAATATTGAAAATATTGAAAAAGTTTCCTTATATTTAAAAAGAATAACTTTTCTTCTTATTGCTGCAATTATTTATCTTTTTTAGAGTAAAAAGTATTAATATTAGAAATGTGTGTATGCGATAACCATTAGAAGAACTGAGGCAAGCACGTTTCGCCAGGAGGTATTATTTTTGCCTAAAAATAATTTTTGAAAGACTGCATCGGCATAGAGTTCATATCTTCCGCTTGTTTTATCCCTTTTCTCTTCTGGCTCAAATAGATTTTTCAAAGATACCAAATAGCCAACTAAATTACATTTTACTTGCAATTGAAATGTCAAACATATCAATTACTAGTGCAATTACAATTTATAATTTCAAGTATATAATTAGCAAACGCCTTCAGGGGGCCAGACATAAATAAATCTTTTTAACCTTTAAACAACATTTCTCACAAAATTAATTAATGTTTCATGTACGTTCACGTAATAATTAGTAAAATGACACTGTCACTATTGTTGACAATGACAAATCAAACATAAAACGATTACGGTTTATTTCCAAAGGTGATAATGCTTTAATTACGCATAAAATACAAAATCATCGTTGTCGTTCTTGCTGCTTATTCAGCTTATCCCCATCCATTAAGCCATTTATACAAACATGACTCATATATGGATAACATTTGTTTGTATGCACCACTACCAATGATGTCCGATAATAAATTATAATTTCTTATTTAGCACAATTTGTATGACTGTGCATCACGAAATCTCAAAGGTTTTGTTAATTATGCCACACGTAAACTCTTGTTCGTAAATAATTAATTTTGATTGTTCAAGATTGACTTGAAATTTGGTAGATGATAGAATAGAACGATGTTAAGATATTCAAAATTTAACTCGAAGATATACAATAATGTGTAACGATTATGTACATTAAAGTTAGAAACAGGGAAAATGTAAATATGCTATAGAAAAGTGTTTTATGCATAATAAATATGCAGTTGACTTTCTTAGTACGGATCCGTTCTGCTAGTCTGACGAATAAATTGTTCCAAAAAAGTACTCTCTAATTATAAAATAACAAATTTTTCCAAAAAATTTCTTAAAAATTAAGAAAAAATGGGTTCAGATTTGAACTCAAGTCGAAAATTCATTTCAATATAAGCCTGAACAGTTCAAGAAATTACGTATAAATATTAATTATTAATTAATTGTAATCGATATTTAATAGTTTTCGATTGAAATTCACATATTAAGTTATTAAAATGATTTGCGTGCCATTGAATTACGCAGCGAATTAGTCAATTAGTTAAAAAGACTGCAGGCAGATATTCATTTTCAGCAGTAAAATGCATTGCAATGCAGGCACTTGTCAATCAAGAAGTGACGCCTACCATGACGTTGACGGAAAACAATAGAGGTTTGATCAATTAATATTTACGATTATATCAACCCAAGTTAAGGTTGTAAAAGAGATTAAGTGTTAGTAAAATGAAGAGGAAAAACATCGTTAAAATAATAACAATTATTTCAATTAATTTAAGCACATAAGCAAATACAGAAACTACACATTCGAAAGGAAAGGAAGTAAAAATACTGGCTACCATGCACTGAATATTTCGAAGACATTTTTTTTAAAATTCATCAGTCGATATTCAAGTGCAAATACCAGTAATTAAAAGGAAGTCTATTAATTGCTTTACGGGGCCTGTAAATGTGAGAAAAATATTGTACATATTGTACATTTACACACTCAAACATATACACAGACAATACAAATAATTGTGCAATCTTGTGTACGAGGTATTTTTGAAAAGTTCTAAAAATAATAAATAATTTTAGCTAAAAGTCAAAAATCATTATAATGTATTTTGTGAAGGCCCTTTTCATAATAGAACATATTAGTAGATCAATTCGGAAAGCGGGCACCACAATGTTTTTTTTTTTCAGAAATTCGATGGAATGATTATGATGGAGGGATTGCATCGAATTAATAATGGCTGATTAGTTTAAACTTCTTTATTCATTATCACAACGGGGAAGACTAACTAATTTCAAAAAATATTAAAAAATATATATTTATTACAACCCGAGTATTTAATTTAATTGAAATTTTAATTTTTTATGAATTGAATTAAATAACTTTCCTTAAAAATATGCCAACAAGTGTGTTATTTTAATCAAGATAATCGAGTAGTAATCGAGAGAAGAACTTCTAGTATAAGTATAACTCAGTAAAAACTAGATTACAAATTAAAATACAGATTTGCTATTGCTGATTTCAAAGCATTTCCAATACAATTTGGAGCCGAGGGGTGTACACGTAAAAAGCAAAGAGGCTTACATGCGGTCATTGCCAGCTTCTGAAAATCTAAAAAATGTTTACTGGGAGAAAGCCAAGATACTTGCAGCCCAAATATTTAAAGCTCAAAGCGTTTGAAAATCCAAGGACTTTAAACAAATGTTTCGAACGTTTTCAACACCGATAGTTTTCATACCAATTGTATGTACATATTAATTAGATTAAGTTAGCGACATTCGACGAAGTTTCTCCAGCTTAAAAAAGTAATCGCATCGAGAAAATTTATTTAACAAAAATTTTTTGAATAATTTTCAAGCATTTTCGTTAGCGATATCTCTCACATAAATCAAGCGATTTTTATGAATTATTGGTGCAATCGACGCGTCGTATGTTCCTTTAAGTTTAAAACTGATTAATAAATAGTTTAAATTAAAAAATATATATTTTTGAAAATTCTTTAAATCTACCAGGCCAAATGAACCCTTTGTAGTTCTAATAAAATTTAAGATGGAACCCTTTGGAATTTCAAAAAATGTTAAAAGAGATTTATATTATCCCTGCAGATAATAACGCGACTAGTACAAACACGCATGTAAAGTATACTCTATAAAGGACTAGGACTAGTCCAAAAGTAACCCAAATGTATGTAGAATACAAAGTCTATTTAACATTACGATGTCCTAGGACAGGACCATATGGTTCATGTTTGCATTACATCGGATTAAACCAAAAACTATTCCATGTCATTAAAAATGGACGACTCACAAGTAGTTTGCTTGGCACGAGTACTATCGTGAAAGCACGAAAAATTGTCGTACAGCAGTAAGTTCTTGTTTGAAAAGTACATAGTCCATGACTGCTATATATAGTACCATGTTGTAACTAGTCCGTTTCAACTATAGTGGACCACATAGTTCAATATTATATACAAGGATATAACTCATGCACACACACTCACACATACATATGCAAACAGCCATACATATCATCGTAATAATAGTTAGAATAGCTAGATCCTAGATCCTTAAAACGTGAATACCTGATTAAAATTGGATTTTCGAAAATTGGATTGAAATCAGGAACTTGTAAATTTGTGAAAATGATTTTCATATTGGGAATTCCAAAAAAGTGTTATTCATACAACTTTAAATCCTGGCCTCGCATATCTTTCAATAAAATTATAAATATTCAAAAGTTTTCCTTCAATCATGTACGTACGAGAATGTTTATAGTATGTTTTGTGAACGAGTATTTTTGTTTGTTAGTTTAATTTTATATACATACATACTACATGTGTATATATTTATGTGAAACAAATGCAAATAATTGGAGTTGGAAACAACAACAATATTGTAAGAAAAACGTTGAAAAAAAACTATTCCATTGCTACAGATTTTACACAGAAGAAGTTGGGTAAATAATCGAAGGTGGCGATGACAAATACAGTGGTTTCCGGGTTCAACATAATATATTCAGTTTAAGGAATTTGTTACTTGATTTTTCTCATTGAAGATTTCATATAAATCTAATTTATTAAACATCTTTATTTTTATTATAACTATAAGTAATTGCCAACAATCACACTAAGTTAAATTATTTTAAATAGTAGACTCGGATCTTCATCGAGTTATGCCTTTAATTTTTTTTTAGAAGAGAATCAATTTAAATTTTTATTTCTTTTTATTTAATAAAAACAAAATTAACATACGTAAAAACCTTTAATGCCGAGGCACATCAAATCCGTCGTACTTTATACGTTGATTTTTTCAACTAACATTAAAGTAACCGCGCAAGTGGCTGAGACAATCAGACTTGGTTGACGGACATTAAATCAGCTCGATTCGATTAGAGTACACATTTTCAATGGTAACCGAAGATATTCTGGACTTTCTTTTAATTGTAATTTATCTAATTTTATTTTGTCGCCATAAAACACACAAGGCTTAATGAAAAAAAGCAAAAAAAAACTGATAGCTGTCAAGTTACTCAACGTATGTTAAAAGATAAAAGTTTCTCAACTTCAGTACTTTGCGTTGACGGAGACGTACGGAATAGGACAAAGCTCCTAAGAAAACCTGTATTAACCTGTATTTCAAATTAGTTGTGGGATAAAAAAGCCGGTTTATGTGCATCGGTCTTCAATTTTGACAACATTGTAATTTTAGTATATTAATATTTTACAGTACTCGTATTTAATTTTTGCGTATCTTTGTTGATATACAAACAAGTATAAAAAATGTATCCTAAATTCGGTGTTCAGCAAAAATGCCTCCGAAAGCCGAACATCAACCGAAGACAGGGTTTTCCCAAGATCCTACACCGAGCACGCATGTTCGATCGAACTCTACAAATTAATTTTGTGACTCTATGAACTTTTTACTGTTAAAAAAATGTATACATATCTGGTTTTAAAAAAAAGTATGTACGAGTATATCCGATTTAACGTTTGTAAAGCTAGAAAATCACTGTACTAAGAAGTTTACATCGTAAATGATGTTACGGTAAAACGATTTACAACGATTTACACCGATACACAAACGTATTGACGAGGTAAAAGTATAAATAGAAACATGCAGATGCATGCATATGTTTACGTTTAGAGAATGTGCACACTGTAAGAAAATATGTCTGCTTTTCGACTGATTACGATATTTCCAGCGATATCCGTTAAATATAGCACACGCAACCTGTTTCGAGTAATCGATCCTGAAACAACAAAAGCTTTATTGAAAGTTATTAAGTGAGGCTTGACTTCGTTAACTATTAATTCAAATTATTTTTATTATTAAGAAAGGAATACACAAAAAGGTAATTAATTCTGATAACAGTGGAAGATAATGAAACAATATGTTGTTCAGAAGTCGCAACTCCTCCTCATCAGCATTCATGTATTTGTTTTTATTCCATTTTTTATGTGGATGTCAGCTGTTAGGAGTATCAACAATTTTTTTTTTTGCTTTTTAATTTGTTTCTCCTAACCTGGACAGAGAGATTAAACATGTGCAAAATTTGCTATTTTCGCAACAGGAACATATTGTTCCCTTTACATTTTTCCTCATATTATGAATTCGTGTTTTTTAAGTAAAAAAATGCGGAAGAATATGGAAACACACATGAACACTGATGATGGGAGTGTAGCGGCTCCCGAAAAACAACGTAGCTTCTGTTCTGCCGTGTAAGTTGAAATTAATTGGTGTTAACATTTTCCCTTGTTGCTTTGGAATATTGTCCAAAATATAATCACTTTGGATTAAAAAAAAACCACTAACAATAAAAATTTGTTCGAAGAATAATCACATTAAATATATGGAAGATATTTATTAGACTTAATTTCTTCTTTTTGTATGTTGATGATGCCAGTAGTTTTTAAAATTAAATTATTTTCTCATTGAAATTTCGGGACTTCCATCTATTGTTGGGCATTGTTTTGCAATGTTTTCAGTTTTAACTTTTTTACATAAATTAAACTGAAAAATATATTCCGCCTTAAGCTGTAAATCTTGTGATTTTATATTCTCTGACAAAACCTGACTTACTGCTTAAGTTTTTTTTTTTTTTTTTGGTTTATAAGTTTAAGATATTTTCTGCGAACATTGGTGACTTTGTTCATGCCATAAGCATTTTGTGCTTCAGGACTCAAAAACTTCCCTTTTATTAATTTAAAATATGTCTTTTTAGTTTTCTCGAAAGCTATTGGAAAGAACTAATAACATCCAGATTTAGTTTATTGTGAGTTTTTTCTCAGTTCTTAGAATACGGTGACAATGTTGACGTATTTAGTTAGCACAGAAATAGTTTGAAAGAAAGACTGAATTTTAACAGATGGCAAAACGTATACCATTATTGTCAGATGCTATAACTTTTGCAAATGGCGGCAAATGTAATTTCTGCTTTGACATTTGTGAAGTAAGCAAATGCATGAACGCGGAATAATTGCTTCAAATTGTCACGGAATAGTTTGTTGATGAGCTTGACGAAGCGTGAATTTTATGTGCAGATTTCCCGGTCTTTTGGCACCAACTGGACAAGCAATAGGGCAGTTAGTCGCTCGCCTTGAAGAGTAAGGAGCCAGAAGAGATACTGACATGTCTGTCAGGTCCCGAAGCAGCCGTTCTGTAGGGAATATCGCGGATGCTGCTGAAGATGTCACTGAAGATTCCGGAACCATATTCAACGACTTTCTCCTTCCGCAATTGAATGAATTGGTACTGGAGAACATGTAGTTCCAACAAGATATATCCACGACGCATACTGCACGAAACGCAACCGAAATACTAAAGGGTACATTTCCGGGTCTCATTATCTCTCGTTTTGGCGATTTGCAATTGCCCTATTTAACCATTCAAGGATTTTTTTGCGTGGGGTTTTTAAAGTCACGAGTCTATTTCAGCCAACCTCAGACTCTTTAAGGCCTCAAAGAGATAAACCGTCAACAATAACTCATTGCCGATAGTTCTATCATGAGTGATGAAAAATGTCATAAATTAGTCCTGTATGGTCATCAATGCGGGTGGCGGCAGTTTGGCCGATATAATTTTCTCGACTTATTTGGAAAACCAATTTAAGGAATCAAATAAATATAATTCAAAAGCAGAACCAACGTTTTGCGATCATAAAAAAATTACCGCCAAAGAATATCTTACGTGGATGGTCTGCTCTCTTTTCAAAGTGTAGAAAACAACCTTCGCAGAATTTTTTAATTTGTACATCACAACACTTCAATTTTTAATTAATGTGGCAAACAGGCGTTCGTTATTTTTATTAGAGTTCATTGTTTTTGTTTTTCACCATTTAACAATATTTCTCTCTTTGCTTTACTGTTAATTTGTTGAGTGTTTGCGGTCAACAGATTTACATTTACATGAATATAAAAGACTACATATTTCCAGAGTGGGTGTATGTTTGAGTAATTGAAGAAAAAAAGAAAGATAAAACTGTATAAGTGTGCTGACTGTACGATATGAAAGTGCTCCCAGCTAGCATTTGGTAGATTATTTGACGAGCGCGATCATTTTGCGACTCTTTCTTTAATCGTTCAGACTATTGTTGGAGTAAAATTACTTTTTACTCTCCCAGATGATGCTTTTGTAAGTAAATCTGACAATTGTTGGACGATTTAATCATCGTTTACGCATTTTGGCGGTGATATTGATGATTTTTGGACGATTATTTTTTTTTTAACTTATTCCATAATCGTCGTTCAAGTATTTTGACGACCATTGAACGATTGATATTTCACCGTAATCGTATATAACTTTTGTAAATGATGTTTTATCGAGTCTTTTTGTTGTTTATGGTTAATCGCCGTTTACGCATTCTGGCGATAGTTAGGCGTGCAGAGTGATAATAAAAAGTGTTCGTTTGATTAAAGTGTTTTCTTTTAAATTGAAGTTTTTTTTAAATTAAAGTGATTTTTTTTATTTATAATTATTATTATTTATAATTAAAAATATAAAACACAAAAAAAAAACACTTTTTATTTAAAAGTCTTACTCGATCCCTTTCCGCGCATCGCAGAAGACTGACTCATTATAACAATTTATTCAAGGCTCGTTTGATGTAAGAAGAAAAGAGCCTTATACTATTCTATTAGGCGCACCGTAGACAAATCATATGGAAAAGTCGCCGACTTATCACAGTTTCTCCCATGAACTTGCACGATCGGAATACGACATCGCGCACGACTAATTTAATCACCCGCTCCGATCGCGGGAGATTTTTCTACGATCAAAAATGCTAGCTGGGTTAAAATAAAGTTGTTGCGATATCAATAGAATTTGATACGAGTTGGATCATGTCCTACCGCGTAGTTTCTTTCTATAAATTTGTAAGATTCAATAAAAAACTTTAAATCATTGGATGAGGCAAAACGGCGAATTTTTCCAACCTTTACCGAATATATTTTTATAAAAATGTTTCTTTAGATTTGTATGATCTCACTGTTTAGCAGAATAATTTATATTTTGAAGACTCTTGGTATTTTGGGAGTTAAAATAGTTTTTCGATGATACTTTATTTTTTTTTTTTTTTGATATATAAAATTTTTCATGAAAATACTTATTATGAGATAAATAGTTAAAATAACACCTACTTATTATTAATGTTTTGATAAAAAAAAAAATTTATTTAGGACATCAATCGTAGCACAACATAAAGTCGAATTAAGGCTATAATTTTTTTTTTCATAAGTTTTGCTTAGATGCATAGAAACATGGTATTAGGTTTTTATGCTCTTTTATGTAAAGTAGAAAATATCACGTAATAACCATTTATATTTATGATACACACTCACATACACACTAAAATCCCATTATACACCAGAGGGTTTTCCAAAGAAAAGTTGTATATTATTAATTAAAATTTCATCATACACCATTTTAGCTTTACACAATTTCAACTGAAAATGTTATTTCTATTTTGCAGACTCAAAATCGTGTTCACACTTTTTCACAACAGTTGCGGTAAAAAAATAGCATCATGGAGATACTTTGTCTATTTAGTAAACAAATCGCGCTAAGAATCAAAGAAACGTTTTCGTTACACTTTAATTTTTAGATCATACAAAATTAAAAATCATAAATAAACATAAAATGAATAATGAAAACATAAAATAATTAATTAATTTTATTTTGTTCCTCGACCTTTGTGGTCAGTCAGAGCAGCGCATCGCTTTGTAATTGAGCTTACGAAGTCTTAGGAATTCTTTCCCACGACTTTTCAACGGCAGCCCAGAGGTGCTCATTGTTAGGCGGTTTTCATACAGACGCGCACTTTTGAACACCAGCCCAGCGATTCTCGAACAGATGCACCGCTGGCAATTTACTAGGCCAATCTTTGCGTTAATTAAAATGCATAAAAATCATTCCAAAGCCTTTCTACTCATTTATTCGGGGTCATTACCCTGGAAACCCACAACAGAGTCATTTTTTCTTCCACATAAGACAACATAACATTTTGAAATATTTGAACATTAACATGTTTATATAATATTGTTTTTAACGAGGAACTTCGAAACACTCTGAATTATGGGAAATATGTGCAATCCATTGCCCTTGAAGGTCGGAGTTTTGTAGTCTTGGATTGCTATTTAGTATTATATTGCACCAAGTCAAGTAGCATGGGAAAGATATTTTTTTTACCAATTATAACAATTTTGCTCCCTTCCGTTCATAAAATCTTATTCCATTTTTTGGAGATGTCATTGTGTGAATATTATTCGTTTACTCACATGTCATACGGTCAATAGCGGTACTATTCGAGAGCTACAGGCTTTTGGATTGTGTTCTCGCAATTGATTCCCAACTGTATCAATATACGTTCACATCTTCCGAGTCCTTCTTGCTTTCGGCGACTTATCGCCTGACCAATAAATCAGTCATTGCGAGTTTTCTTCCACTCGTTTCAACGTGTTAGATATAAATTATTGCGTGGACTGTTATTCTGATTTCACAGATAAACATGTGGCCTATTTCGCCACTTGTTTAGCCTTCCGAACCAATTTATTTTTATATGTAAGTTCCCTTTTTCCTCGTTATGATGATAGCGAACGAACATTTGAATATACATACATACGAGTACATCCATCCATAAAGAGTAAAATGTATAAATTAAAATTTAACTTCTTTAGCGTTGCTGGTTGTTTGTATGATATTCAAAGGCAGGTTCCAAAGAAGGACAGAGTATATATATATAGAGCTGATGCTCAGACAGAAGACTATAATGCCTTGCAGGGACTACCTTTTATACTATATTTGAACACGAAAAGAGTAAACGATTATAAAGATACAATGCTCGTGTTCATAAGACGTAACTGCCGGGCAACCGTTGAGTGTGTGTCTTAGAAACGCATAGTTGAGTAGTTCCGCTCCACACAGCAGTTGAGTTTTTGCTGCCATATTTTCCATCATAATTTTTTTTTGTTACCTACAGTTGTGCTTAGCCTCCACAGCTGATCAAGAGAGTTATGCGCTTTTATACTCTAATGCAACGCCGTTTTGTAAGGTGGCGGCTGCAAATTAATTTGTTAAATTTTGCATTACAAATGCGATAAAGTAACGAAAATACAGAACTAAAATTAAAATACTGATTTCATTAACTATACGTAGGTTTATTATGGTGTCTATTTATTTTAATTATATATTTAGTTTACAATACAAAGTTTAAGGATTTTTTGAACAACCACAGCCGCCACTTAGCTTTGAAATATAAATACCATAAATACATTTTATTGCAGTGTTTTTTTTGGGCATTTTTATGTTGTGAATATTTAATTTAAGGTGCAGATTTTAAAATAAAAATGGAAAATTTCCGGGTCGCTGACTATAGCATTGGAGATCGCATTTATAATATATAATATTTATTTTGCAGCACTTTTATTTCTTTTCAATTGTTAACATTAATCAGCTGTTCATTTTCCAATTATTCATCAAGCCGTTACTGTTGGGCTCAACATTTGGCAACAGTTTCACAACAGCTGAGCTCAACAACTATGTCTTATGAATGCACCGAATGTCTCTTTATCGTATATAATTTTGTGCATTAATATCAAGAATCTAACATCCAAGAGACTTTGCAGCGACATCACATAACATATAGATTATTTTAATATAGTGATATTCGGTCATATTTCTGTAGACCAGTTGCTGAAGGCTTTAATTAATTTATTTTTACTTTTAGAGTCAGTCGCAGCTACACTCACAATATTATTATAGTAACGGACTGTACGTTATTCAAGAAATATTCCGTTCAGTCATTTTTAAAAGAATAAACATTTAAAATTCTAAGCAATTTTATTTTTAACTGATTCTAACATTCATTAAAAAAAACTAAGGACATATTAATACGGATTTTCGGTTACATTCAATATTGTCCGTTGTTTTCAAGTGCTGCTTTTTTTTTCTTTGGTTGCTTTATTTGATTTGTTTGAGATTTCCTCTCCTACACAAACAAAGGAAAAATCTTTTATTTTTACGGGCTTAAGTCAATAAATTTTTTAACATTAAAAATTAAATGAATTTTTGGTTCAAATTGAAAGAAAAATGAGTAGACCGGGTTTTAAGTGAACTTTCATTTATTTTAAATTACAATATCAGTTAATTTTACGTACAGAATAATTTGGGTGTAGCAAAGATTTCACTTACATCGAATAATCGTGGCATAAGACACGTTTTTGCGATTAGAGTCCGTATATTCCGCGGTGTGAAGTATTATACTGTGTAGTCCAAAGCTCTCGTAGCAGAAAATATGTGATTCCTACTATGCTGTTGACATGATAAGGAAAGAGGTTTGAAACTTTGCAAGAATATGGGTTAAGAAGGTCTACTGATGATTTGGCATAAGCACCAATAAATATCAGCTAAAAACCGTCAACAAGAAAGACTTTTTGAAATAAAATATCGATGCATATCTCGAATAATAAGTTTACTAAATACTTAAAGGTTAATGTTTTCAAGAGATTTTTTCCTGCTACAATTTTGTATAGAATAATTCGATTTCAATAACAACTATGTACATAATAAAGGTAGACAAAAATCACAGACACGTGTGAAAAAATATAAACAATTTTAAAATAAACAGCGTAGAATAGAGGAAATTAGAAACAAAAATAATTTTGTAGGATTTTTAATTAGAGTATTAGAGTGCACAGTTAGTACAAGTTAACTATAATTATTTAGGCATAAACAAACTATTTCTACTTCGATTTTAAGCTACTTATGTAAAATTTAAAAACGTTCGAAAATTTATACGAGGTGTATTGTTACACAGTCTTTTATATGAGTCAAAGTATGTGTTTGTTAAAAATGCAACGTTTTAAAAAATCATTAGCTGAAAACAAAATTATTACGAAAAATTTTGTTTATCAAATAAACATAAAATCGTTATCACGAGAAAATTTTAAAAATGGGTGCACCTTTTTTTAATATACTTTTAAATTAGTTTATTAAAAACGATTTAAAATAAAATCAGAATTGGTTATTAGTATCTACAGTGGGGAGCAAAAGCGCACGATTAGAAAAATAATACATTTATTTTTATTAAAGTGTTTTAGAGCACTTTATGAATATAAAGCAAAAAGTTAGTGAAGCACATTTCGAAAACTGAATTATATTTAAGTATACGGTTATTTTTAGAATTGTTTATTGTATATTATAACTCACAATAAATTGAAATCTAAAAAAAATTATTGGAAAAAAACCATTGAAAAAAGTTTACTGTTAGCAATATCACTAGACAACGATTAAAAACTGAATAAGTGAATGAGATAAGCCTATACAGTTCAAAGAACTGTATGACTTCATATTGCGCTACAGTGTCGCCCCTTTTGAATCCTATGCCGGATAGCTCTCACCAACTGTATGCATATAATATTTATATGCTTCATAAATATGTTTAGTTACTTGTATTCTTATTGTTTTCTTTAATTTTCTATATCAAAAGTCTAAAAATTTGTTTCACAGTCTGTTAAGAACAGTGTGTAAAAACAAAACAGCATCAAAGGATTTGTTGTCATTTTCATTTCAATATAATTTCAAATCTACAACTACAACAAACTACAAGTACATATAAGTACATTGTTGTGAAAATTAGTGGTTCAACATGCAGCCCAAACAAAGCAAAGACGTCGCCTTTATTGCAAATAACATAAATATACACAACCACGTACCATGGAAGAAACATTGGATTTGACTAAAAGCGAAATTTTGAACAAGAGAAAAAAGTAATCACATGTGACTGTTAAGTAAGGACACCTTGTATGAGGCCAAATTGCTATTATGTTTTTTATCCAAATTATTTCCTATGGTTTTTAATGAACACACTTTGCTGTAAAAGTAACTGACTCAGAGTAACACAAATGCAGACATATAAAAAGAAACAAAAATCGTGTAATATGACCACAAGCAAAGTTCCGCCGAAAACGTATAAAAAGGCGCTAAAGAAAAAATAACATAAAAGTAGACCATAAAGTACACTTGAAAAAAGAAAACTTCGCAAGTAAATATTCTTTTATTTATTTTAATAAATAAAAAAGTTGGTGTTAGCTTTTGAACTTGATTGAGCACTTACTTTACAACAATAGAGCTTTTAAAATTAATATTTAAATTTCACGAATACATTAAAAAAACTGTTCTTTTCAGATTTGGACGCCTCAGGCTTTTAATAGCTTTTGTTTGAAAATGTAGAATTATTATTTCCGTAGAAGACATAGAGGAGCATGTAGATATTTACGTATGTATGTATTAACGTGTTCCAAAGCAATATTTTTTATTATTATTTTTTTAATTTTGAAAGAGTTTTTGCGCAAAATAAGTCTTTGAATACCAGAATTATTCTTAACAATCGCCTAATATTTTTCATTGAGAAGAAGAAGTCAGTTATGATGTACTTTTTTCGTTGTTGTAAAACGTCATTACTATTGTCCTTGTACCATTTCATCGTTTAATTTGAATATTGGCAACTTGCAAGATTTCACTTTAGTTCGTTCCTATATATCGAGTGAGAAAACTTAGAGCAGCTTCATTAGAGTTATGAAATTTGATGGACTCAATAAAGAAAAAATTCATATTAAATCAATTTCGTAGCAAGGATTCACAGAGCTAATATTTGTATTCCTAAAATTCTACGAAAATGTTAATTCTTTGTATATTACAAATTTATTTTTAAATATTTTATTTGTTATCGAAGCAAGAACAATTGTAGCTGTTATACATATTTGGGGTGTTCACACTGTGGTCATATCAGTCATATTGTCATAATGTCTTATTATTTTACAATGGTTTAAAAAAGTTGTTGTTGTGCTTCAAGCAAAAAAGTCATAAAATAATAAGACTTTTTAAGGTATGTTTTTGGTTTGTCATAAAATAACAGTAGAAATCTTAGTCGAGCAGCTGTAACTCCTTATTCGAGCCGGCAATAATATTAACAAGCCGCCGCTACAAATAACACAAAATGAAAACAAGGCAAATTCATTACCAGGAGGCGAATTAATTATAAGGTGGTTGCAGTGGCGAATTCACGTGAATTTATACATTAACTGTCCTGTCAAATTAGTTACATATTTTCCATGGTGTAATAATATAAGGTGCTCTTATCAAACAACAATAAAAAACAACATGCATTTTGTTTGTGTAAAATTATCACAATATTGTCAAAAAAAGCTGTATACAAAACATAACAAAATGTGGTTTGTATGTATTTAGTGGTTATGCAAAAACAAAAAGCATAACGTAAACAAAAATATTCATAATGGCGGCCAAAAATGTAAACAACTTTTGACAAGACCGTGAAACTTACCATTTTTTTTGCAGATTATTTAACGGTCAAAACACAACCCTACAAAAAACCATATTCCTTGTTGCGCACACCTGATATTATTACACCATGATATTTTTCGGCGCCATTTTAATGTAATTTTCGTGCAAAAGGCAAATTTATTACGACTACAATAAATCAACAACAAAGCAAACAACAGGCATTTTGTTTGTGTAAACGGTGAATTCATTATATACGCTGTCAAAATTCTCCATGCATAAAAAATTACATTAAAATGGCGCCGGAAAATATTTAACAAATTTGAAAGGGCAGGTAATGTATAAATTCACGTGAATTCGCCACTGCAACCACCTTATAATTAATTCGCCTTGAATGAAAATTATGCGTTTGTGTAAGCTATCTGCCTGGCAGCTTATGGATGTTTTTCTACTTGCCGCCGTAAGAAAAAATATTTCGGCTCATTAGTTTGTGCTTCCTCCTCTTCATCACCTAGAAAAGGGTGCATTTAAATTTGAATACATACATACATGAATTTTTTTGTTCATATTTACTTGAGGTAGCCATTATCACGTTTAACATGTAATTTTCGCACAAACCAGCTATTATTTTACTTTTTTCACTTGATTTCGGCATTTTGATATGAAATTGTATTTTTAAATGTTTTTTTTTGTATCAGCTGGCACAATTATGACATAGCACACTAAATTATGACGGGGTTGTTCACACTTGTCATATTTTGGTGTGCTATTATTTTATGACATATGACTTATGACTACAGTGTGAATACCCCAATTATATCCTTTTTATTTAAAGTGATTATTTTTAGATCAAATTGGTTGTTAGTAGATTTTAATCCAAAGTGATTATTATTTTTTGGCTAATGTTCGTAACATTTTTAGTCAGAAACAATTGGACATGAGACAATATTCAAAAGGAACAAGGAAAAAGTTTAACACTTATTAATTCCAATTTACACGGCAGAACAATTAGAAAGTACAACACATGATTTTGGGCCTCAATTCTGAGAATTGCACGTGAAAGTAGCCCCAAAAATAAGAACTTCTGGGCATACGATTATTTTTTCCAAGGTGGATTTTTATCATTTTTTCTATATTTTAACACGGTTATATCTCGGAATACCGTACGTATAATTGTTATTTTCCATATTGAAATATTCAATGTTCTTCTGCCAACTTGACAAAACGAATCATACAGAATTTTTTTATTTTTGAAGGTACTTTTACGTACAATTCTCAGAACTGCGTCCCAAATCAATGAGCTGAAAAATGTTGTACTATGTTATTCATGATTTCATTAACCGGGAACATCAATTAACCGAAAAAATATATATTTTTTGGTTTCAATTGATTAAACGTGATTATCCCAATTATATGGGATTGAAAAATATATATTTTTACGCAATTTATTGAATTGTGGAACAAGATAGTTAGCCTATCATTTCTTGGGTGTTTTTATGCGTTTGAAAAGTGAGAAATGCAAATTATTGCTGATGAATTTTATAATATCATCGATAGAAGATTATCTATATTAAATATGGCTGGCCAACCATATTTTTAGAATATTAAATTCGGTACATGTGTTTGGTATACAATGAAAATTAAACAACTTGCGATATTTTTCGCTGGGTATTTTTTAAAATTGCTCCCATATTTTTTAAACTTGTACTTATTCTTGATAGAGTCGATTTTAAAATTGAAAACAAAATTTCATAACTCT
This sequence comes from Gymnocheta viridis, assembly GCA_956483585.1. Lineage (NCBI taxonomy): Eukaryota > Metazoa > Arthropoda > Insecta > Diptera > Tachinidae > Gymnocheta > Gymnocheta viridis. Next base: position 103,593,499 of record OY101440.1, on the reverse strand, counting down.
AGGTTAGCTTCTCTAATTTTTGCTCACGAACGAATCACTGTGAATCCACCAAAAATTTACTGGGGATGTATGAATGCAAAAATCGTTTTGTTTTTACTTTCCTTTATGTAAATACGACGTTGCTCACTTTTTCAGAAAATAATCAGCAGGAGAAGGAATGAAAGAATAAACAAGTTCGTATAGTGCCTTTCAAATAAATCTTATATGGTGACTTTTCGCCACACATGAAAAACAAAAAAAAAAAGCGGCAACATTTTTGAAATTACTTAAAATTTTATGAAAAAAAACCTTAAATCTTAAATGGAAAATTTTCGTTCTAACCATTGATAATAGAGTTCTGGCTACATTTGCTCTCCACGCCTTCCTTAGTCAAATATACAAAACAGGCCAAAGGTGCCGTACATAACAAGAGATTAGATAATGGTTTCTTCTTTTTATTCTTTAGTGTGAAAAAAAAACAAAAGAATGTATGCATAATTACATATTTTTTGTCCCGACAATATTCAAACCAGCTGGGATTTAAATAAAAATGTATATGTATAAATTTATATTAAGATGATAAAAGCACTTGCTGTAGCAGAAACATTTAAAATCCTCAAATAACCCACACAGGTTGGTTAACTGACTGGCTGTTAAATGCCAAAAGAGCATTTAGATGTAAAAATAAAAAGGATATAAATACATACAACAAAAACAAAAGCTTAGTTCTTTGTTGTGGGGTTTTTTGTGTCAACGTAAAAAAGGTGCAACACAAACGTAACCAGCGATTATGTCACCACAAAAAAAAACCAACCACGTTTACAAGAAGAAGTACACATTTAAATACTGAAATGTAACGTTAAGCAATAACAAAAATGTGATCTTGAGGAAATTGTACTTTTTAAGTAAATGTACTCGTATTAAGAAAACATTGTACCAGCAAAAATTTTCCGAATTTTCGTAAAGGGTAATAAATTATTAATGGCTTACAAAGTAATGGTTGTACTTATTTCCTTGACTACACCGTTCTACAAATTTTGAATATGAAAGAGTATCAGTTTAGTTAAAAACAAGACAAAAATAAAACTCGCAGACAGACGGACAAACACCGACAAACATTAAACTCAAAACATTATTGTGTTGTTATCGACCGAATGAAAATTTTCACATTCATATATTTCTTTAAGTTCATGAAAATTAAGTAGATAAATTCCCTTAACAAATTTAAGATAAGCGTAAATAAATGTAAAAGTTTTCCACTTACGTGTACAAATTCCTGTCAAGATGAAGGCCTTGCAGCCAAACTCCGGCGTGTACTCAACACCGTGTGAAGTTTTCCGTTTACAACCACCCCATGAAAACCAAAAAGGGTATCACTCCCACAGTTCACAATTTTCGTATATAAATAAAGGTACATGCACAAACAAAAGACTATCCATAAGGTAGATAAAAGCTAAACTGGCGTTCCTCACCATCCGACTGCCTCGTCCCTGTTGTTATAAGAACAGCACATAGTACCTTTCTTGGTTTCTCGAAGTCCGGGCTAGCTTCTAGCACTGTCCGAGCATCAGGAATTTAACCGCCGATAGAACCCCTCCGCCATGTGGGGATTAAGAATGAAGTCCGTCCGCAAATACCATTATAAGAATTCTCAAGCCCAAAGGCAAGCATCATCTATTAAGTCACGTACCGTCAAAAACCCAACGTGCCAGGCTCTTAAAAGAGGATGCCGATGAGCATCAACTTTTAATCCCCCGAAAAATGGATGTCATCTACGCGGCTACCGGATTCCGTGGTACCAGTGTTAAATAAGACCTCGAAGAGCATTCCCTGAGGACTATCAAAAAAGAGCATTTCCATAGATCAATAATTTCTACAGCTTTGAACAAGTTGATGTTCCAAATGCTTCTAAGAATGCACACTCGCTAACACAGACCGAAATCTATTTGCTTAGAGAACGCGTATGGGCTTGCCCGTTGCTCTGAAATTCAAAGGTAATTTAGTACTCAGTACGTCTAAATGAACAATGTCTTAATGAAATAACTGCCAATTAAATCTGATCTAAAATAAATTGAATAAGGTTTGTGGCCAAATGTAATGCCGGAAAAGATCACATACCTATTCGCAGCTTAACGTAAACCAAGCTTCACTTTCTTTTAGCTACATATTTAATACAGCGTGGATTTGTAATAATGACGGAAAAGTTAATACGATCTTAATTTTTTTTCTTTTTTTTTATATTATAGTTGAACTTTCATAACTCGAACTTCTATAACTTGAATTTTCTCTAACTCGAACAAATTCGTTTGGCAGTAGCGTTAAAAGGGAAAATAACTTACGATTCTCCTTACGTAACTCGAACTTCCATAACTCCAAGTTCTCCCTAACTCAAATGAAATTCTATAACTCGAAGTAGTAATTTCCTTATCAGCTGATCTGTTGCATACACATTCTTGAAGTGCATTGTTTTGAATTCAATTTTGTTTTATTCGTGGGGATCTCATCGTAGGCGGAACGGCGAGTTATGGCGACGGTTCGGTGGAAGAAACTTTTCAGTAGCCCTCAAAAATGATGTAGAAATTCTTTATCGAACATCGAATTTATATTTGCAAAATACAACCGATGAGCACTACACAGCTTTGAACAATTTAGAGAAATTTCTTATTAAAAATAAAAAAAGTAAATTTTCAGTCACTAATTTCGTAAATTTATCATTCGAGATATCTTATTTCAAAAAATTTTAAAAATTTCAAAATATTTTACTTCACTACAGCTTACTTGTTACATATATGTGTTTTTCAGTAAGAGTTTGTTTTAAATAATTAAAAACATATTCATCATTTAATATGTGGATATAATTGCAATTGTTCTTTTTTACAAATAAATTTTATAACTCGAAGTCTCCGTAAGTCGAAGACTTTTTTGGTTTAATGGTGATTCAAGTTATAGAAGTTCTACTGTATTTGTTAATCAAAAATGCCGTGCTACTCCGCTGACTGTTTGATACTCTTAAATTTATTTCACTTCTACGCGTTTCTCTTCTATGTCGCAGGATAGTGAATGTAGTTCACAAGCGTAAAAGTCGATGAACATTATTGCCCCCTTGAGAAGGTAATAACGTCCATGAACATTATTGATATTTAGGTATATCGAATAGCGGCTTCGAGAATTACTGCCCGGATGGAATTCTGCCATGTGTAATGTTTTTTTTTTCACTAGGTAAGTCGACTAGTGGCTTCGCTAATTAAAAAATTTTCGTTTAGCCGACCTGCGGCTGAGCTCTAAGGCATTTTTACACAACAAAAACACATAACATTTTCATTCAGTAACAAGCATGCTCTCAACAAGGCAGGTGTATGTCACATTATTTTATAAGTTAAGTAAGTACCCTGGGAAGATTCAAAGACAACAAAAAATAGACTCGTATAGAATCTTAATTTAAAAAAAATGTATGTTGGGTTTAGTGTGGAGAAAGATTTTTTTATTTAAATGTTTGTAATCAAGCTTAATATTTTGTATGCAATGATACATTTTTTCTAACCATTTAAACAATTAAAACGCAAGCAATTCTTTTGGTGTAAAAGCATAATATTAAGTGCTTCCTTTTTTGAGGAAAATAATATTAATATATTATTCCCAACTCCCAAAATCAGGTGCTATACAAGGGGCAAACGTCTGAAAAATTTACCATCGATGTTGGAGTACGTCAGGGTTTTGTACTGTCACCACATATTTTCCTATTTGTCCTAGATGACGTCATGTCAATAACAAATATTGAAGCACCAGACGGCATTCAGTGGACGCTCTTCTCAAAACTAAACGATCTTGACTATGATGATGAATTATATCTCTCAGCAAATAATTTCGAACATATGGAGAACAAATTGAAGGCTCTTCATAACAACGCTCATAAAGTTGGATTGAGAATAAACGTTCGGAAAACCAAGCTAATAAGAATAAACCCCACCAATACCATCTGTCTAACTCTCAATAATAACACCACAGAAGATGTACAATCTTTCAGTTACGTAGGCTGCACAATCACAATGAATGCGGTGCAAACGAAGACGTTTCTGCGCGAGTCAACAAGGCCCGCCATGTCATACATTATTTAAAAAAAAATATGGATATCATCCAATATATCAACACAACTGAAGGCCAAAGTATTCAAGCCATTCTCCTATCTATTCAAGTTTTCACAAACTGGATTGTTCGATGTTTTTGGCCCAACACAATAACCAACGCTGAGCTGCTGCGAAGCACGAACTAACAGCCAATCCAGTACGACATCCTTAAAAGGAAATTTGGATGGATTGGTCATACATTCAGATCCGATAACGAGATAGACAAAGCAGCACTGCAGTGTAACCCCCAAGGGCGCGGTGGACATTCAAAAACAACTTGTTGCATCGCAACCGTACGTCAGCTGACTAAAGCAGGGATTTCGTGGAACGAGGCAATAAGAACAGTCCAGAACAGAGAATAGTGAAACATCTATATATATTACTTTTACTTGTAAACTTGCATTCAGAATCAATAATAATGGTGCTTTTTGTCTCATATATAGTTGCGTATAATTGTTGTTGATCAATATCACTCATACGTCCCCTTGGTTTTCTCAAAATATGCTTTTCATTTCATTTGTTACGTCGACGAAGTTGTTTGACAAAACAGAATTTAAAATGCGATTTTTATAAAATTATAGTATTTCTTCTTGGTAAAAATTATAATATTCATTAAGAAAAAGCAACGCCATCTCTTTAGTGGCAATAAGTTGTATAATTTCCATTAAGATGCAACGATTGATTGCCATGCAACATTCCTCTAAAAGTATTAGTAATGAATGCCAAAATAGCACCTCATCGCAAATCGAACTTTAAACTTATCCAGTGAATTTTTCATATACAACTTTCAAACAAAATCAATTTTATCAATTCAAAAAGTGATGGAATGCTTTAACTTTCAGTTCAGAAACGAATTATATAATACAATTAAAATTCTTACTAACAATTGTTATGTTTTTACTTATTATTTAGGCAACGAAAACACAGATACTAGATTCACTCTCTACGAGACTCTTACAGGTTTGTTTAATTTTATTTATTTTTATTTTGTTTTCTGCAACTAAAAAAATATAACTTTAACTTTCTTTATTAATATTACTTTTTTGATAGCGAAAATTCTTTATTGAACTAACTATTCACAATCACACAATGCCAGAATACCAAACGCCCATTTGTAATAAAATTTAAAAATCAAAGCTAAAAAACGAACACAATGATGAAACTGTTGAGAATGTCCATTTACGTTTCTGCTTCTTTTAAAGTATTCATCTGCGTTCAACAATTCCGAAAATCTGCTTTAGGCAGATGAATGACAGCAAAACAACAAAAACAAATCCTTGAAGAACTTGTAAGTATTAAACTACAAAAATGGTAAGAAACTTTTAAAAATTCTTAGAAACACTTCAGAAAAAGTAAAAGTACATACTCGTATGTACAGTGAGCAAAAAAAAAACAAACTGTACACTTTCTACACTTGAATAAATCGATCTTTTATAAAACAAATATAAAGTCAAACTAATCAAGCTAGATATACACGAAATTAAAAGGTAGAGACTATAGAAGATTATTATATGAAAAACTTGTACACAACTCTCTGAATAAATTTTTAATAATTCGCACAATAAGCAATTACTTCGACATTTTAAATAAAATAAAAACATTGACAATTTTTAGTTTGTTTCATTATACAATTTTGTTGAATAATATTGTTCTATGATTATTAAGAATTTCCCTAAAGAAGCTACTCAAAGGTTGTAGCGAAATATTGGAAATAAAATTTTTTTTATATAAAGTTGAAACTTAAGATGGAATCAATATAAATTAAAAGAAAAACCTATATGAGGAAACAAATATTTTCATAATTTTGTTTGTTTCATTCTGCTTGCTTTACGTCTTTGAGTGGTTACAATAAAAAAATTAACCTATTTCTTTTGTAATTTGTAGAAATGTTACCCAAAATATCCAAGCCATAGGTCAACTCAAAGACAATACATTCCACATAAAAAATTACTCAACAGTTAGTCAACAATTGTTGAGATATACTTTATTATAAAATACGGGCACTAAAAAATCACTTAGCGTTGCACAAATTTTTGTGCTCACAACTGTGCGTGCAAGAATGTACAAACTTTAGTATTTTTATATTTTTCACCATACATACGATTTTCTCTTCTCATCAGATTAAATCAAAAACACAATATAAAAATTTAAGATTTTTTTTTTCAATAGAGTTGTTGCTTAAAATTTTATAATACAACTAAATAGAAAAAGTTTTAAGTAGATTTACTACAAAATTAAAAAAAGACAATATTATAAGAAGAGGATAAGAAAGGAAAATAAAGCCAAGCACGCTTTTATAAGTTTTAGGTGTTTTTTTTTTTCTTTTCTTTTCGTAAGTAGTTATTTGGTTTCTTTAAGATAAGTAGAATAAATATTCGCCCATTGAGCAATTTTTAAAAATGGACTGCTAATTCACAAGATGTAAAATAAATCTTGGTAAAACGCACATTTTTAAGAAGATTTTGGCTTAAACAAAGTTAAAAATTTACATTTTGCCTCTAACCGGACTTGTTCAGTGAATCAAGTGTTTACAATCGTACGATTTTTAAAAACATTTTTAGTAAAAAAGCTGGGGGCTACCGGATTCCGTGGTACCAGTGTTAAATAAGACCTCGAAGAGCATTCCCTGAGGACTATCAAAAAAGAGCATTTCCATAGATCAATAATTTCTACAGCTTTGAACAAGTTGATGTTCCAAATGCTTCTAAGAATGCACACTCGCTAACACAGACCGAAATCTATTTGCTTAGAGAACGCGTATGGGCTTGCCCGTTGCTCTGAAATTCAAAGGTAATTTAGTACTCAGTACGTCTAAATGAACAATGTCTTAATGAAATAACTGCCAATTAAATCTGATCTAAAATAAATTGAATAAGGTTTGTGGCCAAATGTAATGCCGGAAAAGATCACATACCTATTCGCAGCTTAACGTAAACCAAGCTTCACTTTCTTTTAGCTACATATTTAATACAGCGTGGATTTGTAATAATGACGGAAAAGTTAATACGATCTTAATTTTTTTTCTTTTTTTTTATATTATAGTTGAACTTTCATAACTCGAACTTCTATAACTTGAATTTTCTCTAACTCGAACAAATTCGTTTGGCAGTAGCGTTAAAAGGGAAAATAACTTACGATTCTCCTTACGTAACTCGAACTTCCATAACTCCAAGTTCTCCCTAACTCAAATGAAATTCTATAACTCGAAGTAGTAATTTCCTTATCAGCTGATCTGTTGCATACACATTCTTGAAGTGCATTGTTTTGAATTCAATTTTGTTTTATTCGTGGGGATCTCATCGTAGGCGGAACGGCGAGTTATGGCGACGGTTCGGTGGAAGAAACTTTTCAGTAGCCCTCAAAAATGATGTAGAAATTCTTTATCGAACATCGAATTTATATTTGCAAAATACAACCGATGAGCACTACACAGCTTTGAACAATTTAGAGAAATTTCTTATTAAAAATAAAAAAAGTAAATTTTCAGTCACTAATTTCGTAAATTTATCATTCGAGATATCTTATTTCAAAAAATTTTAAAAATTTCAAAATATTTTACTTCACTACAGCTTACTTGTTACATATATGTGTTTTTCAGTAAGAGTTTGTTTTAAATAATTAAAAACATATTCATCATTTAATATGTGGATATAATTGCAATTGTTCTTTTTTACAAATAAATTTTATAACTCGAAGTCTCCGTAAGTCGAAGACTTTTTTGGTTTAATGGTGATTCAAGTTATAGAAGTTCTACTGTATTTGTTAATCAAAAATGCCGTGCTACTCCGCTGACTGTTTGATACTCTTAAATTTATTTCACTTCTACGCGTTTCTCTTCTATGTCGCAGGATAGTGAATGTAGTTCACAAGCGTAAAAGTCGATGAACATTATTGCCCCCTTGAGAAGGTAATAACGTCCATGAACATTATTGATATTTAGGTATATCGAATAGCGGCTTCGAGAATTACTGCCCGGATGGAATTCTGCCATGTGTAATGTTTTTTTTTTCACTAGGTAAGTCGACTAGTGGCTTCGCTAATTAAAAAATTTTCGTTTAGCCGACCTGCGGCTGAGCTCTAAGGCATTTTTACACAACAAAAACACATAACATTTTCATTCAGTAACAAGCATGCTCTCAACAAGGCAGGTGTATGTCACATTATTTTATAAGTTAAGTAAGTACCCTGGGAAGATTCAAAGACAACAAAAAATAGACTCGTATAGAATCTTAATTTAAAAAAAATGTATGTTGGGTTTAGTGTGGAGAAAGATTTTTTTATTTAAATGTTTGTAATCAAGCTTAATATTTTGTATGCAATGATACATTTTTTCTAACCATTTAAACAATTAAAACGCAAGCAATTCTTTTGGTGTAAAAGCATAATATTAAGTGCTTCCTTTTTTGAGGAAAATAATATTAATATATTATTCCCAACTCCCAAAATCAGGTGCTATACAAGGGGCAAACGTCTGAAAAATTTACCATCGATGTTGGAGTACGTCAGGGTTTTGTACTGTCACCACATATTTTCCTATTTGTCCTAGATGACGTCATGTCAATAACAAATATTGAAGCACCAGACGGCATTCAGTGGACGCTCTTCTCAAAACTAAACGATCTTGACTATGATGATGAATTATATCTCTCAGCAAATAATTTCGAACATATGGAGAACAAATTGAAGGCTCTTCATAACAACGCTCATAAAGTTGGATTGAGAATAAACGTTCGGAAAACCAAGCTAATAAGAATAAACCCCACCAATACCATCTGTCTAACTCTCAATAATAACACCACAGAAGATGTACAATCTTTCAGTTACGTAGGCTGCACAATCACAATGAATGCGGTGCAAACGAAGACGTTTCTGCGCGAGTCAACAAGGCCCGCCATGTCATACATTATTTAAAAAAAAATATGGATATCATCCAATATATCAACACAACTGAAGGCCAAAGTATTCAAGCCATTCTCCTATCTATTCAAGTTTTCACAAACTGGATTGTTCGATGTTTTTGGCCCAACACAATAACCAACGCTGAGCTGCTGCGAAGCACGAACTAACAGCCAATCCAGTACGACATCCTTAAAAGGAAATTTGGATGGATTGGTCATACATTCAGATCCGATAACGAGATAGACAAAGCAGCACTGCAGTGTAACCCCCAAGGGCGCGGTGGACATTCAAAAACAACTTGTTGCATCGCAACCGTACGTCAGCTGACTAAAGCAGGGATTTCGTGGAACGAGGCAATAAGAACAGTCCAGAACAGAGAATAGTGAAACATCTATATATATTACTTTTACTTGTAAACTTGCATTCAGAATCAATAATAATGGTGCTTTTTGTCTCATATATAGTTGCGTATAATTGTTGTTGATCAATATCACTCATACGTCCCCTTGGTTTTCTCAAAATATGCTTTTCATTTCATTTGTTACGTCGACGAAGTTGTTTGACAAAACAGAATTTAAAATGCGATTTTTATAAAATTATAGTATTTCTTCTTGGTAAAAATTATAATATTCATTAAGAAAAAGCAACGCCATCTCTTTAGTGGCAATAAGTTGTATAATTTCCATTAAGATGCAACGATTGATTGCCATGCAACATTCCTCTAAAAGTATTAGTAATGAATGCCAAAATAGCACCTCATCGCAAATCGAACTTTAAACTTATCCAGTGAATTTTTCATATACAACTTTCAAACAAAATCAATTTTATCAATTCAAAAAGTGATGGAATGCTTTAACTTTCAGTTCAGAAACGAATTATATAATACAATTAAAATTCTTACTAACAATTGTTATGTTTTTACTTATTATTTAGGCAACGAAAACACAGATACTAGATTCACTCTCTACGAGACTCTTACAGGTTTGTTTAATTTTATTTATTTTTATTTTGTTTTCTGCAACTAAAAAAATATAACTTTAACTTTCTTTATTAATATTACTTTTTTGATAGCGAAAATTCTTTATTGAACTAACTATTCACAATCACACAATGCCAGAATACCAAACGCCCATTTGTAATAAAATTTAAAAATCAAAGCTAAAAAACGAACACAATGATGAAACTGTTGAGAATGTCCATTTACGTTTCTGCTTCTTTTAAAGTATTCATCTGCGTTCAACAATTCCGAAAATCTGCTTTAGGCAGATGAATGACAGCAAAACAACAAAAACAAATCCTTGAAGAACTTGTAAGTATTAAACTACAAAAATGGTAAGAAACTTTTAAAAATTCTTAGAAACACTTCAGAAAAAGTAAAAGTACATACTCGTATGTACAGTGAGCAAAAAAAAAACAAACTGTACACTTTCTACACTTGAATAAATCGATCTTTTATAAAACAAATATAAAGTCAAACTAATCAAGCTAGATATACACGAAATTAAAAGGTAGAGACTATAGAAGATTATTATATGAAAAACTTGTACACAACTCTCTGAATAAATTTTTAATAATTCGCACAATAAGCAATTACTTCGACATTTTAAATAAAATAAAAACATTGACAATTTTTAGTTTGTTTCATTATACAATTTTGTTGAATAATATTGTTCTATGATTATTAAGAATTTCCCTAAAGAAGCTACTCAAAGGTTGTAGCGAAATATTGGAAATAAAATTTTTTTTATATAAAGTTGAAACTTAAGATGGAATCAATATAAATTAAAAGAAAAACCTATATGAGGAAACAAATATTTTCATAATTTTGTTTGTTTCATTCTGCTTGCTTTACGTCTTTGAGTGGTTACAATAAAAAAATTAACCTATTTCTTTTGTAATTTGTAGAAATGTTACCCAAAATATCCAAGCCATAGGTCAACTCAAAGACAATACATTCCACATAAAAAATTACTCAACAGTTAGTCAACAATTGTTGAGATATACTTTATTATAAAATACGGGCACTAAAAAATCACTTAGCGTTGCACAAATTTTTGTGCTCACAACTGTGCGTGCAAGAATGTACAAACTTTAGTATTTTTATATTTTTCACCATACATACGATTTTCTCTTCTCATCAGATTAAATCAAAAACACAATATAAAAATTTAAGATTTTTTTTTTCAATAGAGTTGTTGCTTAAAATTTTATAATACAACTAAATAGAAAAAGTTTTAAGTAGATTTACTACAAAATTAAAAAAAGACAATATTATAAGAAGAGGATAAGAAAGGAAAATAAAGCCAAGCACGCTTTTATAAGTTTTAGGTGTTTTTTTTTTTCTTTTCTTTTCGTAAGTAGTTATTTGGTTTCTTTAAGATAAGTAGAATAAATATTCGCCCATTGAGCAATTTTTAAAAATGGACTGCTAATTCACAAGATGTAAAATAAATCTTGGTAAAACGCACATTTTTAAGAAGATTTTGGCTTAAACAAAGTTAAAAATTTACATTTTGCCTCTAACCGGACTTGTTCAGTGAATCAAGTGTTTACAATCGTACGATTTTTAAAAACATTTTTAGTAAAAAAGCTGGGGGCAAATAACGGCATTCGATATCAATCGAAATCCAATTCAACATTTTTTGAATTTGTATGGAAATTTCGTTGATATCGAATGCCGTAATTTGTCAATGACTTATTTATAAGAAAAATATTGTATTCCAACTAAATTTTACATGTGCGATTTAATAATTCAGCGCCCCAATAATCAGGTATGAAAAGTCCTCCTGCTGGTTTGTAATATATTTATAATTAATTTTAAATATTGATACTCGATACTGAAAATACAGCTTTATACAGGGCGGCCCAGAGTGAGCTATACGGTTTGAATTCTTTGAAACTTTTGTAATTCTCATTTTTTTCAGAAATTTGTGAAGAAGGCTTTGTGAATTTAATATGAATAACTAAGCAATCGAACTACGTACCAAAGCAATTGCATTTAATTTTTCAAACCAAAAATCCATTGTAAGACACAGCATACATGTCATCATCAGCGTTTTTTCTTGTATTTTCAACTATATGGAACCATAGCACTGCATCGGCTTGCTTCAATGACTTTGGTGAGGAACATATCGGGCAGCCGCATTATTTCGCGCAAAAGCGATTTTAACTGGCCTCCTGACAGTTTGCTTTTGGGGATATTTGATAGTGTAAATTAAAAGCCAAAAACCATACCCAATTAAAAATCAACATTCAAAATGAAATCTTGCCATTAGATGGCATCTCCACGTATGTGCAAAGCAGAAAATGGTCACAACTTACAGGATATAATTTTCAGAGCCAATAAATAAAATTGCTCAATAATATACTGTATTAAAAAAAAACTTAACAACAATCGCATTAATAATAAAGTTATAAGCAAGTTTAAACATATATTCTATTCTGGGTCACCTTGTATTTATTGGAAGAAAAATACTGCAAAGCAGCATAGCCTGCTAGACCCCTCAAAATTTGCGTAACTGATCGTAGATTCCCAAATAGTTTTTACAGCTAAATTAATGTATATCTCAAGGGTTCTACCGATCATCAAAGGCTTGATAATTTTTAATTTTCGTGTCATAATAACTTTAAGTGCTCTCTGCCATATTTATGTATAACTAGTGCATCTAGCGGTCGACTCAATCGACCGCATTCTAGAAATTAATATTAAGCATCTACATAAATACATACGATAAAATACAACAACATTCTAATTAAACAACTTAAAACTCAACTGTCTCATTTCTATGCAAAAGCAAATTGGACAAACACACATCCATACTTTGTTTATTTTTCAAGTTGAAGCTGATCCATGCATGTGTAATAAGTGTGCATGTGTTAGTAGCAACTTTAAGCGCTTATAGCTCCTTAAATATTGAACCGATTTAAAAATAAGATTGTGCTCATCTATGTAGAAACCCGTTTAAAAACATATAAATCTTTCTAAAATCGGTTCAGTATTAGGGCCGTAAAAGGGATCTAAAAAAACGTGTTTTCTTATTAATAATATAGATAGATGTAAATGCAAGCAGACATATAAACACGTCACCAAAAAAGTCGTGCTCACAGTATGATAACAGAAAATTTTGAAGATGATTATGTGTTTAAGTCTTACATAGATTCCATAACAGAAACATTTTCGAGAAACACGTCCTCAATAGATACACCATCGACTTCGACTACAAAACGGAATATATTGCAGTTGCTAACAATTTCTAAAGTCTATGATAGATATGGCTTATCGGGATCTTAAAGGATCTATGCCATCGTAAAGAAGTTTTAGAAGAGCACATTTCTGTCTTGGCAGAACTTGGATCAATTTATGTGGAACACGCAACAGCATGTCGTGATACTGCCAAAGTAATTCTGACTTCAATCACAGCTTTATTTGAGGGAAGAGGTTTTAATTTAAATAACGTGATTTGCGTTGGGTATGACGGAACTGCAACTAACACCGGTTGGAAGGGTGGTGTGATTCAATATTTAGAGGAATATTTGGATAGAACTTTGCAATGATGTATTTGTATACTGCAATGAGTTACGCTTTCGCCATTTATTCTTGACGTTAGATGGTTGCACTTCGTGCCCTTGAGAATATTCTGGACTTATTGAGACAGTTAATTGGTTGTGAAAATAAAATGACGGTGCATTTTTCTGCAGTGGCTGGTAATTTACCTGACTTCCCCAACTGGTTATTGTTGTCCTGAACTGGCCATCCTGGGAAAATTGCTCGCTCGAGGTGGCTTAACGCTTCTAATCGTATTCTCAGACTTCAGAAAATTTGCAATTGCTTGTTAGCTACGTGGTATGTATAAAGTATGTTCTCATACTTTGTGTAATCAATTTCAAGAATAAAGTTTCTTTTAAGCTTAATTTTATTAGAAAATCTTCATTGTGCAGTAGAGCCCTCAAATGGCTGTCTTTTTCAGTTCTAATAATTTGTTCCTGATCTGCGTAGAATTAAGAAAATGTTGATGTCTCTTGCGATACTGAAGCTCGAAATAAAATATTTTTCATACATTGACGGGACACACTAGCACACATTACTTAATTTTCTTATTTTAATAAAGTTTTCGCATTAAATCAAGCAAAACATCATTAAACCTTTTTCATGAAGAACTGCCAAATCAAACTGACAATAAATCAACCAAAATTGGCTTTCAGTGAATACAGTGTTGCCGGGTTAAAGTTATCTGTCTCCAAGAATATGATAATGAATATCTTCTTATACAAATTTAAATAAGCATTTTCTTTTGGGACACTAAAAAAATATATAAATTCTGGATCCTTATAGGAACAGATGTCGATTTAACAATTTAACCTATCTGTTCGCATAAAAAAAAATCGTAAAAAATCATAAAAATTGGTAAAAAAAAAATCGTCGTCACGTCAACACTACAGTAAGTTAAAAATTTATAAAGATGAAATTCCAAGATTCGGAAATATGACGAAAATGTGTCATCACAAACCGATTATAATCGTTGTTGTAATCGTTTTTGTTCAAAAAAAATTCGCAAAAAAACTAAATGGGCCAAATTAAAAAATAAAGCTCTGAATGTGTGATTATTAAGCTCTAAAAAGGGTAAAATATCAACACGAAAAATTAAACATACAAAGAAGCAAAATAATTCAAACATGTGCAAAATAATGCAAAAATATGCAAACTAGTTCAAAAATATGCAAAATAATGCAAAAATATGCAAAATAATGCAAAAATATGCAAAATAATGCAAAAATTTGCAAAAACATGCAAAAATAATGCAAAAGTAACGCAAAAATATGCAAAATAATGCAAAAATATGCACTAACATATAGATGCAAAAACTCTTACAAATCTTTTAAATGTAAAAATAAGTATTCGTACATACATTCGTACATCGCACAGAAAAACAAATGCAATTGCGCATGTATTTGGATTTTTCGCCAATAACAACGTAAGTCTTAAAATCAAATTTTTCAGGAAGGCCATACAAGTTCTGTTTGCAGTTGTTTTCAAATTGTATAGTATTTGTTAGAATGATTACTAAAATTATTCAAAAACCATGAAAATAGTTTTAACAATCTCAAAATGTGGTCAGAAATATAAGTTATCTGTGCTTGGCTGCGTTATGTGTGTGAAGATAAATTTAAATTTAACAAGCAGGGACATGAACCAAAATTTTTAGCGTGCTATTTTTGCAGTTAACAGAACACTTTTATACACTTAACAGAGCGCTGTTAAACATGTAACAGTCATAACGAAATGGATTAACTTTGTTTAGGACGCCAAATCTAGGAACAGGGGCCAATCCCGTATTAAGATATTACTTAAGATAATTATAATTATGGGAATTCTACAAATAATAGATATACTATAAAAAGGTAATTAAAAAAAATTTATTTTTTCGAAAATAAAATTGGCTATTATGGATAAATGAAGACTTCTACAGACATCCCACTATATACAAATGGTGCTCCTGATAGGCCTTTAAGGAACACATTTAGTGGTATTTCTGAAATTATTTTGGAACTTTAGAAAATTGGCTTTGAAAAAAAGTCATATTTCTGGAGAAGATTAGTGCCCATTATGAAAAAATTAAGACTTCTACAGATATCCCACTACATACAAATGGTGTTCCTGATAGGTCTTTATGGAACACATTTAGTGGTATTTGTGAAATAATTTTGGAACTTTGGAAAATTCGCTTTGAAAAAAAGTCATATTTCTGGAGAAGATTAGTGCCCATTATGAAAAAATTAAGAGTTCTATAGACATCCCACTACATACAAATGGTTCTCCTGATAGGTCTTTATGGAAACATATTTAGTGGTATTTGTGAAATAATTTTGGAACTTTAGAAAATTGGCTTTGAAAAAAAGTCATATTTCTGGAGAAGATTAGTGCCCATTATGAAAAAAATAAGACTTCTACAGATATCCCACTACATACAAATAGTGCTCCTGATAGGTCTTTATGGAACACATTTAGTGGTGAAATAATTTTGGAACTTTAGAAAATTGAATTTGAAAAAAATAGCTTTTAGCCATTTGGCATTCATAAAAATAACTGAGTGTTATATTAAACTAATCTTTTAGTTTTTAGTTTTTTTAGTTTTTCTGTTATATAAAGACGTAATTCTATTTTATCTAACAGAAAACTTTAATGAAAATTCTCTGTAATAGTGTTATATGCTAGAATTTTTCGATTTCATTTTCCAAATTATGTTACATTTGGCAAAAAAACGCATTTGATATAAAATTGTATTATTAACTTCAACACATACATACATACACTCACATATGCATATTGTATTAAATAACAATTTAATAGATTAAGAAACACCAACTTCCTTTAATGTAGAAAAACACTTTAAACGATACAAGCTGCATATAAACGCAGATTGTCTGCTTCATGTGCAATAGATACATAGACAGAAAGACAGACATTTTCAAAGACGACAGCCACGTATGACGATGCCAATATATGCATACTTACATTGAGAAAGATAGAAATAAATAAATAAATAAATAAAAAATAAAAAAGCCCTTAAGTTTAACGAGTGGTAGATGCAAGAGTTAACCTAATGTTGTTTACATGTCTGGTAAGAAAAAGACAAAAAAAAAAACATCATTAAGGAACGTAAACGAAAACTTTAACGTTAATATACATTTAAAGTTTTCGGTTCACGAAAACTTAATAATCCAGCGAAACAGCGAAACTACTTTAGGTTGCAAAAGTTCGTACGTATGTATGTAAAACTTTTTAGTTAAGTGCAAATACAGGAGTAGACGCCATAGAAGGTTCACTGCTTATTTTTCTTAAATAAATTAAATGTGTACTAACTATACTACTAGGAATTTGGAAGAAAAACGTATATTAAAAATTTAATTTAATTTATCTGGTACATGATTTCCGCACATTCTCTAGAATATTTTCCCATTGATATCAGACTAGCCTGCACTTTGCTGGAACGAAAATTCGTTTTCTGAACTATTTCATCAGCCGTTTCTGGTAATTTTCTTTAAAAAAACCATTCCACATTTCTGCTGCTGTAACGAGGAGGCGGACGAATTAGCGAAACGGGAAGTTGAATTACCGTACAACAGGGTGATTAGACATTCCAATTCCAATTCGCAATATTAAGAGAGATATAGACTCTTCTATACAGACGAAATCTGAAGAAGTTTGGGGAAACAGCGAAACGTGCAAAGTATCCAAAGTTACGTGGAGATCCTATGATCCGAAATCGACTAAACTTCTTCTATAGCTCTCGAGAAATGACTGTAGACTTCCGGTAGGTTTTATAGCGGGTCACTGCTGGACGGCAGCATATGCCAAAAAGGTCGGGGCAACTGACTAGTGACAATTGTAGATTCTGTGGGATACCATGGAAAAAGAGACGGTGGAGCACATACTCTGCTGCTGTCCAGCACTTATGCACTCCAGAGCGAACTGTCTGGGTGATCATTACTAGCAAGATCTCGGGGAAATCTCTGGAATCGGACTAATGGGTCTCCTAGCATTCGCCAAGAGAGTGTGGGGTACTCTTGGTATCATCACATCGAACTATCTCTTTCATTTACGGGTTATCGTATATCATGGTAACGCTAAGAACCAATTTGATCTATGCGGGGTCTTTATGGCCGGCCATCTTAACCCAACCTAACCTTCTGCTGCTTGTCAGCATTTTCTCGGAGGACCATTTTAAAGTATTCTTTAGAACGTCTCCAGAATAGTGAGAACATTTTCTGAACTGTTTTACAAACTAGTTTAAGACTTTAAGTCATCATGACTGTCTGCACATTGTCCGACTTTCGTTGTCGTTATAGTTCTCAATTATTTTTTAAAACTTATTGTATAAATACTCGTATTTAAGGTTTTGAATTTTTATAAGATATGAGTAAATGTTTGTTGATGAGCAAAGTGCGTGGTGCAAGTATAGGCAGAGAAGAATTTCTTGTTGCTATTTGAGATTTTGATACATCAATATGAGTGGCGTAAAACCACACTCAGACATTTCTGAAAAATTTCTAATTTCTTTACCACAAGTAGTCGAAACACTTTCAGACCACGTTTTTGTCAGCCAATTTTCCAACACATTCCGACGAAAATTCCCAACGAATTTCCTCTGCAAACTCCTACAGAATTCGTATATAGTTCTTTGGAACACATTGTGAGTGTTCAGAGTTTTCACTTTCTTGTCAACCACTCATACGATTTTCAGTACGTTTTCTGACCGATCGGATACGAATTCGCCAACTGTTTTGATATCGAACAAAATTTTCATACAAATTAAAAAAAATTTTGTACGTTATTTCGTTCGATATCGAATGCTGTAATATGCCCCCTGGCCTGTAGAGAATCATCCATCCATCAATTAGGAAAAATTTGTTAGCTTCCAAACGGCCGGGAAGCTGCCGATCAAGCCACCTTTTAAACACACACCGATACAGATACACCCTTCAAATTTATAATAACCCAAAAGTTTAGTGGGGATTGAAAAATAATATTTTATATTTACACAAGCTTTTTAACACATTACAGTTTAAAGTTTTTAATTTACACACACATTAATGGAACAATAAAAAAAAGTATTCTCTCCTCATGAGGTGAGTAAACAAGATATTTGTAAAAATTTTTTACACAAAATGAAGAACGATACAACGAATATTTCTGCATTCTTAACTCAAAAATCACGTTTTTTGAGATATGACTACGTTGCATTAAAGGAGCGATATGTACACCGAAAGAAGTAAACTTTTAGCAACCGTATTTTTTTTTTCAAATAGAAATGAAGTCGAATAAGCTTTAAGAAAAATCATTAGGAAAAAATAAAAACATTTTCAGAAACATCAACACCTTTCATATTCAAATAGGAAATTTTACATAGAATATCACAGAAAATGTGAAAATTCGTTCTGTGTCTTTGAAGGGATTTTCTATAATGCGTTTGAGTCAAATCTATTTGCAGGTAGACCTCTACAAAATTATCCTATCGGTTTTATGTAGTGCATTCATGAGCCATTTCATTTGCAAACAAGAACTTACTGTTACATTGTAAACGATCGTACTCGTAAACAACAAACTGCTCGTTGGTGGGGGCTGCATACAGCAATGACAAGGAGTTGTTTTTGGCCTAGTCCGATGCGAAGATCATATGCTACTGCAATGCAATTTTGAATGCACCACTTTAAAGCAAATATTTGCGTTAGTTCAGCGGTACTCCTGGTCCTGGAGTATATTTTACACGCGGTGTTTGCGAACTCATATCACATAATAAATATTTATATCCATATCACTCACACTTAATGTCCCAAAAGAGATTTTACGAACAACATGCATATTTATTTGCTTTTATTAGTACTTACCTCACTAAACGTTGTTGAATGTTCACTAGAGTTGCTACAGATTAAACGCATTTGTACGTTGATAATTCCTGGAACAAGTAAACAAAAGCTAAGAGTTAAATTCGCAAGCATAAAGTAATTTCACAACTACATACAACACAAGCAACTACCAATAACAACAATTTGTTAATAAGTAAAATTGAACTTTCCATTTGTAAACAAAGTTTGACTAAAAATTCAACTTGTACTTGTTATTTGAATGGATGGTTTTCCTTTCAATTCTCACTTTAAAGCAGAGCTGTTAATTAATGATTAATAATCTTAATGATTAGTAATCGAATTAAATTTTGTTTGTTTTTGTTTTAATTGATTAACTAAGATTATTTATTGAAATTAAGGATTAATAATCGATTAGGATTAAATTTAGGTCAGGATTAATGAGGATTTATTTAAATTTATTTATTTTTTAAAAATAATCCTACGATTAATACATTTAATGTAAAATATTAATCAATTAATATTTTAGATTAATTAGGATTAAACAGGATTAATCTATAATCAGGAAAAAAAAAATTTGTACATGTAGTTCAGGTACATTTAACAAAAAAAAAATTAACAATTCATAAATATAAACAAACAAAAATAATATGTACTAATTTTGACAAAAACCATTGGACTTTAACAAAACTAACTTTTCAAATGACAGGTCAGATAAGGCATTTCGGCGAGGAGTATTCACTATTCCGGCGAAAGAAAATAACCGTTCCACTGGAGCAGATGATGTGAGTGGAGTATTGAAATAAAAAGAAGCCTCCTTCAATGCCGGATATTTCTCCCAGATTTCTGGTCCCACAATCACATCGTTCATGTACGCATAGAATTGACTTGAAATTAAGGCATGTACATCAATTGTTTCACTCTGCTGGAAACATGACCCGATCATTTCAGAAGGACCATCTAAATCGAAAAACATATTTAATAGCAATATCATCAAATCAGTATATAGATTTGCAACATACCATCTACATCAAAATCGAAATAGTTGTTAGTGCTTATCTGATCAATACTTTTAAAAGGAGTTTTAGAAGCAAGATCTGATGATGAAGCAAAGGAACAAATACTCGAAATGACCCTCTTGTAAATGAGCTCTTTCGTCAAACCAGGTGTGCATCTCTGAAGAACAGTCAGCCACTTCATTTTCACGTCTGGAGTCAATACTGCAGCAGTTATTGCAAGGTCTGCATCTGGTTCTAGACTGAAAATATGTCCAAAACGTTTCTTCAGTGCTTGTTGTAGTTTCTGTGCGATTGATCTCAATTGAAACTCCTGTTTACTGAGCTTCTCCAGTTTATTTTCCAATGTCATCAGCACAGGTACAAGAAAACCAAATTGAACAGTTTTCTCGCCTTGAAGAAAGTCCAAAGAATGTGCAATTGGTGTCATCAATACCAAGTACGACTCCAAGTATTGCAGGTCACCAGATGAAAACGTTTGCAGAGTGAATTTTTCGCACAACCTGTTTAAATCCTTCTTGTGGCGGATAAGTGAACTGACTGCGTCGAAAAGAGAATTCCACCTCGTCACAACGGGTACAACCAATTTCGACCCCAAAGTTTCAACAATAATCTCTGAGGACTTTGGCCAGTTGCACTTCTTCCAAATTGCGTTACATTTCTGAAAAATCTTAAAGAAAAACAATTTTTTAAATTCCATTTTATAAACAATTAAGTCTTTCATTTGATAAAATTTACCGAATTGTGTTTCTTATAAACAGTTTCATCAGCTTTCAAAATTTTGTTGAGGTCAGTCGTTGCGAGTAAGTTTAAGGTGTGACTCGAACATCTGTGATGCTTCGGCAGTAACTCATCGTTTTGGAACACAGGCACATTATCATCATCATCCATATCTTCTTCTTGCAGCTTAAAGTTTTGCACACCATGATCTCTAAAAGCCTTAACAAAGTTGGAGCCATTATCTGTCACGGTCAGAATAATGTTTTTACTGTTAAGGCCATAGGATTCGTTTATCTCCGAAAATAAATGCGCTATGTTTTCTGCCGAGTGAGTTCCCTTAAACCTCCTGCATGCCAATGCCGCCGATTTCCGTTGGAAGTCTCCTGTTAGCCAGTGACATGTGTAGCCAAAGAAACTTCTCTGGTTCCCGGACCAAATATCTGCCGTTGTACAGAAATATTCAGCAGAAGAAATATCTGCTTTTATTTTTGTACATTGGCTTTGGTAGGAATCTTCCAACTTTTTCATTGCTGTTTGCCTGCACATTGGTTTCAGACCAGTGCCCTCAAACATAGAGGCAAAAGTCTGTCTGTCGACGACAGAAACAGGCAACGCTGCATCAACAACAAAATTTAACACTTTCTTGTTGAAGCAATCTTTTACTGCTGAACACTGATCAGTATTGCCCAACTTCAAATTCCTATATTTTTCGTAAACATCAGCGTGTTGTATTTTAATGTGTGTAACAAAGTTAGAAGATACATCTCCATATCCTTTAATTAGGCGTCCACATGTCACGCATTTGGCCTGAGTTGAGTCCTTGTTGTTTATAGAAACCTATAAAAATTATAGAAAATATTTGAGTTTTTGCATTTAACAGCATGATCTACCAGCACGGACACAAACACTGAAACAAACGAACATATATACATACTTTTATAAAATCAGTATAAAACTCTGACTTAAAAATAATTTTTGTTGAAAAATTATTATCCAACCGCCGCTCCTTTGCATTACCAATGCACTCGTCTGTCACTTTCCTTTTGCAAGATATTTTTTCTGGCGTATATATAGGATCACCAACCTCATCATCTGCTGAAAAATCAGTTTCACTGCAGTCCAATAAATTTTGCGTCATCGTCACTTAACAGAATCAATATAGAAATTCACTTCAAATATACAAATAAACATATGAAATAGGTTCATAAAACTGATACTTACCAATTAATGCTAGAACAATTAAATTATTTCACACAAAAACAATAAATTAACTTTGTTTGATTTGTCAGATGTAAAATCCGATGGAAAATCCTATAGTCTAAACTCCGCATTAACAGCACGTTGATTCAAATATAACAGTATGTAACAACAATAAAATATGTGAGCATTAGGGTGATACCTATTTTTTTTTTCTTACTAATTAAAAAAAAATAGTAAGAACATTATCTTCGGCAATGCCGAAGCTCAGATACCCTACACCATGTCACTGTAAAATAATTGTTTTTAAACACTTATATAGCCACGCCCATTGTTTGGAGCCCGCCTTTATTTGAAAAGGTTATGCGTAACGTTTTTAAGGTGACTCACGCAGAGATAAGTATTTAAATTTAAATTTTACCAGCAAAAAGTTAAAAAGGATATACGTATTTGTTTCAAGATAGGGCTAGTTTTCCTTTGACCAAGCCCCTTTTTTAAAAAAGTTTTTGTAAACATTAAAATTAGATTTGTCTGATTAGGACCGAATTTATGCACTATAAATATTTTTTATGTAAATTATGTATACTAGGACTATCAAAGTGATAAGAAACTTATTTTGCTGTTATATACAATTTCTTTTTAAATTTATTGGCACCGATCTGTGTGTTTTTAAGAGTAAAATAAATAGAAAAAAAATTTAATATAGCTAAAGGTCACCCTAATGACCATACTTGTAACAGTTAACAAACATGTGCAAATTATTTTAAGTAAACAAACATGAAACTTTTTATATAGAGTTGCCAAAAAAAATTAATCCTGTTTAATCCAAATTAATCTAAAATATTAATCGATTAATATTTTAGATTAAATGTATTAATCGTAGGATTACTTTTAAAAATAAATTAATCCAAATAAATCCTCTTTAATCCTGAGCTAAATTTAATCCTAATCGATTATTAATCTATAAAAATTAAGTCAATTTTAATTAATCGATTAAATTAAAAAAAAACAAATTAATTAATTGATTATTAATTTTAATCAAAATTTAACAGCACTGCTTTAAAGCAATAATAATATCAAGAGTAATAAAAACAAGAATACTGAGAATAACGTACAAACTGTTATTTTCATCATCCTCTAAATACAGTATAATCAACATTTTCTAAGAAGACTTAAGCGTCAACATTATACAACAATAAAATTAAATTTGAAAAAAAAAATTATTACTCATTTTATTAAAAAAAATTGCAGCTGCTGTATTAGAAGATAAGTTTTTATGCGCTAAACGTACACTTAAAGACTTTTTTTAATTTAAGTATATGTTTGGATAATTTTGGATGCTGCAAGACCAAAGCTGGGTTTCCATCCAGCCCAGGGGACTTACTAGCGTTCAGTTTCGTTCAGTTTATAATTGTCTCAAATTTAAAATTGTCAATGCCAATAAATAACAAGTTTTCTCTCACTGTTCTTATTACACAACAAATTTGCTAACAATAACTAAAGAGCTTTTGCTGCTCAAAACCCATAGTGCAAAAAGGCAATAACAAGAAAATGAATTAAATCCAAATGTGAAAACAACATAATGTTGAGCTCTTGTTATTTTGTTGTTTAAATTCATGTCATTTGTTGAATAAAAAACAGGATCTAAAACGAAAATAAAAAAACTAAACTACAGAATGAGTGGTAGCCGGTAGATAAAAAAAAGTCATTATCTTGTCATTGTTTGCAAGGATGTTAACATTTCGAATGTAATTTCAAAAATAAAACTCAAAAATTTATTTATGTATTTATTTTACTGTGAGAAAAAATGTGTGTTTAGCCGAGAAAATTAGACTGGGATTATGGTATGTTTTATTTCAAATCATTATTTTGAATAACTGCTTTGTGCTTTTAACGACGAGCAACAAAATAGACAATAAAAACATCAACATAAAATAAGATAATGATTTTTTTATAATGCAATTGTAAAATATTAGATGTAGTATGCTTCAAGATTTCAAATGAAACATACAATAATTTAAGAGGCGCCAAATAAATGTTAGCTCTTAACTTTTACGTGAAAAAAAGAATTTCATTAGCATAGTTTTTTTTGTGCAAAATAAAAATACCAATAATGGAAATATGACACGAAAAGGATTTTAGTCCGTCCGTAATTAAAATTATTCCAATCGGAATAAGTAACACTTCTGATTAATTCAACTTGAGAATAAGAAATAAATAACGACTACATATTTAAGTTGTTGCCCCAAATTAATGTTTTACTTCGACTTTTATTGGAAAAATGCAATAGATTGTAGTTCGAAATCAATTTTTTATTAAAAATGTGCAGCAAAAACAGATTTCAACAACTAAATTTGCTTCCGATTTAAAAATTTAAAAAAGCAATAAGTGAACATTTGAAGCATGCACTTTCACTCTAACGGTAATCAAACACAAAAGTTTGTACAGTGTCGGATATAATAATAGGGAAACACAAAATTTCTAATATTTATCATAAATCATAAGATTTGCGCAGGTATCCAGGAAATGGAGTACCAAGCTTCCTGAATTTTATTTTTTAGAACTCCCCAGAGGTGTTTTATGGGATTTAAAGCTGATGATTACCATGGCTACTTCATAGCGGACACTTAATTTTGCTCTAACAACGATTTTACATTTCGGGCGGAGCGCTTGGGATAATTGTCATGCATAAATTGCCATCTTAACGGCATTTATTATTCATGAAATGGAAGTATTTTGTTTCGCAGTATTTCCAAAAACAACACCGCTGTCATTTTTCGTAGCATTTGTACCAACCCTAGACGCAGAACAGCACCCCTAAAATCATCAGGTACTCGCCCCCGCAATTTTAAGGACTTTTTTGTGTACTACGGTTTGAATTCATTATTTTCACTGCGACGTACAAACGACTTTCCACCTGATCCAAAAAAAACAGATCTTCATTTCATCAGATTACAGAATGTTGTTCCAACTTTGACGGCCAATATGTTGTCTAGCGAATTCCAATCTTTTTCTGTATATTCGCTTACTAAGGTGAGGTACTTGTCTTGGAATCCAGCCCATAATTCTGGCCTCTCATAGTCTATTTATTGGCGTACGGCTTTTTACTGCACCACACAATTTATTTTTATTCATTTGCTGAGTCGAAAGACTTCTTTTTTGAGTAAAGAATCAAAAATTTGTCGAAACATCCGACGTTCTACGATTTCTGCCTCTGGTTCGGATGGTTTTGTTTGACTGCTCGCATTGAACACTTTATTCCTTTTTTAGCTCTTTGAATTTTTTTTTTAGTCACATTTTTCATCGGCGGTAGTGTGAACTCTTTGTGATATCGAAAATAAATTCAACTCCAAACGAACCAAATTGTACTTTCATGAATTTTTTTACTAAAAATTTCAATAATGTTTAATTTTAACAAATGAAAATGAAATGTTTTTTCATATTCTCTTTCAACTTTTTTACAGAAAGCAATTTTAAGAGTAAAAAAGTAAACCGATAATGAAAACTCTTTATATATGACATGTTATTATGAAAGAAGATACCGTCCTTGTTATTTTTCCCGACACTGTATACTTCAACGAAACAAAAACATTGAAACTATTTGAGCTTATATCAATTTGAACGGAAACAAAAACATAAAAAATTGGCTTTTTCGCGTTGTTTCGTTCATTTAAAACATCCCATAAGCCTGCACGTTAAACTGCTGTAGAAAACAATAATAGCAAAAGAGAAAAAATGAAAGAGCAAATCCAAAATACAAATAGCCAAAGTCCTGGATTTTTGTAAAAGCAAAATTTAAATGCAAATAAAACAAAAACTCTTCAACTGCATTGGAAACAAACATTCAGCCAGTCACAAAATTTAACTCACAGTCGCATGTACCAGTCATTTACTTTTGGTTTCTTTTATACTGTTTTTCTGACACCTTTTTATTTTGACTTTTGAGTAGAATTAAGATGAGACAAAATAAAAACAATAGAACACGAAAAAAATAGTTTCACTTATACCGCTAAGTAGAGTATCCCAGCATCAGATTATTTTGAAAATCCAACTTGTGAGTTATTCGAAAATCTGCTTTAAGAATAACTGAACTATTCGATAGTATAAAATATTCGATCTTAGTGTTTTGAAATGGCGCATTATCAGAGTTGTAAAAATAAAGTTTTCTCACTATTATCACCTGTACGCTTTTACTATCGCTTTCCCAAAAACACGCCTACTGGTTCGTAGACATATTAATTGCCTACGTATTACTTCCCTTGAAAATAAAAATAAAAAAATAATAAAAAAAAATAAAAATACAAAAAAAAATTTAAAAAAATATTAAAAAAAATAAAAAAATATATAAAAAATAATAAAAAATACATAAAAAAATAAAACCCGTTTAATCGTTTTTTTTTTTTTTTTGTTTCGGTTTGAATACTCTATACAGCACTCTTAACGGCAAAATCAAATGTGATTTTTTTAGGCTGGAAAAAAATCTGACTATTTTTGTGATTTCAGGATTTCAGCTTTCATCACCAGCATTGCCTTGACTGGAGATAAAACAACAAGAACATTTTCCGGGCTTTTAAGCTTTTGAGCCAACAAAAAAAAAAGTTAATAAAAATGAAATGTTTTTTTAGCTAAGAGGATTAAGGTTCAACATTGGACAGAGTACAAATCGAGAATAACTAAAATTTAAGGAATTTTTAATTTAATTAAATATTCAAGTATCAAATTGGAATTTTTTTTAACCATAAAAATATCCATATACATAAAGTTTGTTATTGCAAACAGCATTTAAAAAGATTTCGTTAGTGATTTTTTGAAGCGTTGCAAACGGACGTTAGTTAAAAGGTTTGTTTGGTAATGTAAATATATAAATTTACTAAATGGCAACAAACATATTAGGACCCATAACTATAAGGTTAGCAACTTCAAATCAACATTTTATATAAAATGAAAAGTTAAAAGTGTATGGGGATGGAGGAATGCAGTTCAACTGCAGTGGCCAACCTTTTTAAATGAAAGCGTATTATATACGTTTGCTGTAGTTTTTTATATATAATATATGTAGTTTATAAATATCTATTTCTTTCTCGGAAAACCAAAAAAAAACATAAGAAAAATTAAGCTCCATTTTTGCCACGTTAAAATCATGACTTTGATTAGATGAGTTAAAATAATTAAAATTAAAAATTTTAGAATATTATTTTGGAATTTGTTGAATATGTATAAGAAAAATATTTATACATACATTTTTTTAATAAAACAAAATCAACGGCAGAATCAATCAAAAACTTTCAAGCAAACAAAAATGTATTCTTAAAAAAACCAAATAAAATTCATAAAAATTTTCTGAGAGCATCAGTTTTCTACACAGTAGTTTAGAAATTCACCGGTTTTTTCTTGGCGCGCCTTTTGTGAACTCTTCTCTACCTTACGAGTACAATACTATTCTGATTATTTTGTTACATAAATAGTTAATAGGTAATTATTATAGGCTAATACGTTTTTTAGATCCCTTTTACGGCCGTGATACTGAACCGATTTTGGAAAGATTTATTTGTTTTTAAAAGAGTTTTTACATAGATGTGCACAATCTTAATTTTATATAAGTCGGTTTTATATTTATGGAGCTATAAGCATTTAAAGTTGCTACTAACACATGCACACTTATTATTACACATGCATGTATCAGCTTCTACTTGAAAAATAAACAAAGTGTGCATGTGGCTTTGTCCAATTTGCTTTTGCATAGAAATGATACAGAGTTTTAAGTGCTTTCTTTAGAATGTTTTTCTTTTCGTATTTTATCGTATTTACTTGCTTAGTTGCTAGAATACAGTCGATTGAGTCGACCGCTGGATAGAACAATAGTAAATATAATAATAAAAGTTATATACGAGTACACAGAAAGAAAAACGCCGTACTAAATTCAAGTATTTTCTACTTACTTTAAATACGAGTCGCACTTAAAATTTTGATTACATATAATAAAATGTACTTTAATCAAGCCGAAAATGGGATTACTTTAAATAACCAATTCTGCAATTTCTTAAAATTAGTGCAAAATTCTTTAATCACGTAAAAATTTTTTGAATCAACTAAATAATTCTTAAATTTAATTGAGCATTTGAACCCCTCCGTATTTTCATCAATCTTTTTGTACTTGATATTAGTAAATCTTGGATTACCGTACTTTTATCACCACTTGGGATTGATTTAAGTACGGAAGGATTGAATTTTTCTTTGAGTGTAGGCAACTAAAAATGTATCTATTATTTCAAATGTTCTTTATATTAATGTGAAGGGTGGGCCTTTTTAAGGCCGATAGAACTTTTGTAAACATTTAGAAAATAATTGTCCAAAGAAGAGCGAAATATTTGTGATAAAAAGAGTGGGTGCGTTACATTAATATTAGGAAGCTTTTTTTTGTTCGAAAAAAATTTTTCGTTTGCACAAAACCCCTGTTCAAGCTAGACTTGCGTCTATTGTTCCGCCTTCGAGTTCTTTTCATATTTCTCTTGCACGTTTTAATAGTCCGCCTCGACTATAATTGTACATATATATTGTTCTTTGTTGAAATTTTCATTATTGATCCTGGAAGAGACCATAGAAACCCTCTAAGAGTAGATGTTAGGAATTCCTAGGTCGCTCAGCAGCTCCTAAAGGAAGCACCTATTAGTAGGATACTCTTACTCTTTGACGAAGTGCCTTTGTCGTTTTATTAGTAAGAATCCAATAAAATCGCTTCGGAAATGTTTATATGAAGACTGTGGGAAAGAAATCTTTGGCATTTGCATGAAATCTTGACATGCATGCAAAATTTTCTACTTCATAGTAGAAATAAACAAATAGCTACTGCTTTGAGCCTTGCAAAGTCACATAACTAGTTGAAATTTATCAAATAAATCAAAAACTCAACTAAGTGTCAAAAACACAAAACGTACTTAAGTATTAATCAAACCAAAAAAGTTTGTCTTAAGTAAAACAAAAAATTGTAAATGAAAATGATACATGAACGTTAATTAGTGATGGTAAAATTTTAATATTGGTAGTGGTGAAGTTGTGTTTGCTTTAAAAAACAATTAATAATTGCTACCATAATACAATTCTCGTATTCTTTTTCGTGTCATAATTTGTGTAAATACAAATTTGAAATCACATTCAACCGAGCCAACTAAACAGTGGCGGATACATGGAACCACACATAAACAATGATGATGGGAGTGCAGCTGTTCCCGAAAAACAACGTTGTTTCTGTTCTGCCGCGTAAGTTGAAATTAACCGAGGTTGGAATATTGTCTCATATGCAATACTTTCTATAAAAAATGTTACGAGCTAAAGCCAAAATAAAAAGTGATTACAACTACAACTACTTTACTTAACATGTGGTCTCTTTCGAAAAGACAATGCTGCTATCAGTCAAACACAGAAAAGATATATCCCAAATAACAACGAATGGAAACTTGATAATGATTTCCATTAAGAAGAGGTCTGCATTATCTACTTGATAGTGCGGTTTCTATTTAATATTACATAAACAGGTACAATATCATCCGATTGGCGCAGTGATCTTATCACACAGAAGATCAGCAGTTCATCCCTTGGCGAAGACATGCATTTTTTTAACTGTGAGTGTGCTTGTGAAAACAAGTTTTAGCGCGTAGTAAAATAGTTGTGCTATTGACCAGTGAGTAAGACACTTGACATTAAATACAACAATTACTTCAAAAGGACGAGTTCAATACAGCATCATCACAGGAGACATTTAATCTTGATTGTGTTTTTCGTTATCAATTACTTCTGAATGTTGACTATGACACCGCCATGTCAAAGTTATAAGTAGACGTAGTGAAAATTGCGTATTTCGAAATTTTGAAAATATTATTTCTAGTATAAAAATTCACTTGCTAGTGAGAACATACACATAAATTGAATTTAATTAGAATCAATAATTTAGTGCAGGACAACAAATTTTTGAATTTTTAATATTTTTCTTTTTTGTGCAGGTGAACACTTAGTTTTCCACATCCACTTACAGTGTTGCGGAGCTTAAAAAAATATCAATTTCACAATGAATAACGATGAGCTACGAATATAAAACAAGAAAATTAATATTATTTCAGCATATACTCACTCCGCTGAAATAAGCATTTATTAAAAAGTGTTCTTAAATGAGAAATTTCAATAAAAAAATGATGTCGTACGAAAGCAGTTTTGTAAGCTAAACCAAGAAAAACCTTTTTTACAAAGCCTGCTTATGGCGAAACTCTCGTTTTGGCTGTAATGTTTGTTAGCACTTTAACTAATTACTTTGTTATCAAAGTTTCTGTGGGGTTAATTTTTGCATTTAAAATTTGAATATTAGCTGCAGAGATAACAACTAAAAACAAATTTATTCATTTTGTTTCACTAAAAATGAGTTGTCTGGTTTTAAACAATTCTTTGTAGGACCGCATTCTAAATTTAAAATTAAACAAATGTTACACAACTACACATTTATTAAATTCAATGTTTTCGCTGAATTCGTGTTCCTTTACTATGGAATATAATAAGCAACTTTTTACAGCATAAAGTTTTTGGAAGATTAGACAAATATCAAAAATATTGAAACTTTCGAAGAATATGGCTTAAGGTCTACTGATGATTTGATTGTATACAGACTAACTCAAGTCATAACAAAAAAATCTTTATGAAATTAGATATCGAACAATAATAATAAAGTGGGAACTCCACACATAACCCATAAAAAGGTTTGTAAACGAAAGTATTAAGTATCTGCTTTACAACCCCTCTTACTTGTAAGCAGTTCTATTCTTTACTGGGTAATATTATTGTCGATGAAATAAACAAATTAATTAAAAAATATTGCTAAGAACTATGAGTATAAATTAAACAAGAATTGTTTTTTAATTGAGAAAAGAAAATTCATCAATTAAGAAAGATGTAAAAGTAACGTGCATGAGCAGTTGTTTAGCTTAAAGTCACTTTGATGATGATGTTGATGATGACTCTGTTAGTTGTTGCTAATGGAAACCACCATCAAAAGTAACGAACTTTTGCATATTTCATTTTTTAACTCATATCCGTATTCACTATTTGATTTTTCACTTAAGATAAACAATGAACAAATATTTAAAGAAGAAGCTGCAGATAAAAGCGACAATCAAAAGGGTATTTTCGTGTTTTCTACGTTTTTTGTGTTCTAGGAATTTCTTGAATAAATTTGAAAAAGTAGAAAAGGTAGAATTTAAAAAAGCACATTAAATAATTATTTAACAGGTACAGACGAATTTTGTTGTTTGCTATAATTGGATTTTTCGTAACTTCAATACAGAACTGACGAATAAAACATGGTTTCTTCACTTTGAAGTATATTTTTTTATATTAATTCACAAATGATATCCCAGCGAGACCAGGCCCAAAACAATTTCAAACACAATCAGAAATTTATGATTAAAATTAAAATTCTTTGGAACATCAATAAAACAGTGTACTTTTTAAAAGCCAACTTTACTTCAATTGTAATGTAGGGTAGAGTAAAACGGATGTGTAAATAAAACCCAGCATGATGTGAATTTTTTAACGAATTTTTATTTTATTTTATTTTCTTTATGCAAAAGCATCATACTTATTAATGCAAAAGAAGTAGAACTGGATTTTTATATTTTTTTCGCTTTTTTTCAGTTTTTTGTTCATTTAAAGTATCTGTAAATGTGCATAAGAACATACGGGAGAAATGTATGTGCAAGTTGGAAAGGATGTATCTGTCGCTATCTAAAGGAAACCCGAAAAACAAGAAACTCACAGACAAGCACACATTGTAATATAAGGAAGTGTAAGTAAAAGCATAATGACGCCATATTAAATATTCATACACCATAGAATACTTGTGGTATAAGCCAAAGTATAAGCAACAACAAAATCACCAATATGCAACTGCAGATTTGTGTGGCAACATCGGTTTATACTGATATATCGGAAGAAGCCCATAAATACATATGTATGTATGTACATAATATGTCTGTATATGAAGCACAAAAATCAACACTTGAAGATTAGTAAAATTTATCCGCCAACATGCAGTCATTCTTCCATTGCTCCCAACATTAAGAGAGATTCAATAGATTTTTTATTATTTTTTTTTTGTTTTTTTTTTTTTTGTTTTTTATTTTTAGTATGATATTATTGACTTTTTAAAAGTGCTTCAAATATCATGAATTTAAAATAAAAAAATTTAGTAAAAATAAGTTGTGAAAAATGCAATTTATTCTTTGTATTTAAGGAAATAAAATAATATTTACGGCATCTTTCTTGTGGACTAAAATATATAGTGACGCTTCAATAAGAAAAAAATTTAATTAGTCACGCGTTGTTTTTATAAAACAATGCTTGTGAATATTAATAATGATCGGGTGCATCTAAACATTTGTTACTTTTAATAAATTGTTTGCGTACATAAAGTAATACAGAGCAAACGTTATAAATTTTCTCTGATAACGATTTCTTGAAACTTTTCTGTGAAAAAGTATAGATTCAATGAAAAACAAACTCCAATATTTTTTACTGACGTTTTTTGCAGTTTAAAAAATATTTTTTTTTTCTATTTTTGATTGCAGTTAATGAATTAAAAAACAATAATTTTGAGAAATTTTCATAACTTTATTATTTGGATATTTGTTCATTTTTTACTTTTTTAATATGAAAAAATAGCAAAAGCATTTGCTCAGTGAAGTCATTAATCGACATAACCAGAGGAGAAAATCGTTAAGCCGAGCCGAAGGCATTTAATATATTGCCGGGAAAGCGTACGGATATTGGAAGGTCGAAGCTTGGCCCAAAATACATTTAAAATGTTGGCGGGAATGCATACCACAGACCCACATCAGTGTCTTTACTGCCGATATTAAAGCGGATTCACACTATAATACAAGTATTACGTAAATTAACAAAAATGCAATCATGATATAATAAATTGTTATTGTTTTTTATGTTTTTCAAAGAACAATATAATAAGCGTTACATTTTTGTTAATTCACATAATACTCGTATTATAGAATAAAATGGCCTTTAGTAAGGCACACTATCTATTTATAAATATTACCGAAAACTTTTATATCTACTCTACGGGAAATGTTGTACCCATTGTCCTGAACATACCTGTCCTATGACTGGTAAAAATATGAATGGTAGAAAAAGTTCCTGAGTCGTGACTGGTGAAAAGGGGACGTTTCACAAAACTAGAACAAAAATGCCTACAAAATTCCCTCACGCAAAAAAATTTTACGTATTTTTTTTATTTTATTTTATTATTTATGGTGATTAATATAATCTACATTAATTAAGGATATTATAATCTGATTAAAATAATAATGCATTTGTGGATTTGGACCAAACAAATTTTTAGAAAATTATATTAATCTAAACCGAAGTTATACCCATTGAAGAGCTAATAGGATACATATAGGGTACATTCTACTCTAGGATACTTCTATTACCGATTTTTAAGAAACCATAACATATACTAAGGTTACTACAACAGAACAAGTACGTAAAGGTTAGGCCTAGAACCTGTCACCGAATATCTTAATTATGCCAATTTACCCCCTCCAATGACAACGCCATGCAAAAGTTACCGGTACCTCTCATATAAAGTTCCGGAACTCGAACCGGTTGTTAGTCCTAGGAACCAGTCACGTGACGTATCCTGTGACAGGTTCTTTTCCCTCTAAGGTATGCACACGGTAGTGCGCCAGGCACGAAACCATTCGAGCTGTTTTACCACATTCATAACTTTGCTGCACTTTATCATAAAAAAATGAAACTTGAAACCTACAGAGGTTACCTCATAGGTAAAATTTCAAAGTCCTACCATTAAAGCTTCCCGAGATATTAAGGTGTAAAAAGTGCATATTTTAGTACATATTCACTCACTCACTGACTCATCAATATTATTGGGCACTTTCACTATAGCTAGAGAGCTGAAATTTGGTATGTAGGCAGGTCTTAGCGAGCAAATAACCAGAAAAATCTAAAAGGGGGGACATTTCACCCTGGAGGGACTAGGGGAACATTTCACCCGGGAGGGACTAGGGTGACCGCCTTTTGTATGGGACACTTTCAGTTTCCAGAAAGCTGAAATTTGGTAATACAGACAGGTAGGTCCTGGAGAGTAATAAGACTTTAAATTAAAAAAATTTATATATAAATACAAATATAAATATTTATACATAAATAACTTAGAAAAAAGAAGTGAGATCCGCACAAAAACATAAATGTGAAAATAAGGCCAAGTTCCTATCCAAAAATTTCGGCCGTAAAAAGTACTGAGATAAAAATAAAGACCTTCTTATTTCTAGGCAACCTGTAAGCTTGGCAACATTTTTCCCATAATTCTTTCCCATATTAGAAAGGCAAAAAATATTGCCAAGCTAACAGGTTGCCTAGAAATGAGAAGGTACTATGCCTATCAAGAACTGGGTCTTTGATCTCAGTACTTATTTTCACATTTATCTTTTTGTGAAGATGTATATTAAACAAAACTAAAAAAACATGTAATTTTTCTTTGGATAAAAATTCAATTTTCATTTCAGAGACTTTTTTATTATTTTTGGTTGCTTTTCACATTTTTCATCGTTTTTTGCGATTTTGGGCAGTCATTTCATGAAAGCAGTTTTTTTTAATTATTCAAACAAATATCTATGAAGAGCAAATTGGAAAAAAAATTTATTCATTCGACTAACAGATGCAAATTGGTATCCATAAATGGCCTAGAATAATTCCCATGCGTTTGGAAATTAAAATCATTTAAAAAATATTGTACTAAAATTTTTTGTAACTAAAAGTTTTTCCGAAATCTTGATTATGTCCATTTATCTACAACACAATCTTTAATTACTAACCCTAAATGAAGCACTTGTCGGTAAATTAGCTGTTTTTATTCCATTTCTTTCCTTTATTATTCTATCTAAAATAAAAATGAAATTTAATGTTTTCCTTATTTAACACCAAGTAGAAATTAAATTGAGTTAAATAAACTTTTTGTAACTTTGCGCCAAAAGAAATAAAATAAAGAAAACTTGAATGCATTTAAACAAACACCACAAATACTTTATTATACAGCAAAATAGAATTAAATAGTGGTTTGAAAAAATATTTATTCAATTGTATGTTATTTTGTGTATACGAAAAATAGAAAAAATAGAAAAATAGAATTTTACGATCTGAATATTTATATACAATAGATTTTATGTGGTGAGAAGTGTTGAAGATAATGCTGAAGTTAAGTGAAGAACAGATAAAGAAGTAAATAAGTAGGAGATGCACAATACTTAACGAAATTTATAATACACTACTGAGCAAAATAAAATAGTGTGAAATTAGCACTAAAAGTCCATTCAGAAATTTACAGAAACATATATCGCTCATTTACTCAAACAACTTCATAACTCAAAAAACATAATTTTTGAGGTAAGAACGCCGAATTATTCTCCGTACCGTTCTTCATGTTGTGTAAAAAAATTCATATAAATATCTTGTTTACTCAGATCTTGAGAGGAGGATAGTTTTTCACTTTTTCATTGAGTTGTGAGTAAATTAAAAATTTTAAACTAGATAGCAGCACAAACACAATATAAATTGCGATCTGTCAAACGTCTGCTGTTAAAATTTCACCCAAATTCATCGATTAGTTTATTTGTTGTACTCGTTTGAAGTATGCAACTATTGTGTTTCTGGAAAAATGGAAAAAAGTGAATTTCGTGCATTAATTAAACACTATTATTTGAAAGGGAAAACGGCGAAACATAAACATTACGGTAAGTCTGCTCCGGCAGATTACATGGTAAAATATTGGATTGCTGAATTTAAACGCGGCCGAACAAGCACTGCAACAATACCATCAACTGGAAGGCCAAAAGAGGTGGTTACTGAAGAAAATATCAAGAAAATATTCGATATCGTTATGAATGATCGCCGAGTCAAGTTACGGGAGATTGTTGAAATGGTAAACATATCATATGAACGCGTGTTCAACATTTTGCATATGAAAAAGCTATCGGCAAGATGGGTGCCGAGTTTGCTCTCAATTGACCATAAACGTAAGCGTATGACGTGTGGAGTCTCAATGACAAAGCTCTATGAATTGGGCTACGAATTTGTACCTCATCCGCCATATTCTCCGGATTAAGCCCCCAGTGACTACTTTCTATTTCCAAACCTAAATAAATGGCTCGGCGGAAAGAGATTTAGCTCCAACGATGAAATTATTGACCAAACAAATGCCTATTTTAAAGACCTCGAAAAATCCTATTTTTTGCAAGGGATACAAAAACTGGAGAGACGTTGGACTAAGTGTATTGAGCTAAAAGGAGACTATGTCGAGAAGTAAATGGTTTTTGAAAAAAAATGTTTTTTTCCTACTTAGGTAGCTTCAATATCAATCCGCCCTCGTATGCTCTAAAATGTATTTTACTTGCATTAAATTGCCATGAAAACATTAAAATATGTTTCCAAAATTTAAGATATATACTTATTTATATAAAATAGGATCTCCCGGGGTTCTAAATGCGACCACTTGACTTGGACGCGAATGCAATTCTTTTTACAATTTAGTGTTAGTATTAACTAAAGATAAGAATAACACAAAAGTTTAGTACATGTGTGCTTATATGTGCATAAACATGTTGTTGTTGTTGTTATTTTTCAAGCAAATTTAAAACGATTTTATGGAAAGAGTTTTGAAAAAAATGTTATATTGTACATATGTATCCAGAGAAAAGTACCTTTTAACCCATATAAATATGTTTCATCAATATCGGTGGACAATAACATACTTAAAAGTGTACCACAAACAAACGTTTGGCCGATTTAAATATTAGATATATATTATAGTTACTTTTTCCGTAGAACGTACGAAATAATTTTCGAGATGATATTTTATGAAAGTAACGAAAACTTCTTATAATTTTTTGTGTTTATTTGTTAAATATGAGAGATTAGTAGATTTTGCAGCGACAGTTTGGATTCTGTACGGAACACTCTACCGTACACCAAGTAAAGCGAGTTCTGAATTTTATCGAAAATTACAAAAGAAATCGCAAGATATACTGGCGTTTGTTTTTCTCGATCTATAAAAGGCTTTTGATACCATCTGGCACGATGGAATATTATACAAACTAAATTCATTGAGATTGCCAATTTATTTACAAAAAATTATACAAAATGTTTTCAAGAACCGTACATTTGCTGTATGAGTTGACGGTGAATTCTCTATAGGAAGAACAATTCCAACCGGATTACCGCAAAAGTCAATATTATCACCAAAACTCTACGTCTGATGTGGAGGTGCACAGAAATCTCGAAGCAACATTTTATGCTAATGACAGTGCTTTTATATCCAGTGGAAAAGTTTCGAATGCAATAGTCAAGACAATACAGTGGAGTATTACGGCAACCCAAAAATAATAAAACGCAGGCCATTATATTTCCATATAATAAATCACCCAAACGCATTCCTACAAAAACTGTGTACAGTGGGGAAAAGTTAATCCTATTATATTAAATATCTAGGCATCATTTTAGATAAAAAAAAAAAACTTAAGTTCAAACAACATGTAAATTACATCTGTGACAAAACTATATACTTCGGATGTGCTCTATACTTAATAGAAGGTCCCAGCACAACCTCAAAAATAAAATATTGTTGAATAATGTGTGTACTCAATCGATTCTGACCTACGAGTGGCCAGCCTGGTTTCACAAAACTCATCAAACCCATGCAAAAACGCTTCAGGTTATTCAAAAGAAAAATTTTAAAATAATTCATAATCTTCTCCATAGATTCCCCATGGAGTTACTGCACACATTAGACTTAAATAAAAAAAGATAAACGCGTTTGCCAATGATTTGAAAATGTCATTCAATGCAAAATTCAGATTGTCTTAT
The DNA here is from genome assembly GCA_956483585.1 of Gymnocheta viridis. NCBI lineage: Eukaryota > Metazoa > Arthropoda > Insecta > Diptera > Tachinidae > Gymnocheta > Gymnocheta viridis. The sequence continues at coordinate 103,555,269 of OY101440.1, read as the reverse complement.
TTTGAAACAAAAACAAATTTATTTAACATTCACTGAGAATCTTTTGTTAAAAAAGAATCTTGCGAGTGCTTGCTTTATCAAAATTTATAAAGTATATAAGAGGTTTTTGTGACAAATACTTTCGTTTTTTAATGATTAGATTTAATTGTTGTAGCACGCTTAACTAAAACCTCATAACATTTCACCATATTTATTTTATAAGATTTGTGAATAAAAATTGACTCATAAAAAAATATTTTTTCATTAATTTTTTTACTTTTTGAGGTTTAAGTGCATGAAAATAAGTTTCAAGACATAAAAAATCGGCAAAACCGCACTGGATAAAAGTACTTGTCTACAAATCCGAGGAATGTAAGTTTATATACCAGATAATTTAAACCATTTTTATTATTTTATTACTTTAAAAATAAAATTATGTAAACTAAACTCAATTTTCAAGGACTTGTCCACGGTTTCTAGTTATATCCCACGAATGGCTCGAACGATTTTAGCAATAAAGATTTGGATCGTTTCTAGATTATTCGCATAGAATCGACAACCCACAAGGAAAAGTCTAAAGGGGTCAAATCGCATGTCCGAAATTTTACAGGAAATTGACATTGCCATTACGGCTTATAAAATAATTTTTGGTCCGCGGACTGACTGATAGAAAGTATTTCGGACAGACAAAATCTAACGGTGTTAAAATAATATGTGATTTATAAAGATACTTGTATTTAGATCACCCGGTATTTGTGCCCGGCCACATGAAAATCTAATAAATCTTTACTCCGCTTAATTTTCAGAAAAGCCGATTTAATAAAAAGTAGTTTAACATTTTATTTATCGATTGTACTTGATTCAAATTATCTAGTTCTCCCTCCGCGTGACGGAATGGTCGATTTTATTTATTGAAATCTATGTATTTTATATCTCAAAATATAAAAAACAAGACACAGGTGTACCTAGAGAAAAAGGAAATCAGGAAACTTTTAAAATTCAAAATTACCAAACGAAAAATTATAAAACAATTCTAAAAATACATGCATCTTCAGCAATTGAAAATCAATCAAGCAATTGGTGTCGGTGAAGGGGTGGTACCTTTTTATATGAACGGTCAAATATAGTATTTCATATCCTGCTGTAATGCCTCCCTCCCACTTATGACGGCAAAATGCAAAAATCGATGAGCTAATATAAAGCACTTAAAAATATATATAAGAATAATTATAATAATAAGTGGTGCAGTGCTATTAACTATAACAAACTTTAAAAAAATACAATATTAGTTTCTGTTTCAGGTCTGACTTCATACTCGTAAAGTTTATTCAACTGATGTAGAATACTGTTTTAATCAAATTACACAAATAAGTCTTTCAAACCCTTATTGCTGAAAAAATTAACTCAAATTCTGTAGCAATTCTCTTGGCACCCAATCTACTAATATGTGTCCAACAAACAGTGTAACAAAATGAACGCAGCAATACAACAGTACATTATGTAATGATGCAAAAGAAATACTAAAGAAGTAAAAAAAAATATATGGGCGCACTGGGATGATTGCCAATTCAAATGCGATTTGAAGATTGAAATATACAAGTAGCTAAAAACAACAGATTGGTTTGTGCTAAAAGCAACTGCGAAAATTGCAGCAAAAATCGCTGGAGACGGATGCACAATGAAACAAAAACAAACTTCAGCGGTAACTTCATGTGTACAAAAATGAATAGACAATTGAAGAAGAAAAATAAAAAAAATGCAAATACTTCGTGCATCAGTCAGTGAAAAGCATTGACTTCCAAGTCAATGTTGCCAATTTAGATATTTTTCGGCAAAGTCTGAAACCAAATTTTGTTGTTTGTTTCTTTAAAAAGCCTTTCTTTACAAAAAAGATCGTTTGCTTGAGTTTTATAAAATTTTTAGATTTGTACGATAGCTTTTGAGTTATGGCGTTCTTGAAATCGAAAAAATTAAATTTGTTTTTCGGTTTCCGGACATTTCCAAAGAATTGTAGCTGGCCAAGAAAACTACACAGCAAACAAATTCCTATATCCTTCTTTTTCCAAATTCTTCAGGATTTACGAAAAGGTTTTAAAAACTTCTTACAAGCCGCTTAAAATAGTTTTTAAAAAAATATGACGGGTACTTCTTATTTTCCCCAAAAAATTATTGCACTACATGCCTTTACGCGTTGAGCTTGATGATATGGCGTTTGTTAGGAGCGAAGTTACGCCCTAAAAGTGTCAAAATCAAATACTTTTCCTTTTTTTGAAATTTTCAAAGGCTTACAGATCATGGTCAGTGATGCTGCTAAACGAAAAAATTATACAGACTTTTTTGTTCGCAATTCTTCAAGGATTAAACTTAAAAAAAAAAATCAATTATAGTTTGTATATGTTTGCATATCTACAGAATAAGAAAAATATATACAAAAGGTGTGACATCTTCTATACGAAGAAAATATGAATAGATTATCATTTATTTAGAAAACAGTAAAAGTTCTTTAAGGGTTGTGCCAGATAGTTTGCTATCAACTTTTTAAAATAGACTTCAAAAATCTACATTCTTGTCATACACTTTTAAGTAAAAATACCTTGTATTTTGATAACATGTTTAAATCAATAGAAAGCTTATTTGACTTCGTTTATATCACAAAAAATAGGAAAATTACGTTTAAATTTTTAAACTAACTAAAGCTCCAAATTGTCACTAATTTCGACACATCTAGACATGTTTATTACTCAAACTAATAATTATTGCTTTTGCAAAGTTTGCAACATTGTTTCAAACATAAAAAAAGAAACTTAAAAGAGAACAAAATTAAAGGAAAGCAGAAAAGGATTTATTGTTACAACGACAGCAACCCTGCATGGCATAAAGTAAACAATAAAAAGAAAATTAAATTGAGTGAATACTATTTGTTTGAAGATGAGACAACTAAAAAAGAATAGGAAATGCTTGTGCCAAAAGGATGTTTAAAAACAGGAAAAGGAAATTAAATAGAATAAAAAGTCAAAATGAACGAAAAAAGGGCACACTTTGCATAAAACACGTGCTTAATAATTTAAACAAACAAAAATATATGAATGGACTTTAATCTTTTATCGTTTATATGAACATAACAAAAAAAAACATACAAAAAGAAAAAATATTATAAACCAATAAATCTTAATTGGAAAAAATATTTAAATAAATGCTAAAACTAGTTTTTTCTGAAAGAAAGAACGAAAATTAAAAAACTTACCATATGACTTGCACGAACCATTGGTAATGAAAAATAGATTTACCAAACCTTGGCTGTAATCTGTGACAGCCTTATGTACGGTTTTTGCATCACAGAAGTTCAAAATAAACTCATCTTTACCGTTTGAAATCTGAAAGATAAAATGAGAAAGAACATTTTATAAAATGGAATAAAAATTGTATGAAAAATAAAAATCAAAAAAAATAAAATGCAAAAATGGACCAAAGCAAAAATTATGATAGAATAAAAGTTTCGGGTAGTTTTTCGACTTTATTGTCATATTACATTTTTATAAATAAAACAAAAATACCAAAAATTTTAATCAATTTTCATCAATTTTAATCTTTGGGCCACTTTCATTTTAAAAAACAAAATTTACAAAAAAAAAAGAAGTGTGAAGTGCAATTTACTAAAAACAATTAAAAATAACGACGACATGCACCGCAAGAATGAAATATCGTTACCTTAAAATAGAAATGCTTTAACAATTTTTTTCAAAATCCAGTTTTTTTTTGCATATTTTGATAGATTAGGGAAAATTCAAAAAAACTTGATTTTGAAAAAAAAAGTTAAGCAGTTTATATTTTTGGTAGCGATATGTAGGTTTAAAGTATGAGATTCTGGATATAGCAAGATTATTCTGTCTCATATTACAATTCCAATCGTATTTGTTTTACCTTTCCACAGTGAATGCCGAACATCAACTGAGCTTGACTATTAATTGATATTAAATTAATAGTCGCCAAAAATATCTATTTTATATTCCTTTTTAACCGATTTCGAATAAAAGCTAAATGTTTTCAATACGTTCGCCATTGATTAACTAATTTGAATTATTTTATTTCAAAGGTTCTATTAATTAAATTTCTTTAATTTAGTTGGTCTGCCCGTGGCTCTGTTTTGGGTTCCTTTTTTTTGCAAGAAGTATTGAATTTTTTCCTTCCGATAACAATTTTTTCATAACCTATTTAATTTTATGGCATTTTAGATGTTCGGATGTTTGCACTTTTTTTTGGATTTGCATTAAAAATATTTATTTCTAATTTTTTTTCAGTGTACATATAAAATTCCCTCATGTAAGGTTTCAATGGTATGTCCATTGCTCTACACGCTTGTGTACGTACGTACTTACCTTTATTTTACCCCCATTTGCAAAGGTTGAATTCTTTAAATTGTAGCTGACGCCCAGCTCAGAATTTTTAATTTCACATGATGTTTCATCGAAATCGCACATGTGCGGTGGACAAATAACATTCGTTGCCCACGTGAATTCATAATTACAGTCAGCGATTTTACGCAATTTTGGTGTACCCTGAAATGACACAAAAATGATGAATAAATTAAAAGCGTAGATACAAGAGAAAGGAAAAATAAATAATTTTAATGCATCATGTAGCACAGAAAGAGATTTTCTGATTTGCATACATCATGTTTCAGTTTGTAAGTGCAGTTCTGTGAAAATGTTAAAAGTAAATAAGAGTCAAGTGTTGGTAAAAGTAAAAGTTAAATATATTTTACATACATCATTTTTTCAATATAAGATTTGCATATTAAATTATGTTTTGAAACTGAAAAATTGTTAATTTCAAAAACTCAGATATCTCTTTAAAAAACAAATATCGTCGGTCACAGGTTGACAACTCTTAACAAGTTTTATTGTACATTTCAGGAGACAAAAAAAACGTTATTACCTTGTTACTAAACCGTGTTGGAAGTAAATAAAAAAAAAACCAAAATTAGTAGAAGTAGGGAAGGAATTTTTTTTAAATATAAATAAAAAGTACTAACATGCAGAATGACAAGCACAGTCTTTTGGCATCAAAACCCCGATTCGACTTTTTTGCGAGTTAAGAGTTGTCAACCTGTGAACGGCCATTTGTTTTATATGGCAATTAAACCAAACCAAAATCTAGTACTTATGAGATTTCGAGCAAAATCTCGATGATTTTGACAAGATTTCCCATACAAAGCAAAATCTACTTCGTCACTAGATTTTGTCAAAATCGACTCAAAATCTCGTAGAACTTAGTGATGCAACTATGGTTTTCCCTAAATTGTACTGAAAAAATTCTACGCTGTTTAATAACATATCTTTGAGAGATGTGCTGGCCAGCTGTTTCGCATTTGAATGATAATTTTTCGTATGGAGTTTGACATTTGAAAATGAAAATTCCAATCAACTGTTTTTGTCATGGATACGAAATCTTAAAAAAGTCATGTGTGTGAAGATAAATTCGTATTTAAATAGCAGAGACACGAACCAAAATTTTTAACATAGCTCATTTTGCAGTTACCACAGCTCTGTAAAACGGTTAACAGTGGTCGCAAATTTGATTAAAGACGAAAAATTCAGGAATTGGGACCAAGTCCATGCCAAAAAATATATGGTAAAAATTCTCCATTATGTACCTAATGATATTACAATAATAGAATATGTGATATATGTTGGCAGGCACTACAAAAATTAATTAAAAAAAAGGATTTTTTAATGAAATTTCTGGAAAAGATTGGTGACCATTTTGGTCAAATATGGAATTACACACGTTGTGCACTATATATTTAGGGTAGTCCAAGGGGTCCGTAATGGCACCCAATTGGTCGCATATCTGAAATATTTTTGGAAATTGAATATTGAAAAAATCGGTTTTTAGTGGAATTTCTGGAAAAGATTAGTGACCATTTTGGTCATATATGGAATTGCACACGTTTTCCAGAAATTTCACTAAAAAACCAAAAATTTCACTAAAAAATCCTTTTTTTTTAATTAATTTTTGTAGTGGCTGCCAACATATATCACATATTCTATTATTGTAATATCATTAGGTACATAATGGAGAATTTTTACCATATATTTTTTGGCATGGACTTGGTCCCAATTCCTGAATTTTTCGTCTTTAATCAAATTTGCGACCACTGTTAACCGTTTTACAGAGCTGTGGTAACTGCAAAATGAGCTATGTTAAAAATTTTGGTTCGTGTCTCTGCTATTTAAATACGAATTTATCTTCACACACATAAAAATGTCACGAATAATCCGGTGTAAACGGTAGAGATTTTGATAGAGATTTCAATTGAAATCAACTAGATTTCGGCTTGGAGTTAATGCCATATTATTAACAAGAAAAATTGTTTCGAGAACAAAATTATTATGCATAGTTTTCGTAATTACTATTCATTATTTCTTTTCATTTTTAGAATTGTTTAGATATCTGCCATTGCATTGTTTGGTTTAGGACATAAAACAATTTTCTAGACTAATTTTTAATTATAAATATTTTCAGTGTTTTATTCAATGAATTAATTTTTATCGTTTTCCCTCTTCATGATCTTTCAAAAATCAACAAATTCGCAACGATTTGAAGAGCAACGGAAGAGTAAATGTAAAATGTAAGTACATACTTTTAATAGTATCACACGCCATAAAATATTATGGAAAACAGCAGCGGGACAAGTAAGTAAATGAAATAATAATGAAACGTCAGCGAGATTTTACAACTACTTACAAGCCACTAAAATTGTTATTATAAGCAACCATATTATGCACAATTTTGTGGCAGTTATAATTCTGCAGCAGCTACAACAATAACAGACAACAGAAATAACAACAATAAAAAAAATAAAAAAACAAAGAATTAATGAATTTGTGGTGCGTTGCAAATAACCGCAGAGGTCAGTTAGTAAAAATAAAATGCAACGCAATATTATGCAGATGGTAAACAATTTAACTGATGACGACGATGTTGATGATGCGACAGAGAATGGCAAAAACGTCAGCAATATTGAAATTCCGCAAAAGCAGTAAAAACTCAGTAAAAACGATGCACAGTGAAGACGTTCGAAAAAGAAGTGTTAGAAAATAATTGTAGAACTATTAAACTACTAATAAGATATTTTAAGCAAAGGCCGGTAATGCAGAAGCGCTTAAGAAAACGTTGCAAGCTTTGAACATACATCAGATAATAAAAATCTTTGGACCCGGTCGAAGGCTGGCAGTGCAGAGAACATTCACCTTATTCCAGTTGTGAACATCGACGTCACGTCAATACAATAGCAAAAAATTTGGGCATGTCTACTCACTCTCCAGAACAATTTTATGCTACTGACAGTCTATTTCTGTTCTCCAAGGTCTAGAAAATAGCATGACCCTGTTAATAGTAGTCACTTGTTTTCGATAAGTCCCTTTTTTCGGTATTGTATTGGCATGACGTCGATGTTGACAACTGGAATAAGGGTGAATAAAAAGAGTAACCTGTTTTTTATGCGCCTTAAAAAGACTCTGGCCCGGCTTAATCCCTAAAAATTGGAAATTATTAAATTTCTTGGTATTATTTAATTAGAAGTTATTTTATCTGTTCTCAGAAAAAGAAAACAAAATCGTGAATGAGAATTTATACTGAAAATAAGAAATGATTTAAAATTAATTCTCATTCACAATTTTGTTTATCTAATTTTCTAAAAAACAGACAGTTAAGGTCATTAATTCATTAATGCATTTTGTTTCGCCATGATTTATTCTTGTGAGATTTATTAAGGTTTTCCTGTATTTCTTTCTTAATAAAACTAGTCTAAATTAACAAACTCCATTAAAACGATATAGTTCGAAAAAATTACGTGAAAATAATTAAATTATGGAATTAATTTTTTGTGCTTTTTACTGTTTAGTCCCACTACGCAGATATTTTTATGAAAATAATCGTATTTTATATTAAACAGCAGGATATAGAAGGTTACAAACAATGTTAAGCGAAGGATCAACAAAGAAAGCAAAAAAATGTACAGATAAAATGGTCGCTGACAACCGCATATGCAAAGCACCACAGGTGTTATAGAAGTAGGGTTTCGGATTTCCTAGAATTTTTCACTTCCGGGAATTTCCCGGGGTTACCGGGAAATTATAATTCTAAATAAAGTTAATTTATCAAGTGAATATTAACAAAAAATCTATTGTTTTCTTAAATTAAACATCTTACTAATTTTACTGACTTAATTACTAATGGCAAAAAATTTAAGTTTTTTAGAGTGAATATTTGCCTGTATTAGAAGTATTCAGTAATCAAAAAATAAAAGATCGTATGGAGAATACTTGAACACGATTTCCTAAAATATATAATTAAAAATGTAATCTAAAACTGCCGAAGTATTTAAAATCACTTGTCATTTTGTTTCTTATTTAAACTGCCGAATTCCTAGTAAATGAAAAAATAGTTTACAGTGTTTCAATAATGACGTCCGTTGGTTATCGACAAAATTGAGCTTTAATGACGTTTGAAAGTCATTTTAATTTTGTGCTTTACTTTAAGCGACGAGTATTGTATCTTGTCCTGATATCGGGAAGTAAACGATATCTACCAAATTCCTCTCTCATGTGTTTTAGAAGACAAGAAATTTTAAGGCGACGTTTCTTAAATATATATATATGTATTCTACGAGTATAATTAGAGAAAGACAAATTTTAAGTTCCCTTTTTCTGCTTTGTTTGCGAACCGATTTTCTTCTTTCTTTCTTTCTTTTACCAAATGGTACACATTGTTGAGCTTTAGTGACCCGACTTTATATTATTTAAATCGGTTCAGTATTAAAGGAATAAAATGCTCATAAAGTTGTCACCACTACAAATGCTAAAAATACACACTACATGCCACGTACTTTTATTGGATCAAGTAAAAACATAAGCGAAGCAATAACAGTGTTTAAGAGTACATGCATATGTATTTGATATGAGTAATAAGATTTTATTTTCTCTTCGAATGAAAGAGATGAGAATTAAATATGGATGTACATGTTCATTACGTATGGATGTGTTGGCAAAAACTTAAGAAAATAAATGTGCGTTTATATGCAATTTTATTTTGTTCTTTGTTTTTTCCATGGGGAAGGGAATGGGAAATTAAGTAATTTTTTTCTCTTTAAATGAGAGCAACTAAAATTTAAATTGGCAGTCGAATTTCGACCACTAGGCGTACTCTAGTAATGATATTATACAACTAAATGAACTTTTAAAATATTTTTCGATAAGATTTTATATAATTTTATATGAATCAAAATAAAATTCGCTGTAACTTACGTCATTTTCACGTTACGTTCTTTAGTGTCTGCTTAAATTTTATTTAAATTTAAGATAATTCCAAAAATATATAAAATAAAGTGAATATATTCGTGTGATCATTTCATTAAATACATTTAGTTTCCCGTTTTCTTGGGATAATTATCAACAGTTTTCCGCGAAAATGAGTGTGATTTTTTCCGGGAACTCCCGATTCCCAAACAAAAAAGTAAAACCCCAGCATAAAGAATTGAAAAAAAATTAAATTAAATTAATAGCAATGCAATTGGCAAATGCCCAGCAACAATACTAAAACAATAAGCCAGCAACATACAACAGACGGTTGGTTTTTTTAATGCTCAATAATACAAACAACAAAAGGACCAGCACTAAATAAATTGAGATGGAAAGAAAATGAGTCAATGAATAAGTTGAATACTACTGCAACATGCCACACAAATTGTAGACAAAGCGCCAGCAGAAAAAAAAAACAAAAAGAAAAACGAAAGAAAAATAGTTGTCATACGTTCGCAAATGTAATAGAAGTGCATCACTGCAGCATATTCAAATTTTGCATTGGAAAAAATAAGTTGGCATCACCATTTACCGCCATACACTTTCGCAACTATGTGCCGCATCAAAATAGAATTAAAATCTTTAACACAAACTGCTACACATAAATTTCTTCATTTTTTTTGGCAGCGAATATTTCACGTACAATCTCCAAAAATTACCAGGAAGAGAGAATGAATATTAATTGATTTTTAATAATATAAAAAGGTTTCATCATCCCCCTTTTGTTTGTTCATTTCCTTTCTAGAAAATTTAACATTGCTATGATGCAGGATTTTTCTATACTTGTGATGTACTACCACCTTGCAGGTGTCCCGTAGGTATCATCGTACCCCCAGCAATTACATGAAAAACATAGTTGTTTAAATTATTGAGAAGGCAGGGTGTGTGGCACGAGCCAAGAAACGGACGAGAAAATAATGTCAATAAAGATGTATCCATTGCTTTTGCTTATTTCATTTAAATGCATCTGTTGTGGACAGGGAATTAAACTTCATCCGACCGACCATTCAATCAACAATCACAACAAATCGATTATTAATAATAAGTTTTACAATTCTATTTAATGACTTGAGTATTGTAATGGTATGGTTTCCTATTTGTGCCATTCCATTTCACTTTGATTCAGATGTTCATCAAGACGCACTGCAATTAGTGCAGTTAAAATCTATGAAAGAACAATAAAGGTTTTTCAATGTATTTGTGTGAATTTAAAAGTGAAATACAGAATGTGGAATGAGAAATGTTTTATTTCGAATGATATATAAGTCAATAATTATTTGTAAAATCATGCAAGAACCTCTATGAACTCTAAAAAATATGTTTCCGAAAAAACTCCAAATTTAAAAAGTTGGCATGAAAAATTTTAGGAAAATACATCATTAAGTTTTTTTTACAACCGATTTTCTGATAAAAAAATTAAAGATATAATAGTTTCGTGCTGAAGCAAAAACGTTAGAAGCTTTTGTAATGATCAGAATATATCACATTATTTTGCTAGGAATAAAATTTAATAGTTTATAATTATCCGCTGAGCTCTGAATCAATCCAATGTAATTCGTGGAGACCAAGAGGAAGTGTAGAGGAACAAATGAAACAACATAGACTGAAAAATGCACCATTAATTGACAATACTCAAGACATCTTTTTGCCACCGCTCCACATAAAATTGGGAATCGTTAACAAGTTTTCGGGAAATTGTTCACTTTTGCGGCTACCTAAACGGTATTAAGAAACATTCCTAGGAAGTTGTTTATTAAGATCTTAGGTACATTTTTGTAGTTGATTGTTTTCTTGAATTTTTATCGGTTTGCTACCAATGGACCTAAACAGTGGAAAAAGGTAAAAATAAACCGATTTTTTTCAATTTTTTGCTATTTTCATCTTGAAGATGAAGATTTTTTGATTTTATATGTTTACAATTTTCGTTCTTTATGACAAGATCTACAACTTTGCCTCAGAGAGTAAATCAAAATTCTGAACGATTTGCAAGATATGAGCCTGAGAAAATGATCAGCATTCTGCAAAAAAGACACCGAGGCCCCAAATCTTTGGAGGCCCATAAAAAGTGCATGACTTTGGTCAAAACTGGGAGACACGAGTCTTCTTTTTTTAGTCTTTTATCACGTGGTGGTGTCTGTATATGGTTATTTTTCCATAACTTAAAATATTACATACAGTGCAATGAATGAAATAAATAAATATTTATATCATTAGCTGAAAGTAGTTACTTAACCACTTTCTTGTTACTAAGAAAATAAATACACAAAACTCAAATCGACAATGGTTCACAATGGTTCAAATACAAGAGCATGGGTTCGTTTTTTAGCTGAAGCATGATAAATTCGGCTGCGAAAAAAATATATAAATAATTATGGTTGAAGGCTTAAAGGTTTATAAAAAACAAATAAATATGAATTTGAATTTATTTCACTTTTTTTATTCACTTACATATTTTTTAGCTATAAGTAAGTAGAATAATAATGACTAGTTAAATGTTGTGAAAATATAAGTGTACTTGTTAGGACTGCTCCTTTGTTTTTTTAACTACTCAAACAAAATTAAGAAGTTTTGCCGTCAAAATGTAAGTAGTTACGTTTCAAATTCTAGTGTAATTGTTTGCAAACGACAGGGTGGCGCAAAATAAACGCTATGGTGTAAATGCTTTAGAGCTTATTTATTTAAAATGTGTATTCAATTTTCTTTAAGATTTGTTCAAAGAAGACTTGGAAAATTAAAAATGGAACAGTGCACAATAGAACAAAAATCATTGCATTTTATTTTAATTGCTTTTTCTGACGCAGTGTGCATATCAATGACATTTTGATGTGCTGACTGTGTCAACAATAAATCGCCCTGCTGCCAATTTTATGTCAACGCGGTACTGTAAGGATGTAATGCAATGTAATTATTCAACGTGTACGCGAGAGTGTGGAAGAAAATGCAGAGACGTAAAACAGGCGACGTTCTACACGATTTGTGCACCGTTCCATCTTAAGTTTCTGTACTGTTGCACTTTATAATTTCCAAGTCTTCTTTACGCAAATCTGAAGCTGAAGAAGAAATAAACTTTTAAATAGAAAAGTTGTAAAGCCTTGTGTACATAAAGTTAATATTAAAGTAAATTTTTGCTAGGATCTAGTTAAGGAAAGTAACGAGACTTCTTCGAAATATTTCATATGTTTGAGTAACTGCTATATATCGTTAGCAGTAAGTAAAATAAAATTAGATCCCGTTTTTAAAAATTATTGTGTATGTATTACATCAAAACCCTTGAATTAACATATTTATTTTTTCTTTCCCGTATAATTTTATAAAAGGTGTAGTCAACTAAATTTTCATATTGCCTAAATATGTGTATTAGCTTCAACTTACCCGTCCAGCACGCATGTCACAATAGAATTCAATTATTGATGAAAATTTTTCTTTGTTATCTTCGGGACAAGGATCACCAAGTAAATAACGCAATTGGGCATTTGTACGATTAACAGCCACTAAGGAAGCCACAGGATAGCCAAGACTCTAAAAATAAAAGGAAAAACATTAAAATTTTAATATACTATTACATGAACACTTAATAATAATTAATACCTAATAACGATTTACAAGAAACGTGACATTTTGTTAATATTTTTATGCACATTTTTATGACAAATATTGATAAAATCAAAAAAATTTTTGCATTCTGCCGTGTAGATTACAATTTATTACCTTTTCCTTGTTTCTTGAAATATTGTAACATGCCCACTTCTTTCTGAATAATATGTTACGAGCTCTAAGATAAATTACTTTTTATGAACTTCAAACTAGTTTTTGGGTGCATGAAATAGCCCCCAAATGAAATAACCCCCAAGAGAAAAATGAAATAACCCCCAAATGAAACAATTCCCAAAAAAAATGAAATAAGCCCCAATGAAATAACACCCAAGCCAAATGAAATAAATCCCAAATGCGAAATGAAATAATCCCCAAAATTTGGGTGTTATTTCATAATGAAATAACACCCAAAATAAAAGTGAAATAACTCCCAATGTAATAATCCCCAAACCAGATGAAATAACACCCAAAATGAGGAATGCAAACACCATAAATGAAATTACCTAACCAAAGTCTATATACCAATATGAAACGCAATAACAATTTCAAATATTGCTACAAGCATGGCTAAACGGGAAATGCAAAGCAATATGGAAAAAAATCGCTTAAAGGCCAGAACAATACTTCTGAATAAGAACGATATAATAAACTTTAATTCAGTTCCCGATTTTGTAATTGATTGTTTTTTTTGGAGAGTCTACATACAAATCCCGGCTCATCGTTACTACTTTTGGTTTTGTTAATGGAATAAGTCCAGCACAATTGTTGTTGTTGTTGCGATGGAAATGGTTTGGACTGAGCGGAAAACGTAAAATTGAAAGCCTTTATGAATGGTTACAAAATCCAAACAATGGAAGACATTATTACAGTTACAGTGTTGTAAGAAAACTGGTTATTTTTTGTAATGGAGATGTTAGAAAACATGGAAAAAGAATTGTATAATTTCATATGTATAATATATAAATTTATTTATAAAAAAATGTTCATTTACATTGTAAAAAAATAATTCATGTATACATATATAAAAAAAAAAAACAAAAAAAAATCTATTTCAATTACACAAAAAAAAAATTGGTCTCTTATATGAAAACCGTCATAACATCCTCCACTTCAACACGACAAATAGGGCATTGGTATGATTGCTGTCCCTTACCAATCGCATCTGCTTGCAGTTTAAGAACGCATTCGTTGCATGTCTTAAAATGCTTACAAGGCATCATTACCGTATTAGGCTCCGCTACTAAACAAATAACACAAATGTTTGCAGTTACAGGTTGCTGTATCGGCTCATGCAAATCTTCATCTTCATCTCGAAGATAATGAATGTCATCGAATATGTCTTCCTCTGGTCCCATGTCGGTGCAGACATTGTTTTTTGGAAATGTCATCCGGTTAAGGAACATGGAGGCAGTTATTTTGCCTGATTGCAAATCTTTGTATGCATTATCGATTTCGCAATATCGCTCGGTAACACGTTTTCTACGTTTTGATTTTACACAAGCACCGCCACTGCTAATAAGTAACGCAAAATCTCTACCTTTAGCGAGCTCTTCGCTTTGAAGAATTCTTACAAATTTAAAAAAATTTCCATGCTTTGATATTAATCTTCCCAACACACCATTATATGCCTCCAGGGCAGAAGTGGTTCGGGTACTTGATCCATACACGGAAATTCCTTTTGGTCCAATCTACAAAAAACAAATATTTAGTAATTTTAAAACAACACTTTATTATACAAAATATATACCTTGCCTATCCATTGTTTTTCATAATATTCCAAAAACTTCGCGAATTTTATTTCGACATCAAACTTTTCGATGTCGGATTTTATTTCCTGGAATGAGCTTCTAATGTGTGGATAAGGTAGCAAAGGAAGCGACAACAACTTGTGGTACTCTATCGATGCTTTCTTATCATCTCGTATGAATTTTCTTGTAATTTGTCGCCTCACTGCCTGGCAAAAGTGAAACCAGCAACCGAATAATTTAGACGAAGGAAACACTTTTATTATTGCCTTCCGCAGGCCATTTTCATAGTCTGCCATGAAAACTGCACCGTCCAATTTTAATATGTTAATATTAACATAATTTAAAAAGTGTTCATAACACTTTGCGGATTTAGTATCCATCAACGCAAAAACAATTGGAAATAACTGAAAAATTCGTAAAAAATATATGTTATATTTATGTGGTTATCGTATTACCTAAAGGTTATAAAAAAAATTTTCTGTAAAAGGCGCATTAAAAATATTTTGAAGAATATTATGCGCCTTTTACAGAAAATTTTAGAAGTTTTTGAAAATTTTGCGAATATCAATTTATAATTGCTGTATGACAAACTACTTACCTTATCGCAATACTGTGTATGCATCATTATCAATTGTTTGAAGCAACCAATCGGGCTAACAGCAAAAGTGCCGTCAATTAAAATTGTTCGATTGTTAACATTTGGAATGTATTTGTTGATCAATTCCACGGTTTTGTTAGAGCTAAAAATACAGTACGAAAAATTTGATTCGTTGTGGCATACCTTAAAAAATGGAGTTCGTTCTTCTTCCTCATGTAGAGTCATTCCAAAATTATTAAAAACTTCGGGATTTTTAAAAAATTTGATAAGATCTGCTGCAGTTTTTGGGGATGAGAAGTAAACTTTGCTGGCAATATACTGCAAACTTCGCTTAATTTTCGAAAAGTCAATATTTCTAGTTCCTTCCTGATCACTAGAGAAAAGACGTAAAAGTATGAGCTTAGTTAAAAATACCGAATGTTCAAATTACATTTGGCAAACATTTTGAAACGTTTTTCTTATGCCGTTTAAAGCATTTTGTTCTCCAATGGCTGCGTCAAAGTTTTCACATTTTCGTTTAATGTTCCTGAGTGCTTTCAGTTCCCTATATGTCGATTCTTGATCTCCGTGGTTGTGGTCCACGAACTTGCGACATTTCGAAAATGTGCCCCTTTCCAAAAAAACCCGGCTTTTACAATTATTTTTATAACACTCATAATATTGTTTTTCACCATAGATAGACTTTTTTGCATATAACTGGCAATCATTGAATGAATACAACAGAACACTATTTATTCTTTTCCCACTTAGTAACTCAAACTCCATTCTTAAATTACTGTTGCGTTTCGGTCAAAATTCCAATTGAGACTGATAACAAATTACACTAAATGGTTTGAAAAAGATATGTAAAAGCAATGTTTTAATGAAGAACAGTTACATTATTTTCTAAAAAGTGTAAACAAAGGACAAAAACCTTAATTTAACAAAATGAAATAATCCCCAAAAAAAATGAAATAACCCCCAAAATCAAATTTATTTTAAATGAAATAAACCCCAAATTTTAAAAATGAAATAAACCCCAAATGCGATGAAATAAGACCCAATTTTTTTTAACAAAATTAAATAAATCTTAAAAAAAAATTTTGGGATTTATTTCATTGGGGGTTATTTCATTATGAAATAACACCCAAATTGAAAAACGAAATAATCCCCAAAAATATGAAATAAAACCCAAAATTTGGGGGTTATTTCATAATGCAATAACGCCCAAAAATGTATGGAAAAAATTTGGGGGTTATTTCATTTTTGATTTGGGGTTTATTTCATTTGGGGGCTATTGCATGCAGCCTAGTTTTTATTGTATAAATGTGGGCAAATGCTGCGTGACGAACGAACATTCGTACGCGTTTTCACATTAATATATAAAATTTTTTCGGTACCTTTTTTTGCATGGTGTTTAGTGGGATATAAGTGTACTTTCAAATGGCATAAAAAATAACTTTTTAGCAGGTATTTGTTGCGAAATAATTGACTACAAAGTTTTGTGACAGACGCTACAACAAACGGAAGTAACTTTGAAAGTTAAAGTGTGTTTTCGTAATTTTTACAGAATTTCGCATAATAAACCACACAAAATCTGGTTCCTAAAAGAAAGATGAATATAAGAGAATTCTAAAATAACTTATTTGCAGCCAAAAAATGTTGTCGTTTTTATCAAAAGAAGTAAACCCTTTGTGACGCACATTACAATTTTTCTATTCTATTTTCTATTCTGAAATTTCGTACCTATTTTAAATATTCTCAAAATAGTTAATGTTTGTAAGTAATTAGTCGAACTTATATATATTGTATATATGTATATTGAAACAATTAATTTGGCTCAACTTCAAACCCGAGTTTACCCATTTATTTATTCTAATTTTTTATTACTTACAAACATTAATTATAAATAACGATGGCATGTGTCAAAAAATATACATGTTTACGTGGTCATAGTTGGTTGAATACTAAAAAGAAATTCAACTACAAATGACAGAAAGCTTACAACATGATAAATACCGTTTATTCTCAGCAGCCAATGGCGCTGAATAAGCAAGAGAGACTGGAATATATGGAGTAGTTATTCATCAGAGATGGGATTTCGTACTAACCGAAATTGATTTAACATGTAAAAATGAATAAGTTTGTACTTTTCGTATTCTAATTTGTAAAATAATACGACTAAGTAGTTGATATTCCTGATCACTAGTATCCATCGTTAAAAGTGGTAAATTTGAACAAAGAACGCTGATGAGATGGTGTAGCGACCTCGAAATCAGTACTGATCCGTTCTGCTAGTTTGATAAATAATAATAAAAAAAATTGTTCCATATATAATACTCTCTTAAAAAATAATGAATTATCCAAAAAAAAAATTCTAATAAAAAATTAAATAAAAAATTTGAATAAATAAATGGGTAAACTCGGGTTTGAACTTGAGCCAAATTAATCGTTTCAATATACATATTATATATTTTCAAAATAGTAAACACAAAATTGTTTACTAATTTGAAGTGAATTAATTTAATGTATCAAAATATGGCTTTCGATCGGCTCATCTTTATTAACACTAAAGTAATGATATGAATACCTAAAATTTTTTTGATTTCATGTATGAAATTAGAAGATCTCAGGTAGAGAAGGATTTGGTAATAATTTGTGCATTAATGATCATCGAATTACATTTATTTTATTTATAAAATTATATATGTAGTCTAATATTCCTTGAAAAAATATAAAAAATAAGTCGGATAAATTGCAAGACTAGTAAGACGTTTATACGTGCAACTTATTCACAAACGAGTTTATTGGAAATAGAAAAATTTTACGCATAAACGGTGAATTAATTTCTTATAGCGAACTAAGGAAAACTAAAGAAAAATAAAGTGCATGCATAACCCTACCACATCTTTAGGCATTTACAACGATTTGCATGATATGGCAGGGCTGCTTCCATTTTTTCGTCAATAAATAAATACGAAAATATTACGCAAAAAGAAAAACATTAATAAAACAGAATGTTGACAATTAAAATATAAAATTATTTATTTTATTTCATGCATTTTGGAGAATTTTTTTCTAAGCAAAATTTTTCTGTACACAAGTGATATTATGTTTGCTATCCGGCACCAATAAGAAGGTAAAGAAATATTTCTGCCTGGGTTACCGTGGAATATTTAGAAAAAGTCGCAGTCAAAGGTTGCGAATTGCGACTTTAGTCGACGAACGGTAACGCTGTTCCTGCATGCAATCTACCGGATAAACGGTGAGTTAATTACTTTAAAATTATTTTAATTGGAAATTGTTGGGCATATAAACGTAGAATGTTTAAAGATATTTTTAGATTTATTAAGTCTTGAAAATTTTATTCGAAGATTTACGTATCGATGGTCGGATCATACATTGATAAGACGTAGCGTTACTAACCACGAAATAAAATAACCTAAAAAAAAGTAGATACTATTAACTAATTTCGGTTTTATTTATTTTGCGGATAGGAATGTTTCTTTAGAAAAAATACAATAAAAATTAAACTCGTAACTACGTGATGTCAACGTATGACCATCGATATGAACATATATTGAAAACAAAAACAAATTTAATAATTTTTCCAAGAATAATATTCTTCATTTATTTATTTAATGTTATTTTTATTTCGAAGTCTATTTGATTTTTAATCCAAAGCAGTTTACATTGGGCTCGTAGCGCTTTTATTCAGAAAGTATTGGGCATGTGAGACTATTCCAAAAAAGAGACATTTTGAACATCAATTAATTTCAATCTGCATCGTGTGATGTTAAGGTATGTAAAGATCTAAGTATGTTTACATATCTAAACTGGAGGCAGTATTGTTGCCTATTAGTACCTGCCTAATAAGGTTTAAGCCGGCGCTTAAAAACGCCACTGGCTAGTAGAACGAATGAAGGCAACTAAAATGCCTGTATAGGGAAGGAAGCAGATGAATGCTTTCTTGGTAAAAACCCTCGAAAATTAAACAGCCGATTTGAGGCTAAATCAAGAGTTCCCTTTATTCAAAAATTTCAAGTGCTTAAATACTAAAATAACGGGATTCTTGACAAAAATAATAATAATAACAATAATAAACAAAATTCCATTTCTTTGGAATTTTGAGTGAAAATATCCAGTCATAAACAAGAAAAAGATAGTTATATAGTTGTGAGTACAAACCATAACTTAAAAATAAGAGTGACTAGGATAATAATAAAGGATATAATTAAATATAATGAAAGTGTTATTTGAGTGAATATAATTATAAAAAGTGACAATAGTAGTAGACTTATTAGGTACACTAATAAAATATAATGAAAGTGTATTTAATAAAATATAATATAATGAAAGTGTTTTTAAGTGACTATCGCTATTAAATAATAGTCGACTTACTGGGTACACTACACCCCTACCCTTAAGAAAAATTTTTTAAATTTTTTTTTTTTTTTTTTTTTTTTTTTTTTTTTTTGACAATTTAATTAATATTTTTTTAAATTATTATTATGAAATTCTTTATATGTGTTTCCTAAATCTATAATTGAATTTACTCCTTTAGTTTTAATTACTTTATACGGACCTTTATAAGGAGGTTGACTTTTCTTTCTATTAAAGTTTTTAACTAAAACCATGTCTCCTACTTTCAAACTCAACGGATTAATTTCCGTGCATTGTTCGACACGTTTTCTCTTCGATATTTCAAGTAATTCCTTTGCTTTTTGCAAAGAAAACTTTAGTCTTGCTTTTAATTCCTTGGAATAGTTTTCAGTATTATAAATTGGTTCAGTTTTTAAAATTTTCTCATGAGGCAAATTGGGTAGCCTACCGAATATAAGCTCATATGGAGTATAATTTGTATCTACATGTGGCGTGGTATTGTATGCAAAACAAAAGTATGGGATCCAATGGTCCCATTCATCATCTATACAGAAGTTCAGAAGAAATTCATTTAGTACCCTATGACTTCTCTCCACGGAACCCAAGGTTTCGTGGTGGTATGGTGTGCTGAAGACTTGTTTTATTTCTAACAGATCGCATACTTCTTTCATTAAATCATTCACGAATTCAGTGCCTCTATCCGATTTGAGGACTTTAAAATGGCCGTATATTAATATCAAATTCCTTACCAGAGCCTTTGCAACTGTCCTAGCATCCTTTGTTTCAACTGGACACGCTATGATGTATTTTGTTAAGTCGCATTGCATAGTAAGAATGTACCTAAACCCATTAGAAAATCTTAGAGGACCTACTATATCTATTGATATTACTTCAAAGCTATTTCCTGGTGTTTCAGTAATAGTTAATTTTTCTCTTGTATGTTTTATTTGTTTATTTAATTTGCACTTTTTGCAATTTGAAATGTGTTTTCTTACCATTTTTGACATGTTTTTCCATATGTATCTTTGCTTAAGTTTTAAAATGGTTTTTCTTACACCCAAGTGACCTCCTATAGGTGAATTGTGATACTCGATAATTAGATTATTCTGTTGATTTACATTCGTGATGCGTATTGGTCCTTTATATATTAAAATTTTCAGATTTTCACCATCTTTTCTTTTTAAATTTCTAAAAATATTTTTAAATTTTTCAATTTGTATGATTTTAAATATGACATCGTCGTCTTTTAAAGCGAGTACTTCTATACTCAGGGATAGCATTTTTGGTAACAGTTTCTCCAAAGACATCTGTGTGTTCATTGGATTTTCGCTGCACTTTATTACCACCTCTGAATCATTTATTATGATATGTGATTTTTTTAGATTTTTATCTACTTCGAATCTTAGCTTTTTTGTCTTTTTTATATCAGTAATTGATGTACACTCCCATATAAAATGCTTATCTTGCTCTCTATTAGCAATTGTGTTCTCTTTTTGCATATTTAACTTTTTATTCATGTTCCGTGTTAACGCAAATATTTCTTTCGGTTTCTCTTCTGTTCCAGTGGGAATCATTGCTTTTAATGTATCACTGTTCACGACTATTCGCGATAATGCATCAGCGTTTGTATTCATTTTGCCTTTTTTGTATGATATTTCAAAGTCATAGTCACTTAAGTCAAGTCTAATCCGAGTCATCTTTGATGATGGATTTCTATGTGTAAACAAAGACACTAATGGTCTATGATCAGTTATTACGTAAAATTTCCGACCGTAAAGGTATGGACGGAAAAAATTTATAGCCCAATGTATGGCCAAAAGCTCTTTTTCAATGATGGGTTTATTCATGTCGTGTTTGCTTAAAGTTTTACTCGCATAAGATATAGGCAGTTCTGACCCAATCTCACCCTGAGCCAGTACAGCTCCCACTGCAAAATTCGAAGCATCAGTCGTTAATATGAATGGTTTACTAAAATCAGGATACTGAAGTATGGGCGGATTCAGTAATTTTGACTTTAACGTTTCGAAAGATTTCTGACAACCCTCACTCCAAATGAATGGTGTATTTTTTTTAATAATGCGTTTAATTCTCGAGCTATTTCAGCAAAATTGTCGACAAATCGTCTATAATAATTGCAAAATGCAACAAAACGTCTGACATCGTCAGCACTTTTCGGCGTCGGATATTTTTCTATTACACTGTTTTTGGCAGGATCAGTACGTATTCCCTTATTAGTTATTAGATGGCCTAGATATACCACCTCATTTTTCAAAAAACAGCACTTAGTAGTGTTCAATTTCAAGTTGTATTTTCTTAATTTTTCGAACACCTTTTCCAAATTTTCATGATGATGTTGCATGCTGCACCCAAATACAATAATGTCGTCAACATATAAAAATGCTTCCGCACCTAGACCACTCAGTGCAATGGTTAACATCCTTTGGAAACTGTTGGATGATATTTTTAATCCAAATGGCAACCTGGTAAATTGAAAATGGCCATTTCTGGTTGAAAATGCTGTCAGTGGTCTTGAATCTTTGTGCAAGTTGATCTGATGGAATGAGCTGGTCATGTCTAGCGTGGAAAAATATTTAGCTCTGCCCAGCTTGTCTAAAACATCTTCAATTTTAGTTAACGGAAATTTGTCGCTAACTACTTTTTCGTTTAGTTTTCTGAAGTCTACGACTACTCGCCATTTCTTCGTATTATCGACTGATTTTTTTGGTATTACTAACAACGGGGAATTATACGCACTTACCGATGGTTCAATAATATCATCCTCTAGTAATTTATTGATTTGCTCATCTATTTCATTTATTTGCGCTTCTGGTAACCTGTAAGGTTTTATGTATATTGGAGTTGAATCCGTTAGTTGAACTTTTTGAGTGTAAAAATTGTTGACCGTTAATTTGTCGCCATCAAGTTGAAAAATATCGCTGTATTTAGCTATTATGTTGGTAAGTGACTGCTTAGCAATAGGATCCATTGATTCGATCTTCAAGTTCTTTAAAATTTCTTTTATTCTTTCATTGTTCAATAATTTGTTGTTGTGGCCACTATATATTTCATAATTAGACAATGTGTCTATTTCAAATTTTAAATCATTTAAAACTGCATCTTTGTTGGTCGTATTTAGTATTTTGATGTGCTTTACGCCCACCGCCGGTATTATGCTGTTGCCTACGAAAATTCCAGGTGATAGCTCTTTATTTAAAACAATGCTATCTTCATTCGTGTAAATGTTCACCGGTACCACTGATTCTGATCGAGCTGGTACACAAATCTCCGCTTTATAAATTCTTTTTGGGTTAATCGGAAGAACAAACTCTTCTCCCGATACATTGAATGATACCGTGTAAGTTTCGAAATCGATTTTGCATTTAAATTTTTCTAACATGTCTCTCCCAATGATTCCATCAGTAGCAATAGGAAAATCATTATCAACTATGTGGAACTTGTGATTCACGTGACAGTTTTCTAGCTGTAGGCCTAAATAAGCTGTACCTATACTTTCTATAGTTTGTAATGTAATGCCACTTAAAGATGATATCTCATTTTTGTCTATATCTTCTATATACTCTTGCTTACAAATGGAGATGTCAGCTCCGGTATCTATTAGAAAATTTAGGTTTCCCTTCTTACACCTACACGTAATATTTACTGAATTACCTATCGTTGTTGCTAGTTTGAATAATTTTCGTGGCCGTGGATAACTCTCTATGTTATCCGGCCCTTCTAGTTTCCCTGGTTGTTACCGCGGATGTTCTGCCTAGTAGAATTGTGATTCCTGTTGTTATTAATAACAGGTCGAACATTGTTGTTGCCTCTGAAATGATTGTCTCTAAACCCATTTTGACCAGCGCTATTTCTGCTATTATAATTATTAAAATTGCCCCTATTATTATTGTGCGTAGGACCGCTCCTGTAATTATTGTGACTAGGACCGCCTCTGTAATTATTGTAACTAGGACCGCCCCTGTCATTATTATGATTAGGTCTGCTATTGTAATTGTAGTTATATCTATTGTCTATAGAGAAATTTCTGTTTCCCCTTTCCTGTCTCCAAATTCTAAATACACTGCTTTCATTGTTGCGCATATTGCCTTCCATTGCAATACATTTTTCTACCGCCTCGCTTAGTGTTTTTGGACCACAAGCTACTAACATGCTCTGGTATTCAATGTTTACGCCTTTTATGAAGACATTAAGAGCCATACTTTCGCTAACTTTGTAAACGGCATTTTTAGCCTCCTGCGTTGGGTTTTCTATAGTTTTTATTTCAAAGTCGCTTAACTGCTCTGAAAGTAACATTATTTTTTCTCTGTATTCCGATATACTCTTATTTCCCTGTTTTATTGCCCCAAATTCAGTTAAGACTTGTTGCAAAGACTTTGGATTAGGATAAGCTTGAGTTAGTACTCTTTTAAACTCCTGAAAAGTTGTTGGCCTGTTAGATCGTCCTACAACACTACGTACTTGTGCTGTTAATTTGAAGTTATAGACGTACCTTACGAATATTTCTCTGTCTTCTGCTCTGAGTAGATCATGTAGTAATTCCGTTTGTACAATGAAATCTTCCAATGCCTCATAAGACCCTTTGAAAACCTGAAGGTTTTTTCCCACAACCGATATATCGAAATGAGCCATGATTGCACAATCAGATTTATGCTCGTTAGCTGATTTTGAAAAACTAGGAGCACTTATTTCTGTTGTTTTCTTTGTAACTAAATTACTTATTATATCAAGTAATCTTGCACATAAGTCGCCAAATTTGAATTTAAGAGACCTGCTTTCTTCGTTTTCTGTTAAGTTTTCAAAAATGCTAACAACTTTTTCTTCAATATCTTTTACCCGATTAAGTTTTTCTGTTTTAAACTCTAAGGAGTAAACTCTATCTTTGCTTTTTTTAAAATTTTTTTCTAATTTGTCTAATTCTATATAATATTCTTGCAGTTCTTCCATAGGTATTATAATATAAAAATATTTATTATTTTTATTGAATCTTAAATATTTATTTTGTTTCTAATATGAAAAAAAAATGCTGTATTGGTAACGCTGACATTAACATCTTTGGTTACTATTGTGAATTTTATTTTTCTTTGCACTTGGCAGCACTAATCTATTATGACATTTAGTAATTTCAATATGTCTTCTTATTTATTTCTTTTAATTCAGTTTCGCGTGTGCTATACTTAAAAAAATTTGTTTTATTTATAATAAATCTAAAATAAAAGTTCTATCGTGTTTAAAAAATTTATGTAACAAAAAAAAAGTGTTTAAAAATTCATTTTATTTTTATTTTTATGTTGCTGCATTTGGTATTTCAATGCTCCAATTTGTAGCCAGATTTTGCTAGCCTCTTGCCAGGATGGTGGAGGATCGGCCTCTACTATTCTGCGTAGTGCAGCAATTTTTCTCCTTAATCGGACTAGTCGGCCACCTCGCTTGTGACGCGGTTTCTCTGTAGCCGGTATGCGGGTAAGCTTTTCTTCTGCTTTGCGTTGTTGGCGGCTTCTATACTCCTCTATTGTTAGCTTTTTAGGGCCTGCTGCTATTTGCTGCTTCTCGTTGCCCGCTGGAGTTAATTTTTCTTTGGGCATTTGGTTTTTATCCAGATTTGGCAGGATCGCCATGTGATGTTAAGGTATGTAAAGATCTAAGTATGTTTACATATCTAAACTGGAGGCAGTATTGTTGCCTATTAGTACCTGCCTAATAAGGTTTAAGCCGGCGCTTAAAAACGCCACTGGCTAGTAGAACGAATGAAGGCAACTAAAATGCCTGTATAGGAAAGGAAGCAGATGAATGCTTTCTTGGTAAAAACCCTCGAAAATTAAACAGCCGATTTGAGGCTAAATCAAGAGTTCCCTTTATTCAAAAATTTCAAGTGCTTAAATACTAAAATAACGGGATTCTTGACAAAAATAATAATAATAACAATAATAAACAAAATTCCATTTCTTTGGAATTTTGAGTGAAAATATCCAGTCATAAACAAGAAAAAGATAGTTATATAGTTGTGAGTACAAACCATAACTTAAAAATAAGAGTGACTAGGATAATAATAAAGGATATAATTAAATATAATGAAAGTGTTATTTGAGTGAATATAATTATAAAAAGTGACAATAGTAGTAGACTTATTAGGTACACTAATAAAATATAATGAAAGTGTATTTAATAAAATATAATATAATGAAAGTGTTTTTAAGTGACTATCGCTATTAAATAATAGTCGACTTACTGGGTACACTACAATCGGGAGAATAAGATTTATCGGTAGTTTTCGATATAAATGCCTGAACTTGTCCTGAAACGAGATTCATCGTTCCTACATTACGTTTAATTTCATTCATCAATTTGTATCGTACCGATTCGGCACTTTTGCAAATAAATTAACTTTTTTATTCACATATTTTTTTGTAAAATCTACTGCACAATTTGAATTTAAATCCCCTTCACATCACATCACATTGCCTATTAATGTGAAGGATTTCTTTCATAAAAAAAATTATATTCTTCATTATAACGAATATACAAAATGAATGTAAATATCCATAATAAAATTTTTTAAGTAAAAATGCATTCGTACATACTGATGAATACAAAATGCAATAAAATTTTTCATCCTCATTGCAATGTGCTCAATAAATCTGACAATATATTTAATGTTCCAGGGAAACCATAAATAAATTGAATTTCATAACGAGATGATAAATGAAGTAGAACTTATATTCGTTAAATCAGCTTTAAAAATTACGAACGAAAGAAGGCAACTTCTTATAAAGGGTGTTTTTTTCAGGTAGATAGAACTTTAAATTGTAAAAAGTAACACAAAAAATTAAATTTTGATGAAACATTTTTTTTTATTTGTTTCAGTATACTCTGACAAATCATCATGAATAGACTCACGCTTGAACAACGCTACGAAATTATCCAAATTTACTTTGAAAATCAACTTGGCAACTGACCCGTTGTTTTATCGCAAAATTGTGTTCAGCGATGAGGCGCATTTTTGGCTTAACGGGTTTGTTAATAAGTAAAATTGCCGGATATGGAGTGAGACCAATCCACAAGAGACCCTACAGACTCCATTACATGCAGAAAAATGCACCGTTTGGTGCGGTTTTCACGCTGGTGGCATCATCGGACCTTAAAATGAGGCCGGAGCTCGCGTTACGGTCAATGGAGATCGTTACCGCACCATGATCAATGATTTTTTGTTTGAAAATATGGATGACATTGATCCGGAGGAGATGTGGTTTCAACAGGATGGCGCTACGTGCCATACGGCGAACGCAACCATCGACTTATTGAAATCAAAATTTGGCGATAAGTTGATTTCGAGAAATGGACCTGTCAATTGGCCTCCAAGGTCGTGCGATTTGACACCTCTCGATTATTTCCTGTGGGGCTACGTGAAGTCCCTGGTTTATGCTGATAAACCAGCAACAATTGACGCCTTGGAGGCCAGCATTGTTCGTGTTATTCGTGACATACGGCCAGCAGTGCTCGAAAAAGTGGCCCAAAATTGGACGTCCGGAATGCGCTTCGTCAAGAACAGCCGCGGTGCCCATATGCCCGAAATCATTTTCAAATGTTAATGTCACGTATTGATCTTTCGAATAAAAAAAAATTTTGATTACAATTTAATTTTTTGTGTTATTTTTTACAATTTCAAGTTCTATCGGGCTTAAAAAAACACCCTTTATGACTTTCATATTTTTCTTTCATCTGGCATTTCTTTTTAATACTTCATAATTTTTTTGTTTTAATGGCAGCTTAAAAGCACAGCACAAGCAAAAGATGTAAAAAAAATGCATTAAAAGTATTTTGTTGTTATGAAAAAAACAATAAACGTAATTTAATTTTTTGGCAATCCATCTTTGTTGTGTCTTAAATCTGCTGAATCTATAAACAATTGCACACAGACTTTAAAATATGTAGTATCTACTGTGTGCTTTTGAATTTTCTCATAATTTTTTATATGTCATAACAAAAACCACAATTCTCGAAGAAATTGATACAGATTTGTTAGAACAAGCTGCTCACATGCCCCAGGAACGTAGTACAACAAAACTGACTTTAAAATAAATACAATCTCAGAAAACATAACAATTACCCTCTAAACATTTGGGAAATGGTTGGTGATACACTTCGCTTTTCGATCTCTTTGGAAAGAGTTGGTCGGAAGAAAGTTTGCAATCCACAAAAAAAAAGAATCTTGTCCTCAATTTTGGATATTGAAAAGCAGCTGATAGTAGTGAATTTAAAAAAACAAAATACTAAAATGAGACTAATTTAATTATTGTAACTTTTCGAGTCGCTCTAATGTTACTCCACGGCGAATACTTCCTCCCGACGCTTTAACGAAACGCATAGGCACTTGAGAACTTTAGAAGCCAAAAATGTAAGCTAATATTTTATATGGATTCAAAATGGGCTTATTTGGCTCGATTTTAGGACACTGCTACACTTTCAATATATATTGTGATATTTCGATCGCGATCCATATTCCGGATTTCAAAATATTAAGTGATCCATCAGTACTTGCGTCAATATTACATGCTAGACGTCCAATATATATTGCGATACTAGATCGCCGTCAATATATATTTAAAGTGGAGCAGTGCCCTAAGTCTTCAAGAAATTTTCTGGTTTTTGTTGTTATTTGTAGTTTGATGAAGAGCTCAAACTAAAACGATTACTAAATCATATATTCATATATTTACTAAAAAAAACTATTTTTGTTTTTTCTGTTTAGTGACGTTCGCAATAGAAAATGTTTGCAAGGATATAAATTTCCACATATGCATTTATGTATGTGCACAAATTTGTATGTGCATGTGTGAAAAATAAATAAATTTATATACAAGCACTTTTAGGATATAAATGCATACTTTATGGTACAGTGGAAAAAATATCATATATTAACGCTTCCTCAAAATTAGTTATCAATATCTAATCAATGAATATACCAATAAATAAAATTAGGATCCAAAATTTCCCTTATTGCCGCTGTTTGACGAAAACCAAGCAGAGTTTATGTACCACGATTAGCCATCAGTAGAATGAAATCTATTTTCTTTTCTATCACACAATGAATATCTTCCAAACTTTCGGTGCTTTTGTCACCAAATTCATGATATTGATGTGGTTTCACAAAGACGAAGCAACATCTAAAACATCGAGAGCAATAATGGAAGTTTTGCATGAAAAGTTCAGAGGTCGCATTATTCAGTAAAAAGATCACTTACTTTAAATACGTTAGATTCTTTACTGTGGGCTTTTGCTAAGAACCTGGTTAATCCTACGAAGACTGAATCGGGACTTTTTAGCAAACTAGACCGAATTTCGGATTTACAACCACTACACACAGAAAAAAAACCAATGTAAAATCAACACGAAGAAATGTTGATATCAAGTCATTGTTAATATGTGGAAAAAATTCAATTGAATTTATTTTTAACATCGTTTTAAGTTAAATAAATGGTTAAAATTGTTAATTTAGTATTAAAATATGTTAATTTAAAATTAATCAAATTGAAATAACATTGTACATTTCAAATTTTACCTTTTGCAGAGTTAAAATAACATCAGCCAATGTTTAATTTTGTAATTTTCGTTTTTGTAGTAATAATTACAGTTTTTCATGTAAAATTAACATTGCATATAGTTGAAACAAGATTAACTGTTGTAAAATCAACATTGTTATAAACATTTAAAATGACATTGGAATACTTTGAAAAACTTTTGTCAATTATAAATATTAACAAACGTTGGCTTATGTCAAATCGACATGTTACAAAAGTTAAATGAAATTTGTGAAATATTAAAAATTAAAAACATGAAATATATTAAAACATGTTGAAACAACGTGAAACAAGTTGAAATAAAATTAATTCATGATAAAAAATTCAAAAAGTATCGCATCAGAAGTGCAGTGTCAGAAGTGAAATGTTATAAATTTTAAGTGAAATAAATTCTTTAAATTTCATTATTTCTGCAGCTAACAATAATAATATTAATTTAACTTGTGGAAAGTTTAGCAACCGGAGGAGAAAATATCAATCAGTCTTGTTAGTGACGAAATATTATAGTAAACATTCCAGTTGTTCAATATACGACACAAGGTTCCCAAGCCCACCTTTACATGTTTCTCCAGTTAATAATCGTAAAACATATTTAAAAAACAAATATTTGTAAAGCTAAATGTATTTTCTGTATGTACGAGTATGTATGTGTTTATAAATGAATAGATAAAAAAATTAATTAACTAATTAATTTTTACTAACTGCCTGTCCCATTGTTAAACAGCAGTGCATAAATGTTATTTCAATACAGGAACCATGTTAAATTAACATGGAATTTCCTGCAATTTTAATATCTTTTCATGTTATTTCAATTTGTCTGTAACATTAATTCTAAATGGCTTAATAGTTGATTCGACATTGATTTCGTTATTATGACATGACAATCTCTTTGATTCAATTAGCGTACAATGACAATTCAACATGATTTCTAGTTGTTTTAAAGTGGATAACTGTAACTTTTATTTAACTTTAATATCATGTTAAATTATCATGAAACGCTTATGAAGAAAAATTGTTAACAAAACTAATTGAATCAACCTTGTTTTAGTTAATTTTACAATAATTTTTTTTCTTTGTGTATGAATGGTTGCTGTTAATAAGAAACTTTCGAAAGGGACTGCATACTGCGGTATAACATTGACGACCTGAAGCTATCGTGGCCAGGAAGATTTTATACGTTTTCTATGCGTATTTGATATTTGGGAAATAATTCTAACTTGAGCGATACATCTTATGCCAGCCATAGACGTTGTGACCATAGGTACAACTCAGTTATTAATCAAGTTGGGCGTTTTGCCTACAAACTATACAATTTGGAGTATAGTCTCATTCACCACTTCATTTTGCAAGCAAGTCATTTTGAGTAAAGATGACAAATGGAATTCACACAAGATGTTTATTGCTATGTGGTCACCGTTAAAATAAGCACAAAATAGAATAATGTTGCATTGCGACCGAGTTGTACAACATTAGGCCAACTCCTCAGGCTAGTTTACAGACAATGCCCGACGTAATTCCTATTTATGTTTACAAGAAATACATAGACTCAGAAAAACTGAAGGTTTAAGGCATGACAGTATTGGACATGGGAGATCTGAGGAGACAATCGATTCTTATTTTTCGAATATCGATGACTGGAAAGAAAACTCTGCATTTCGAAATAGTGCAATTCCGGTGTTTATGTGCGATTTCAAATTTTCAAGACCTTTCCGTATCACGCATTTTACTTAAGATAATGAAGTAGAAGTGTGTGCTGACAACTCTGACATGCTTAAAAGACATCATGTTACGATGGTCTGGTTGCTAAGGCATGGTGCCGTGCAAGACATCGAAATGGCTGATGAATGCGTAAGAACAGGCTCGTCCTGAGACATAACAGATTCACAGAGAATATTTAAACTCGCTTAGTTAAGTTGTCGAAAAAGATTAAGAAGTGGGAGCTGAAGATGAGGACTCTCAGGTGATCAGCAATTACTATTTGAAGGATATCTGGGAATCTTTGGGTCTAACTAAGAAGAGAGGAAACAAAATAATTTTGAACCTTTAGGAAAATGCGCTTGACCTTCTAGTTGGCATCAATATGGAATGATCTATGTTTTACCATTGCACTGCAGGTGCTGCTTCGATGAATAAGAGGAGTCAGTTCCACATCTCCTCTGTATTGTGGAGAAACATAGTCTGACACATCTATGTGATGCTTTCTTTAGGACTGTGGTGTGTCAAAGATGCACCACAGACTGTTTTGCATCTGGTTCTGGTTGGTTCCCAACCTGCTGTATTTTCCAATAGGAATGGTGCCCTGGGCATCGCAAGAGCCCAAAAGCCTTCGGCTAGCCAGCAAACTTGTGTTAAGAACACGTGCAGTAGCGACTAACCAGCAACACTTCAGCACCTAAAAACTATCACCTCCTCTAAGTAACAGATAACAGAGATAGCAACCTCTGCTTACGAAAATGTAATGTAAAAATACTAAATATTAAAAAATACTATATTTTGTTTTGAATGAATTTTAATTTAACTAAAATTGGATCACCCTTTACCTTAAAATTGTTTATGTTCCGGCCAACTGTGCATCTTAAGTTATTACTTCTTTGGTGTGGTTTGTTTTTATTTTTTTTTTTGCATGAATGTTTTTTTTTTAAGTTCAAGGGGCCAGTACAATATCAGCGTAAATTGAATCTGGTGTCCAACGAAGAACGAGCAAACAACAACAACAGCAGGTCAATGTGATTTGTATGTAGAGTTCAACATCGTCATGATCTTCTTTTTTCTACTTCTGTTGAGGTTTTCAACTTTTTATCGATAAAGTTGTTGACCATTTTATTAATTTTTTTTCTTTCATGGTTTTTGTTTTTGCTGCTCCTGTGCTTCTCTATTAAAGAGATGTTTCCTTTTTGCTCTCAAGGATTAAACCATTTTACCTCGTGGTCATCGCTGGCAAAGACACTTGTTATCATCCTTTTTATGCTTACGTTTCCTTCTTCATGATTGAGTGCATCCTTCTAATTTGTATGTATTTGTATCTACATGCACAGTCAGACAGAAGACAATTTTGTATATAATGTGTGTGTGTGTTTATGTGTTTGTGTGTGTGTATGTACTAGTATGCAGCTCCATCTAAAGTAAATACAACAACCGCATATAAACATTGATTGGATGTCCAAATAGTTTGGAATGCTGCAGCACGTTTTAAACATTAAATAGTCGTTTGTATAAAATTTACACACACAACTAACCATGCAACACTCTAATACATGTATGCTCCTTGCATTAATTTACACTTGCTACAAGACGATTTGAAAAATCTAAAACTTCTCGTTATATTTTTGCATTTGTATGAGGAGTTAAAGTGTTTGCGGGTTTGCCGATCTATTCCATTTGATTTGATGTTTGTTGACTATAAATTGTTGTTTCTTCTTACGTCCTGTTTCCCTTTCAACAAGGCTGGCGTTACTTGTAGTGGCTGTGGCTTTCAGACTATATGCATGGGTGTGTGTGTGTGTGTGTGTGTGTAAGTTGGCTGGGTTCAATACTAATGTTTATTGGTGGTTTCATGGTGGTTTGGATTCTTTTTATCCTCCATGTTTCTTTCTATTTTTTTTTTTGGTGCTGAAAGATTTATTTAAAGGTGCAGCTGTCGTTCTTGATTAAAAATCTTTTAATTACACTGCCCAACTATGAAATTTTTGCGGTCTCAAAAATTGCTAGTTCTTGTATATTTCCATCTGTAGTATATCTTCTTCGGGTATAAGAAAGCAAGTGGGTGTTTGAGGTTGTCTAGCTGGTCTTGCAAGGATGCCAAAAATATAACAGTGGAATTTTAAAAGTTGTAGGGATGGTAATACTATCGCGCATATTTACAAAATAAACTGAAACTAATAAAAAATCTTATTTTAAATCACAATAACTTAAAATACACAGTTGACCGGAACATAAACTAGTTTAAAATAAAGAATGATTCTATTATAATTAATTTAAGAATTACACAAACAAAATACAGTAGCCGTATTCAGTGTTTATTGCAAATGGTCTTGCAAAAGTGCTAATGCAAAATATCATTGCTTTTTCATGAAATCCAACAACAAAATACTCGAAAAAGCAACGATATTTTACAGTTGCACTTTTGCAAGACCATTTGCATTAAACATTTTAAATACTTAGTATTTTTTATATACATTTTTTTCTCAGTACAGAATTAGAAAGAATTGTAAAAAAAATCATATTTTTCATGTACATTTTCCTTAGTCCAGAATTAGAAGGAATTGATTTTGTTGGGCAGTGTTAAGTGTTTTGAGAAAATAATTTTCTAAAATGAGTTTGTTCTTAAAGGGGTATCGGAAATTCAATTGATGAATGGGGACTTTAAAAGCTTTTATGTGTTTTATGACTTCTGACACAATTCATTTATTTTTAAGATTTATAGCAATAGATTCATCTCCACATGAAAATTAACAAAAATATAATTGTAACATTGAAGATTATGTAGTAATCTGTAAGAATTTAATTCTGTAGATGAAATGAAATAAATAAATAAATGTCAAAAAACCATCCCATTTAAACATAGAGGGTGTACTAATTGATACAAAAACGAAGCTTCTAATCAGGATCGAGCATTTTAGAACGACAAGGAAACTTTTTATGTTTGAAGGAATGGCGAAAACCTCATTTTGCTTAAAAGTTAATTTACTTTTATGTCCGATACTTTCAAACTAAGCAATAAAACTAAAGTATTTAAGAATCGAATGTCTTGAGAAATCTTTTTTTTTAAGTCGGTTTCGAATACGCGGAAGTCAAGATGGACGGTTCAACCCCTCGCAAAGCAAAACAAATTTATTTTAAATTGTGCACGTGTTTGTAAAAACAAATTTCTAGCGCGTAATAAGATAGTCGTGCCATTGAGTAAAACACTTGACATCAAACAAAACAATAACTTAAAAAGAAAGTTTTCATACTCCAAGCAGGAATTAAATTTTTATTGTGTTTTGTGTTTTCAATGACTTGAAAATATTGACATCGTTCGATTACAAACAAACTTCATGAGTGAATGAAAAGTGCTTTTTATGATTAGAGAAGACAGGGGGAAGACATTTCCGGTGCCGCAACACACCTCAGCAGCATCCGAGTCATCCACATGGCCATATTTTATTCAAGCATCATTAACGATTTTTAGATACTAGTGTATCCAGCGGTCGACTCAATCGACCGCATTCTAGAAATTAACATTATATATTTACATAAATATATACGATAAAATACAAAAACAAAAAAACTTTCTAAATAAACAACTTAAAACTCCGTTTCATTTCTATGCAAAAGCAAATTGGAAAAACACACATGCACACTTTTTTTATTTTTCAAGTTGAAGCTGATACATGCATGTGTAATAAGTGTGCATGTGTTAGTGCCAACTTTAAACGCTTATAGCTCCCTAAATATCGAACCGATTTGAATAAAATTAATATCTAAAAACTCGTTTAAGAACATATAAATCTATCCGAAATCGGTTCAGTATTACGGCCGTAAAAGGAATCTAAAAAAAGTGTTTGCCTATTAATAAACGAAGCTTCCTCTACTTATTTTGTACCTTTCGTTTCACATGTTATCACACTAAATCGTTTGAGATACCTTGATTAAAAATGTGGAAGCTACAAAAACTATTTTTTTTATAAAAAACTTAAGAATTGTTTTCGATGAAAAATCCTGCCAGTTGAATTATTCAAAATTATGATTTATTCGAAACCGGTAAGCCGGTTTCCGATAATGATTACTGAATACTCTAAAGAAAGCCACAAAATATTAATTTCCTGACCATTTTTTGTCGTCTTCACGATATATCTATTTTTTACATTACAACTGCTCTTAATAATTAAAAAGATAAGCTTATTTTTTTTAATTTATTAATCGAGATTGCCTCTATATTTATTTGCAAAGATTTTCAAACACTTTGTTTGTTGAGATAAGCTTCTTTTTTAATTTAAAATGAATCAACAAAATGTGTGCATGCAGCTATGCTCTGTTATTTAGACTGCACTGCAACCATGTCGATCATCTTTGAAACCGATGCCTTGATTGCTTTTCGGCGGCGTTTCTAATACCTGTCGACGACGTCTTTAAAATGTTCACACTGTTAATTTTTGTTTATTGAGGCGCTATAAAACTCTATTATACATTGTGCGATTAAAAAGCAATTGACGCGTTAGAAGTCAGCCTTTTCGACCACTTAGAGGGCCCTTATAACCAACACATAAGCCTTTTTTAAATTTAATGGAATAGCTAAATTATTCTCTGTAAACCAATTCTCCATTTAACATTCGTAACAAAAATGCAAACAAAAAACATCCTTTAAAATTGGCAAAATATTAAGTATAAAACTGCATTATAAAAGTAAGGACACGATAAGAAACTATTTCCTTTTTTCTCAATAGGAAATTCCATGTTGCACAAACACTATCACATATTCCTTGAAGTCTTAACAGATGGGTAACTGAAGCAGCATACTTGCTGTATATTGAATATATTACAATTGTGCATCCTTGGAAAATCATGAAGAGAAAAATAAGAAAAATGTAATGACACGGCACATATTGAAGTGATTTTGGAAATTAACACTTATACAATGAGGCCAAAACTAACATTAAAAAAGAGATATCAGGAAGAGTTTAAAGTGCAGAAAATGAAAAGGAATTTACAGTAAGTGAATTATTGAATAAATTGAAAAATAAAATCAGATTTTATTTTATAAAAATTGCACATTAATAAGATTTAAATGCCATTATTTTGCAGTTTAATAAATGCATCAAAAAGATAATCATTACAAAATTTTCACAAAATTCTACTTTATATATTTCAAGACATCAAAGCTCCAAACTCAACTTGAACGTCAGAAACTTAAAATGTTTGATTAAATGTGAAATTAAACCTTTTAAGTTTCGACTTGTTTTTGGCGTTCAAGTTGAATTTTGAGCTTTGGTGTATTAAGCTTTTGTATGCGATAATAGCTGTGTTCATTTAAAATTTTTTTTTTTAATTTTGTAACAATTGGTTACTAGAAAGCGTTCATTAACCCAAAAAATTTAAAACGAGAGAGCGTCGAAAGAGCGTAAAAAATTGAGAGACAGAAAAATCCTTACAAGTTTTCACAAGTAAAATTTTTACTTGCAATAATTATTCAAACAGCTGTTTTGCGTTTGTGTTTACAAAACAATATTTCTAAATTAATTTGTAAGTAAATGTAAACTTTTAAAATGATAAAAAGTATTAAAAAGATAAAAAAAAGTATCTGGTACATCAGTGGGAAAGGATGTTCCGTCAAACAGAGAGACCAGCTGTTATTTTTAGTGTTGTAAATATTATAAGTACCTAGCTACTCGGTAATTTACACTAAGCTGGCAATAATTCAATTAGTTCAGATATATATTTGCAAATAAATTTAAATTAACACATAATGTATTAAATTACTTTTTTACTGCTTTTGGGGTTTAATGCTGACAGCAACATGATATTTTATTTTGGATAAAGCTTTTTATTACAATGAAAATAAAAATTTCTTATATTTGTTTCCTTTAAAAAATATATTTAACCCGTTTTTCGTTATTTCCGATGTTTGAAATAAAAGTGCTATGTGAAGGCAGGCTGTTATAACGTATAAACTAATTAAAAATTGATATTTTATTCATTCATTTTATTCAAAAGTAGCTAATCACCATTATCGTGTTTAGCGTATTTCAACTACGCCTAGTACTAGATTAAATAAAATTACCAAACTTTTCATTATTCTATTACAAGCCGTACTCGAAAAGCGCCAGTCACGACAATGCTGAATACAAATGACCATAATCACATTATTTTTTAATAATATCCATATATGTATAATTTGTCCAAAAATATAGGGGTAGCTATTGAGTACTCATATATATCTATACATTACAACACTACTTTAACTTGCAAATTTTTGCTAGTAAAGTGTTCATTTGCTTTTTCACATTTTTGAGAGTAATTTTGGAAAATTTCTTGTTACTCTTTCGTTGCTAATTTTTACTAGTAAAGTAAATGAACACACCTAATGTGAAAAAAATGGGCCGAGTCTATGCTACGAAGACTTTAACTGATAAACTGCCATAAAAACAACACAATCTCTAATTACCACCTACATTTTTTTTTAATTCGGAAAAAATAATTCTCAAAATATCGTTTTGAATGTGTAATAATTTTCTATGAAGGTTTGAAAAATCAAATAATTTTGAGTTATAAAACAAACATATGAAAAACATTTTGTTTGTTATTGTTTTAGCTCTGAACCTAAGAAAAACAAAAAATTAATTCAAAATTTAAGTGTTTATTGTTTTGCCAAAAATCCTACTTCAGGGTACACTTACATTTTTATAACTTTAAGTTTCGGCTCCGCTATTATTTCCGTATCCCTGTTAACCCAATCAAAACCAAGTAGTAAGCAAATGGCGGTACTGGACATGCAATAATTTGGTAACAAGGTCTATTATAAATTTCGATACGAAAATTAAAATTATTTGAATTCTTATAGTTTATACGTTGAATTTCGAAAATGTCTTCTATTGAATCAAAATGTATAACCTTCCAGGCTTTCTAGTTCGAATATCCTATGTGCATGTACTCATAAGATCATTCTCGAACGATTATACTTCTTATAAAGCTTAAAAATATATTAATTAGAATACCAAAATATACCTTCTGCTTTTATTCTGACAGACCTTAATAAGTCCAGCAAAAGAAAAGCTTTAAACGCGTCAAAAGAGACGGAAATAGAAAATTCACTGCTCGGAAACACAATCTATGCTAAAATGAGAATAAAACAACCAGAATGGCACTCTGCAAAGCCTCTTGCTCCTCTTTTATCGCTGGCCAAATTAAATATTGAAATGCATTCAAATTGTTGGTTGAAGTGGTTTGTGCCTAATGCAGGTTACAACTGGTCTCTATGTTTGTCTATAAATATCGTCACCCAAAACGTACAACACCCCACCTGATATCTTATTAATGTTTTCGTAGAAATAAAATATATTTTGTTATAATAAATAACATTTCATTTTTAGCAGAATTTCAATCAAAAGTCAATTTCAAAGTGCTTGTTAGTTGGAGAGATTTGTATTTCAGGTGACGATATGCCAACATCAGTATGTGCCCTTCTACATTTCCGTTGCCATTGTGCTAAACAAATGCTACTTCAAATTCAACTCATACTTACTTGCGAAAATATTTTTGTACACATAATAGGGATGCCAGTCCTGAGACTCAAGCGAATTGTTTGGGATTGATACAATTCCGTAATATGTTCAAATATATCTAAAAGAAACCCCGAGTTTTTCAATACTTTTTATAACTCTTCTATACTAAATATAAATTGATAAAAGTATAATAATTAATGACGTGAAGTGAAGCACAACCAAAGAAGACGACGATAAAGTTAGAACTTTGTTATGATTGCTTGTAAGTCTGAATAAAAACATATGTATGCAAATATCTGGACATAACTTATAATAATACATATTATTATATTTATTCTATAATATTGAAAATTTAATAGGTATATTTAAAAAAAAATATATTAATGGTTTACTGATAAGTTGGCATAAGCACCAACGAAATGCATGTATGTATATCCGAGCCATCTCAAAAATTTTAAAAAATATTATTTATTATTATTTATTTTAACAGAACGCTCATGATTTTACCATATATGACATTCTTAAATTTGGCATTCGCCATTTGAGAAGGCATCGTTTTAGGTTTCAGAACGACATCTGTCAATTGTGTAAAATTGTATGCGCCTGAACGTAATTTTTCCTCTAAATTATTGAGCACTGGGATTTACAAAAACCACTACCGCTTGGCATCCCAATCATGTGCATTAATGCAGTAACAAAAACAAATGCATTTAACCACTACAAACACTTATATATTTTCAATGTAGTTTTGAACATAAAACTCTTGAAAACCTAAATGTACAGAAATCCCAGAGAAGCGTTTCAGTGTGAAGTGCGAGGATATTTCAACAAACGAATTTACACATGCCAGGCTTTTACACATAAAAAAATGTTTTTTTTTTTAATATTTCTGCATTTTAAGAGAAAAAATGTTTGGACAACGCCGATGAGTGATTGTGAAATAAATATTTATACAAACCCACCACAGATTTAAAGTTAACATTTTAAAGAGTTTTGAAATTTTCTTAAAATTCTGAAACATTATAGTTTATATTCGATAACGATAGTTTATTTAAAATTATTATATCGCCAGCTCATTATTGTTTTGGCGCATATGCCAAAAATTCGTAATGGAGAAAAACGACAGAGGAGTTTTGTGAATATTCATGAACTTTAAACAGTTAATATTCATTTATTGAAAATGAAAAATATTATTCAGTGGCGCTTTTTACGGGAAAAGCAAAAATTTATTTTTTTTTAATTTATAATAGCACTTTTTCTTAAAATTAATATTTTACATATTTAGTCAAATTTTAATTACGTTATTAAAAACCAATTGAAATTGATTATTGAGGTGTAAATGTTGCCAGATGATCGGCATTAGTTAATGCAACAATGAAGTGCGCATAAGAAATAGTTATACCCCTCAATTATCAACTTGAATTTGTTTTTAATGACACGATCAATATTTTACTGAATATTTAAAATATTCAGGTTCTAGGTAAATTTTTGAAAAACGTTAACAAAATTATATAAATATTTTATATGTACAGGGTGGCCCAAAATTAACGATGGGGTTTGAATTGCTTATAACTTTTTTATTATTTTTTGTTTTTTCTTTTCTTTTCAGTATTTTGTAAAGAAGACTTGGGGAATTTAAAATGGAGCAGTAATCAATTGAACAACGTGCCCAAATTGTTGAGCTTTATTTTTCAAATCAACGATCCATTGTTTTGACTCAGCATGCATATCGCCGTTATTTTAATGTGCGGGTTGGACCCTCAGAGTCAACAATAAATCGTCTGGTTGTAAATTTTCGCCAACAAGGGGCAGTAAGAAACCTTCCTGGTGCTGGCAGACGACGAACGGTGCACACGGATGACAATATTGAACTGGTACAGAGGAGTATTAGGGAAGATGAAGAAACATCAACCAGGAGACGTTCGACACAACTTGGCCTCTTACGAGCGTCGCTGCAGAGAATTTTGCATACAATAGGAATGTTTCCATACAAGATTCAGCTTGTCCAAGAATTGAAACCGACAGATTACCAGCGAAGACTTGATTATGCAGTTTTTTTCCGGCAAAAAGCAGAAGAAAATCATAATTTTATTCATAATTTAATTATGAGCGACGAAGCCCATTTCCAATTAAGTGGGTTCGTTAATATGCAAAACTGCAGGATATGGGCTATGGAAAATCCGAGAGTAGTTCAACAGCGAGAATTACACCCACCTAAGTGTACGGTTTGGTGCGGTGTTTCATCGGAAAGGATAATTGGTCCTTATTTTTTGAAAATGAACACGGGGTCGCCGTTTCCGTTAATGGTGTCAGATATAGGACAATGTTGGAAAATTTTTTAAGGCCAGCCGTGGAAAACCATCCGCAAGTATGGTTCCAACAAGATGGAGCCCCAGCGCACACTGCAAGAGACACAATGGCTCTTTTACGAGACATCTTTGGCCTCCGCGTTCACCGGACTTAACCGCTCCAGACTGTTTTCTTTGGGGTTATTTGAAAGGAAAAGTCTACATTAATAAGCCCAGAACCATCCAGTAATTAAAAAGCAATATACGCGACGAAATAAACAACATAACACCCGAAATTTTGCGAAAGGAGATGGAAAATGTGTTGGAAAGAGCACGAATATGCGAAGCAGCAAATGGCCACCACTTGCGAGATATTATTTATCATAACTAAACTTAAAATATTCCCCATTTATATTCTGTATATAAAATTTTTTTATAATTATGTCTTAAATAAAAAGTTATAAGCAATTCAAACCCCTTCGTTCATTTTGGGCCACCCTGTATATCCCTGACGAAGCCACACAAAGAAGTGGCGAAATATCGGAGTTTGAAAAAAAAAATTTTTTAACGTTTTTTAAAAATTGACCTAGAGCTTGAATATCTAAAATTGATTAATAAAAACAAGGTCGAATAATATATAAGAATAATATTTAAAATATTAATTTTTGGAAAAATTCTATTTTAAATTAAAAAAATAAATATTTATTTTAGTTTTGGCCGTATATGCAAATTGTTTTCAAACGTACCATTTTGTGCTGCATACGTATACTAAACACCGCATTTAGTATACGTATTGAGCAACTTGTGTTTATTTTCACCAAATTTATTTTCTTGTCAATCCGTGTGTAATCCTTATGGATAGAGAATTCGAATTAACAATGTTCGTTTATGTGTATGTATGGCTGTCTGTTCGATATTGATATGCATTCTATGAAGACTCTAAATGTCTTCCCGTCTTAAATAAGGTAGCAATGTGATCTACCATATAAAGCACTACCGAAAATAGCACTCTTACTTGTTTATGTATTTTAATTTTTAATATTTAT
The DNA here is from genome assembly GCA_956483585.1 of Gymnocheta viridis. Lineage (NCBI taxonomy): Eukaryota > Metazoa > Arthropoda > Insecta > Diptera > Tachinidae > Gymnocheta > Gymnocheta viridis. The sequence goes on along the minus strand of OY101440.1, from coordinate 103,513,499 downwards.
TGTTTAATAAAGCTTTGGATTTTTTAGCTTTTTTGAAACATATTTCTCTTTATATTTTGAAACCATACCAGCAAAAACCGCTGTGGCAAAGTAATGATTTAAAATAATAACAAACTTATGAAATATACACTTTTCACCGCTTCTGCTTTGGCTTTCTAACTCATTATTTTAAAGGGGCAATGTCAGTTGAGGCAAACACTTAAACCCTTGGCTTACAAATAACGATTTAAAAATACGGTGGCGGATCAATAATTCCGTGACTTTTCGAACTTCCCTCGTAGTTATATGAAATACAACACTGTTCCCATCAACTACCACCTCTTAATAGACTACTGTCATTTTGAGCAAGTGTCGTCGTTTAATCGTGTAGTTTTCTAAAAATGGAAAAAAGTGAATTCCGAGTGCTCATTAAACATTATTTTTTGAGGAAAACCCGGACATCAAACCAGGGAAAAGTTCGATAAATACTATGGGGACTCTGCACCATCGATTTGTGGTCGCACAATTACAAATGACATTGAACGTTCTGGACGGCCAATTTAGGTCAGTACACCCGAATATGTCGAAAAAAATCCACGACATGGTGTTGGCCGACCGAAGAGTAAAAGTGCGTGAGATTGTTGATGCCATATACATTTCATATGGCAGTGTAGTTTTGATTTTAAGGGATCATCTTGGTATAAGAAAGTTGTCTGCAAGATGGGTGCCGCGTTTCCACTCATTTGACCATAAACGTAAACGTGTGACAACTTCAAAGGATTGTTTGGAGTTGTTTAACCGCAATCCGAATTGGTACCTCTCCCGCCATATTCTCCGGATTTAGCCCCCAGTGACTACTTCCTATTTTCAAACCTAAAGAATTGACTATTTTAAGGACCTCGAAAAATCCTATTTTTTGGAACGGATACAAAAACTGGAGAAACGTTGGACTAAGTGTATTGAGTTAAAAGGAGATTTTGTTGAAAAATGAATTTTTGTTTAACACGGACTTATTGATCCGCCCTCGTAGCAATACTTGAATACAGAAAACACAATAAAAATTAAATGGTGCTTTTGAAAGAATCGTTGTGTTTGATGCCAAATATTTTACTCACTGTTATATTGTCCAACTATTCTATTGCGGTCTAAAAACTTGTTTTCACAAACACGTGCACAATAAAAAACGCATTTCTTTACCAGGGTTTGAACTGTTAATCAACTATTGCGCCAAACAGAGTGTAATTTACTTGTTTATACACTAGTAAATAGTTATATAACTACCGTAAAGTAATGTAGACGAAATGTCTATACCAAGTTTTACTGGGTAATTAATTACTTTTTAAAGCATTTTTATGCGCATGAAGACTTTTTCACAGCAAAAACTGTATAAATAATCCCACATGCACAGCATTTATTTGGTAGTGAGACAAAAGATTTTTGCAATTATCATGTAATATTGCTTGTGTGTAGTTTCAATACAAGAAAAAGCTAATACTTATATTAATCATAATATTTAATTGGTTTTTTGCAATTCTGATAGGTACACACTTGAAATTTTGGTAAGATATGTATTACTATGACCGCAATAGAGTGAACCGTAATAGATACAGTTGAAAATCTTACAGTATATGTTTATTGGACGCATGATGAAATAGCTTAAAAGTTAGAGGGTGTACAGACAAGAACTGTTATTGGTGTTGAGCTGTATCTTGGGAGTCATCATAGGTATTGGAAATTCTCACAGGGTGTGCATTGCTACTTTAATAACATGAATATGAAGATATCATTCAAAATTAAAAGGTGCTATTTTAGACATACGCGTACATTTAACAATATTTTATGAACCATATTAGACGCTGGAAGTTCTCCGTTATTACAATTCAGATAAAAATTAAAGAGTGTATAGACAAGAAGTGTTATTTTTATTATATATCTGTATCTTGTGAACCCTAAAAGATATTGGAAACTCTCAAGGGGCCTGTATTGCCGCTTTAACAAGAAATAATATAAAACTGATTGATTTTCTTAACTACGCAAACCTCCATGCGCGAGTCGGATACGCACCTGCACAGTCTCATTTATTTTTACTTTACAAGATTTTCTAGACATGTTGTAATTCCTAATAATTCTCTAGTATATATAAAGTAAAAATTATCAGGCATATTCTACAAAAGTAGTGAAATGGAAATATAAAAAGTAAACTTATAATTTTTGATGTTCTGGAAAAGTAGAGTATATTTGTATTGAATGTTGAAATTAAAATGTAAAAAAAGAATCCAGAACATAAAAAATTTAAACTGAAGTAATTTCACTTCATAGTGGAATGTAGAACACACCGGTATGAATACGTTTACATATGAAAAATTTCTCAACAAAAACTGCAAATCTCGCTTTTTCGTTCATAACAGAGCCATCGGTCAGAACTAACTATCAAGTAAATAAATGTACCCGAAATAAATTTATTCAAATTAGAATAATCAAGAAATATATAAAATAAAAATTTTATTAATCTTCATTTTGATTACACATAAATCTTGATTTTCTAATTAGTATATTGATTAATTACAAAGTTTGATTACTCTATTAATCGGATATAATTACAATGTAATCAACGAAAATAGATATTATGAAAAAATACATGTTGATGCTTATAACTCTTTTTCGATATTCGCTATAAATATTTTTTGTTCTGTGTACTCAAATATAGATTTATAAATTCGAGATGCTTTTATTACTTCATACAATATACATACATATATTTTATTTTTCTGTAGTAAACGTACTTATGTATGCATAAGTACATTTTATATGTATGTCAGTTTTTTGTATTGAAAAAAAATGTGAATGGGTGAACAACAATTTTAAGCCACAATTGCACTTTTAAGATCCCTGTTTTTTTCATGAATCGACACTTATCTTCCACTCATGCTTCCCATCATTGCACATTAAAGAAATAAATATGTATGTATACGATTGTTAGTGCAAAGTAGCGAAAAAGCGAGTTTATGACAAAAATATAATTACATATATACATTTAAATATTACATCCAGATATTTCATTTTATACGATTGCAGCAAAATTAATAAATATTTTTTTAGTAATACAGGAATCGACAGTTTTATTTATTTGTTACAGTTTTTAAAATTTTTATTAGTTGTTTAAAATTTTACGCTTTTCACACTTTCAAATTCGTTCTTCTAACACCTAACACAATTCATTCGATCTTGAAAATGTTCTTAGAATAAACATCCAACAAGTGCATTCAACCCCATTAAAGTAACTTATTTGTGCTATAAATTACATTTCTTGAGTTGTATTAGCTTCCTTCATAACAATTTATATGTATTTTAACATTGAGTTTTTATCAAAATATACAGAAAATACGACAAAATGCCACATACTTTCTATTTTTTGCACAACTAAATAAAAGGGATTCTAAAAAAATCGATTGCATAAAATACCATCAGACACGTATTTGACATCTTTTACGAAAGTTTATGAATACAATTCAAAAGGTCGCAGCACTACTTCTTGTGGTTTAAGTAAGAAAAGCAACGTTAGCACGTTGCCACAACATGGCTTTCAACAAAATTTTAATAGTATGAATATTTATTTTTATAATAAAGTTATAAGCATGTCTGTGCTTTGTGTGAATATTTGCATTTATAAATGATTGATATATAAATGTCAACAAAGTAAAAAGGATTACAAATAACCAATAAGAAAATTTGTAAAAAAAGTATATACATATTTATTTAAAAATTTAATATTTTAGTTTTATTGAACAATTGTCGCTAGATTCCCAAAATCTTCTGCGAATCCTCATAAAACAAACAAAACTATGATTTGAGAGGATTACGAAAATTTCTTTTCTTGCGAGTCGCAAAAAATAATAGAGACGATATTATCCTTCTTAATAACGCCATAAAGTTGTACTTTTATTGATGAGTTCCATCAATGTCAAACTCTATCAAATATACCATGATTTCACTATCAGTTTACTTTTTTATTCTGTTCTTTTAAAGTTATTTGCTTTCAATAATTAATGTTTGTATGTAATTAGTTCAACTGCATTTTAGTTTATATTGAAAATAATTGTTTGATTCAACTTCAAATCTGGCTCCACCCATTTCTTTTTTTGTTTAATTGTTAAGAAATTTTTGATAAATTCATATTATTTTATTGAGAAAGTAATATTGCAACAATTGATTTAACAGACTAGCAGAACGGATCAGTACTGATTTCGAGGTCGCTACACCATCTCATCAGCGTTCATTGTTCGATTTTACCACTTTTTAACGGTGGATACCAGTTAATTGCTTTCTACGAAAAAGTTTATAAAAGAGTAAATTTATATGAAAAAATAATAGGCACGAATTTATTTAAATCATGCTAAAATAAAAATTTTTTTATTTGTCGCTCAAAAAATAACCTGTTCGACTCAGAAAATTACCTTAAAATAAATTTTATGCTGCAGCACTATAATAAATAGACAACGAGAGGCCAGACTTGTGAGCTGGAATCCAAGAATAAAAGTACTGCTCCTTAGTAAGGAATATACCAAAAAAAATTGAAATTTGAAAGACAACACTTTGGCCGTTAAAGTTGAAATAGTGTTCTGTGGCCTGATGAAACGACGATTAATTTGTTTGTACGTCGCCCTGCAAATAGTGAATTCAACCCAAACGACACAAAAAATGCGATCAAACACCGTGGCGGGTGTCTAATGATTTTTTTGATTTCTTATTCTCTGGATACAGGGAAAAATTGCCACTGTAGATTATTTGGATGTACTATGGACCAAAATAACGAACATTCGATTTAATGAACATCGTATTTAACGAACACCCAAATATTTTCTACGAGTACCTTATGTTATGAACAAATATTTTATTTTGTACTCGTTCCACGCAATAGCTTTCGAATTTGCCAGATGCCAGTCCGATGGACTATCTCATCTGGGTCATTTTGGAGAACAATGTGAGCACTAAAAATATGGCAATATGGACGCTCTGATGAAATCCATTGTACGGTAATAGGCCAAAATACCGCAAAATCATATTCGTGCAGCATGCAACTATTTGTTAACCCTTTGAAATTTAAATCAATTGTTCAATTCACAAGCTCGTTTAAAAAAATACGATATTTGTTTATGTGCTTGTGAACAGATAAATTTGTTGTATCGTCGTTTTTAAATGTCAATTCAATGTAGTCTGTGAAATTAGTGAGTTTGACAACAATTTTTAATTATTATTCAACTTATGTACTTATACGTATATATTTTGCAATAAAATTTATAAATATAAATAAAAACACAAATAAACTAAATGAAGTCGCTGGAGGAAATATCACTAGCTATTCCAAAACTACTAAGTACAAAATCGAGATAAATTAAGATATAAACACATTCACGACAGCAGGCTACACAGGTGCATGGTTAGAAATTTCTCTGGCTTTTTAAAAAATTTGCAACTTTTTGCGAAATTTCGAGTTTTTTGCAATGTAGGTGACTTTTAACAAATTTTTCAGCATAAATATGCTGATTCAACATATCGTCTAATCTTAGCTATAATCTTAGCATTCTAGTGATTAAATTTGTCAAAAGTGTATCATTCCCTTTGTCATTAAAACATTTAATTTATCCTTTCTATATATTTCAATTGAGATAAAGACTTTTAGCTTTATTACCGTATACAAGTATGTAAGATCTCAGCATATATTTATTCCTAAAATTTTTATAAGGAAAATAGATCCACACCATGTTACAATTTGGCTCCTAACTGTACATATGTTGTTTAATAAAAATTAATTTGTATTTCCAAGCTCATCTGAATCCTTAAATTTCTTGTTATATGTTACAATCGAATTAAATTATAGATAATTTTCAATATTTTTATTTGAATATTGTTTCTGTCATATGACTAACTTCATAACTTTGTTGACCAAGGCAAGGTTTATGTTTTTTTTGCCATGTGCCAAATTACTAGACGTGAGATTCACAGCATTATGTAAGATTTTTCTATCTTGTAAACTTATATTGTTGTTCCCAAGCAAGATATATAATTAGCTTGACAAATTTTAATGTTGCACAATATAATACATATGAATCAACAGATAATATTCCATACTTGCTGTAAAAGCATTTTATATGTGCGAAAGTCAACGAAAAATTTAAGTAACTCGAGAATTTAATATATGGGAATTTTTCATCTGAAAATACTTATTTAAATTTCCTTAGATTCTTACATTTCTAGACTCTCTTCTGACATCCTGAGATTAGCAATATTAGATGTAATTTAACAACTTATTTATAAGAATTCATACACATACATACATACATGCATACACATACATTTATTATTTTATGTTTCTAAAAACCAAGAAATAAAAAATTAAGTTTTCGTACTTTTTTTATATATACAGCAACAGTAAAAATAAAATAAATTGCCTACGATTTTTGTTTCAAATTTGTGACAAAATGTTTTGCAAAGAATAAATGTGTGCCTGTGAGACACACAGGATACAAGTTTTAACTTTAATACGAGCAATGGGAGACCCATCTAACAGAAAACAATGTAAAACTCTCAGAGAAAAGAAGATAAACTTAATTTTTGCTTTCTTCCATTCATTTACTTTGGTCAAGATAACAAAGTATTTTGTTGAATTTAAAGCAAAAAAAAAATACTTTTTTTCCAACAATATTGTTCATGTCTGTTGATTTTGTTAGTTAAGAAGTAAAGTTTTTTTTATTTTTTATGAAGCTGACAGTATGTATTTTTTATTTGATTTTTTAAGAAGTTTTAGATAAGAACAAGATAATATTTGTATTAAAGATTTTGCTTTAAGTTTGTTGAGACAATTGTTTTTTAAAGATAAATTTAAAATCTTGAGTCCTCTTCTTAATCATGTGTTCATGAGTGCGTATAAGTATTATTAATGCTCAATTGAAAAGTATTATACGCCTGGATCAGAACTTGTGCAAGTTAATAAAAAAGGCAAATACGAGTATGTAAATACTTTGTATATTCCAAGGCATATTGATACCAGGTAATCGGATTATGTAAAAATGGCATCAGCTGATTAATTTTCTGTTGACAAAAGTTTTTCTTTTGTATGGAAATTTTAAAAAATCGTTGTTGGTTTTGTATTGCTGTTGAGATGCTATTATCCGGAATATTATTAAGAAGCTAAGTAATAATCAAAATTTATTATATATAAAACTTACGTTACGTTTTGAATAACGTTTTTAATATTATGTATGTTTAGAGAAACTCCTCCAAATTATATAACCTAAATTTCTTCAAGATTTATAAAGCACATAACCACGACCTTTGAAATAGGAGTACAAATTTAATCAAAAGGTGATCATTTTTTCCAATCGCAGAAAAAGATAAGGAAAAAGAATTGTATACCTTATATCCATGGCTTTGTTAAATAAGATCTAAATAAATATTTAGAACAAGTTTTAAGCTGGCTGATCGGTGCTTCTAGTCTGATGATTGGAAATATTCTAATATTACTTTCTTAATAAAAATAATTTGAAGTTATCAAAAATGTCTTAATAAAAAATAAATTGGTAAAGTCAGATTTGAACTTGAGTGAAATAATACCTTTTAACTTAAACTTAAGGAGACAAGCCACAATGGCTTCGCGGTTTGTGTTTGTTTCTAATAAAAACTAATTACGTTTAAATGTAAATTGTTAAATAAATGTTTAAAAACTTAAGTTTTCATTAAAAATTTCCCCTGCCAAACTATGAAACTGTGTCAACAACGATCCAGCATATGATGGAGAATGAGAAGAAGTTAGTTATATAAAATAATTGCCTCATGTATTTTATTTCTATCGCTGGGTGGTTTAAATAGATAATCTGCCTAAGTGAGTGAAGATGGATGGTGATGATGTACGTAGTGGCACAGCAAAATGAGCACTCCCTCTAATTAACTTTCAAACTTTTCTTTAAAATTTACCTAATTAATTAAAATACAATACAAAATTTAAAAATAATACAAAACTAAAATTATTTATCGAATTGAAGATGTTATGCAAAATTTAACAAATAATTTTCGAATTATAATAAAATAATATTCAGGCATGTTCTACAAAAATAGTAAAATTTAAATGTGAAAAGTAGACTTTTAATTTTTGATGTTCTAGAAAAGTAGACTATATTTGTATTGAATATTGAAATTCAAATATAACAAGAAGAATGCAGAGCATAAAAAATTTAAACTGAAGTGATTTCAATTGAATTCCACTTCAAAGTGGAATTTAGAATATATCGGATTATTTCATTTATAATTTTTTTTAATTCCTCAAAAAATGTATGCAAAGAGCCATGACATTATAAAGAAGGTAAACTTAGAAGTACAACAAAAACCTTATTGTTCTCTTACTGTCACACAAATTCCGTATATTGATCAGCTGATGTAATGATTCTACCTACATGGCGGAGATTTAAATATTTTTAAATAGAGAACTACAATCATTGTTATTACTTAATTTTCCCCAAATTTTCATGATGTAGTACATAAAAAACTGTTTTTTTTTCATCAACAAGCTCTTATTTAGTTTATTAAAATCAAATTAAGTTCAAATTTATCTTATATAAAACAAAACAAAATGAACAACAGTGAAGTTTTTTATAACCTGATTAAATAATTTTCTTTTTAAGAAATAAAAAATGTAAAAAAACAAACACTTTTTCCTATTTTCGGAGATGAAATAGCTGATCCTGATGTATTTTCGTCAGATGCATTCAAAAATGGCTATAAAAATTTCCGATTAGCTCAATTTTTTGCATGCTATTTTATATTAGCATAATTTTTAAATTTTTTTCACTCAATATTTCCGAAGCGGTCCTCAAAATCATGAAGAACTTTTTTTTAGATTATTAATCTACAAAAAATTATTTTTCATTTGAGTTTAATTTTGTTGTTGTTTATTTCAAAATATTATACAAAGAAATTGAAATTTTTGTTCTTTTAGTTTAGTCCTTAAAACTTTAATAAATTCAAAACAATAAATTAGATATTTCAGTGGATTGCACAAAATGGCCGTTGCCATAAGCAATCTTTTTTATGAAAATTTAAAATCCATTTTATGTTTTTATGTGATAAATCACGTAATTCGAAAAAGTTAGAATCGAATAAAAAAATAATTATGCGCTGTTTAACGTGGATTGTCTCAAATATGTTCTAAAAACCAAACAATTTCCGCTTAGCTAACTTAAAATATAATATATTTAAGAGAGTAGAAGTGTCTTTGAAGCTAATTGTCAATATGAAACATACAAAACAATCAAAGTCACATATGAAAAGCATTCGATGTACACGAAAACGAGAAAAAATATGCTTCAAAATTTTAATTTAGCACGCTGATGAGATGGTGTAGCGATCTCGAAATCAGCACTGATCCGTTCTGCTAGTCTGATCAATAGTAAATTGTTCCATATAGTGCTCTCTTAATAACAAATAATGAATTTATCCAAAAAAAATGTTCTAAAAATTAAAAGTAAATGGGAAAACTCGGATTTGAAAGTGAGCCAAAAAAGTCGTTCGACTAAACACTTACAAACATTAATTATTTAAATTTAAATAAAACTTACAGTGCAAACATATACATTAGGGTGGGTGATTTAGCGATCGATATTCTGCAATCGATGTTTCGATAGCTTTTGGCATGAGGGGAAAAAAGTTCCACTACGACATATTAAAAAAAATTGTTTTCGAGGCGCCTAAATTTCAATTTTTTCCTTTTTCTCAACTTTTATATTTAAGGTTTTTTCAGTAGGTAATAAAATATGTGTTTTATGAATTATGTGTTTTTATGAATTTTTCCTCTTATTATGCATATTTTTAATGAAATATTTATATTTAAAAAGTACTACACATATTTAGAGTTCTTAATAAAATGGACGACGATATCCATTTTTAATTTGGTACTGAAACAAGTCTGACTACAATTGGGTTCGTTAAATCGGAAAATAACTTTATTTTATAGTTGTTTTTTTCGTAAGTATTTCGTGGGCGTGCATGAGCGTTCCATGAGTAAAATTTTTCTATCGTAAGCGTGATAGAAAAGTCACTCACGATCCCATCTCAACTTCTAATGAAGTCAAAATAAGTAGTTAAAACAACTATAGCACCAAAAGTTTAAAAGAATCCAATACTTGAAAACCTTCTATTTAGAATAAAAATCTTTATATCTTTTTGATATGTCAAAAAAAAACTTTAAAATAAGATAAATCGCAACATATAGCAACACTAACTACCAACAAATACATTTTATGGTGTTGCATTGTGTTATTTTTGGCAAAATGAAAAATATTTAATTTATTTTTTTTTTTTCAATTCTCTTTCTTGCAAATAAATAAATTTAATTAAATATAAAAAGCTGAAACTAAAACTTAAGTGAAATGTGCAACTGGAAACTATTGTGCTGCGTATTTTGGAGTAAACAATTACAATAATGGTCATTAAGGGCTTGAGTAAAAAATTAAAAACATTAAAGTTAATAAAAATATAAAAGTTTTTTTAATGAGTTCTTGTATGAAAAGAGATTTTTTTGTTATTTTAAATGCGGAAAAAATATATTAAAACCAATTTTTTTTTGCGACAAAACAGTAGCAACAAAACTTTAAAATGCTTTAAATTAAATGCACGGTTAAACATTGGATACGCAATGAACAGATGGACAAATTGAGAACATTATTGAAGAAATAAAATATATGTAAAGATTTTATTTTATATCAATAATTAAAAACCAAAAAGATCGACAGTAGGGTTCGGTTCCCAGCAAAGACTCAGCTAATAGCAAGCGCGGCTCTTTCTCTGGATCCTCGCTAATATAGAATTAAATGAAATTAACTTTAGCCTGATTGAAATTATTTATTTAATGAATTGAATGTATAATTTAATTAACAATATTATTCAAAACTATTTTTATTTATCTTTGAATAGAAAATAATTCACGTATTTTAGCCGATCCCACTGTCTTAATGTTGTCAAAGGAAACGGAAATATCATACACACGTACACAAACATTCATGCGGCAGAGAGAAAAACTTTTACAACATCAACTTAAACTTAAGTGGTACAACACTCGCACTGGAGTATGTCCACATACCATTATATATTATATAATAGAACCAAAAATAAAAATAAAAAATGAAAAAGAAAAAACTTATTTGACAGTTTTCTTACGTTTTGCTTTTTATGGCATTATTGTTTTGCAAAGTTGCAAAAAAAATAAAATACTACAATTTTAATACATAAAACTATTATGTGTTTTTCTTCCCCGGAGAACAAGAAAAAATACAATTTATGGTTATAAATTAATACACACATTTATTTTTAAGGCAAAACAAGTGTCCGAGAAGAAACTTAAATAGGAATTTATTAAAGAAATATGCAAAAACCGGACATATTGATAAATACATAAAAATTTCAAATAGGAGTGCAAAAGTGTCTATTTCAATATAAGACATTTAAAGACTGGAATTTATAGCTGTATTTTCAATATTTTCTTTATAAATTTTTGTAATAAATCATAAAATCCATTACGATTATATTTTATACTTTTTATTCAGCAAAGTTTTCAAATAATAATTATGGCCTTAACTAGATCCTTTAAATTGTTCTCTTGGTAGATGCAAACCACCTCAATGTGTTAGACAAATAAAAACAAATTTGTGTGTAGTTCTTGAGGAAGTAAAATACAAAATTCATGTTTATTTTTAACAAAGTTTTATGCCAAACTAAAAAGAAACACAACAATACTGACTGTAGAAATATGAAATAATATTTTGCACATTTATTCCTTAAGGATTTTGCTCAATAAACAATGTGGCCAATTATCAAAGAAAACGATGAACAGTAGTAGTAAAATGGTCATCCAAACTTAAAACTATAATTTGTGATTAGGTTGACCAATAGTTTTGATTCCTTTTATAAATTATATAAAATCATTTGCAGTAAAAAGTATTTAAAATCAATTAGTTGGTCTCATTAGGCAAAAATAAGAAGTAAAAGTTAAAAAAGCCTACAGGTCTTGCATCAAATAAATATCGAAAGAAAAAATCCATTATAGTACAAATTTTAAATTTGAACGTGTACGTCTGTACATGCATGAGCCTGCTGACATACAGTGTCAGGCAAAATATATAGGAAAAAATAATAATATTTATTTCGAGGCTCAACAAATGTTGCTTTTTTAAATTTATTTCATACAAAATGATACATACAAAAATAATTTAACACAACAAACTAATAACACAAACAAAAATGAGAGACCATGGTCTTTGGGTGAAAGCAAAGCAATTGAAAGTACTTGGTCAGTGTAATAAGACTTATTAGGCTTTCGGAGATGGTAGTTTAAACATGCATGTTATCGCGAGGCGTATAACTCCACCTTCCAAAACAATTTTTGTTGATACTTCAAAGTCGAATGTGATCGTTTCTTGCTACAAAGTGTATAAAATAATTTGAACAAATGTTTGTACACTTGCTTTAAGCCCCGGGCCAAACGATATTTTGAAACCGTGGATTTTCTAGAGCTTTTGTGGAATTCAGAAAGTCGTACCACCGTTTTTTATATATCTGATTCCTGCGTTCGTTTTCTCCTTGAACGCACCAAAGGGTTTTTTTTGTTTGTGGTACACATTAACATACATAAATAAAAAAATGCTAAATAAACAACTGGAAATTGATGAGTTCTATTTTGTTTACAAAATAGTGAAAAAGCTCTGTATAACAAAATAGTAGCAACTTCAAATGCTTATAGCTCTCATAATACTAAACCGATCTTAATGAAATATAGATTATGCACATCTGCAAGCAAATACCTTTAAAATAGTATACGCTTTAACAAATCGCTTAATGAATTGGATTTGAAAAGACGACAAAAATACTTTTCTGTGATAAATTTCAATGTTGTCGGCTTTAAGTTCAAAACGGATAGTAGTTATATATTGAACATAAAGCCGATAACATTGAAATTCATAACACAAAAGTATTATTTTGTTGTCTTTTCAAATCCAGTTCCGACTACATTGGATTCTGTGACAACCTTGTATATGTATATTGACAACAGAGTCTGCTATCAGCTATAAAAGAGTCCTCTGAAGCTGGAGGTAATCATATACCTTTATATAATTTAATTTAAATCGGTTAGGAAGTTTCAGAGATTGCCGCAGGGAGTGCGAATTTTTAGGTATATATATATTAAGATTAAGATTAGGATTTTATATAAAAGAAAAATAGTATTTAGAAGAGATTTAAAATAATTTGATTTTGATTTTGTCGGACAGTGTATATGCACACACATGTCTACATACATATGTAAGTATGTATGTATAGTATATTTAACTATAGCATAGATAAACGGCTTAGGGTTTTAAGTTCTGTTTCAGGAAAAAATTAGGTATACAAAAAAGGAAGCACCATTATTCCATATATTTGTTATGACTTTATACTCATACATACCTGTTCTTCTTCCGGCTTACCAGTTTTACTATCAATTTTGCCCATACATACGGCAGTACCACCTGGACAACCTAAACCATATTTAGGCACTAATGGTCGGCAGACATTTAGGAAAAACTAAAGATGATCAGAACAAAGCAAAATAAAGAGAGGATAAACATTTTTTTTATTTCAAATTAAAAATTTTAGACTGTAATTAAAAAAGACTATGCTGCTGCATTAGGCAATAACAATGAAGTTTGAAAAATTGGTAAATAAAGTTGTAAAAATAAGGACAGGGTTTGAAAATTGCAGGTCATTTCAAGCTATTTTAAGAAAGCGTTTTATAAAACTACAAATGGAAGCATTCGCTATATAGAGACCTTTGTGCGTTATACAGTACAAAATTGTTCAGCTCATTGATTTGGGACTCAATCCTGAGAATTGCACGTAAAATTAGCCCCAAAAATTTTAACTTCTGCATCATTCGTTTTTTCAAGTTGGCTGCATTAATAATTTAATTTACATTTTAAAATCAGAAGAAGATTAAATATTTCAATATGGAAAATAACAATTATACGTACGGTATACCGAGATGTAACCGTGTTAAAATATAGAAAAAGTGATAAAAATCCGCCTGGCAGAAGTTATAATTTTTAGGGCTACTTTCACGTGCAATTCTCAGAATTGAGTCCCAAAATCATGTGTGGTACTGTGTTAAAGGGATGGCATCAGCAATTTGAAAAGTGTACCAAACAGCATGAAAAAATGTACTTTATGGATCTTAATTGTACTAAAACAAATTTTTTCAATTTATATTATTTTTATTTTGATTTAGTAAGAATGTAGTGAAAAAGGCACATCAAACTTCTTTTGCACTATAATATAACAAAAAGCAGTTCAGTATTGAAAATGTATAAACTATTGACATACGTATGAAAAAAATCAAGGTACTTTTAAATCGATTTCGAGATCTCAATTACAATTTTGATAACAAACTTACTTAATGAATTCAGTAAATCCTTTGTTTGGATTAAGCCGCAAAAAGTTGCTGTTTGTAGTCTGTTTTTGTCTTTAGTTTTAATTATATTCTGGTAGAAAAATATTCCTTTCACATCTGTGAATGAATGTGAAACTGATAATATTCCTGTTACATTTTTTATTAATTTCTGGAAACATGAATTCATTTGTTTCATTTTTTATTTTATAAACTATTGCCCAGAAATCGCTAACATTCGAATCTTTTTAAGATTTTAATATTTCAAGATCAGCGAAAGCTCTAAATTGTAAATTTATGTTGTAGGAATTTTATTATTCGTTTGGAAACATTTTTACTAATAGTGGTATTATACTATTAGCTTTCCACTAATTTTCTGGGCTAAATTTACCGAACCATTTTAATGTTTCATTTTTAAAATCGAATTTTGTTCTTAAAACTTTGCAAAATTTAAAATAAAAATTTTGGGCAACTGTTTTAAGCTGAATTATCACAACACTTTCAATTTCATTGGTTTCTATATACAGTTCTCTACATCAGTTCCACAGTAAACATCATTCAATGATAGATATTTTGCTTCCAATTTAATCAAACCTTTATTCATTGATTGTTGAAAGTTCTTATTATTATTGTTAAATTTTTGGACACACTGCAATCGGTGCTTTCATCCAATATTGTTGAAGAACGTCAAAAGGTTTTGTTTGTTTGAGGGTTTTTTTAGGTAGTCTATATACATACATTTCATTGGTGCTAATGCAAAGTCATCACTAGACCTTAAACCGTATTTTCGAAAATTTTAAAACCTCTTATCTTATGCAAAAACCTTTAAAAAACCAATGAGAATTTAAAAAATCACAAAAATAATAAAATAATTTAGGTTTGAAATGTTTTTTAACCCTGCAGTCACATCATCAAAATTTTTTTTAATTCTCATTCAAGATATTTCACATACAGCTTGTCAAAATTCACAAAAATTTAAAGCTATGACGTAGGCTGCACGCAAATTTAATATCGCATTTACACCAGGCCGAAATCTGGTACTTATGAGATTTCGAATAAGATCTCGTTGATTTTGAGTAGATTTCCCATACGGTTTGGTGTAAATGCCATGCAAAGCAAATTTTTTAGCAAGATGCCATCAAGAAAACAACTTAAAATTATTTTTTCCCTACAATTATTAATGGAAACAAACAAAATCATAGAAACAGAAAAAAACAAACAATTTTAAAAGTGTGAGTGTATTGGTAAGAAAAAATGAGAGAGAATTTAAAATTTGAATGAAAATTTGATCGTGTGAGTAGACTACCAAGTAAGGAAAATTTGTCTGAAAAATATGACTTAAAATTCATTTCAAATACAGATGTTTTTTATGAATACGGCCCTAAGGATGGTAGGTTTTGAAACTTATTAAAAAAGACCCCAACAAACAAATTATATTCAATATGGATCTTTTATATTTTGATTTAGCAGCAATGAAATGCATGTATATAGACTAGCTAAAAAAACCCCCTCAACAAAGAAAGCCTTTTGAAATTCTTTGAAAAAAGATATCAATATCCCTCTCGAGTAATAAATTTAATAATTATTATTGAATAATAATTATCTTTACAAAAGTTTTTAATGTCGAAAAAATTGTTTCTATTTATATTCTTTTTCCGCACAATTTGCGAATCTGAAATACCTTTTTAAAGTGGGTTATTTTTAAGTGGTCCAACATTTGGAATTGAAAATTATGCTCCGCAACAAACACAGTCAACTTAATTTCTAACGTTTTTGCTGGCTGTTCTGTGGGGCACTCTGTGTTTTTCATAAAAACGCCAATTTTTGGTGTTGTTTTCATGTCTAAAATTCTTTTTATTGTGATGAGATTTCTTAGTTGTACTAAATAATATATTGGTGTACCTTTGTACTTTTCGAGTTTGAATAGTACCGAAAAAAGTACAATTGTACCAATTTTGCCACCCCTGCTGTGTTATAGTACGCGATAAAGCTTCGTACAAAAGAAACCGTGTTCGTACTGCTCCGAGGAACAGTAAAGCTTTCGTTTGATGCGAATAAAAAGTGAAAGGCAGCGCCAGTTCCTCAATTCCGATTCTGTGAGTCTATTCGCTGACACGACATCAAAAGAAGCGCTCAAGTGCTTTAAATTTGCTAAGGGTGTTAGAGACACTTTACTCCATCTGACCAACTTATTATTTTTACGAGATTTGTCCAATTAAAAAAAAAACAGGTAAATAACATTCATGTGTATGCAGATTTTGCAAGATCTATTTTGGTGGAAGTTCACCAAATATAGAAGAGGAACATGATCAGCGGTGGAGTTTGTAATGATGTAGAAATCGTTTAATTTTCAAACCCTGTATTTAACTATACATATTTTCTAAATGTTATCGACAATATTTTTTTTTCTTTTACTTTTTCTCTTTCATTGTACATTTTGCCAACTTACCTTAGTTGATTTGGGCACTTGTTGTGCAGTAATTGAAGTAGAATCTATTTCAGCTTCATAGTTATCGTTTAAATTTATCAGTGGTGTTAAATCGATTACCTCCATATCGGCAACATCTTCAGAGTGTTCTACATAGACTTTGGCTTTGCATGCGATTTGTTCATGGCATGCCAATTCAGTTTGATAGTTTATTAAGAGTTGACAACGGGAGTTTTCAATAATTTTTGCACCTTCGCTGATTTTATGGTTATTTTTGCTACTGCTACTGTTGGCACAGACAAATTCAATTTTTGTCGACCATTTCGTATTTTCCTTTTCGCTACATATGACACCATTTTCATACAACAAATACGGAGTGCCAGTTTGATTGATGCGCAAATTTGTATTAAAAATACCCAGACCATTTGATTGATTATTGAATAGACAAGCCCCTGTAAATGCGAAAGATACAATAAGTACATACATACAAAAAAAGTATTATATGTATAGATATATAATTCCCCTGCTTTTTTGGATCAATATAAGGTTATGCTTGAAAATATAGCGCACCTAAGAAATTTTTTCTTTCCATTCTAAAAAGGGTCAAAATTAAAAAAAAAATAAGTAAAACAATTATTAAATTTAATTAATTTGTGGGAAGAAATCCTCTTAAAATAAGAAAATGAGAATGACAGAACTTGTTTCACAGGACATGACTTAAATTATTAATTCATAATTATAGAACACTTTTAAATTAAATACTAAAATCTCATCAATTAAAAAATGTAATAGAAAAATTTTAATTCAGTATGAGGAAATGCTTCCACCCTCTTTGAATTTTAAGACACATTTTATTCTTTTTGGAATAGACTTCACTAGGTTACAGCAATCATCATAGTTCTTTTAGAACAAATGTCTTCTATGGCAGTATTTAAATAATTTTTTTGTTTTGTATTTTTTAATCGGGTTAATGTCACGTGAAGTTGATGACCAATCTAGCAGAGGTATATAATTATTTTTGAATCAATCGGTTGAAAATTTCGCCTTATGACATTAAGCATTATCCTGTTGAAAAAAAAAACAAAAACGTGGTCAAAATACGATGAATTTTTTTCAGAAATTATTTCAATGTAGCTTTTAGCAGTAGTTAAAGCTCCTTAATAACACTCTAATAGCGTCAACACCACCTTGTGCTCGAGGCGCGAAACAAAATGGTTGATTATCTTCGAGCATTGTACGTCGTACAAATGATAGATTTTTACGATTAATCAACTCAAAGTGTGACTCGTCGCCAAACAGCGTTCTTGTCCATTTGTTGTGTATTTTTATCGTCCTTGACCCACTTTATTGGTAAGAGGTACGGTACAGCATCAGAAACTTATTCCCCACATTATAAACACATTTTCGAGAAACGACAAGCCTCCTTGATATTTCTGTATGTCATAGACTTTCAGAAAGTAGAGTTCTAATGTAAATTTAGAAAAAAATTACCACAACCCGGGGTTAACAAACAATATTTCTGAAAATTATTCAATTCTGTACCAAAAGTTTCGAGAAAGGACATAAATTTCGGACATATTTTATGTAAACAATTCTTATTATTCTCATTTTCTTATTTTAAGATGATTTTTTCTCACAACTTAATAAAATTGCATAATATATAAATAAAATGAAAAAAATTTAGTTCTGCTTAAACATTTTTTTACAAATTAAAATCAAGAGTACTTTATAAATAGACATGTACATGTAAATTTGTCTTTTAAAATAATTATTCTAGTCCTTTCATTTTTGGCATTTATTTTCACCACCAATTCGAAGCATTACAACGACTCCTTAAAGGAACAACTTTTTCTTTTAGATAACAGTGCATTTTAAATGCAATCAAGTAGAAAAATTAACTCAATAGTTTCGAAATCGTTTAATATAAATCAAACATGCCCAACAAACTTCAATGTACTGAAATTTATTGAATCCTTACAATCTACAGCTTATTTACAGTAAAACGTCTCGGCAAGTGACTGGGCAAAATAAAGATTTCATTTCGAATGAAATACAATTTGAAAAATTATTGTTCATTAATATTATAACTGCAATGAAATGAAAAATCAAAACGTTCGGAATTATCATAGCAATGTGGTTAAAAATAAATATTTATTTAAATCTTTGTATTGTTTACGCCAAAATTTTTCAAAAATTTTTAGTAGCATTTTAAAGATTTTTATAGTGCCAACGGAACTATATTACGAGTACGCTCGTTTGTCTGCCTACGGACTGTATTTTTTGAACCGATTTAGTGTATTAGAATGTGTATTATTATCACCACCATAACAAATATCACTCCTTTATTGCAACGTAGTCATATCTCAATGCATATTTATTCAACTTATCGTTTTTCATCTTATGTGAAAAGTTTATATAAATACTCACCTCTTCAAAGGAGAATTCTTTTCTATTTTTCCATTGATGTGCGAGTGAATTAAAAACTTTAAACTCGTTATCTTAAGAACAACATTTTTCGAGATATGACTACGTTGCAATAAAGACGCGATATGTAATACAAAATATTTAATGTTGCTGCTTAGTTTGTTTACATTTCCACTACAATATAATAAGAAGTTTGACATCCATCGTACAACAAAAATATCTGTTGTATTTGTTGTCGTAGCGCTTCCACCTTGATCTTAGATATTGTATGTACTTCGTGTACTTTTTCTACAAATAATATTGTAATTTCGTTTCAAAGTCTCTTTTGTTTTGATTTCACTTTAAACGAAAATATTTGCCAAACGGCATAATTTAAAAGAAATTTAGTCTTTTAGCCAGATCACAAAGTGGCTAAAAATAAATAGTTTTTATTACTTAACAGATGAGTGATTTTATTGCAGTAAGCACATACCGTTACACAAACGAAAATAAGCGACAAGTTTTACACTATCATGGAATTTCATAGTACGAATATCATCACAAATCATAATAAATTGCCTAAAATGTTAAAGCCATTGACCAATTTGTTCTGTAAGCAGCAGGGATGCCAGCCCCGATATTTCGATCCCGAAAATACCAGGATTTTGCGGAATTCATGAGAAAAAAAGTCCCGGGGAGTCTAGAAAGTTTTAAGTTAAGTTTCTTTTTTAATAAATCCTTCAATTTGTGTTATAACTGGCATAATGGAGACAAACTCATAACTTTTTTATAAGTTTTTTTTTGGAAAAATGGTGTCGTTTTGCAGCAAAAACTATTAACTGTTCTATATGAAATTTTATTAACAAATAGAAATAGAAATCATTTTGAAAATCATAAAACCAGTTTTATTTATTTCTTCAAGAGCTCCAAACTGCGCATTCCAAGAGATTTTCGTCACATCTTTTTATTTTGAACCGACTTCAAAAGAGGAAAGTTCCATTCGTTCTTTTTTTATTATTTTCTAACATCAGAAGTCCATTCATTTATAAACCGATTTGGAACTTTATCTGCAAGGATTGTTAGTTTGACTTTTTCTTTTATTTTTGGATTCGATTTCCTTTAATCTGTTTGTTTTGGAGTGAATATTTTAACAAAAAATTATTTATATTGCAACAGTTGAAAGATTGGGAGGTTTAGCAATACCTAATAGATCTGTATAAATATAAGCTCACTTTAATCAAAATTAAATAAGAAATAGGATTTTAAGTAGAGTTGGAAGAAAATACTGCCAAAGGTGAGAAATCGGAAACATAATATTGTAAGAGTTGTGTAAAGTGTTTATGTTTAGAGGCTGTTTTCCCTATTGCACTTTAGTTTATTTATAGGTCAATTGTGTTCTGAGCTACTTGGTAGGCTTCTACTGGTTAATTACCAGCAGCCTGAATCTGAGAGTCAAAAGCAGTCTTTAATTGTCAGAATAATTCTGATTTTATTTGACATCACCTTTACCATAATAAGAAACTATCTTATTACTAAGATTTCGGTTTTTATTTGCATGCTAAACTTTTAACTACTTCAGTGTAGGGTTGTCGTTAAAAATTATAATAAAAATTATTCGAACAAACATTTTTCAATTTAGAATAAAGAATTATTCGAATAACTTTTTTCGAATAATTAATGAACGACGTATAAAATCATCAAATATTTTAATATTATTCCATCCATATTTTAATATTATATTTCCATCCAATACTAGCTGTTTACAATATGCCATAAGAAGCTAAACTAAGAAGTACGCAAATGCTTTGTTTTGACGATTATTTTGTGATAAAAATATGTATTGCGAATGACCTCAACTACGATGAAGAATAAGATGACGTTTCTGAGATAACTGATAACGTTTTATTAACTGATCTAAAAAAAAGTCTGTAAATAAAAGTAAGAAATTCTACTAACGCGAAAATCGTTAACATTATTGATAATGATCTGAACTATTTAGAAAAATCATAGAAAAGAACAAACAAACTTGATATGCTCTTTAATGCTGTTTTAACCGTAAATTTTTTTCTTTGTTCGTTCGAGTTATTCGAACAAATTTTAAAATTATTCGTGGATTCAAACAAAAAAAAAACATCATGAAATTTCATTCGAACAAATATTTCATTTTATTTAATTCTTTTGCGTTCATTTCATTTGATTGTTTTGCGTTTGCTTAACTTTTTGGTGACAAAGTGTCTGTGCTTTTTGTGATTCTATTATTTTTAATGTAAAATCATGTACATATATATATTCAGAAAGCTCAACTACTCCTCCTTTATTGAAAACCATTTAAAAATTAAAAATCTGCGAAAAACTGACTAAAGGCAGAACTAGTTTGTACATTCTGTTCTGTTACGAATCAGCTGTTTTGTTTCTGTTCAATTGAAAAAGTGTATGTTGTTTGTTGTTACTTTTTCTTTCTGTTCTGTAGAAAATAGAATACAACGTTAAGTGACAGCCAAGAGTTTGTATGTATTAGTTTTTTGTGGTGTGATATATTAAAAATTTTGTGTTAAAGGTCAGAAAATTTTATTTTAATTGAAATTTTTAAAGAATTTTATATTTTTGTGAGCAAGAAATATTTTCTACAGAAAAGAACGTCACAGAACGACAAAGAAAAGTAAAAACTTATGAGGCCTTTAGTCAGTGAAGCCATGAAAAAATTGTTTTCATAATGTAATTAACTAGAGCTACAATCTATACTAAATTATTTGGAAAGTTTTTAAATTTGTATATGTTTTTAAATTTTTTTAAGAAAGTTAGATGGAATTTTACCCCTGGATACGAACTTTATTTACTTTAATTCCGAAAAATCCCGAATCCCGGGCTGTGTCGAAACAAAGACTTGTTTGTCATCCCTAGTAATTGGTATAGTTGTTGAGTCAACAAATAACAACGGACCACGAATAAAACAATGCCAAGCTGACTGGTTGGAGAGATGAATTGAAAGGATTGTGTCCACATAAAACACAACACGCATTTAACATCTGTGTGCATTTGTATGTCTAGATGTCTACACAAACAAAACTACAAGCCAGATACACGTTGTTAATTTTAATGACCATGAGATGCAGGATAATGATATTGAAATGGATTTATATGGATAAATTGTCTTTTATTTAAAAGTGTGTATGCATTTGTATACACGAACAAAAGTATTTGACAATTTATTTTATTTTCAGGGTCATAAACAGCTTTATGAAACGTTAAGTCAATTTTAAAATTTATCATTTAAAACTTTAAGTTAATTTTTAATTATAGGCCAATCATTTACGAATTAAATTCATATTAATTGGAAATAAGGACATACCGATGCAATATTTAGTAATTGAAAAATGTTGAATGATACATTTTAAATACGAAAAATTAAGATTAAAATATAATTTGTTCAACATTGGGAATTTTTTGTTTTATTAAAAATTTGTTAACCAATTGGGGATGGGGTGATTTTTTAAAACAACAAGTTTAAGGTTTAATAAATATTTTGTTGTTGTGCACGCCGCAGTTTCACGATTGCAGCAAATATTGTGAAATAATTTTCACTCTTACAGTATTTCATTTCTAAAATAAACATAACAAACAAAGTAGTTAAAACAAAAGCGAAATAAAATGAAACCCAAAAAAACGAAAGGAGTGCCGCTACAAAAATTTAAAAGCAACTAGCAGCCGTCGGTTAAATGTAATAATATAAAATTATTAATAACTTAAAAAACAAAAAATTAAGGAAATCTCTTTTATTTATTTATGCATAAGTAGAAAAGAAGACATTTCATTTCTTTCTGTATTGCAAATACACTCCATTGTTTTTTTTGTCTTAGCTTAGGGGCGCACGGACCGATTGTTAACAAAATTACGGCGGTAGTTTCTTTGCCGGCTCTAAGTCGATTGACTTGTTTCTCTGGATTGTAAGAAAATAGATTTCTTGAACATAAGCACAACAGGATACTCAATGCATGGCAGTTAGCACGCGTATGCAACAAAGTGCATAAGCGGCACAAAACAAGATTATTCATTTTCAGTTTATAAAAATGTATAGTTTTGTTCAAAACATATGGCCGTAGCAGTGGTGAAAATACAAAAAAAATCTATCGAGTATATTTTGCGAAAACTTCATGTAAACTAAGGCGCTTTAAAGCAGCTGACTATTCGTTGCGAATGTCAAAATACATACAAAATACTTTTTTTTCTGTATCTGTTTTCTTTGCTTTATGGGTTAGGTTTTTGACATCCGCAATGAAAGTACATGCCTGTTGATCTTGTATTGTTGTAATTGTTTCCCTAATGCTGTCACCTAGTTAAATACACCTTGATGTAAGCCCTCTTTGTCGGTTTCCTTCATACCGGATTCTTGGCATTTGCGCCAAACCAATAATGAGCTGACGAAGTATAAATATTTTTCCCTGAAGAAGCTACTCGCTTCTAAATAGTAGCGAAATAATGGAAATAAAATTTGTTATTTGTTATTTTTGTGGGAATTGGACCTAAAACTGTAATCAATAAATACGAATATTTTTTATTTTTTCTGAATTTATGGCGTTCTCTTTTCTAAAAAAAAGTGCAAAATTTTTTGCCCTTTTTATTGAAAATTTGCAATATAATGATTTTTTGAAATAGTGAGTTTCTTCGAAGTTATTGTATCATCGCTTACGATGCAACTTGTTTGTGTTAAGAAAACTTTGAATCAAGGTAAATACACCTTGATTCAAACTAGGTGACAGCATTAGGAAAACAATTACAACAATACAAGAACAACAGGCATTTTTGTTTGTGTAGTTTCATTGAGTATGTCAAAACCCAAAAACAGGTAAAGAAAAATAGACAAAAGTATTTTGTATGTATTTTGACATTCGCAAAGAATGGTGAGCTGTTGTAATGCTGTCACCTGGTTAAATACGCCTTGCTTTGAATAGCAATTTTTGGATAAAAACTAAAAGAAAGTTATATTTTTTTCGAAAAGAAAACGGCATTAGTGTTTATTTATTTTTTTGAATCTTAATCCTTATTGGAGTTGCAATCAAAGCTCAAACTCCTTTATATCTAACTTGCCCCAACATTCACCTGAAGACTTTGTACATAAACTTAAACTTAATTAACTAATCACTACTAACTAGTATAACAAATGAATTAACAAATTAAATACATTTGTGAACTCCTTTGGAGGTGCTACGAACAAATGTAAAAAAAAACTAAAATATATTTTCTCTGCAAAAAATAAATGTATTGTTATTACCCATTTCGTACAATTTAATTGCAAAAAAATTCATTTCTGTTCTCCAAAAGAATGAAAAAACAAGTAAGCGTGCTCGCATGGGCTTTGCCATATTGTGTACAGGCTCACAGAGATTTATAACACAAGAAAAATTCGGTTTTCAACCATACCTCAGTTACTCATGGACCGATTTTGCTGATTTTTAATAGAAAAAATTCTCGGAAAATTATAAGAGATCGATATATCATTTACGATTGTAAGCTATCTGTGACCTTCATCTAGGCCCTTGAACAAAGGGCATACAAAACAGACGAACAACGTTAAATACACTTACTTATCTATGTACAAGAAATCAGCATATATGTGTATATACTTTATGGGATCGTAAATAAATATTCTAGAAATTGCAAACGAAATGACGAACTTCCATATTTTTTGTGGTGATAATAATTATTGAAGAAATGGGCAAAACAGAAGCCAGTTTCGACTTAAAACATCAGCCACTGGAACCACACCAATAGCAACATCAATAACGGAAGCTATTACTTGCTTTACAAATGAAACGCTGTTCATCGTGTTTTCGACATTGCCATTGTTTACGTGCAAAACAAAACAACAGCGATAGCTGCAACAATAATAACGACAATAACAACAGAAAAAATTGGCATAACAATAGTTAGCATTTGTAGTACCCGACCGAACTTTCGGGTTCGGTGTCGTAGTTCCACAAATAAGTTCGGTTGACATTCAGCATTCAGTAAAATTTTTGCCGAACACCGAACTTTGTATACATTTGTTGTAGGTGTTTTTATGTCATTAAAGGTACGCAAAATGCAAATCGTTGGGTTTGAAATGTATTTAAAAAAAATTATGAAAAATACATTTCAAATACAAATGATTTTTAGGAATACAGGCCTAAGTGTGTTGATTTAAAATTAAAAAAAAGATTAAAGTTCGGGTTCGAGTTCGGCCTGAAAAAATGCGTGCGGTCGGCCACTAGTATTAATTCAAAATGTTCCAGATATTTACTATGCAGCACAGACATTCAACAACAATAAGAATCACTTATACACTTGAAAAGACAGTTCTACACAAATACATACCTACACATTTACAGGACAGGACAGCAATGGTTTAAAGGAAATGCTATTGTGTTTCCGTTTCCGTTGTAACCAAGTTCAACAAACTTTCATAAACAAACAAACAAACAAACAAACGACAAAATTTGTAAAACAAACATAGCGCACTTTGCACACTTTATTGGCAATTAAGTAAACTAGCAGATGTTGAAAAAATATTAATTTTTAATAAGTTGAACAGTTTTGAATCTTTGTAAGTAAAGATAATTGAGATGCTTTTTTAAATTCCTAGAAAAGCCAAGCAAAACACGTGAACCGTGAAAGAAATTTAAAAAATATATTATTTTTAAAGACAGATTTATTAAAGAAATTCTCATTGATGTAATAACTACGTTATCGGTTGGAAGTGCTAAGTTTTTTTTTAAAATAAACAAGGTTGGTAACATTTTTTTTTGAAAAATGGATCGAATATATTATACAAGACCCAGAAATTTTTTTTTTAAGTTTTCATAATCCTAATGGATTTGCAGCGATAAAGTTCATAATAATTATTTGTTTATTTATTTATTATATATCTAATTCCTATAAAAGATTTTTCTAGCCTTAGGTCAATTTATATAAAAAAATGTATATTATTTATTTTTTTAAATATCAATATTTCGCCAATATCGTTGATTGGCTTCTTCAGGAAATTAAAATTTTTTTCATTTTGATTTACATTATTTTAAAATTTTACATTTGAAAAAACAAATATTGTCAAAATTAGAAATGAAAAACTTAAAAAAACCAAAAAACAAGCAAACAAAAAACGGATTTAGTGTTTTCTATTTCCTGTTTCCGTTTTTATATAATAAATATATATAACTCAGCGCAACATTTGCCATATCTGCCCTAAAATTCATCCTCTGATCTGTTGGAACATTTATAGCCTGTAACATTTCTAGCATATATCTACGGATATAATTAGTTTCTGTATTTAAAATTGAAATATTATTAAAGTTTGGATAATGATCTGAATTGAAGCAATGAGAAGATAACGCTGTCTTTTGTGAATTAATACTCCTATATCTCTGATATAGGCAGATACGGCAAATGTTACGCAGAGTTATAGACATTTATTATATAAAAACGGAAACAGGAAATAGAAAATACTATATGCGTTTTTTATTTGTACAACAAGATTTAATCTTATATTTAAAGTACAAGAAAACAATCATTATAAGTTACATTAGAAGATCACACATTTGTATAGATGAAGTTAAATTAAACTATAAATTTACATTGTAACAGTGATAATTTACTATGGTGCAAAATAATTAAATAAGAAATTCTTAAAACTACTTGCGTTGCTATTAAGTTGCTGAGCTTGAGGAAGACAATTCCAAAGGCGTGATGGGAATTATGATCTTTTTCCCTCTAAGTGATCTGGCAAACCTAATTTTATCAATAAGATATCGTGGAATCTCCGAATAAATAATCTTATGCAATAGTAATAGTACACGAATATTTAAAAGATTTGTTAAATGAAATGCCGTATAGTTTTGAGGAGACATGTGACACATGATCATATTTTCTTAGGCCATACACATATCTTACAATATTATTATATAAAACGTTCAGCTTCCTTTGCTAACAGAATCGAAATTTGCTAAAAGTTCACAACCATACATTAAACCTGCAGAAGATAAGATTTTGCAATCATTTGTCTAATATTTAAATAAGTATAGTATTGCGTCGACCAAAGACACCTTAGATTTATATAAGTTTGACCGACGAGTGTATTAACATGATTTGTTCAAGTAAGGCTATTATTGAAAATCAGCCTAAGATTTTTGGCAGCATTTACAGAATTGATTATTTTGCTAGGAGTTATAAATACTTTTTCAAATCAATGATGAGAATTCATTTTAATGGACATTTTAAATTTTATTTTGATCGCAAACAACTTAAGGTGCAGATAAGATAAAATCGTTGTCAGAAATATAAAATATGTGTGGAAAAAAATTTTTAAATATACATTATCTGTATTTATCTTATAACATTTTGTGTTAAAATAATTCAAGTTAAATAATTTAAGAAAAAATAGACCGAAATGTAAATCGTAAATATAATAGTTCTTGCAAACAAACAACAACCGACTACAAAATAGAGGACGGACACTAAGTCCGAAATAATAAAAAATGAGACCAATCTGGAAACAATTCAATCTAAATAAACATTTTCCCATTCGGATCATAAATGGCGGAGTTCTGAGGGAATAAAAATAAATGTTTAAAGATTTTAAAAAACTATTGTTTGTTGAGGGTTTTTTATCTAGTCTATATACATGCATTAACACCAATGAAATGCATGTTTGTATATAGACTAGCTAAAAAACCGTCAACAAACAAAAGTTTTTGAAAATCGTTGAAAAAAAGTATCGAGGCAATCTCGATTAATAAATTTAAAAAATCTTTAAGTTAATTTCAAGATTTGTTTTCTCAAAATGTTTCACATTTCATATGTATCTGGCAAGCCTAACACACTCCTAGGACTCTCACACTGAACAAAAGACACTATTATGGCGTCATAGCCCTGTCAAAACTTCACAAATTGTATGTATTATTTAAAATGTACATATACTTTTGTATCTTCTTATCAATTTTTGAAAGAAATGTTAACTTTTAAGTGTTTTTACACTTGTATTATTATTATACCGAACGAAGCTTAAAAAAACTTACCATCATTTTCCAAACATGGATTACCAGCAGGCGAGCACACAGAGAAAATATAATTCTGATTATCCTGTTGCAATTTAAATGGTTTATTCATTAACGAACTCATATTAATTCTGTTTTTAACCCCAGATATGTTGAAAGTATGTATGTAAATGAAAAGAAAAAGAAGAAAAATGTTTCAATAATTTATCAAATTAATGAAGAATAAATGTTTGTCTGCAGATATAAGAGAAAAGTGATTGTACTTACAGCTGGTTGTCATGAGTAGTGGCAGTACACGGTGGTGAATCACTGCATGCCAAAGGAGTAAGGAATGAAAATTCATACGAACATCCATGTAGGCCCATTAATTCTGGATGCCCATTCTGTAACAAACAAAAATCACAAAATGTTAATCCAATTACTAAATGAAAATCAATATTTACATTAAGGTGGACCCCTGTTGTATGAAGGAAGAAAATGTATTCAAATACTGGTTATCACCCCTAGAATAATGCGAATAATCTAATAATTTTTAAAAATAGATCAGAAATGATCACAAATAATTATATCGTCTCTTACTAAATTGTGTTTCGCTAAACAAATTTAACTTGATCTTATTTTTTAATTAGCTTAAACATTCGTATACGACATTCTAGTTTTTGAACTATTCACATGTTTCTAAGTTGTGAAATCGAGAATTTTAGCACTTTTTCTTCAAGGGCAACACTAATGTACATAATTAAATATTTAAAAAGAGCAATAATTTAGATCATGATATAATAATATTTTGGGGGGAGATAGTTTAGTGCATTCGAAGTAAAGTTCGAATAAAATATCTTAAACATCTAAAACATAAAAACCAATTAAGAAGCTGCAAAAAGTCAGCTTTTTAGGTGATTTTTATTTTGAAGATTAGGAGATTTCAAATCACGCTTTTTACAGAACAACCTCCATTGTTTCATATAAATCAAATAAAATTCATTTATAATATTTCTGAGCAATGTAAATTCGCCTGAGAATAATAAATCAAAAAACACTTAAAAGTAAACAAAGTAAATAGTAGATAAATCCTAATCAGTTTATAAGAAACACGATTGACGGACAAACGTGCATTTGTATATCCAACTGGATATAGACGCGTTTGGAAATTTTCACGTTAATCAGACGCTTTTCGTTGAGAAATTGTTTGCATACTAGATACAAGACATTCTAATAAAAATCGTATAATAATCGGGAATTCGATGAAGCGAAACGAATACTACGCGAGTAAATCGCTCGATTTAGTGGAATTGAATAAAAGTTCGAATGAAATATTCTAACCGTGGAAAATAATAAAAATAAATAAATTAATCCTGTTTTTAGTAGAATTTCTTTTTTGAAATCGATCGATTTCCATCATAAACCGAAATAACAAAAAAATAGTGATCATCTAACTCCGGAATGACTATAAAATCAATAAAAAGTACAACAAAATAATTTGTGTCCACGATGTTGAAAGAATTCTTTTGTTTGTTTTTATTTTAAACGCAATTGTACGAAAAAATGTATTCCTTCTATATATTGGACCTGACAATGAATATATTATCTCAATATGTATATAAATATTACGTCTCCATATGTTCGCTTAAGCTTATCTCCGAACCGACCAACCGATGTCAATGAAGTTTTGTGAGTATGTACGATTGCTTCCAGCTTGAACCGATAGTTGACTAGTCGAGACATGATTTTCTTAAAGAAATGACTTTGGTTTTAAGTCAATCAATGGAAGAACAGCGTCTGCTCAATCTTCTTAACTTAAAATTTGAGTTAATCCAAATCACAAAAATTTTAATACGCAATACCAAACAAATTTTTTAATTACGTAATGAGCAATTTCCTTTAATACAATTTACTTATCGAAATTTAAAATTTTAGTATTTTTAAAATAGATAAATATAGTCGGGTTCCGTGGATGAATCGAATCAGATCAATGTTTTTTCATATTTATTTTACATAAATGACGTCTTTTGCTATGTCCCATTTCACATATCGGCAATTGAAAGACAAACAGACGAAGTTTGTTGAAGAAGGGGCGAAGATGCAGAGTGTGTAGTACACGACCCTCCGTACTGGACATTTTTTTGTTTCTCTTTTGTTATTTTCGCAATTTTCACCTTGTTGCTTTATATCATATATCTCAAGCCCAAGTTCGTCTACTTTGGGAGAATCTTCTAATGCTAATTTTGTGCAATAAACTAGTTTTTACTTTTTTTTAATCAAATTTCATTTAAAAAAAATTGTTTTATATGTTTTTGGTAATTTAATAAGTAAACAAACTGCGAAAATGGATTAAAAACGAATATGAAAAAAATTCTGCCTGTATTAATTTCCAATATGTAAAAGCTTCGGTCAAGAACAAAAGAGAATTAAAAAATGTCCGGCAAGAAATGCCGCAAAAATGCTATGGAAAAAAACATCCATTACTGAACTTTTTTAATTTAATATTGAAAGAATTAATATTGTAAAATAATTGAGATTTTCAAGTTGATAATTCGGTTTGGACGAATTGATAGTTCGGTTGGTTTGATACAATTTCTTACAGATTTTTGTAGAACAAATGTAATAAATAGAGAAAATTTCTTAATAAAAAATTATAAACATCTTACTAAAGTTTCACGCACTTTTATTGATATTTTGAATATTAAATTGCAATCATATATGTATGTATTACTGAAACAGTATATATACGAGTACAATTAAAATAAGTTCTAATAATATATGGAATACATGGAATATCGTATTTGTTAAAATATATTTTTTTATATATTTACTCGTATTATGAAATTGCAATTGCTCTAATTGATATTATAAAATATTATCAGTGAAAAAAATGCAATTAGTGAATAGTAAATAGTAGTAAAGAATGCGAAATATAAGGTTCTGGAAGAATTCAAGTATAATTTTAAAAGGAAAAAATGTTATTTTGTGACATCTCTGATAGTGAGTATCACTATAATATTTCAACAAGTGATGAGTGAGAGGTATTTGAACCAATATCGGATTGGCGCGAAGGGCTATAAATAATTATTTAAACAAAAAATATGAGTATCTTACCTTAACATCTTTATCACAATAGAAATAAAAGATTGATGAATAATTTGTTGTTGCGTTGCAGGGGGTCGGGGATGTATGGCGCATTATTAAACGGCCATTTTCTAATACAGGTTTAGATTGAGCTGTACCATAATTAATAAATCTAAAATTATAAAATGGAATCAATAAAAATTGCATAACGTTTTAAATGTGTGAAATGTGTAGAATATAACTTACTTATTTTTATAATTAGTTTCTTTGTATTTCAAAAGGCACACGCTACTATCTGCCGGACACATGGCATTTTCGCCATACAAGACAGGTTTGCAAATGTTTATCACAAAAACGTTGCCTTGCCGGTCAAGTGTTCTAATTAAAAGCGTAAATATATATGATAAAAATTTTTATACAAAATCAAACACGCAGCTATGAAATTTACCTGTAATTATTATCACTTAGCGACATAAGATCGAAAGTGTGACCTGTACTGCTATCGCGCACATTACAAATGTTGCCTTTGACATTGTTCGGTTCAGGCAAACAGGCCAATGGTGTTTCATATGTTATGTAAAAGGAGCATGCATCAGGAGCCTGAAATATAAAATATAGCCTTATAGATATTCTGTAATTATTTTCAAGAAAATTAAATTCTCGTCCAAGCTATCGGAATACAGGATGAGGCGTCAAAATCAACCATATCGAATTGTGAAAACCTTTCAAGGCTCGTTGCTCTTTCAAATACACACATATGTATGTACCGATTTTGATTAATATTAATTTTCGCTTAACTATGTAAATAAGAAAACAAAAGACATTTATTTGT
The DNA here is from genome assembly GCA_956483585.1 of Gymnocheta viridis. Taxonomy (NCBI): domain Eukaryota; kingdom Metazoa; phylum Arthropoda; class Insecta; order Diptera; family Tachinidae; genus Gymnocheta; species Gymnocheta viridis. Next base: position 103,481,307 of record OY101440.1, on the reverse strand, counting down.
CTTTGAAATTTTGCATTTACTTTTCCAAAATAATGTTTCAACATATTATGTCTTTTAATTATGTATGTACCTCAATCTAATAGATATGGACAGTGATGTTATAATAACTAAATTTTTACCAAAACGTAGTTTAACTGTTTTAAGTTTTTTGCAGATTTATGAAAAAACTAATTTTTTCCGCGTTTAAAAATAACATGCCTTTGAGATGTTTAATGATGAAATTTTAATTCGATTTGTCGAAAATAGTGAATTCTCGAACAAAATTGGTTGTCGTCCTAAATTTATGTTGCTTCGCAGTAACACATTTCACCTTTCTTCTAAATGCAGCTTTTAAAGTTACGCATTTTTTTTTAGGAATTTTTTTATTTCCAGATTGTTGCAATTGTTTATTTTTTTAATTTTGGTAATGATGTACGTCCCACTATGTACTTTTCAGAAAAAATACACATGAACAATACAAATATTTATTCACTTGAATTTAATTGAGCTATTGTTCATGTAAACATCGTTTAATTTAATACGAATTTGTGTGTTTTAAGAAAGTAAATAGAACCAACACTTTGGCTTTTATGCACAAAATTAGATGGTAAATTTATTTTTAACAGCAAAATTTTTTAATTATTCTATATAAAATTGAATTGTAATTCGAAATATGAAATTCAACACAAATAATTTCTATAAAGAAGAAAGAAAACTTATCATAAATATGGAACAAATGAAGAACTTTGAACCTAACTTTGGTGCAACCGACTTAACAGAAGTGGAACTTTTTCTATATTCCAAATTGCCCAAATTTTAAATTTTCTTCAGGGTTTTCTTAACAAATGAATATGAAAATGAAACCAACATACTAGTTACCACTCTGGGCAACCGAAAAATTATAAAATGTTTGAAAGTATATTGATTTAGAATCCAATATAGTAAAGCGCTTATAATTGAAAACACTCCTTGAAATACTTAAAATTTTACACCAGTATCAAATCAAAGAACATATTTTAAAGATATAACACATGGGCAATTTATACAGCACCCTTATTTTAATAATTTTAGTCAAACAACTCTCTTTATTAATTAGAAAAAAACTAACAATTATTTTAGCCCCGTTCATTAACATAGTCAGAGAATTTTTCGTTACATTAAATAAGACTTCTTGAAATCTAGAATATTTACATCTACAATTCTGTAAAGTAAAGGAATATAATCCTATTAATACACTGAACGAAGCGCTCTACTTGTGCAACATATGAAGTCATATAAATATAAACGCTTTGAGAATTCAGATTTCAGATTTACGTTACAATAATCGGGACCTCAATATTTTATCACTGAATGTAAGAAATACAGTGTTGCGAATAATTCACATGTTGTAAATACTTTATAACTTTTTGATTTAAGATTGAATTTTTAACTTTTCTAAAAGATTTGTGAAAAGAAAACTTGGTAAATTTAAAATGCAACAATACAGACATTTATGATTGAACAGGTTGTACAGCTGAGTCATTGTTGACACTAAGGATCCACATTAAAATGTCGACGATAAGCAAGCTGCGTCTGAAAAATACAATCAAAATTCAATGATTTTTGATCGTTGTTCTATTACGTATAGTTCCATCTTAAATTTTTCATGTCAACTTTGCGCAATTCTAAAACAAAATAAGCAAACAAATTTTAAATAACTAATTTATAATGCATTTACTCGATGGCGTTAATTTTTCTATACATTGCTTAATTTCTGATTTAACAAAAGAATGATGGCTTAATGCAGTTAAACATTTTAAATCTACAGATTTTAGAAATAAGAACAAAACAGTTTATTTTCAAAACTACAAATAATATCAAATGCTAAAAAAATTCAATGTACATATGTAAATTTTTTAAACTTTACAACATCCATCATTAACTTATTTCACGATCCAGAGATAACTTTATCGAAATAAAAATGAAATTCCTGTTTTAAAGATAATTGCAACTATTTCTGAGACTTTTGGTTGAGTTTACTGACCATTAAAAAAATATAGCATCTGTTTTACAGATCAGTATTATTGTGGTTGGCGAAGGACGGACGTTTTGAAAAAATTACATTGTGATTAGCGAAAACGCGTACCACGGTACATTTTTTTTAAACCGGCCGGTCTATAGCAAAAAATGTTAATGACGGTAAGGATGACAGTCATTCATAAATTAAACTTACATAAGATGTTACTCGTGATTGATTTTTATCCAAAGTATAATCACATCCCAAAAATACATGCAATTGGTACGTTTCATTTTTATTATTGTAACTTGAACATTTTTCACCATTTGAAAAACTAAAATACATTTTACCGTTGTGATAGTTCAGTTGATGTTGAGTACCTAAAATTAAAACATTTATATTTTTATTAACTCATCACAAAACTAATTAAAATTATTGAAATACTTAACCCAAAATATGCTCCTTTTGATCGGATCTCTTCAAACAAGCCGCAACATCAGAATGACCATTGCAATTACGTGTTATATTACCACATATATTAAATTCGAATTCATCACCCAAATCACTGCGTGTATGATGGGCGAAGTCAGAATGTAGGGCAGTAAAATCGAATTTATGGCCATAGACTGGTTCGATTAGGGAACACTCATTTGTTGACAAAATCTGTAAAAAAAATATAATATATATTTCTTAACAACATATACATAATATATTTCAAATCCCTAACGATTACCATACATATGTTTGTATGTACGTTTGAACTTTGTGTGGGGCGAAAAGTAATCTAATATATATATATATATATATATATATATATATATATATATATATATATATATATATATATATATATATATATATATGTATATCTATGTATATCTATGTATCTATGTATATTATTAAAAGGCAAACACGTTTTTATATCCCTTTTCGGTCGTAATACTGAATCGATTTTGGAAAGAGTTATATGTATTCAAAGGGGTTTTTACATAGATCTGCATAATCTTAAATTTATTTAAATCGGTTAGATATTTAGGGAGCTACATATAAGCGTTTAAAGTTGCTACTAACCCATGCATACTTATTACACATGCATGTACATATCATCTTCATGAGACAGAGTTTTAAGTTGATTATTTAGAATGGTTTTTTATTTTTGGATTTTATCGTATGTATATATGTAAATGTTTAATATTCATTTAAAGAATGCGGTCGATTGAGTCGACCGCTTAATACACTAGCATATTATTAATAGGCAAACACGTTTTTTAGATCCCTTTTGCGCTCGTAATACTGAACCGATTTTGGAAAGATTTATATGTTTTTTTAAATAGATGTGCACAATCTTAATTTCATTCGGTTTAGTATTTTGGGAGTTATAAGCGTTTAAAGTTGCTTCTAACATATGCACAGTTATTACCATTACACATGCATGAAAAACAGTGTGCATGTGTGTTTGTCCAATTTGATTTTGCATAGAAATAAGAGAGAGTGTTTCTATATGTACAGCGTTCTGTTTTGGGGATTTGTCCCCAAATAGGGGATTTTATTTTGTGATTGGGGATAACAATTTCGGGAAAATCCCCAGGAGATTTAGGGAAAAAGCTCTTTTTCGCTGGGGATTATCGGGGATAATATATTATTATAAATCTCGTTATTTACTTTTTTTTGTATTCAAATTCATGTACATATTGACATATTATATTTTTCTGCTTGTTGATGGTAACATTGAAAAAATTCGCAACAGAATGCAGTATGACTTATTAGAAGCTCTTCTTAGAATAAATACACACTTTAAAAAGAATTCAGTTTGCAACGTCGGATTTATTCCATCTTCTCAAATGCTAAAACTTTTTAAACAAGCAACATGTACAACAAAATTGCATTGGCTGATGAATCATAAGATTTTGATTCTGAAGTTTTTTAAATGATAAACATTGATAAATAGTTGTTTTTAAGTTTTTTTTTTACATTACTGTTTATTTATATATATATATAGTCTCGATCCACAACTGCAATTTTTGTTGCAGCAATTCTTGAATATGTGGGAGAGTATTGAAATAGAAATATATAGATTTTGAATTCCTCCTTCGCTCTTTCTCACTAAAAAATAAAAAGTTGCTGCAACAAAAATTGCAAGTGTGGACCGGGAAATACATATATACTTTTAAATAATACCACTATCGTAGTGATAACCCTGCAGCCACACTCTCAAGTTTATCTTTCAAGTTTTTCACACATACTGCTTATCAACATTGGTTTAAATTGAAATCTGGCTGCACGCAATTTTAAAGCAATTTTATTTTTCTAGATGTCATCGTCAAGAAAGCAGCTTGAAATGATTGCTCTATATATCACACAACCTTATTACACTTATTACTTTTATTCACAAATATATTTGATTATTTGATTTTAATTAGTAGTTTTAAATTTTTTTATTGAATTTTTGTGTCAAATTTAATTTATCCAAGCTGCTCTATATATAAAAAGTAGCCTATGTGATAAAAATTAAATAATAAGAAAATATTATATAAAAATATATGGGATTGCCCCTATATTCCCAGTTAAGGAGTTCTGAAGTTTACATATAAAGCTATGGTTAAACACATATGTACGTTGAAAAGTCACCAATATTAAAAATTTGGGTGTTGCGATTATCGAGTCGTTGCGTTTATCGATGATTGGGTTAATCGAGGTATATGAAATATATAACAGCTAAAAGTTAGGGGGTGTCTCTACTCAAGCTAGATTGGAGCCCTAAATGTGTGAATCGGACTCGCACTTGTCTGATTTTCTTTCTATTCCGTTTGTCAAATATTAGTGATTAAATTCATTAAAACGGAGATCGTTATAATCGAGTTTTACTGTGTGGATAAAACTAATAGAAATACAAAGTAGTCAAACAAATTATAAAACGTCAAAAACATATGACGAAGCAAAACAACAACAAACCGTTAAATGACGATTGATAAAAAGCTTCTACTCTTCTACATATGTACTTGTTCAAAAACTAACCACTATTTTCTAAAATAATACATGACATGGTTTAACTAAATTAAATTCTAAACAACTTTGGGTGCATTTATATAGAATATGATTTAGTATGTATACATATACACATACATATGTACACATGTATTTAAAGTTTAAATTAAATTTGAAGCGCTTACCAAAGGATTTTCATTTCCAACAGTGGCCGCACGTACGACCTTGAATGTAATGCATCCTATTAGAAGGCACCAAATTGGCGACAAGTCCTTATACATGACGAGTTCAAAACAATAACAAATGTGAAAAGCCCCCAAAGTATTAAGTCAGGTGTTTTTCTGCTTTTATTCAAATGTATGAAAAGGGTTGTTTGGGAGTATTAAAATAATATATTCTTTGTTCTTTATTGTAATACGAAAATTTAACACTTTTTAACTTCGCTTTATAGGTATATCTACATCGAAGTACATAATTTAACAAAGAAATATTTAATACTTTACTAATCACTTGTTATCAATATAAAACACTGTATTTACTTTTCTCATTTAAACTTTTTTACTACGTAAAATATATTAATTTTTATCACAAATCGACGCGTCCCGCCGGTAATAAAAACGCGATGTTAACCGAACGTTTTTTAGTATATTTTAAAGCTCGAATGATTAATAAATTATTTAGCAGTGTTTATACATATCATATTGTTATTTTTAAACGTAATTGTTATTTAGTTAGAACAAAAACCCAATAATCTTACAAGAAATTGCAAATGCAATCCGCACAATTGGAAAATCACGGCAAAACTGGCGCAGTTACAGAGTTTTCAGACTGCGTCGACGAAACAGTGTAGATTTTGGGAATTCAAGAACCGGGAAAAAATCGCAGTAAATTACCTGGAATCATATGTGCAATATCAACAAGATAGCGTCGATTTGTGTATCGAAACCAGAGAAAAATATGTGGGTAAAGAAAAGCGGAACTGATTTTTCCCGGGAGCAGTGGACACGTTATGGAACAAAATGAGGCAACCGCGATGAAAATCGCCGATGCCGAAGAGAAAATCATTTCCTCGAATATGGGCAACAAAATTGTTGCTGATTTTTCCCAGGAGCAGTGAACGTCCAAAAAACCAATTTTAATCAAACATTTATTTTTTATGTATGAACTTTTTGTGTTTGGTGTCAAACTCCATAAAAAACAATTTGATTTTAGACGTCAAAAACAGCAAAACAAACATATTGGTGGTGTGATATTAACTATACATGCAGGATACAATGAATCGGAAATTACCGTTAGACCCTTTTTGGACAAGCAGGTTTACTTAACAAGTTACATACATATATATATTATTACATAATTTTAACGAGATTGATCAACAGATAGAAGTCTTAGATTAGAATTAAACTCGTACCTTTAAGGCTGACAGGCTAGCAAGCTACCCGCTAGTCTACTAAAGCAATATTATTCTACAGTAAATATGGGGAGTATATATGAGGGAGCTTTTTAATGTGTACGAGACATAGACATATTTCCAAAAAATAAAATTTGTGTTGTCTTGCCTTGCTGTCATTACGGTAACGTTGGTAACTGATTGATTGTGTAACGTCAAAAATTCTGTTACATTTTTTTTATATATAAAGCTTGCCAGGCTCATGATGCAGCACAAGTAATCAGGGGCACATATCTTATAAGATATGTAAATAAAAATTTAATCCTAAAAGACGGATATCATTTTACAGGTGGCAGCATGGCGATTGCTGATTATTACGTTCTCTTCGAAGGCGAATTCATAACAGGTGGTCTCACAGCTCAGCTGATTATTTTTTGTTCCTTACCTCTCCTTTCATTTTGATGTTTGGTTTTTCAAAATTTGTTTATGTTTGATTTAGATATAGTGTTTGACGTTGATTTTGACAGAGAAAGCAGGAACTTTTTAAAGCGAATTGAGGCGAATCTATCTGTTATGAATTTGCTTTGGTTTTCCTCTATTGTTGTTTGCATGCTGTCAAGATTACATTGTTTTGTTGTCCTTTTTAAGCAAGAGAAATGATGTATTACTTTGCCGCGGCGCTGCCACCTGTAAGTGAATTCGGCTTGGACATATCTAATTAGTCGACCTTGGTGCAGCAAATGTCGGCATTGCCAGAGTTTAAAGATCCGCAAAACCCTTGTTTTTTTCTTTATACATATATTATCTGATACCATACATTTCGAAAAGGACATATCTCTTATATATAAAATACTTAAATACAATTATTTGTATGACTCTCAATTGCCCTAAATACATTCAAATGAAAATTGGATTCCACTTCTTTGGTAAATAATTAGTCAGTAAATGTATAGAATGCGAGTTAACTATAACTACAAAACGGATTCAGAAATATGCGGTTTGTGATGACTTGCTGATTGAATGTCACATTTCAAGAATGCATAGTACTTTAAAAGATAGTTTAGATCCCACAAATCCTCAAAACATCAAATTATTAAAAATATAGTTAAGGTACGGTCACAGTTTTCAAACATTTGCCCCAAAAAACGTAACCAATACTTTTGAGTAGAGTTAGTGTAATTTAACTTAGATCTTATATCACAAAGTGAAGTCAATTGTGCCGCAAAATGCTATTCTTATATTATTTTTAGTACATGTGAACCTATATTCAAAAAAATTTTGGAATTAAAGAAAATGCTAATTTAGCTTGTCTGTCGATTGCGTTTTTTTCGGCAAATATTTGGTAAGCGTGACCGTACCTTTAGCACAAAGTAATACCTTTAGTAAACATAATCTAAAACAAATCTAAACCAATATCCGCACATTATGGTCATTGAGTTACACCGATGTATTTTTAATAAGCTCTCGCTTTAACAGACTTATTTTAAATGTTTGTTTCAATCAATTATGGCCATTTAAAATATTTTTTTATTATTTTAATTTCCTGAAAAAGCCAATTAACGATATTGGCGAAATATTGATTATTTTAAAAAATTAAAAAAATAAATAATACCCATTTTCTATATAAATTGACCTAAAGCTTGGAGAAATCTTTTATAATTTGTAAATAAATAATATAGTTTTTATAAAAATTCGGAACATTTTCAATGGGCATAACAATGGGCATTTCAACTCCCTCACTCCCAAGACCGTTACTTTATATTTGAACACCACTTAAGAGAGAAAAATTTTATAAATTTGAACAGGGGTACTTCAAATGTGCGAGTATGTAGCACAAGAACCATTTAATTTCCAAAATTTTATTTATTTGACTTTCTTTTGCCATCATGATGTTTGGAAGATGATTTCGATTTTCCTGACGACGATGACGAGGAATGCTTTTTATTCGAGGTTGAAGATAAAGATGAATTAACCGTTGATATTTTAGTACTACCTGAGGATGTACGGTCTTCGCGGTGCATCTTTGAGGAATTTTTCATTGTGACAACAGGATTTACTATTTGCACTTGTTCTAATTTATGATAAGGCGAAGATGAATTTGATGATGATGATGATCTGGAAGAATTCGCCGATGACTTTGACTTGATAGAAGCGACCGAGGAAGTAGTAATTAGGGGCATGGGTTCGTCCGTTATGACGACAAGCCCGGATTCGGAATTGCCAGTTGGTTTTGTTACAGCTGCTGTTGATGGCTTACTTGCACAGTTATCACATTGCCAATTATGCCCTTCTTCTTCAGACGCCTCCTCGTCGCTTATTGGTGGTTTGTGGCATTCTTGATGATAAAGGGCCCCACACTTCGAACATTCAATTAATCGATTTGTAGCCGTAAACCTAATTTCTCCACATATGCAACAATTCAAATCACCAAACTCTTTAAGATTAGTTTCTTCTTCAGCAGTCGTTGACAATATCCCGCCTGCAGCACCTGCACCGCTTACTGCATCATCAGAATCTGCAATGGTGTCTGGAGAGTCCGATATTGTCTTAGCAGGTGAATTAATAAGATTAATAACTTCTTCTGTTTCAACTGGTAGTGGTGGTGGGGTGGCGGCTCTTCCAGGAAAATTCGCCTCATCCTCCAATTGTTTTTTACTCAAGGTATTGGTGATGGTTTTTTCTGTTCCGTACCGTTTTTTGATTTCCTCATCCAAAAGTAAACGTAGTTCAGCGGCCGAACTTGAATGTGAAGAGTGGAGAAGTGTGATTGCCTTTTTAAGCAATATTTCTATTTCGTTGGTGGTGGACATGTTTTATATTGTTTGATTTTAATGATATTAAGCTATATACTATAACTCCAAGTGGCATTCACTTTAAAAATACATAAATATAACTTGCTATTTTTAATTATTATATTGTAACTTTTTAAGAAATGTCATGGCAGAATAATACAGGTACGTGCACCTCTACAACAAAAACGTTAACATCTTTAGAATGTCAAACATATTCCATACCATGGTACAATTATCACAGGTAATAGCGATTCTACAACAAATTACAACACCAAAAAACACACGCATTTGGTGGTAAAACATGCAACGTTTATGTCAAAATCTATTGGCTGTGTGACGCACACATTCTCAAATTTACTAAGCCAGCTGTGCTATTAGCATTACTTGGTATTCTTGTACCATGCTCCATACATAAAAAATTTTGCTGAATTTTGTATACAAAGTTTGACAGCCCCAAGATGCATCACAAAAGATTAGCTGTTGTGTTGTGTGCTCCTACCCATTCATGTTTCCCTTGCCAACAAAGCAAACTTTGCCAGTGGAAATGAGATCTTAGTTAAAACACTGGCTATTCAAATATGTTGACTAAATAAAAGAATACAGTGTGCTTGGTGTTGTTGTAGTAATTATTATGCGAACTAAAATGATATCCCATAATCTTTTAATATACAAAATATTATCCATTGCTAAAATGACAAAAACATCTCATTAGCCGGATGTGTCGGTATTTTGGCTGCACTGTAAAATGTCGAAATCTGCTGTTTTAAATGTTGGCGGACTTCCTGCACAAATTCATTTTGCTTTTGGAATTAATCGAGGGATATCCCTCTATTCTGGAAAGCCCAGAATACGAACAGGAACTGCATGTAAATTAATATTTGTAACTTTTTTTAAGTATAAAATATTTATTTTAAATTTGGCAGCCATACTCGTATATGCACATACTACACATAATATCGATAATAAAAAAAGAAAATTGTTAATGATATTAGTGGTTGTTTTAGGAAAAAGTGGGAGAATAAACTACTGTTAAACGATCCTCAAAAGAAATATATGTAGTAGGTAAGTTTTACGTTATAAAAGATTAATTTTATTTTAGGTAACATACGAAAAACGTCCAAAACCTTAAATCTAATTTATAAAAGGAATGAAGCAAACAAATATTTTATAAGAAATAAGTTATAAAGATCTAAATAGATGAATCTTTTCAAGAAATACACTTCAAGAATTCCAATAAAAATAACATGGTATTTATAAAAAATCCTATATTTATTTTAAATTGAAGGACATTTTTGAAGAACAAACAAACATTTATTTTAAATTAAAGTACACTGAAGATCTACTTGTTAGATAGTAGAAAATGCCATAAAAATTAAATTAATAACGAAAATTTCGTGCGCTTAAAGACTTCTGCCGATTTTTAATCTGATTTAAGAAAATGTTTAATGATTCCCAATTTTTTTATTGCCAGAGTATTTTTTATATTTTATGCATCTTACGAAACTTTTAATAATCCAATCTCAATTCTCTTCTTCAAGTCCCATGTTTAATATTTAAGAAAATTTTTATCGCCACACCAAAAAAAAAAATATTGCAAACGCAATTCATTCTTTCATATTATACATTCTGAAATTAAGTTAAAGAAAAGAAATGGGCTAAAATTACAAATGGCAAACAATTCTTTAAAATTTAAAGATTCCATTTTTAAATCAGCAAAAGTTAATAATTCAAAAGCTTTCATATGTTTACATCAAAAATTAATAGGACCTTCTTCATGTATAAATAAATTTTAAATTGTTAATTTATAGAATAAAAAATTAAACAATTACAAAAAAAGACCAAAACTTGCTTATAAAAGAAGAAATAATAATTACTGATTTTTTTTAATATATTCTCGTGCTCATTCACTTTTATTTCAAGTGGCAGTGCTTTATAATTCTATGTAGGTGTCTGTCGTACTCTACGTGATTTTTTCACAGTAACAGCTGGCGTGCGTGGACTGTCTGAGCCGTCTTCACCACTACCAACTTTGCGTACTTTAACTCTAGTAACTGGTGTGGAATTAGAGTGCTTTCCCGAAGGCGTGTTTCTGCTAGACGTATTTTGAAGTTCCTGTGAGGGATGTAGAGGTTTCTTTTTGCGTTTAACATTTACAATAACATTCGCATCCATACTAACATCGAGTTCAAAGTTAAACTCATACGTTTTATTTGGCTTGTTATTAGGGGTTACACGATCATTGATTATAGTTTTACCGGATCGGGAAGATGACATTGTTGCAGACGGTGACATGCGTACATTTGCTTTGGCATTTAAGGGCGTATGTCGTGATTTTGAGGCAGATGTACCTAAATACGTTGTCTTAAGTGGTGTTTTTTGTTTGATAGGAGATTTTGTTCTCACTGGCGATTTGATAGTATTAGGTTTACTTCGCTTAGAAGGTGACGGCGATGAGTCTGAATATGATGAATCATTTTGGCTTGTCTTAAATGTACCGTTGGTCAAAGCTTGTTTTAACGTTGGTTTTGCAGAAGTCAAAGTTTTTTTGGTTTTCTTTTTATTAGATTTTTTGTGGAACACAACATCATCATCATCGCTGGCAATTATTACTTCATCTTCTGAGTCTTTCTCATCTTCAGAGGCAGAAAAAACGTTGGTTTTTTTCTTTGCATCTACTTTTGAGTTCTTTTTCGGTGAATTAATACTATTATGGTGTTTCCCAGTTTTAAATGTAAAATCTAAATCACCAGCTAAAGATATCTTTAGAGTCTTTAGAGCTGATGCAAATATTTTGCGACATTTATCATAATCTGGTGTTTCATTGTATTCCATTTTTGCAACATATTTCAAGAACTCGGTTAAAGCTGTGGGAGCTTCTTTTGGAAAAATTTTTTTAAGGTTTCCTCCGATATCAGACATAAAGTTCTCTTTAGCTTTTTGTACCTTTGCTGGAGTTGTAAGAAGCTTATCTTTTACCCAAGGCAAATCAATTCCTAACCATTCGATTAAGTTGTAACCTAAAATTTCCAAATCAGCCCTCATGGTCGGTACTCCGAGATGGGCATCGCGCGATGTATACTCAATTGTACCATTATGCATTTTCTTTGGATCGGGTTTAAAATCTTTGGTAATATAGTGTGACGCCAAGCCAAAGTCTACAAGAAATGCTTGATGTTTTTGTTTGCCAAAGCCCAGTAATATATTAGCTGCTTTTAAATCAGCATGTACATAACCGCAACCATGTATAAACTCATAAACGTCTAACATTTGCAAAGCTAAACGATAACAAGTACCTTCAGGCAATTTGCGACCATTCGCCAAAAAAAATTTTGCCACATCACTTCCATATCGTGGCATAACAATGAAACGATGTTTTATACCATTTATATCTGCCGAGCCATTACCAACCATATGGGGCATGCCCAAACTTTTAATACCATGTTCCTTTTGGAACTTAATTATATCATCTAATCTAGCATTACGCATATAGAAATGCATTTCAACAAAGAGTGGTCCATTATCGTGAGGTTCCTAAAAAATGTTGCAACACTTAACAATCACATGAAAAACATTAGTTTATACTTACACATTTCACAACAAAATCATATTTATTATCCCCGTTTTTAGAGGCAGAGTATATTTCTCCAAAACCACCAGTTCCTATGGATGGTCCTATTTTCCATTCCGCTTTCATGAGATCTCTTAAAATTGTGCCTTCTTTAATTTTTTCTGGCATATTATATAGCTTAGATTTTTTTGATGCCTTTTTGGCGCCTGCGGCAGCTGGACCACCGGCAGCATTTCTTTTTACTGCAATTTTTGGCATTTTTATCTAAACGATTACTTTGTTTTGCAAAAAGTAAGATAGTACGATCTTAAGGATGCTAGATATTTTTCGTCTACAATTTACGTGTGTATTTATTATACATATGTAGCCCTTTTTGGAAATTATAGCTGCCCGTTTTATGTTTTTAAACTTGTTTTGACATTTTTCTACTATATGATGTCACAGCGTTGTATTTAACTTTCGTTAACTTTCCACGTCGAAAACTAAGCTTGGCACCATTGAGATAACTACCAGACTAGTAATTTATAAGATTACCCTCCCAGTAATAAGGGAAAGCACCCAGTATTCACGGTACATTATATGATTAAATACAGTAGTATTTTGAGATTTTGTATCAGCTATACGAGATTTTTTTGTTAGCTATCATTTTCTTCCCGATTCCATGTTATAACAGCGTTGTCAACAAATATAACAATGACACAGAGTTCATACGATGTTTTTGAAGACGACGTTATTTCATAATTCTCTTTTGCAGTTGCTATCAAAACTCATTTGCATTTATATGATGAATTTTTGATTCATGTTTTTAATTTTAAATTTTCTCTATTCACTGGTTCATAGTATTAAAAATTATATTCCAGATCACCAGTACACCCGAACTATAAATTTTACTCCTGAAAACCTTTCTAGTCGATTTAAGTTAATGCTTGAGTTAAAACATTATTGTATGTGCCTTTTTTGATTTTTACTTCTTGATGTCGTTTTGTTGTTGTTTAATTTGTTATTTTGTCTATAAACAAAATTTTAAAATATTGTGAATTTCACAAACAAAACACACTAAAAAAAATTTCGAATAAATATCATTAGAAATAGAGATCATCTATTGCAGAAAAAAGTCAACTTAATAAAGGACAAGAATTTGTACGCAAAAATATTAGAACTACAAATTATCGACGCTATTTTTTGTGTTTGCTAAAAAGTAAAACTCTTGTAAATTAGTGCAATATATTAAATTTTGTCGAATATATGTAGATATTAACACAAAATGCTGTTAAGATATGTATCCTATTTGAAAGAAAAAACATTTTATTCAATATTGAATATGGTACTAAGCCATGTGGCTTGGCAAATTGTGCAAATATATTGTTCCATCCTCTACTATGAGGATTCAATTACCTGCGTCAGCATGTTTATATAATACCTATTGCTTGATTTTTCTTTTAAAGTTTTACTTACATATATCATTATAAAAGTTTATTGAGAGCATTAAAAACAAATTGAAAGGCTACTTGCGAGAGTATGAGTTGAATGAGGACGCGATTGGAAGGAGAAATTAAGTGTGGGAGAATTGTTGTAACATTGGTTTTCCCTAATATACGGCAACCCCAATTGGCTGTCATATTTTTGAGCGGACATGATTTTTAACACACGTTCTTTTTTCCTTCTTGTCTTACAATTCACTTAATAAAGTATAATTTCCTTTTTGCCACTATTTAATAGCTTGTTATTAAATTGTTTTATTAATTGATAAGAAACTACAACAGTTTATATATATTCAAGTCCTGATAAAGTCCGGCATCAATCAACTGAACGAACAAGCGCCAGTGGCACCAAGTTCATTAGTTATTGGAGGCCATTACTTTGCTTTATTTGCATTTTCCGCGTCTCTCTATAGACATTCGTAAAAAGAAATTCGTATCGTTCGGAAGCACAAGTGAAAAAAATATTTCTGTTAAAGTCATAGAGCTCAGAATATATAATCAAATATTCATTCCAAATATTATTAATAAAAAGAAGCATTTCTCAAATACAATAGAATGGTAAAGTTTTAATATGGTTTTTCGTTTAGTAAAAAACAAGAAGCAAAAGAAAATATCATTGTGAATGAGGCCAACTGTTGGGAGGCTGCGTGCGTGTAAATCCAAAGGAACATGTTTTTGGAAATGTGTATGATATCAAAGCGAAGACTGTTTAATAATATAATCCAAATACGTACCAGAAATACTTCAAATCGTAAAAAACTTAATTAAATGGTTTTGTGAATGTGTATAACCTCACTTTTTGTGTTCGTAAAAGAAAATAATGCTTGGCATGTTGCTGCAATGATAACTTTCTACTGCATTCGTTTTATTTTATGGACTAAATTAAAAATATGTTTATTTTTTTAAGGCTGGTGGAAAAGCTGGTAAAGATTCAGGAAAAGCAAAAGCCAAAGCAGTTTCTCGCTCTGCCAGGGCTGGCCTTCAGGTAGGTCTAATATAAAGCAAGATTGTGAACTAACAATTTTCCCGCCATTTCCCACAATAGTAAAGTCGGCGATAGTTTTAAAATAAAGAAAATATGATGTAAATTATCCTTCTAACAACATTTTTTTCTTTAGTTTCCTGTGGGTCGTATTCATCGTCATTTAAAAAGTCGTACAACATCCCATGGTCGAGTCGGTGCCACCGCTGCCGTTTATTCTGCCGCTATATTGGAATATTTGACTGCTGAAGTAAGTTTTATATTTATTTTTCAAAGTTTTGTAGTATTTCACAAATTTTCATAGTCTGACATGAACACATCTTTACGCGCCAAATGTACTTTGTACTGCGTTCTCTTTTACTCTTATTGAAAAGTAAAGCCTTCCTCTTTCGTCATCGCTTTTGTTTTTATTTTCTATTGCATGTTGTATGTGCTGTACTAAAAATTATTTAGTGTTGATTTTTTTATGTTTAAGGTCTATCAACTGTCCGTTTTCTTGCGTTTACATTATAGCGTCATTTGCCCGCCATTTTTGTATTTCTTATTTGAAGGGTTGCCCGATTTGAAAATAAGTGGATGTTTAATAATATATTGTTTGTTTTAACTTTCTCATAAATGAAAGGCAGTACATTTTCTACCAAAAAAAAGTTGGATTTTAAGCACACTTTGTTTCTTGTTCTTCAAAATTCTTACAATTACAATATCCTTTTTGAAGTGCACTTTATATAGTTGCTCATTTACTAAAAAGGCAAACTTAGTTATTTTGCAAAAATGCAAATATTCATGCAAAGAATGTATTTATTTATTAATTAATGTACCTTGGCATATACTTGAAATAAGAAATACTTTGCCACTACTGTTATTATACATGCGTTTAGAAAAACAGTCGAAATTACATAGGTAAATTCCTACCATTCTTACTCATTTATTATATATTTTTCTTTTTAAATCTATTTGTTTCGTTTTTTAAATCGATTTCCATTACATATCTGATTATTACAATACAATTTGGATAAAAATTGGGTCTCCATTAGTCATCAACTTGGTATGAACATCATGTGGAACATCGCATATAGCTAGTGTGCACCGCTCATGTCCATGTTTCATCGAAGCCCGAGCATATGGCTGAGCAACTATGTTCGACATCAAATGTAGTTTTGAAAGGAGAGTAAAAGAGAGCACAAAAATTATATTTGATCTCCATTGCACAACCTAAAATTTATACCTATGAGCAGGAAGAACATGAGCATCTACACGTATTCGCCACATACAAAAACAGGGACATATTAATACCGATCTCTGCCGCCGTCGTGTTCCAAGTCGATGATTCGTGAAGATGTAGGGCATGGAATAAAAAAATTAAATCAAGTTTTGAATCGGTCACCTAGACACATTCCATAATTGTTCACTGACGGATTCGTATATTGTGCGTTTCAGTTGTGATGCCCCTTTTTTTATAAAAAAAATTAAATAAAGTTCGGCTTAAAAATATGCAAATATCTATATGCATAGTTAAATCTGAAAAGTGAAATTTTAAAGTAGATTGATTACACATAAAAACAAAAACTACAAACGATATTTGCAATAACTGACTCGAACTTATTACAAATATGTATTTCTAAATCTTTTCAGGTACTAGAATTAGCTGGTAATGCATCCAAAGATTTAAAAGTAAAACGTATCACACCCCGTCATTTACAATTAGCCATCCGTGGTGACGAAGAATTGGATAGTCTTATTAAGGCAACTATTGCTGGAGGTGGTGTCATTCCACATATTCACAAATCTCTGATTGGAAAGAAGGAAGACAACGTACAAGACCCGCAAAGAAAGAATACCGTCATTCTGTCGCAAGGGTATTAATATTAATAAATATAACATACATTTTTTTTTAATTTCTAATAATAATTATATAAATCATAAACATAAAAATATTATAAAACATTTTCTTTTTTCTTATGTTAAAAAAAGAGTACGCTACACAATATATGACCGTTAATAATTAATAATTTCCGTAAATTTTTTCGTTTTTTTACAAAACAATCGATTTACCATTTTTTTGCATTAATTTAGTTAATGGTTTAAAAAATGTTTTCTTTCAATATGATGATTATTTTTACTTTTCTTTAATTTAAAAATTAAATGAAAATGTTCTGCAAAGAATGCAATTAAAAAAAACACAAGTATATATATATGTTTAATATTAATAAAATTAAAAAAATAAATAAATACAAAATTTAGTAAAAACTAAGCATTTACTGGTTTTATTTTTTTTCGAAAATATTCAAAATTTTATGAACTTGGCGAAGCTCAAAACACACCAACAAGTTATCGCAACAACATGAAAATTTATAAAATCGGAACATAATGGATAAACTACTATTTGGAATATTTTAGTTCCCTTGCTAATATCACAGGATAGACCAGAGGTGAAACATTGAGCTTATGTATTAGATTAAATCAGATTATAAAAGAAAAAGAGATCGGCGTAGTCGCATTACGCCAACTGTCGTAGTTGCTGTCGAATTTAACCGAGTAAAATTTTTGTAATTGTTTATAAAACAACCTGTTGCAAAAAATGTCAAAAACAGTTGTTTATAAATCATTAATTATATTGAATTATGTCGAAGAAAATTCTTAACGACAATTTTAGAAACTTTTGACACAAATACGCCAAACACTTTAGCGTTTTAACGACAGTTTGGTCGTATATATTGGCGTTTTGCCAACTATGGCACCATATTTTTAAAAACGTCCGACTTTCGCCACAAAAACGCCAAGCACAATTAGGGTGAATGTAATATTAAATTATCGTGCGATAGAAAAAGGATCTCTGAAATATGAAGAACTTGAGAAGTCTCATTGAAATATTAAATAACTGAACTGCTAATTACATATCGATGTTCTCCTGCAAATGATTTTTAAACATATGTAAAAAAATTATTCTAATTATATTTTTTAAACTAAATTTAATTGAGTCATTAATTTGGCCTCGTCGCTCTTTATTAATAATTTAAAAAAATTATTAAAACAAACATCAGCTGAATAAGAAGCCTCTCTGGTCGAATGACCGGCACTGCGAGACCTAATTGATCTTTTGTGGCACAGTTACTAAGTCCGACCAAAATTTGGGTTCGGCGTAAACATACGTTCGTAAAACTATTAGCCGAACACAGAACTTCAGATACATATTTATTACGCAAAAATTAAACTTTGTAATATATTAAAACAAAAAAAGTACAACGGTGTCATAAAAGGTTTTCGTGAGTGTTAAATGTTTGTATTAAATAATAAAATGGTTCGGGCTGAAAAGTACGTTTGGTTGCACACTGTCAGCTACCTATTGTCGACATGAGGCCATCGATATTGTAAGTGGCTTCGTTTTTTTATTCCACAACACTAGAAAAAGTCAGGCACATATTTTTAAAAATTTGATTCCAGTTCTATTTTATCAAAATTAAAAATAGTTATTACAAATATTTGGCATTAAAAATTACATTCAAAGTATTTATGCATAAAGTATTTTATAGTAGATATTAAAATTACATACAGAATTAATTTATTTTCTCAAGTTTAGGCTTGTAGAAATAAAAACGACAAAGAAATAAATGTGTTTCATAAATTGTGATTGTACAACTTCCGTTGCGATGACGAAATTAACCCAACAAATGAGGCACAGTTTTTTGTATATCATCACATCGTTCATTAAGGTCAGACTGTGATAAGAAAAAAAGAAAAGAAATATTATATGTATTATTTAACAAAACAAATAAAAAATAAGATGGAATTACTTACAGCGTCTAAGCCCAAACAAGCACCCCATTCAATCAATGTGATACGATGGTCATTGTTCGAGTCACATGATTCTAAAAACGGAGCAATACAATGTTCCAAACTAACCAAAGGAGCACGAATTGGGAAAAGTTCGTGACGAGAAACGGAACGATCAGTGTCACCATCTAAATCACACCATTTCCAAACTGCAGCATTAGCCCAACGGCGGGTCATGTTGGTTTCGGCTTCCAATTCCATTTGCATGTAATGTTCAGTAAGTTCATCACGTTCGGCCAAATCACGCATAACATTGAAAAGCCAATCACGCATGCGTCTAGGAAAATCTTTCATTTCTTCCTCGCTACATTCCTTCTGTGCATGACACTCACCGTAGTAGTCAATGTGCAAATGGTTATTGTCGGGATGAAGACAACCAGCGGCTTTAGTGTCGCACAAACAACGTTGTTGATAAACCGAACAATCGGAAGACCAAGTTTCGTTTTTGTTAGTGCAAACACGGCGACGAATATCAGTTTCTTCAGGGCATTCCGGTATGCAGACACATTTAGCCTCTACACCTTCGAGTTGGCAAACACGACCAGCACCGCAGTGCATTTTTTCGCAGGGATCAACTAGAAATAAATGTATAAATCTTCAAATCCTCGTGATTCATTCAATATATTTTTAAAGAATGGATGGGGCATTTTTATGATACACACACGAATAAAATACATAGGAAAAATATTTTTTTAGAATTAATTACCATCAAAATCGAGACCCCCATTAATAGATTTCAAGTTCCACTGTTTTAGATTATTTAAATCACTATATGTACATACATATATACAATTTAACTTGAATGTCTACTTGTGCATATAATTTCCAATAGAACTTACTTTCAATAACAGGATTTAGCAATTGATTAGTTTCGGCCACCAATTTTGTAGCAATTTCATTTTCTCGTTCAATGTCTTTGTTCTAAGGATTAGAAAAATATGTTCACATTTAATCACATTGTCTTTAGTTAATTAATTTCGCACGTTTGAAAATACTTACTAGATTTTTTTCCTCTAATTGTCTTAAAAGTTCTTCATCACTTTCATCTAAATCGAATAAATCCAAATCATCCAAATCGCCGATGTCCTCCTCGTCAGCTCTGATATGAGCAAAGGCTAAGAAGCCGACGAGCATCAGTAGAGCCCACTTCATGATTCTAAAATTGAAATGGTTTTAAAAGCTTAAACTAAATATTTGTTTGATTAAGTTGAGAAGTTAAAAGAAACCCAATGTTTTTCAAATAAAATAATTTCTTTGTGTATGTGACGATAAGAAAAGAGAAACCCGTTATATCTTATTTTCTGGTTCCCTAATAATTCCAATCAGTACTACATTGTGATTTGAACGTTGGATTTAATAAAATGAGCTTTTCTACAACTACAAATAATAAAATAATTGAACATTTAAAATTAAAGATTATACTATTTCTCTAAATGCGAAAACAAAAACAAATTTGAGTTTTTTCATTTTTGGTTTTAATACAGAGTAAATGTTCGAATCAAATATTATTTCGCATTTTGAGAAATAGACTAACTATCAATGATTACCTGAAAAGTTGACCTAAATGATGAAATGAAACTCCGTTATAAGGACCTGCTCACATATTATTATGTTTTTCTCCCGAACGTTAGCTCACGTGAGTAAAAAACTCTAAACACGGTACAAAAAATAATTTTTTTTTTAAAGTTAACTTAATTTCATTTACGATTTATTTTTAACACCCGACCAAACAGAGTGACAGTGTTACTAGTTCTTTTCCTATCTGTCTATGCCATCGTATGTCCTATACGGGTCAATCAATTTGTAAAGCTGGATTAACCCACAAAACGTTTGTCCGGACACATTTTTTATGTGTAGTTTGATGTCTTTTCTTGAGAGAGAGAAATGATTTCGTTCGGTCAATTCTCGACTTGAATTGGTTTAATTTTTGTCCGCTTTTACACACTCAAAGTTTACTTTGCAAAGCCCCGGTTCACACACTTCAAATTTTGTTGATCAACTCGTAATTCAGCTGTAAGAAAAAAAGAGATATTTGTATTTCCATCTCCGTCTTTCTTATAGCTGAATTACGAGTTGAGCAGCAAAAGTTGAAGTGTGTGAACCGTTGCAAAGTTTAAATTCAGCTGGAAGAAAGACAGAAAAAATAAAGTATTCGTCTCTTTCTCCCAGCGGAATTAAACCTTTGCAAAGTAAAGTTTGGAAAGGATTAGTGAGAGACGACAGATAGTGAAAATCAGAACGCTTAATCATTTCACAAATCTGCTTTTGCGCGTCATGTTAATTTTTAGAGCAGTGTTACAGCGCTACTGGTGCCAAGTAGGATCATTAAATTAGTTTAAGGTGTACATATAGTCAAATTTATTATTTTACTTCGCCGAAGATTTTGTTATAATACCGGCACTGTGATTATACCCATGAACCAAAAAAACAAGATTCGCACTCAGTCGTACAAGATTACGCATCTACGTCATCATAGAAAACAAATGAGTGTTTGTAGCAAAAAGTGTAATAGATTTTAGACGCAAAACTGGAAATAACTACATAGCTTCTAAGCATTTGAACAAAGTTTTAAAAGGACAGAAAAGAGATTCAGTCGAGTAAAACTTTTGAAGAAGAGTTTCCTTGGGTTACCAAAGTTTTACATTTCGACTTACTTTCCATACACAAATGTATTTTGTTTGCAACACATATTCTATGTCTACGACACATAAACAGCTGTCGCAACAAAACAAACTAACGGTGGCGCAGGTCCGTTTTTTTTCTTGTTTTTTTTTTTTTTTATTCATGGCATAGAGTAGTATCAATTACTGCCGGTGCTGTTCAGTGACTATGCCTTCGTCACTTAAACAGTTCAACAACAAAGTCTGCGTTTAGACGGGGAAACATTTAGTTTGTTATCATGTTACGGGTGGGGAAGAGAGCATTGTTATTGTGTGCGGTACTCAGCGACACGCTTTGCTCACATAATTAGAAAATAAGAACATTTTCGCCTGTGTGAACGCGAATGAAAAAACAAGGGAATTCCAGATGTTATCCTTCTAAATATTCTCCCGTCTAAACCATTTTACACTATAATACAAGTATAACATAAATTAACAAAAATGCAACACTGATATAATAAATTTTTATTTTTTGAATTTACGTAATATGTACATACATACATACTTGTATTATAGTGCGCAATGGCATTAATTGTTTTAGAATCTCGACACATTTCTATAGTTTAACATATTACCTTTTGAAATTAGCCAATAAAACAATTTAAAATTGTTATCATTATATTTTCAAAAGATTATCATAGGCATTGTTTTCTTGGTGGTCTCCCACCAGCTCCATAAAGCTCACGTTTTCGGCCGATGTAAGTTTCTTCAAGTTGCATTTTAAATTTAAATATTTTTTGTCTTCAGGACTTTTAAAGTTCGGCTAAGACTTGCGATTGTTGAATTGAACTGCATTTCCACTTCTTTCCAAGCTCTATGTTTTTCTGTATAGTTCCGACTTTATTAATAATACTACCATGGAAATAGTTTTTATAATCACAATAGTTTAGAGTTTTTTATCTCTCGTATAAAATTATAAAGTACTGTTGGCTCTTTTTGCATTTTATATGACGATGTGTAAGTACATTTAAGATTATGCTGTTGACTGAAGAAGTTAGCGCGTTGACTACAAAGCAAATGTCTAAGAACGTGGGTTCGAGCCCAGTTTCAGGCAAGTCCATAACAACCAGCATTTTTTCAGATGTGCATTAGTATGCCATTGTATTTGTTGTAGTTGGACTGTTTAAGTGACGAAGGCATATCACTAGTCTCTGAAGAGTACCGACAGCAATTTATACTGGTGTATGCTAGCGGACATGACAGCGCCCTCCTTCGTCGGTATTGTAACAAAATCGTCGAAGTAAAATAATTAATAAAATGACTACTCAGCTTAAAAACACATTTGTAAACATTAAGCAAAACACACAGTTGTAAACATTAAGCTTTCTCACTTTCATCATTTATCCTATCTCACTATCCCTTTCCCAAAGATGGTAACAAACACACCTACTGGTTGGTAGGCATACTAATTATCTGAGTATTACTTCTCTATAAAAAAAATGGACGCAATAGTATTATCAAAAGAACAATTGTGTTTTGAAAGCTGAACATTACTTCTATCTAGATACAATTAAGAATGAATACATACATAGATCCAAACTTGCAACAGTCTTATTCACAAACTTGTGCAAACTGTCTGGCTAAGACTTATTTATGTATAAGGTCTGTGCAAGAGCACAGCCGATCGTGAGGATCAATGTCGAACCTTTTTCTAATGCATATACACCAAAATTCTATCGAGTTTTAATTTTCGTCTTAGTTTTTTAATGCTTTTTTTGCATTGACCACCGCACGAAGTTGCTTTGTAATGAATTCGCTTTGCGTAGACCTAACGCATTTGTATTCCAAAATAACAATATATATATACATATGTATATAAATGTGCAATTGCTACACTTTTGTATATATGCAACACTTTAAACCAATTAATATTTCCCACGCGTATACAACACCTAATTGCAAACTGACAGCTGCCAATAAGGAAAGAAGTAGCAAATATAAAAAACGTGTAAAAAGCAGTGATTTTCTTATAGAAAACTAATCAAACAAGAACGTACATGTAGCACAGTTCCATACTTTCAAAAATGCGTTATCTACACATGTACTCATACTTGATATTAGCGGTTTATAGAAATTCTTCGTAATTAAATTTTATTTCATATATTTTAATATTTTACACTATTAAAATAATACTTTGTCCAATTAGCGAATTCATTTATTCAAACGTTTGAAACGGAATATGTATTTCAATTGTGTATAATTTTGCAATCAAATACATCTGTTGAACATCAGTTTCTGTAGTTAATACATACATACTTACATATGTATGTATGTACGCATGTATAAAAAGATACATATGTATTTATATTTGAAATTTGAAATATTTCATGTACAAAAGTATACATACGAGTATGTACATACATATGTCAGCAGACATCATCATTATTTCCATTAAACGAGTAAAATTTTATGAAGAGTAAAAAATGCATCATTACATACAAATAAAAATCTTGGAATTTAGTTTTGTTTCTGTTGTTATCTCCCCAAAGATTAAAAATATTTGAGAACAATATTTTAAATGAGCAATAGAGAAATAATTTTCAAAATTAAGAAAAACAAAGATCGAATTTCTAAAGAGATTTATAAAATGATGTTATTATATACATTCAATTTATAATCGAATCTTAATAAGAGCCCCAAGGCTATTCGTTGCGATGTGTTAAAGGTACTATGCTCAAGCTAAACTATATTGATTCTTCTACAATTCTCTTCTAAGCTACGAAGTTCAAATAGAACCGATTTCGCAAAATTACAAACAATTGTCCTAAAATTTCCTCTCAATATTCTTTTAAATTTTAAAGCTTTTCACATATGCAGCACTTCTTCAGATGCAAAGTGAAGTGAATGCAGTAGACTCTTACTAATGGAATACGCACGAATACGCTTTGTTTTTGCAGTACATAACACGAATTTTGATTATTAAAAATAGTCGCACCTTCAAAGAAAAAAAATTTTAAATCGTAATTTTACTTTTTTCCCACAAATCGTGAAGAAACATTAGAAAACGTATGCACAGTTTTTTTTGTAGAATCAAATTTTTGGCAGCCTTTGAAAAACAAAAATATTTTCAGAAAAAAATTGCAATGGGAAAAACAACAGAGAAGTAATTGTGTTTTAAGTAAATAAAACTATTTTATTGACAAAAATCAAAAAATATTCGACTGACCGGTTTTTTTATTAAAAAAAAAAACGACTAACCGACATTCGAAAAATCAACATTTAAAAAAAAACGACAACCGTACCGATCAGTCTATAATATACACTTTTAACCAGAATTACACATAATATTAAAACAGTAAAAATATATTCCCTGTTGTATTAAGTTCACATTTGTAAAATTTTGAACTGTTTTTTTTAATTCTTTCATTTCAAATCAAGAGCTGGCGTAAAAAAAAACACTAAAAAAACCCTATCAAATATTAAAGTATAAAGAGTACAACGTTGTGTGTGTTAATTTTGTAAAAATTAAATTAAAGTAAGAAAACAAAAACAATTGGTTGATTATTGAGTTCTTGTTACAACTTTTTGATATTGTTTAAACTTTTAATTTGTTTTAATGAAGGTTTAATATAATATCTCCAGTTGTTCTAAGAAATATTTGGGTAAAGTTCCCTGATGATCTACATTAGCAACACTGAATTGTGCATAGGAACTTGCTATACCCCTCAATAATCAATTTCTATTTGTTTTTAATAAAACTAAGAGGTTTGAAACATTCCAAAAATATGGTTTAAGGTCTACTGATGATTTGGCATTAGCACCAATGAAATGCATGTATGTATATAGACTAGCTAAGAAACCCTCAACAAACAAAAGTTTTTGAAAAACTATTATTTTACTAAATATGTATGTGACATTAATTATGGGAAATAGTGCGATTAAAAATTTAAAACAGTAAAATTGCTTCTATTCAACAATTCGATCTGAAAACTCTGCCGAAGTTCGGGTGTGATATAGAAAAGTGCGTTCGGTCGTGGTCGTGGTATTTCCTTTATACCCTCAATCTAGTTAAATTTTTTTGTTAATAAAATAAAATTTCAATACTAGAAATAAAAAGTAGTCGTATGTATTAAGTTTGTGGGTATCAATGAACTGATAAGGATGAGGAGATAAACAAACCTTTATTAAATGAATAAATTTAATTAGCAAAATTTTTAATAAATATTTGAAGAAAAAAAATTTCACAATTTGAAAAAATACATACATTCGTATGTATGCATGTATGTACGTACATATACATAGTTATGTATAACTTATGTATTTTTAAATTTCAACATAAGAGGTCAAATCTTATCTTTTTGTAGTAATTTAAGTTTTCAGGGACATGACGACACACATACCCGTCTGATATATGTACGTACATACATTCAAACTAACATATTTATTTATATTATTATTGTTTTTTATTAAAATGTAATGTATGCACACAGAATTAAAAAAAGGAGGAATTCAGTACATGCACTCAAAAGAAAAATCTAAATCAATCCGTACTAAAATCAATACCAAGCGGTGTTAAAAGTACGGTAATCCCAGATTTACCTAAAATTATGTGAAGAAAGATTGATTTAAGTACGGACGGATTCAAATGCTCAATTTAATTTAAGAATTTTTTGGTTGATTCAAGATTTTTCACGTGATTAAAGAATCTTGTACTCATTTTAAGAAACTCTAGGATTGGTTATCTAAAATAATCCCGTTTTCGGCTTGACTAAAGTACATTTTATTGTTATTTGTTCTCAAAATTTTGAGTACGACTCGTACTCAAAGTAGAAAATACTTGAATTTAGTACGGCGATTTTCTTTCTGTGTGCGTACTTACATATGTACTATGCACAGCTGCGTGCAAGTAATTAGTAAAATCGCATGTTTCCGATTACTTTCAGTATTTATTTGTATTGAATAAAGATATAACATTATTATTATACAACATACATAAGACAAGCCTGATGTCATCATTTCTACCAAACTAACGAAATGGGGCATGTCCCCGGAAAATTTTATTTATTAAAATTGTACTAATTCTTCAATAAGAAATTAGCTTAAACTAAAAAAATTTTGAAAAATGTTGCTTAAATTTTCATATTAGAGAGTTTTTTTGTTTGTCCTCTAAAATTTTTTCAATGTAACTTAGGGCTTTTATTAATTCATATGACGATATATATTTATTTTATATATATTTTTTTAATTTCTCGCTGTAATTTTATTGTGATTAATATGTAGTTTTCAATTAAAATGTATCTAAATTACAATCAAGGAAGACATGATGGCGCGCGCAAAAAATAGGAAAGTGCAAGAATAGAAACAAATAAAATATGTACTTCAAATGTCGGTTAAATTACAATTGATGTGATCATTGGCCTTGCAAAATTTAAAATATAAAAACATTTGATCAAACGTTTTTCTGTTAAATGTAGCATCATTTAAATAAAAAATTTCAAATTAAAACTTTTTTTATCGACTGTTTACAAAATAGAATTTAAATGTTCGTTATGAAAAGACGGTGTCTTTCTTGACAAAACGGTAAATGGCAGAGGTCAAGTGAGGTGCAGGTATCAGCTCCTGAGCAATAAGTCATTGTCACATTGGGGGTAAAATTATTGAGCGGAGATATTTACTTTTAGAATAGAATATGGGCACATAATTCATTGACAGTGCAATAATGAAAGTAAAGCGTTCGAAAAGCACCATTTGGCAGCATATTTTGTTTAAGTTTTTTTATGCAAACAATTGACAGTCTGGTCATATATTTCTTTAACTACGGCAACATTTTATTTACTGTTGCAATAATTTGCAGACATATTGCACTTTATCTTACGCAAACTGATTGACGAAGCAGTCACAAGTGATGAATGACAGAAGAGCGATTCGGTAGATTTTTTAGCTGGCTACAAAGTAAGATTTTGTAAAGCCTTCAAAATATCCTTCAGTTGCTGGGATGTAAATCCAGAGAATAAGGTGATTGGAGCAACAATTCATGTATATTCCTAATCGAAAATACACGAGTATGCCAACGACGAGTTATCGTGATGAAAGATAATATGGGGTGTCGGTGAAATCAAGTGATTTTAAATCAACTAATTTCTAGGAAATAATTTAATTAAAAATCTAATTTTTTATAGCTTTTGAATTGCTTTTTATACTAGTGTCTCCAGCGGTCGACTCAATCGAATTGCATTATAGAAATTAATATTAAACATTTACATAAATACATACGATAAAATACGAAAACAAAAAACATTCTAAATAAACAACTTAAAAGTCTCATTTCTATGCGAATGCAAATTGGACAAACACACATGCACACTTTGTTTAAGCTGATACATACATGTGTGTGCATGTGTTAGTAGGATCTTTAAAGCCTTATAGCTCCCTAAATATCGAACCGATTTAAGTAAAATTAAGACTGCACAGCTATGTAAAAATCCGCTTAAAAACATATAAATCTTTCCAAAATCGGTTTAGTATTACGGTCGTAAAAGCGATCTAAAAAACGTGTTTGCCTATTAATAATAAAATCACGTTCTAATTTCTTCGCTTCTGTTCCAATAATGATAATAACATTATGCCGAAGACTTATATTCAAATAGATATTTAGAAAGATAAATTTTTTAGGACAAAAAATCGTTTCGTTCCCGCATTGTTAAATAAAAAGATATAAAATACAAAGCCTTACCGGTCTTATTCATAAATAAAAATTTTATACTATAAACCTTTTATAAACTTAAGATATTTTTTATGAATGAATAAGCATATTGGTTGTATAATACTTTAATAATCAGAGAACTAAACGAATTTTTGGCGTCCTAAAAAAATGTCTTTGTAGACATCACTTTTGAATATAATCGATAGAAAATCGATTGCTTTTACTGCTTCAATAACAGTTATTTATGTATCGTATCATCAAGGTGTATGTATTGAATTCCAAAGGAAAATATCTCAACTATTTAGTTAAGATTGTTTATTGTAAGCAAACGCGGCATCCATATTGCCGATAGCTTTATCATACCCAAATTTTCGCATAGAATTTAAATCACCCAGACATTTTATATTCCGTGGCCTTAACTAGTTCATTTATTTTTACTTCTCGGCCACTCTTTTTCTAAGTAACACCCTCAATTAACTACACAGCAGAAAAATTGCAATCGCACCGACATTGTTACCAAATTTTCAGTGTTGTAATAGTACTAAAACGATAATGCCGAATGGCCGTCCTTAGATTCTCTCAATGTGGACACTGTAAATTTAACAAATTCATAATTTCTGAATGCATGCCGTGTTTAAAATCATTTTAAAAATTTCAGAAATCTACTTTGTTTCAAATTCTTAGTGCCCTTTATACTTTTATTTTTTGTACTTCATAAGTTTTTAGGCATAATTAAAAAAAATTAAAATAGCGTTAAGTTGCGAATTGTACAACAGAACAAAATCTGCTTTCACAGTTTTACGAAATTTGTTCCTCTTTTTATTTTGTTGCAACTCATCAACATGTTTTTTAAGAAGTAAAAATGTAATCGACCAGTCCAGATTTTTTTTATAATTCTAATACGTACATACACAAATTTTTACATAAAAAATTTTACATTTAAGCTTTAAATTTTCTTAATATGTATGTATGTATGTATGTACATTCAAAATGTTTGTTTAAACTAAATTACTTACATTTCAGTTTACAAAATGTATGTATGGATGTATATATAAATCTTTTGCGGCTAAGCCAATTAATAAACAGATGCTTTTATTATAAAAAGGAAACGTGTCCAGATTGTAGAAAAAACGCACACAAACACTGGAAAGTTTGATATTAAACAAGAGCGACCGATCTAATGAACTTAGCGACCAGACTATCAGTATGAAACTAATTTGGAACTGGTCACTTGATTAGAGTAAAAGCAAGTGCAAGAAATCTTCTATAAACAAAGAATAAATGAATGATGTGCGCATATGTATGTATGTACGTACAAATACAAATATGTATGCTTTAATTCCAGTACATTCGAAGAGAAAAAGTAAAACTGGAAGAGAAATAATTTTGTTGAGCACTTTAGATGGCATAAACAAATAAATTTAAAAAATAATAATAAAAAAATGTGAGATCACTTCACTGCAGATTTTGCTTTACGAACGGATGGATGAATAAGGAAATTGCTTTCATAAACAAATAAACTTAAAGTTGGCATAGGAACACAATGAATTAGCCGATGCAATTAATGATTAAAGAGTTCGTAAACTCTTTCATTCAGTAAGGCTAGAAGTTATTTTAGTCTGTGTTTAGACGCGTCATGTCTTACTGATATGATTCTTACTATTTCTTGTTTGAACTTTCATTGTTGTTCACACAATTCATATAATGTTAACATTTGCTTGCAAATTCCTTCATGCTTAAAATTACGAATGAGAAAGCAAAACGTAATGACAGTACATGCATGTGTGTACTCGTTTATTCTCCCCTGATCGCTCACGCTTAGTGATGCCATGACACGCAAAATACGGTAACCATCGACTGCCAGGCATCGTAATGCACATCATCCTTTATTTATCATTAATTTTGTCGGTCCTTTAAGCTCAAAAAATAAAAACGATATAAAATATATACGGCATATTCGTAAATACATTGCAGCGCTGCTTCGTGTTCGTAAAAATCATATATTAAGCAGATGAAGCGCAAACAAATAGCAAATACGCAATATAAAACTAATGATATATACAGAAGTTATGCATTTACGAAAATGCCCGAATGATGTAGTCAAATAATACTACTGCGCAGAAGATTTAGTGCACTGATGCAATTACGAAGATGTACATAATAATAAAATAAACGAGTAGTGTTACTAAGACCACGTATATACCCAGGAAACACCTATCCACGTCTATAATGCGTACAATTGAGTCGATCGCGACCATACTATTATTTTTTAAAGTTTAAAATAAAATATTTAAATAAAATTTTTTTTGTGTAAACTGTAAATTGTATTACACAAATACAGAGGGGGAAAGACCAGGAAGCTTGCCACGAATTGAACCAGAAATATCCACTCTAATAGTGTAGCACACTATCTACCAGTTTCTAGCAAGCCAGGTAATGGCTACCCTACATAATATATGCCATCATCAACCATCACTAATTATTTCAAGACTTACGGCAAGACCGTTGATTACCCAGAGTTGCAGACCTCTCAGTATCTAGCCGAAAACACTAGGCCACAACAGCTTTATTTTCTGATATATTAAAAATATTATTTTAAAATAAGTATTAATTTTACACACTAATAAAAATCAAATTATTCGGCATTATTAAAGTTGTCGAAAGTACGCCTTCGACAGTGTGTACTAGATCTAGTACATTCGAAGTCGAATGCGAAAATTTGACAACCGTAATAAGGCCAATTATTTCTTACCTTATATCATTGTATTGAACCCCAAACTGAAACTGAAACGAAATCAAAGGAATTATATAAAAGCAAAAGGCCCATCAATTTTAAGTATTGAATTATAAAAAAAATAATTAGGAATAATGGAACAATATTTATTGAAAAAGCTTTAGCTTTCCTAAATACTAAGTAGCTTAAAATTTAATTATAATTTAGCTACATTAAATTTAGTATTTTGCTTTTATCTGAAGTTTGTAATCAACAAGCACACAAACGATTCCAATAAAATCTTTTATTTTTTGAAAATAGCACTTTCTTAATTTGATATTAAATTTTATTCGCAAATTTCCGCTAAGCCTTCAAATAAGAATTCGAGAATGAGTTGAGCAATAACTGCTTGAAATATAGCTCCAAAGCTTGAACAAGATGTTACGGGATTCGTAGATTCCTTCATTCCTTATTACTGCTTTTTTTGGGTTTAATATTATTTTGCTTTTGTTTTAACTAACTTGTTTGTTATGGAAATGCAGCATAGCAAGAGTGAATTTTATTTTGTATATATTTGTAAGAAAAATTTGCTGCAGTCGCCAAACACTAACGAATATAGCAAAACAATACTTAATAAACCTTAAAATTGTTGATATGGCGCAAAGTGAATGCTTGATATAATAGAAACTATAAGTAATTTCACGAAACAGGTTTTGGATTCAAAAGGTCGGTATCAAAAAATAAATATACCACATTCCTATCTAAATGTTCGGTGTGCCAAACCAATAATCTGCTGACGATATATTGATATCGTGATTTCGAAAAGTTTGTCAGTTACTGTTTTATTGAATTCTATGTACATTCGTAATTTTTCGGATGTATTCGCACTCGAAGAAATATGTATATAGCACTCTATTTGAAATTAAGCAATTAAAATCTATTATGTAAATACATACATACATATGTGTGCATACCAGCAACTATATGTATATTTAAAATAATATATTCTTATTAAGACCTATAAATAAGCAAAAAATTTTGAATAAATATGTCGAATTCAATTTTATTATTACGATAAAACAGACAGACGTAAATCCGAAACATATCAAATTTAATACTCAGCTCACATTAAAATTAATAATATATACGAGTACTTATAACCAATATTGGAAAAAAAATAAAGTTCTATGTAAAGTAATGCTATTAAGTATACATATGTATATAACTAAAAATTATTGTTGAAAAATGAAATATTTTTAAAATCTTTGTTATTGTAATTTTTATGATATAAGAATGATTATACTTAACTGTTTCTGAAGGGTACTCTAATATATTATTTACACATAATACATATTATTTATTTAAAAATTTATTAATATTATAATGGATTACAATAAAATTTGTGTACTTTAACTTTTACTTTAAGGTTGCATACATACATTAGAAAAAAAAAAGAATAATAGATCTAAACTATAATTTATTAACGTCTTATAACTCTTGTTATATATTTCTGAACGTTTTTTTGTTCATTATTATGTAAATGTATCTTTCATTTTAAAACTTCAGTTCAAAGCTGCTTGTAAAATACATTTTATAATTAGCAAATTATTTTAAAATAATAACTCTTATTTTGTAAATTGCAAACATAAGAAACTTACATGGTTTTAGTAATTCATATACATACATATATGTATTTTTTATATATGTATGATCTACAATTTATATATATATATATATATATACATATATATATATACATATATATATATACATATATATAAATCTAAGCTTAATTTTACAAAGTCAAAAAATCAACGGTTAAGAATAATGAAAGAAAGTAATTAAGTCAGATTCTCAAGTCAATGTAAAATATATTATATTATAGTTTTTTTTTAAAACGGCGACATAAGGATAAATACAAATTAAATCGGAATTCTAAACAATATTAACAATAAGCAATTGAGCATGTTTTGTAATTGAAAAACTAAGCAAATTTAATTTTAGGATCAAAATAATGAAAAACGTATATTTTCTTTTAATTTATATCATGGAAATTAAAATTGCCTTTTATTCAACTTTCTTAAAACCGTAGGTTGCATAACTTTGTAAAATATATGATAACTAATCTTTTTATTATTGATAAAATATTTGTAGAAATAAAATCAATACAGAGCAAACTATTTCGTTTAAATTGTTTAAACATAGTTTTGTTTTGTTTTTAATAAACTTATGAGCTTTTCATTAATAGAAAAATATGTTTTTATTTAATTATATTTTTAAAATATCGATTTGTCAAAATTTAACTGAATAAACTTATTTAGCAAAACTTAGAACCCTGTTCATAAACGATTATGAAAGTTAACGATGATTTCAAAACTTTTTTTCCCAAACAAAATTTAACCGTAACAATCATTTATGAATACGATACTTAATTTGTAGCTCTTTAATATTTCAGTAAAAACTCTAGATTACTAAACTTAAAATTGAATTCCTCAACCCATATTTTTAAATTTTACTTTGCCAATATTCTTATGATAGAATTGTAATTTTTTGTATAAGCCAACAATCGATTTAATTAAATACACATTATAATAAAAATATTAGGAAGCTAGCTTATATATATATACTATGTTCTTTTACTTTTGATTGTTATTATGTATTTCCTTTCTAATTTGAATACTTTCTTTTCGAATCGAAACACATAACGTCCAAAATTTTTATTGAAAAAATAATAAGGAAAATCAGGCATTTCTTTTTTTAAATTCTGCAGTAAATATTTGAGAGTAAAAAATAATTTAATTTATGTCATACCTCTCTCTTAAAATTTATCTTTCTTTGCATATTTTCTTTTTTTGTTTTTGTATATTTATTAATTTCAGATCTTGAAATCTGAACGCACATACCTAAATTAAGAAAAAAAATGCAATAAAATATAAATAATTTAAATATTAATTAGTTTCAAAATAAAATCATGTACATAATAAAACCATATTATGGCAATAATAAAATTGCTAAATGAATAAGTATTTTCATTATTAAGTTAACTTGCGGTCAAATCTGTTTAGACAAATTAAGAAGATACTTTTAATTTTTAGCTAATTTGAAACTTTTTTAAAAGACATACTTTTAAAGTTAATTTAAGTTTGCAAAAACTTGTTATATAATTTTATTTTTATTTAATTGTAAGAAAAATTTGAAATGTATAATAATGTACTTAAAATATTTAAAGCCTATACAAACTTATATATGTATATTTGAAGTAAGATAATAGTATTTAAAATACGAAAAGAATTCAAGACTTAAACCTTTATGAAATCGAAAATGATTGGATTAGGTCATGCATTTTAAACACTGGGTTCCTAAATTTCTTAACTTTTAAAAAAATTTTAATTTTAATAAGAGAAGAATGCATGCTTATATGTGATAATTTTTATGTATGTATTTTCTTTTTCTATTTTCAATTTGTAATATTATTAGTTTCATTAAAACAGCATAGAACCGTTTTAAAAAGCCTAGATTATTTTATATATTTAACAAACTACATGTTTTTTACTTTTTTTCTTAATAAGGCAAAACCAGATGAAATAAAATTAAAAATTCTATCAACTATGTATGTGTCTAAGCAAAAACTATGATTTCACCAAAAATAATTAAACAAATAAAAATTGTATCATACCTTTTACTCATTTTGTTTATTGGTATTCACGATTCAGCGTCGATATTTTCCATTTAAAGAATTTCCACTGCCATTAGTCATAGGCTTTTGTACTGGCCCTGATCCATTGTTATTGGCCGTTGGTTTAGTGATTGGAGGACCATTATTATAGCCACCATACCCAGGAGCAGGTGGTATTTGTATGTTATCTGTAAGAAGAAAAGTAAATGATTTATTAAGATTTGTTTATCATATTTAAGAAAATAGTGTTGGTTTCAACATCAATTGCTTATATTTTTTTTACGGAAAAACAAGATTTTATTGTTGAG
The DNA here is from genome assembly GCA_956483585.1 of Gymnocheta viridis. Lineage (NCBI taxonomy): Eukaryota > Metazoa > Arthropoda > Insecta > Diptera > Tachinidae > Gymnocheta > Gymnocheta viridis. Next base: position 103,446,303 of record OY101440.1, on the reverse strand, counting down.
TATTAAAGGACTAAATATGTCCAGAAAACGTTTCTGTTACTTTCTTTCATATCTTTAATATTAATCGATTTTTTTTAAATATTAATAAATTCACAGGACAGTGTTCGTTTACTTTTAAGAACTAAGGTTATATGCAGAGTGGTTGCTGTTGAGAGATGCTGGAGACAAAAAAATGGCCCATGCATTTGGATGAAAGTTAACGTAGCGAAATGGTACGTTGAGCTGTTAGAAGTAACCAAAAAATTAAAATTGTTAATTTTGCATTGACAAGACTTTTCGGAAACGTATATTTGTAGCTCATTGTAGAAATTTTTGTTTCGAGTTTTTTTATTCGAATAATTTTAATTAGGATAACTTTATTCGAATAATTCATACGAGTACATGATCAATGTTGTTATAACTTTTTTTGAACGATTTATTTCATTAGTTATTTGTAATTATTATGTGAACAAATTTTAATCGCCAATATGTAGCACCGCACTTATCTTCCAATTGGACGCATTAGTTCCATCAGCACTCTGTTTGCAACCTAAGCCTTATTTTCTTTTCGCAATAAAAGTATGCATACAACTAATATAATTTAATAAATGTATCTTTTATTACTCACTATAAGAATTGTTTGGGTTAGGAGGTGCACTGTAAGGGTTCATTCTGTTTGAGCCCATATTACTTTGATGCTTAGTGGGACCACCACCATAACTTTGTTGGTAGCCAGTACCAAAATTTGGTGGTGGTACTTGAGGCTGAATTGGGGGTTGTTGGTGATGCGGTGGAGGTGGTCCATTCACTGTTGGCGGCACACCAGGTGGTACTGTTGGTGGCTGTTGCCAGTTTGGTGGTGGTTGGGTACCGGGAGGAGGCATTTGACCAGGTGGACCTGTGGGTGGGGGGCAACCCCACTGATTATTATTCCATGCTGGTGGAGGTGCTTGAGGAGCTCCTGGCGGTTGTGGCGGTGAATTCCAAGTATTTGGATTAGGCGGATAACTCCAATTGGGCATTTGTTGATGTGGTGGTGCCGGAGGCATGGGAGGTTGTTGATAGCCGCCATAATTTTGTGGAGGCATAGCAGGTTGGGGTGGACCCCATTGGTTATAATTTGGTGGCGGACCTTCGTGGTAAGGTGGCATTTGTTGCTGCGGCGGCTGTTGTGGCATATTATTTCTGAGGTTACCTTTCGGAGGCATTTTATTGTCCTGTTGTCCCATGTTATTGCCGTTAGCACTATGCTGTAAAGCATTTTTCTTTTGTAATTCTTTGCTATAAATAGATTTTTTCACATCCACGACAACATATTTAATAGAATGCGTTTTTTGCACTAAAAGGAATGTGTATAAAAAAGAGATAAAAAAGGATTAAGTGAAAGCGATTGAAATATTCGTTATTAAAGATGTAAAGTAAATGATTAAATTATTTTTCTACTACGATTATTTAACCGATTATTCATGCCATAAAGTAATCGATTTTCTAATCGATTAAACCTGATTTTGTTTTCTTAAATTCACGATTATTTCGTAATTATTTCTCAACGTCACGTCAAGTTAACACCAAACAAAAACTATTGCTTACTCGTTGTCTGCAATTATTTACTACTATTAACAGACTGTTCTCAAGATCTAGAAAATAGTAAAAGAATGTTAAAAGTAGTAAACTGTTGTCGACAGCGTGTGAAGAGCTTATTTTTAGTTTGCTTTGATGTGACATTCACCCTTATTCCATTTATCGTCGTCGTCAACGTCATCAATTCAATATCAATCTCAAATTTTATCGACATCGTCATCAATTCAATACAAAACTAGTATGCCATAAGAGCAATATAACGATGTCGATGGTTTATCGTTTTTCAAAGCACATCTCTAACAATTTAGACAGCTGGTTTTTTTTTTGTTTTCAGTTTTTATAAAGCTTTTTTTTTTTGAAGGAGAGCGAAATACAGTTTTAATATAAACTATTGTTCATATAACTTTAACTTCTGAAATTGAAGCAGGTTAGCCACGGCTTCTTCCAGCGGGCTAAGTATCATTTGTTTATAAATTCCGCCCCCAGTAGACGTACACTCTGCCTTATTTGCCACTAATTTTTTCTTCACTTTGAATTTTAAATCCCGCCAAACCTTTAAAAACTATTTTATTATAAATAATCTTTTTATAACTATTTATCTTACCTTTTGCCAACCATCACCTGCTCTTTTCGGTGGACCAAGGGCATTTAATATCGTTGCAATTCTTTCCCACTGCTCTTTGAAGTCACTGGGAAGACTGCCTTTTTGGAAACCCTTGGCAAGTGGTGGATTTTTTTCCATCTCCTCCACTAATTTATTAAATTGTATACTGTTTGTAATTTTTTTTCTTTTTCCATTTTTTTAACTTAAAATTGCGCTATTGCAAAAAAAAAATCAAAAACACTAAAACTGTTTCGACACAAACCAGACCGACGACAAAATCAGAGCCAATTTAAATCGATGCCGTCGTTAACGTTGCGTACGGCATACGAAAAATGCATCGACGCTTATCGATAAAATATGATATTGATGATGGGCATACCGATTTACAACAATCGACGCAAAACGACATCGTTTTGTATTGATGACGCTAAATGGAATAAGGGTGATTGACAAATACCTACGACATAATGGGGAGCATCTATCACAAATTCTCGCAAGTATGGCGAGCAGATACAAAAACAATATGCTGTATTAACTACACCGCAAATCGTTTTTAGGCGAGTATTTCAAATCATAAAAACAGGTACTCGTTTTGCAGTTCTCTGATAAGTATGTACATATTAAAATAAACAAATATGTCATTATATGTAAAGAAACCCATGAAATTTAGCAAAATAATACAGTCGATATTTTGTAGTTTTTTAATCGATTTAAACATCGTGTCCTAATAGTTATTTTGTCAGTTTCATGTTATTTTTTTTGTTTTTGCTCTCTAAAGACAATCATATCTAACGGCTAGGATATCATGTGTTTAATATATGCGTATGGAACCGGGTAATAAGTCTTTCTGTCTGACAAATAAGAGCTTCAAGAAGAAGGGCCCCTGAGTACCTATAGATGTATGAAATAATGGCCCTAAAAAAACTGGTTGTATAATTTTTGACTTCAACTTATACTAGATTAAAGAGAACACCCAAAATATTCTTCAATGTAGTCCGAACTCTCGAATTCGGATTTCCTTATATCGAAAGCAAAACAAACAGTTATTTCCCTTGCAAATTTAAATATCAACTTACATAAAAATAAAATAAAATATAATACTATATATACTGGTGTAAAAATGGATTTATCTTAAGAAAAATATTGCAACGGTTTTTGTAAAGGCCAAAAAGCAATCAAAAGATCTAGGACATTAATATGCACTTACATATAGCTTTATCCACTGCGTCATAATCGTCATACTCAATAAATGCAAAGCCCCGACGTTTACCAGTGGTTTTATCAGTAAGAATTTTAACTGATATAACTTTTCCAAATTGCGAGAAGTATTCCTCAAGGCACGGTTCATCATGGTTGTCTTTAAGACCTCCAACAAATAATTTTTTAACTGATGCACTTTTGTTTTCTTGAGCTTCACGTTCTGGGCGGGGTAGAGCGCGCTTTGCTTCGACGGATCTATAAAAATAATTTTTTTACATACATACCTCATAGTGTAAGAAATAACTCTACTTACACCACACAATTTTGGGTTTTGAGCAGTGATGCCAGCAAAAATTTAACAAAATCCCTACATGTCTTGCAAAAAAATCCCCGTTTTTCCCTACACCCAGAAAAAAGTTCCCCACATTTTTCCTTACTCTAAAAGTTCATAACATAATTTTGTAATTTTAAAAACCCCGATCATAGTTCTCAAACGACTGTACTAATTACATTTTTTAAAAAAATTATTGAAATATTAATGGATTTGGATTAACTTAAGAGCTGTTGGACCATTTTTTATAATTCTTCGCATTCATCGCTAATAAAGATTTCTTAAATCAAAGTCTTAGTTCCGAGTTCTTAATAATATTTTGTCCAAGTTAAAAAAATGTGACCCGGAATGAAAAGAAATAGAGCTATTTTTTTTTGCTTCCAAGATCATATTTGAATATTTAAAATATCTAAATATATATTTTGAAAAAGTCTTAATTTATATATTAAACCAAAAAAATGTTATTTTTCATACAAAAACCTATTCCCAAGGAAATCAGACATTTCTTTGCCTTTTGTTTTCTCTATATATTATTTACCAAAAGATATTTTCTGTTTGTATAAAATATCTCCCGTAATGCCGTAACAAAATTTTAAATTTAAATTTTTATATGTATTATCACGTTTGTGGGGTGTTTTACGCAATTACACCGCAATATAAAAGGAAGGAAAACAAAGTTTTAAAAATTTTCTACATTTTCCTTAAAATAAAAAATCTGCCCTATTTCCCCTTCCCAAGAAATTTTCTAATGAATTCCCTACAAAAAGGGAAAATTCCTTACTCTTGGCATCATTGATTTTGAGGGAAGTGGAGAAGATAATTAAAATAAAATGCGGGTCCATATTTAGTGTTCTAATAAATAGGTTTAATTATAAAATAAAAATGTAATTCATAAACATAATAACAACAATAATAAAAACGTAAAAGTCTACATACAGCCACAGCAGTGATGGAATATTTAAACATTTTGTGCACAATTCAAAACAAAACTTATTTGGTTCGTCTATTGTCACTTTTTAGTGACTGATGTGGTAAATTAAGTTATATTGCATCTTAATAAAGAAAATATTCTTAAACAATACTAGGAAAATGATAGCGGTCGTTGTATTCTTCGAAGGGCCATTGATTTAAGGGACTTATTTGTCAACAAATGTATTTAAAATACTACTAAATAAATAATAATAATTTTGTAATTAAACCTATTAGAACCCTAAATATGGACCAGCATTTTATTATATTTTTCTTCTCCACTTCCCTCAAACTCTAAAATTATGTGGTGCATGTAAGTACATGCACGTGGTCTAGCTTTTTACACGTTTTTAAATTCGATTATACTTACTTTCCATCAATAATATGTGGCCGATTTTCTTGTGCCTTATCTACCATAAAGGACTTTGTGTAGGTTATAAAACCGAAACCTCTTGATCTCTTGGTATTTTGATCTTTCATTACCACTACATCCACAACTTTGCCCCATTGGCTATAGAAATTTCTGAGACCATCTTCCGTTGTATATGGGGCTAAGCCACCTATAAATAGTTTTCGCAAATGTTCCAATTCACAAATATCCTGAAATATGATTAAGCACAAAATATTCGATAAATAACCACGCCTTTTATGAATATCATTTTCAACTTACATCATCTTTCACATTCTCAATTATTACCACAGAATCATCACTGCTATTACCGTCACGACTTTCATCCTTTGATTGTAGCATTTTAAGGATGATTTTAAAGTATTTTCAGATTTATAAATTAAAGCACGACTGTATCTGGTGAAAAATCTGTATTGATTTTTTTGTAAAAAAAAGTCTGCTATAATTATGTATGTATATATAGCGACTACAATTGGGATGCCACATTTGACTTTTTATCTATGAATATGTTAAAATGCATTTTTAAATTCTGGCACCTTTATACAAAAATATTTTAAATTAATGAATAAAAATGATAATTTGCACTTCTTTTATCATCTTGGAAATTTTAATTAAGTTGGAAACTTTTATTGAACGCAATTATTGATACTATACACACATACTTATGTACATATTCTTAATTGAATTTATTCAATTTCATTTAGGATAATGCAGTTCAATATTGCAATCGATCTGGTTACTATAGTTTAGTCAGCTGGATTTGTGGTGTTGTTACGCGGAAAAGTAGTGGTAGTGCTTCGCAATTAGTAATTGTAAATAATAAAAGTGTTAATAGTTTTAAACGAATAAACATCATTTGAAATACATATATAAGGGGTAAGGTATATTTACAATGGGGGTATGTAATGTTTTCGTATGTTCATATATGCATAAGTCTTGACAACAGACTAGGAAAAAGCATAATTCTACATACCAGACGTGGAAAATCGAAATTAATGTAGTCTAATAAACAACAGTCCGTTTTTTCGGTACGAAATCACTTAAAAAAATCATTTCGAAAAAGTGCTGGTTCACACGTCAAGTTTTTTGTTAAATTTTCTTTTGAACCTGCGTTTATGTTCATACACGAAAAGGTCGTTTCAACTATTTTATTTTTTTGCTTCAAAGTCAACGTCGTTTACTATTACGGATAACAAACGAAAAGGAAAATGCAATACTTCACAGGTACGGTCAAGCCTTCAAAGCTTCACCCACTGCTTAATAATTTATGATCAGTTGGAAATGTGAAACATATTTTTTTCACACAACTCATTTTAATTTATTATATTTTTAATAATTATGTTAAATAATTTATTCAAGCTTTAGGTTCAGAAAATAAATATAAATGATTTATTTTATCCGATATTTCGCTTTCTCAATGGAAAGCTTGTTCAGGGATATTTACAAGGTAAATTTGCAGAATATGGTTGCACAAAAATGGCGCCGGTAACTAGACCATATGTCCATGATATTAACAGTATTTTAAAAATGTCTGTGACTGACTATACTCGACCTATGCCTTCACATAGGAAGTAGCAACGTGGTTGTCAACGAAATTCCACAAAAGAATCGCAAAACTATACGGTTATCCGTGGCAAATCAGTCAACCATTGCGAGCGCGACGAAAAACTCGAAGGCCAAAAAAAGCAACACACGCAAGCCTGACCGGCCTTAAGAAATAATTACGATGACGCGAGAGCTGTTCTTCAGCCCAGAGCTACTTAACGACTCTTCTTCAGGAATATATGTATTTAATTAGAAATTGGTTTGTGAAAACCAACTGGCAGTTAGTTTATACTTATGTATTTCATAGAAACATTTGTTGCCACTCTGTTACAAATTTAATAAAATCTTTTAAAATCAGTATGAAAACTCGATTCGATTGCGATCGAATGCCATCATGAGACAACTCGATAGGTAACGAGTCTTATTTTTGCTCGATAGTTCATTCGATATCGAAAGCGGTAATTAGACCCCAGGGTTTTCCAATAGGCACTCCTGAACTTTATTTTGCCAAATCACCATGAACGGATATATATGTATATGTATGTATAGGCTCACCAGACGAATTGTTTTCAGCAGTTCTTCTACTTCTTTTTATCCATTGTACATATGTATGTAATGCTTTCTGCATTACTGAAAGAAGTACGTTACAGTACAGTTTTCGTGCCTTGTTCTTTATTTTGACTAAAAAGGATTTTTTTGCTTTGTTATATTACTGCTTTGATAGAAGCAATCTCATTTTATTTTTATGCAAGATTTTCTATGAGATTATGTAGTATGTATGTAGGTGTTTTCCTTAAAAAAATGGATGTTCAACAAACAAAATTATCGAACTTCGGACAATACCATTCCACATAAGATCCAAGAGCATTCCGAAAATCTCACTGGTTTGTTATTTTTCTGGCGGCGTCGTCGGACCATATTTTTTGAGAACGGCAAGCTGTGTAAGTAGATGAGTATTAAGTTCTTTTGGTCCTAGTTGGATGATGTGGACACCAACGACATGTGGTTTCAACAGGACGTCCCCACGTGCCAAATTGAACATGCCAGATCGGACACTCTGCAAGAGCTATTTGAGAGCGTGATTGTCTGACTTGGATATGATGTGAACTGGCCGCCAAAATCGTACGTTTTGACACCGTTGGACTATTTATTGCAGGGCTTTTTTCAGTCGCAGGTCTATGCAAATGAGCTAGAGTCATAGAAAATCGGACATTTCGATGATATCTCATACTCTGTTGACTTTGTTTTATTTAAATTTACGCCTTTAATGAAAGAACCTTTAGTAACTTTTTTGATCGTTTCGTACGTCTGTATATTTTTAGGTCCTGTAGCGCTGATTTTTATATTTGAAGTCTGTCCGACTGCCCATCTTTTCATCCTTTTGTTTTGGAGTCGTTTTTGTTTGCAATAATTATGTATATAAAATGTTTTTGGATAATATATGATTCATTTTGATTGTTATTCTCTTTTCTTTGTAATATTTTAATTTCTACCTTTTACAAGTATGTACATACATACATATGTATGTTTGTATGTATGCATATCAAACTTTAAGAATCATTTGTCTTTAATTTGAAATAGTCTTTCAACCATAAAAGATTCATTACAAATAAACCAACCACTTTTTCTTCTTACTTGTATCTTCGAATAACCAAAAAAATTTTTATTACATATTTTATTGTTGCTAAAATTTTTTCTTATTTAATGTTAAATACAAATTAATATCTATGTAATGAGTTTGTATCTTAAAAATTTTTAATTTAAACTTTAATACAGATTATTATAGCTAACAATTGTAAATGAAGTATGTATGTACGTTAAAATGAATTAATAAGTTTACTAAAATTACATTTGGTGCCGTTAGTACCATCAGTACCACACAAGCTGTTGGAAGGTTCCGAACCATTAAAACTGCCTTGTTTATGAAAACTGTTATTTATGTGGGCATAATTGTTGCCAGGATTCGCCATGTTATTTGCATTGTTTATTAGGGGCTCATCGGTTTTTCTGTTTGAAAGGTTGAGATGTGTAAATTGATTATGAGGAAGTTGTAAATTTTGTTCAGGAATAGGTGGTCTCATTGTCGTAGCTGTAACTTTTGGATCAATATGAGAAGTATTTGTATGGTCCGGCATCGTGGCATTTATTTGTTGCGGATAAAAGTTTTGTTGAATTGCTGTTGGTGTATATGCTGTAGTATGTCCCATTATGGAATTCATAAAACCATTGGCCACCACAAAATTTCTAAAAAAATAAAATAAAAACATAATAAAAAACTAGCAATAAAAAAATTGGAAAATCATTAAATAATTAGATATAATTAGATCAAACACAGATAAGGTGACATTTATATCTTTTTATAGTTTTTGTGGTTTATTTATGGTTTAATGGGAAATTTGTGCTACTAAATGTCGTAAAATTCAAATTCGTGTTAATTTAATTACGTCAGTTAATCATATTTGTGTTATAAATGTATCTTTTGTTACCGTTTTGTTACGTTTTTGTTTTACTTTCGTTTGTTTTCTGCTTTATTGGTTTACAAAAAGACCAAGTAATAAAAATTAAAGGAATATTGTTAATTGAAAAAAGTGTAGCAAGCGGTCTAACTCGCAGGCCACCTCTAGAACTTCTCGCTAATTTCAAGCTCAAAGCGTTCGAAAATGTACAGAGTTTTGTAGCGATTATAATACGGCGCTATCGAAAACGATATCTCTCAAACCACTTACCCGATTTATATGAAATTTGCCTCATTAAACGCGCGGCTTCTAAGTCCGAGAATGTGACCAAATGTAATTAAACGAATTTTTTAAAATTATTTTTTTAAAGAGATTTAGTACTCATGCCACTTCTGCCAATAGCACTTTGTTTAATAATTAAAAAAACACTTTCTTCCAACCGACAACGATAATGCTCGATTTTGGATTCAATCGGTATACCAAATTCAAATTTATTTAAAAATTAATTTTATTCGAAAATACTCAAAATCTACTTTGCCAAATCGGTTCATATTCACACGAAATCTAAGTGATTTTTTTCTATTTGATTTTGGAATGTTTTTGTTAAATATAAAACCGATTTATTTTATCAGTTTTCCATTTTGACACTTGCGATTCATGGTACGAGTATAATTATAAACGAGTTTTTAGAATTTCTTTCAGTTTTATCGATTTGTAATTTTATGGTTTGTTTCCAGTTTTGCAATTTCTCCACAATTTTCGTGTTTTCTCTGAATTTTTGCTATTCATTTAATGTTTTGTAATATTTAATTTAAAATTAACTTAATTGAAAAACTTACGAACATTAATTGAAAAACTTAAAACTGTAGCAATTTCATCGTCGTTCATTGACGTAAGAAATATTAATATTTGGAATGAATTTCCGTCATCCCACGTCAAATTTGGTTGATAAACAGACCGGTTTCGGCTATGTGCCATCTTCAGTGTTCTCTCAGTAACTTAGAGAACACTGAAGATGGCACATAGCCGAAACCGGTCTGTTTATCAACCAAATTTGACGTGGGATGACGGAAATTCATTCCAAATTGCATCAAACCCCGTCGGAAGAAAAACACAACACTTAAATATTAATATAGCTATCGGGTAGGGGTTTCCGATGGGAATTAAGTCGTGTTGGCTTTCTTGGTTTTTAATCTTAGGTTTTTGAAGAGAGCAAGATTCGAAGTTAGGTAGAAAATTGGTGGAATAGGACTTGGGGAAAGTGTAGTTCCTATACAAAGTAATTAATAATAATCTGCTAATAAAAAACCTATAAAAGTGAGAGTGTCTTTAGCGTTAATTTAAAGATGCGAAGGGGTACCCTCCCATCACAAAGTAAATAATTATGTGCCAAAGTGATAATTTACTCGAGGTAGCTTTCTCTGTTTCTAATTTTAGCTTAAAGAATTAAAATTTATAAATTTTTAATTACGTACATTTTAATAGAAATTTTTTTGATTTCCATTTATATCTTTATTTTTTAAAAACTATATGTGATAATAATATTCTCTATTCAATTCTTAACAATTATAATCAATATCATCTGTATAAATGGTATAAATATCTTTTTTTCCATATATCCTTAAGAATTAATTAGTTGATTATAATTGCTGTAGTTGCCGAAATCTACACTTAAATCAAAAATTGCGTTTCCTATCCTATTTCATAAATCGAAGTTCTTTCCAAAATTTAAAAAAAAACAAAAGATTCAAATTAAAAAGCTGTTTGCTGTTTTTCACATAACAAATGAATCTTTGTAAAAAACATTTTTCTAGATTTTAAAATGCATTTTTTTGGTGTAAACAAAGAAAAGAATCACACATTAAATTGGAACATTCTTCTTATATGTTTGTGGTAATACTTTGCTCCCTGTTTAAGTATCTTGCTTGAGACATAAATCTATGATAAAACCAATATAATTTAAATGTTTTTGATCAAATTATTGTGACAAAAACGATCACCTGAACAAGTTCAATCCAAGTCTAGTCGAATCGTTTATATGAAAATTGCTCTGTTTTTCTATTTTGGCGAAAGGACTGCCTGTTTTGTGGAAACAGCACTTCAATTAATAAATAAATAGTAATTTCAAATGCCTGAAGGAAATATCTAAAAAAAACTTACATGCATACTTACGAACGACTACTATAAAAATAAACTTACCTATACTGTTGATCAATTTGAGCTTTTTCAATACGTTTGTCTTTAGCTCGGCGATTTTGAAACCATATTTTAATTTGTGTTTCCGAAAGACCCAATGCTTCGGCTAATTCAAAACGTTTGCTACGCGATATATACTCATTACGATGAAATTCTACCTCCAAACGTAAAGTCTGTTCATTGCTAAAGGTGGTGCGTTGACGGCGTTGTCTACCCTCTTTCCGTCGACGACGAGCCACTTAAATAAAAACAAAAGAATATAAAAAATAAACGCAATCAAATAAAAATTAATCAAATACATACAATTAAATTAGTATAAATACGTTTTAAGAAAAAAAGTTAGTTTAAAAATATTTTATTCAAAATTTGTAATACTTCTTTAACACGCATTAAATTGTTTCGTTGCTAAAACGAAATTCATCTTCCGTTTTTTATATGGCCACTAAAAGCACTTGCATTTTCTTTTATTATTGTGGTATAAGTATCCTTATAACAAGCTGAGGAGACGAATGTTAAATAACCCTCATGTAATACTTTCACACAAACTTGCGTGTGAACAAAAAATGGTTAACAATTAATTAAAGACCACAACATACATAAAAACTTTATTATAAGCTTGTAAATTATTTGTTGATATTTCAATTATAACTATTCATATGTACTCGCACATACATATATATGTACATATACATCCCGTTTAACACTTGTTGTTAATCAAATACATATTAGTAAATGATAAGTGAGAGAAAAGAAACCACCTTCCACCCCTTATTTTCCAAAACGAACCAATTTGGAATCTTCAACTGATCCGGGAATTTTCGCATAATACTAACATCTGTTTGCTTGCCGTAATACTCTATTGTTTGTTTAACGTTTAATATGCTTGTCTAGGCCGTTTAAATGTGCGAGCATTTAGCGGAAGGATATTTAATGTGTTTTGGCATTGTAATATAAATAAATATTTTTTTGCTTCTTGGCCAAATACGAGTAATATTGATAAAACTTTCCAAGCGTAAAATATAAATTAAAAAGTTATAATAAGGCTTAGATTTTTTTATTAGTTATAATCTGATGTTCTTGCATTTGTTGGCCTATAGAAGTTACATTTATATATATTATTATCACTTTCTTTAAACATGCATTTCTTGTTATTTTATTTATTCACAATTATTTTTGCATACACTAGAAAATTAGAACCATCAAACATTTTTGTTTTGTTACCAGATTTGTTAAGAGGTATAAGGTGTTTTCATTTACTTTTCTAGTAAAAATTAGCAACGAGAGAGTAACAAGAAATTTTCCAAAATTACTCTCAAAAATGTGAAAAAGTAAATGAACACTTTACTAGCAAAAATTTGCAAGTTAAAGTAGTGTTGTAATGTATAGGTATATATGAGTACTCAATAGCTACCCCTATATTTTTGGACAAATTATACATATATGGATATTATTAAAAAATAATGTGATTATGGTCATTTGTATTCAGCATTGTCGTGACTGGCGTTTTTCGAGTACGGCTTGTAATAGAATAATGAAAAGTTTGGTAATTTTATTTAATCTAGTACTAGGCGTAGTCGAAATACGCTAAACACGATAATGGTGATTAGCTACTTTTGAATAAAATGAATAAATAAAATATCAATTTTTAATTAGTTTATACGTTATAACAGCCTGCCTTCACATAGCACTTTTATTTCAAACATCGAAAATAACGAAAAACGGGTTAAATATATTTTTTAAAGGAAACAAATATAAGAAATTTTTATTTTCATTGTAATAAAAAGCTTTATCCAAAATAAAATAGCATATTGCTGTCATCATTAAACCCCAAAAGCAGTAAAAAAGTAATTTAATAAATTATGTGTTAATTTAAATTTATTTGCAAATATATATCTGAACTAATTGAATTATTGCCTGCTTAGTGTAAATTACCGAGTAGCTAGGTACTCATAATATTTACAACACTAAAAGTAACAGCTGGTCTCCCTGTTTGACGGAACATCCTTTCCCACTGATGTCCCAGATACTGTTTCTTAATTCACTTCCATTAGACAACTTATTTTGCGTCTGTTGTTCCTAAGTTACACAAAAATGAATTTGTTTTCTTTTTAATACTTTTTATCGTATTAAAAGTTTACATTTACTTACAAATTAATTTAGAAATATTGTTTTGTAAACACAAACGCCAAACAGCTGTTTGAATAATTATTGCAAGTAAAAATTTTACTTGTGAAAACTTGTAAGAATTTTTCTGTCTCTCAATTTTTTACGCTCTTTCGACGATCTCTCGTTGCAAATTTTTTGGGTTGATGAACGCTTTCTAGTAACAATTGTTACAAATTTGTACAAATTTTTAGTAAATGAACACAGCTATAATGTAGGAATCTTTCCATTTTCGTCAGAAACGAAAACGCTAACCAACATGGTTGTATTTTTTAGTAAATTTTAATTTTTGAGACTACCGACAAAAGCGAGAAGTGGAAAATTGCTTTATTTCTCGAGAATTTTTTGCCGACGCTTACCGGAGACGAAAACCTACAGAAACCACGAGATATTTTGTATATATCGGAGAATCCGGTAATCGAGCCAAAGTCTAAGAGTTCTCTTTTGGTAAACAGTACAGTGATAGTCTTTACAGGGTTAATTGTCAAACCCCTGTCATCACACTATTTTTACAGTTAGATCTAAAGCTTGATGCAATCTAACCCATGAATCAAGAAAACAAGATTACGCACTCAGCCGTACAAAATAAATTTCTACTGCGCATCTACGTCACCATAGAATACAAATGAGTGTTTGTTGTAAAAAGTGTAAGAGATATACTGGAAATAACTAAACGGTAAACGGTTGCATCTATTTGAATAAAATTTGAAATGGACAGAAAAGAGATTCAGTCGAGTAAATCTTTTGAGTTTGGGCTTGAAGGTAATTAAAGAAGATCTTCCTCGGGCTACGAAAGTTTTACATTTTGGCTTGCTTTCCATACACAAATGTACTTTTGTTTACAATACATATTCTATGTCTACGTCAAAACACAATCTTGGTTCCTTGATTTATGAATTTAACCTATATGGTTCCTCAAACTCGGAAATGACTAGATCGCCGGTGTAACTAATAGGCTTTATGTAACTACATCTTTGTAAAACGCATGGAAGATGTTAAAAACGTGAAACATGAATTTTCATTGGCAACATCTTCCATCTTTCATTTATTCTACTGTCAAAAAAGTAAAAGAAAAAGACATAATTTTTGTTAAAATTCAAAAATATCAAAAAGTGGATTTAGAAAAAGCATTAATCATTGGAGTAGTTGTTGCTTTGCAAGAACAAACCCAAATTTTAATGCAGTACATTGAAATTTTGAAGGCACATTCTGGAATAAGATGACGATGAAAAAAAATTTTTGGTAGAGATAAAAGAAAAATAAAATGAGAAAAGATCATCTTCTGTAGATGTAGAAAGATGTAGAGTTTTTGTCCAGTATAATTCTTATGGGAAGATGTTAACATCTTTGCAAATTGATGAAAGATGTAGGTCAGTGGAAAAAGCCTATAAAAGTATACCAAAACCAAGGATACTGAAGCTCTCAAGCGGTTCATCCATCGATGACCAAAGTCCACAGTAGTTATAGGGAATAGAACGCCACCTTGGCAGTAAAATAATAAAAAATACTAATTAACCCTCAGGTGTCTTTACTGACGATTTGTAAACTGCTTAGTTTTTATTTTTTTTTTCTAAAAAAAACAAAATGAAAATAATAAATCAAGAAAAATTACAAACCTGTAGTAACACAATACTCCGATGTTTTTTATAACTAATGTAACATTTGTTTGCACAGAAATTACAAATCCTAAAAGTTTAAGTTTTTTTGGTTTCCTTTTCAGATCAATTACAATGTTAATTTTTTCCTAATGACTTTTTTTTACATTGTCCATTCTTTTGAAATCCTTTTTCATTACAAATCCTGCTGAACTCACAGGTTTTACCGCAAGTTTCTGCTGTTATGTTAAGTGAAAAAACCACTAGCGCAAAAAAAAAGTTTCATACTTGATTAAATTCATACATTTTTTTTATTCTTCCGATTACGATTTTTTTCAACACACGTTTTTGTTTTGTAATTTAATATCTTCATACAGAAAGAAAAAAAAGAAAAGATTTTTTATAATAATAATTGTTTTCATTTTGCTTGCCGGAACTAAGTTTGTTCAGTTCTTATTAGTTATTATTTTTTTAAAATTATTTTTTTAAGTGTTTAACACCTGTGTGCATTGTGAGAAATTTTATAAATTTAATAAAAAATATTCTTTCTGTTGTTTTTAATTTTATTTCAAGAAATGAATACTTTTTTGACTCAAGCGGGTTCAAAAAGAGTAATTTTACAAACTGGCAAAACTTTTTGTGCACAAATTTTTCGTGAGATTTCAAATGAAATTGAGGTAAGTTTGCTTTAAATTTAAATTCAACTAAAGTAACTATTTTCAATTGTCTTATAACTTTCATTATTTAAAGCTTCCTCCCGAGCCCACTACATGCTGTATGTCCGGTTGTGCAAACTGTGTATGGATCGCATATGCTGAGACGGTGGCCAAACTAATGGATGGAAATTGTGATCAAGCTCGACAAATAATTCTTAATAAAATTGAAGATCCCAATTTAAAAATGTTCTTAGCCATCGAATTAAAATCCATTCAACATAATTTGGAACAAAGCAACATTAAATCACAATCTGATAAAGATGACATAAAATAGTTGTTTATTGCTTATCGACGTAGAAAAAATGTACAATTGTTTTTAACTTTTCTGTTATTAAATTAATATTAAGTTAAATATTAAAATTATTAGAAATTTCCTAAGTTTAAAAATGTTTTCATAAAAGGAATATTTAAATAAAGAGAGTTCCCAGTAAATTTGGTGTCCTGATACAATTCCTCTGTTTTTTTTTCTATAAAAACAAACTTTACTTGATTTTAGTTTCCATTGTCAACACTGTTTTATTTTAACATAAGAAATTACGTTATTTATGGTCAGTTATTAGTCTTCAGAGAAAAATTAATTAAAAAAGGGAAATTTTGTGGCCGACAAAATAGGTAAATAATTATGTAAATATTTTCTGATTTTCTAAAAGTTAATTAATGTTTGCTATGTAATTATCAGGACAAGTTTAAAATCACATTAAAAACCTTTAAAATTATATTCAAAAAGGGACTAAGCTAAACTAAAACTAAAAAATAGAGATTTAATAAAATTTTTTTTATAATCAAGATTGCCTCGATATCTTCTTTCAAAGATTTTCAAAAACAAAAGTTTTTGAATATATAGACTAGCTAAAACCTAAAATCCTCAACTAACAAAAGTTTTTGACAATTTAATACAATTTTATTTTATTAAATTTTGATGGCGCAGTACATTCATGTACTTTTTTATATTTTCACAGAAAAATAATCTTCATATGTTCCGTATTTAAATTTTTTGTCAACAATTTAAAAATTTTCATTCTGCTTTTGTTTCGCATTTTTTGTAATGTTTAAACATATACGATCTAAAAAATTAGGTTGACAAAATGCGATCGTTGTATGCTTTTTCACTATTCGACTCATGTGTCAGATAATAATTCATTAATATTTTTCATATATAAACAAGTATCTGATGTTCAATGATGGCCACCTTGAGTTGTATTCGGTCAAAAATAGTGCTATAAAAACGCCATACTGAAAAATTGGCATTTTATGGCAAAGTATATATAAAATGGATTTTTAACGAAGTAATAAAACAAATTCCAAATGTCAAAGCAAATTAAGAGTTTTTCATAGGCTTTGGAAGCAAAAATTAATTAGACGATCTAAAAATGCTATACGAGTACTCAATGTCCTTAAGCACCGAACCACAATAGAATAACAAGCTCAACTACGGATGGATATACATACATAGAAAGGGTGTCTTCAGTAAGAACACACTTTTTAAATATACATATGTACAGCCCAATTATGAATAAAAATTCCCCGGGAGATTTCTCTCTTTTTCCAAAAAAAGGGCTGTTCACATATATCATCACATATTAATTGTTCGCATATTATATGTGATCAACAAGCCCTTTTTGGGAAAAGGGAGAAATGTCCGGGGAATTTTTTATTCAGAATTGGGCTGATAGTGTTATAATTTTTTTTGTGCAAGTGCCAACTCTGAAATTTGGCAGCTGTCACATACATACATATGTATGTTTTGTTTATTCTGATTATTTAAAAATGGAGCGCTTTACAAAAGAACTATGCGTTATAATTGTGAAAAATTATTACGAAAATTAGGCTGAGACCGCTCACAAACTTTGCAGAATTTTCAGTCGAGAAAGTACACCTAATGTGTAAACATTCGAATAGTGGTCAAGAAATTTGCAGAAACTGAATCGGTTATGGACAGTAAGACTCCTGAGACTCCTGTGCGTTATCGTACCAGTCGATCTCTTAGAAACATTTCTGCTATGATTGGGCCTTACTTTTTTGAAGATAAGGGCGAAAAACATGTGGTTAACAGCAAGACGGTGCCACCGCCAATGATACAATCGATATATTGCAGTAACGATTTCCAGAACAAATCTCAAGCTGGCCACCAAGATCATGCGATTTAACACCGTGCGATTTTTTTCTTTGGGGTTTTGTGAAATCTCGTTCTTATGCGAATAAACCCGAAACAATTTCTGAGCTCAAATCCGAGACCCTACGCTCCATCTGTAAGATACAGCCACATCTCTGTGAAAAAGTCATGGAAAATTTAATTTGATGGATATCTATATATAAATAGGCAAAGACAAATTTTTAGATCCCTTCTTTTACCAAATGGTAAACATTATTGAGCTTTAGTGACTCGATTATATATTCTTTAAATCGGTTCAGTATTAAAGGAATAAAAGGCTCATAAATTTCACACCACTACAAATGTTAAAAATACACACGTACACGCATTCACTTACATATGTAAGAATTAGTTCAAGTAAAAACATAAGCAAAGCAATGAGAGTGTTTAAGAGTGGAAATTATAACTCAGCTATTGCGCGTTTTGTTAATTTTTTATAGCAGTTTTGCTGCGCCTTTGGTGTCAAGTAGGTGCATTCATTTTTGTTAATCATTTTTGTATAGTCATTTTATTTATTATTTATTATTTTACTTCGCCTACGATTTTGTTACAATAACGATGAAGAACGGTGCTGTGATGTACATTATAGCATATACCAGTATCAATTGCTGCCGGTACTGTTCAGTGACCCGTGCTATGCCCTCGTCACTTAAACTGTCCAACAACAACAAATATAATGGCACATGGGAATAATCCTGGATGTTAAGACTTGCTTGAAACGGCTTCGAACACATGTTCTCAGTCATCACGCTAACTACTTCATCCAACAGCACCATTTATTTTTCCCTCACAGAGCTATCGCAGAATTTTATGATATTTTTTCGTATACAAAATAGTCACTGAAACTGTGATACTTTTCAATAAAGAAAATTATAGCAACAGCTGTAATATTTTTATTACAGAATTTGTGGTATTTTTCCACAAAGATAATTATCACAGAACATTTTCTTGTAAAAAAATTTAGATAGAATTTTCAGAATTATCACGGAACCATCTGATATTTTTTTTCGAAAATAGAATAACCACAGTATACGTGCTATTTTGTCGTAGGAAGAATTATCATTGAATCTATGATGTTTCTCAGAGGTTTTATAATATATTTATCCGTAAAATAATCTGTAACAATTTTTTTATAGAACTGTGACATTATTTCCTACAGAAAATTATTACAGAATTTGGGATATTTTTAAATAATGGAAAATTATGATAGTACCTTTGATATTTTTCGGTAAAGAAAATTATCACTGAATCTATAAGTTGATATTTTTCTGTACATTAATTTTATCACAGCATATGGAATATTTATATTCCATAGTTTTTCCATTAGAAAACTATCATAGAATTTTTCCTGCAAAATATTACGCCAGAACTTAAGAACTTTTATCATTATACTGCATTTAACATTTTTGCAGAATCTGTGATATTTCTTCGTAAAGAAATCTATGCCAGAATATGTTTTTTCCGCAAAAAAAAAATTATCACAAAATTTAATATTTTTCTGTAAAAAAAAAATCATGTGATATTTTTTTCGTGCAGAAGTTTATTGCAGAATTTGTAATATACTTCCGTATAGAAGATTATACTAAAATCTCTAATATTTTCCTTATCTATGATAAAATTTATTACACAAAACTTTAATAGAACTTGTGATATCGATCCGTTTTGTAATGTTTTTTTCGCGTAGAAAATTATAAAATCCGTAATTTTTATTTTGGAAAATTATCACAGAGTCTGTAGTATTTTGGACCTTGAAAATTATCAGAGAAGTTGTGGTATTTTCCGTATCAGAAATTATCACAGAATCTGTAATAGTTTTTCGCATAGAAATTTTTAATAGAATCTGTAATATTTTCTTAAAAATTATCACAAAATCTTAATCAAAATCTGTAATATTTCATAAAAATGATACACAGGGGCTTCTTCTATTTTATTATTTTCCACATAGCATGAGTATTTCTGATACTACTCTTAGCAATTTATAAAAATATCACACAAAATTATATTTTTCTAAAGCAATGTGATATTTTTCGTAAAAAATTATCTTACAAAATGTTTTACTTTGCTGTAAAAAAATATTTTTTTGGTTGACAAATACCATAACATATCCTTTAAATAAACTCAGCAGGAAATGTCAATAGTGAAATTATACTGATTATCTATCGACGATGTCACCAGTACTACTGACAAGTTATACCCCAACTAATGCTATCTACTATTGACATTTAACACAGGCTTGTCCTACAAAATCCACCAGTAAACTGTGTCGATATTAACTAGGTAGTTCGTGTGGGACCATATGGAGAAAATGTCTATAGTAAGATTGTACTGACTTACTATTAACGATATCACCACACTGTGGAAAATGTCCGTAGTAAAACTCTACTGATTCACTATAGACAATGTCACCACCTGCAGCAAATGTCAATATTAAAATTATACTGACGATGCCATCAGTACTATTTTATTTTGATTTAGTTCAAACAGGTGCAATTATTTATTTAAAATAACATTTAAAAGTAAAATAAGGTATAAAATATTTTACAGTCTTCTTTGAGGTATACTTTTCTTATTGTTAATTGACATAAAATAAACTTCATTCGTTTTAAATTAATAATTTGTTTTTGACCGTCCAACATTTTATTTACCTATTAAAAACAAAAGACAAAAAACAGTTTTTTGACAGTGTCACCAAAAAGACACCATAATTGTTGACAATATAATTGACATGGATACACTTAAACCCATGCTTCCTTCAGGGAAGCTACCGCCATCAAATAACAATTCTATGTACTTACAAAATGCTGTTAAACCAGCTGAAAATGGAGTTTCGGTAGGAAATCCGAATGGCAATCCAACAAATGTAGAAGTCAACACATTCTTTAAATCCGGCTTGTTATAATCCTGTTGCGTATTTGATGCATTGAAGGCCGCACAATTATTATCCACTCTATAAGGGAAATATAGAATTTGAACACTTTCAGAAAAATTTCTTAAAAACACAGAAAAAAAACAAACACACACACCTTTCATCACTTATTGAAATATCAGGAGATGACGCGCTACCTCCGTCACTTTGATAATTTGTGTCACGTATCGAAGAAGCCGACTGCGGCAAATGTGTGAATGTGGCATCGTTCGATCTTAAATTCGATATCAATGTGATGGGAGTAACATGTTCACTAACACTACTATTGTTGTTATTATTGTTGCTGTTGTTTTCGAGATGACCGTAAATTCGAGCGAAAAATTGCCGCGGCGACGAGGGACGCATTTGTGTTTTACCGACAGGACTTTTAGAGCTATTTATAAAATTACCATTTGTTATTGTAGGAGTTGGTGTATTTAAAGGCAACATTTTGGTTATTATATAATATGATTTTCTTTTTTATTTTCAATTTCCGTGTGGTCACGCGTCCGTTCAGTTGGAGCTATCGACGTTAAATGATTTGTAGGAGTTGTTCAAACTTGCTAGCTTATAATTATAGTTTGCTTAACAAGTAGTAAATTCTTTTTGTAAAGTATTATTTTGTCAAAAGTATTCTTTTGTTTTAACGAAATACTCCTTTAACTTCCGTAAATTGAAATTCATATGCACGTATCTATAGTACACTCTCTTACGAAATTTTAAATAAACAATTATGACCAAAGCCGAACTGATAATGATTGAGACACCCTCTTTCAATATTGTCTGATGCAACAATGCGTAAATTATCCTTATTATCCTTGTTATTAGAGTGGACAGCCAATGCTTTTCAATACAACGACAACTATCATTATTGGTGAACATGTTTCAATGTATTAGTGCCGTTTTTTATGTGTTCTCTGTTCTTTTTTAACGCAAAACAAAAACAGTTAGTTCTGTAAGTAGCTTCGGTGCTTTTAGTCCTTTAAAACAAATGAAAAAAGCTCTTCGGAGTAAAGAAACTAATGTTAAGTACGCATCGAATTTCATGCCCTATAAAAATGTTCTTTATAATAAATATCAAAAGAAAAAAATTAAATGAATGATAGGAGCCTGTCTCTGTGGTCGATGGTGGTTGTTTCTTTTTTTTATTTTGAACTGTTGGTATCCCAACACCTGTTAATTTTCAACTGAGAGTGAGAGTTTGTTAAGGATATTGTTCCCGTTGTGTGCGTTTCTATTGGCCAATGCCACGCTTTTTGAGTAAACCACCCCAAACGCGTGCCACATATGTATATATTGAGAACACTGACAGAATTTAGGTCGGGTGTAGTAACATTTGTTACCTTTGATTGAATTTAAATATGTATAACTATTTGTTTCTAAATAAAACAACTACAACAATTTCTTGAATATTTCCTAAGGAAGTAAGATATAAAATGATTACAGATTCTGTAAAGTGTTTTCTTAGTGGAAAGCTATTACAGATTCTGAAATAATTTTCGATTTTTTAAAAGTATCACGATTTCTTTCATCCTTTTTTTATACAGAAAGATTTTGGTCAACATATCCAATAAGATAGCGATATTAAAAAAATCTATCATACCAATATACGTATTGAATTTGAATTCAATACACAAGTAGAGTAATTTTTATTTTTATTAAAAACTCCAGCGTAAGAGATTGTTACTATTTTTTTAAATTAATATTAATAAAATGTTCGTTAAAAAAACGAAGTACTCTCAGTTTTTACGGAGGCATAAGACTTGCTAAAATCCTCAGCAAACAAAATCTTTTGAAATTCTTGTATTTTATATTCCTTTTTCAGTTTATTTCCTAATATGAAAGCTTCGGGAGGGAGCAAGAGCGTGTATACTTTTTATAACTTTTATCATTTAATTAACTATTTTCAATCAAGCTTGGTGTTGAATACTTTTTTTTTGCAAATTAAGATATTACATTGTAGTCTTAAGTTTTTCCCCCTTCTAATATTTTAATAATTTTAAGTTTGTTTTCATGAAAGAATTATAAAAAAGGCTCAATAACTATCAAACTTTTGCCGTTTTCTTTTCTAAAAAAAATTTAAAATTTCTTTCAAACTTTTCTTAATACAAAAATTTTACCTCGTAAGTGATGATAGAATAACTTCTAATAAACTTACTATACTATATTGCAAATTTTCAATAAAAAGCGCAAAATATGTTAACTTTTTTTTTAGAAAAGAAAACGCTATTAAACTTAAACTTTATTTTCCTAAGTAATATTTTGAGTGTGTCAGAGATTTTCTAAAAGTGAATTTTGTGTGAAAGTTATAACAATAATTTTTGTTTTTAATTTTCTATTCAGAAAACTACAACGCACTCTCTGAAAATATCTTAAGTTACGGTCACATCTGGCAAACATTTGCCAAAAAAAAACGTGACCAACAGACAAGCTAAATTTGCATTTTCTTTAATTCCAATATTTTTTTAAATAAAACTTTTCATAGAGAACATTATCTACATAGAAAACCATCACAGATTCTGCAAGACATTTGCTAGAGAAAAAGGACCTAGTGTGTGAAAATCAAGTTTTGAGAAAAACGCATTTTAGGTACCAGAATCCACTCTTAAGTCCAAACCCGTTTTTTCACACACTAGGTCCCTTTCTAGGTCAGAGAAGGACACATATACATTGGTATCCTGTATAACTGATTAGGATAGAGCAGTACCTTGGGATTTTGCTCCTAGCGGATATTACTAAGGTTATACCACCTAAGGTCGGACGCCAGACGGGGGACACCATGCTCTTAAAAGGACAGTGGGTGAGGTTGGTAGTTTTCTTTGATATTTTTTATAGAGAATATTAATTTAGATTTTTCGAAATATTTTCTATTATATACTTTGTTATATATTTTCAAAAAGAGATAATTACGATTCCACGTGAAATTTTTTATACAAAAAATATCTAAAATATCTATAAAAAATATCTATATCTCTCTATATATGTATTGTATATCTAAAATATCTATAAATTCCAATAAATTTTTTAGCGGTGTATTGCTTAGTCACAAGTTTTGTTCTGAATTTAATTTTATTCTTAATAAGGGTTGTTACAATTAATTTCATTAATGTGCACCACTTTATATGGCAACATTTACATATGTATGTACTTATAGCTCCGCCTTGTTTTCGATATAGTAAAAGTGACATTCAACAATCATACTCAATAATATTCTAGACCACTTTATTTTAAAAAGAAAAAATATTTTACGACAATAAGGACCATTATTACAACTTGCCATTAGTTAAAGGTAGGATTTTGTCTGCCCGGTAAATAGCTTTGCATTATTACAACTTCCATTTATTATTGTTATTATTAATAATAATAATTATTCAATTCACAAGCTCTTATTGACGTCTTATGTTTTGTGTAATCGTCTAATTATAAAGTATTGTATTTTTGTTGTTGGCAATTTTCATACAAAAGTGTGTTATTATACGTTTGAATTTTATATGTTTTATAAATGGTTGTATTGAGGACAGGCATGGAAAAATTATATTTGCTAGATTAATTTGTAAAAATATTTTTAAATATGTTATAAGTAAACCCTTCTTAATGATAAATATATACTTGATTCATTTCAATTTAATTTGCAAATCATTTTAATCAAAATTGTTTGTCGCGAAAAAGCTATTAACTATTTCCCCTTAAAATTATAATTCCCCTATCTGGTTTAATTTCATGGTATCAACTGAATTGAGTGTTGTCTATTGTGGAAGAAGAAAATTAAATAAAGATGCACTTACTTGAATCAATCATTAAGATATCGAAATTATATTGGAACATAACGCATTAATTAATTTTTTTTTTTCAGTTTCACTTTTCATGTTTTTTTAATTTGTTAAAAAAATTTGTTGTTCGACATAAATTATTTACTCATAATGAATTGACTACGTTGAATTGACATTTAAAATACAGCAAAATGACGATACAACAAATTTGTCTGTTCACAAGTACTTAACAAATATCGTCTTTTTTTTAATGATAAGCTATACGACTGAGCTTGCGAATTGAACAAATATTTAATGGATAAAAAAATAATAAATAAAAGTTTTATGATGCAAAGCCATTTATCGGTCCGATAAAATCCTGCCTTTAACTAACGGCAAGTTGTAATAATGGCTCTAAGTATCCTTTTCTACAAGATTAGAGTGTTTATAATAAAACTTATTTTTAACTTTCTGCCTCTTACCTATAACAATACGAATGAAGGTCTCAATATTTTTATTTACAAAAGTTAAATGTAATAAATGTTTTTTATGCGACAAAATAGCAGTTGTCGTTTAATTGTAGTGTGATAAATTTTGATACATGAGTGTTTTCTTTTCAATCGAAATATAAATAGGACAGAACCACATTTGGATGTGTGCTCTTGAGCAAACCTTTCCGACTATGCAGATATGAAACTAGTTAAAGTTGAACTTTTTTGTTTTTTTTTTTCAATGAAGAAATATGGATTAAAAATTACTTTACTTTACCTCTACTATTCCTAATTTTTACCTTTCACAAAAAAAGAAAAACATAAATTTGCATTGAACTCCAAGGTATTACAATATAATCGGGTTATACATTTGTTACCCGAAAGAGAGAACAATTCTAATTTTCTTAACAAGAAGCAAAAAAAGTTATAGCGCTATATTGAGCGAATTACATGTTTTAGAATTCTTTTCAGATTTATCTATACACAGCAACAAATTGGTAATGACTTCTATTAAGAACAACATACTTTTCCACGCAAACTGCATACGGCTTGGATTACTTTACAGTAGTTATATAAGTATTACTGTGGTGAAATTATTCATTTTTAAAATTATTCGAACTAAAGTTACGAATTTTCTTTTTTTGCTCGAATAAACGAATACATTTTACATACTATTCGAATATTCGAACAAATAAAAAATAAAGAATAAAAGAATAAAAAGTTTTATTTCAAGAACTTGAATAAAAAACACGATTTTTTTTGTTATTAAAACAAAAACAATCCACTAAAAACGAAAAACGAATTATTCATTCACAAAAAGAGCAAGAAGAATATTATAAAAAACGGCATCACATGAGTAAAAAAATATAATTAGGAGATTCACATGGTGTCATAAAATCATATGTTCTAAGTTGGAAAAGTAAAAAAAATTGACTGTTGTGAACAACCCCACATAATTGAGTCTACTAATTGAATCTTAAATGAACTGAAGCAACATAAATGAAAACTAATAGCAGGACTCTATTATAAAAATAATATAATATTTAATGTGACAATTTAACATTGTGAGGAAATAGTTAAAGTGGTTTCAAAATTTGTTTGCAAATTGTAGAATCTCTTACAATTTTTATGTTTTCTTCTTTTTTTTAATTTTGGTATTTTTTGCTATACAAGTGATTTGTTAAACTTTTTTCGTTTTTTTCCAATGTTATCAAAGATTTTTGAATTTTTTTTTGCTAAATTTTTGTTTATTTTTTAAACATGATTTTTTCCATGATATGATTTTCTTTTTACTATTTTCCCCATTTCCAAACAATTCTACTTTAGCATTCCCAAGTTTTTATCCTTTTTATATTTTAAGTAATTTTTGTTTAATTTCAAGCCTTGTTGCCGATTTCTTCGCGAATTTGTATAGTCTTCGTGGAAAATGTGATAGAAGTATATCAAGTTTTTTTACAGTTCTTGCAAATTTTAATTTTTTGCGAATTTTTCCGAGTTTTTGTTTTGCCTTTCAGTTTCAGCGATTCGCAATCAATTTTAACGATTGTTTCATATATTTCAGTTTTTCGCTTATTATTGAAATTTTGCGTTCGAATTGATTTTTTGCAATTTATTTATCTTAGATTAGTGTTAGATTCTTTTTGTTGTGAATTTTCGTTCTTTTCGCGACTTTTTTCATGGTTTTGGCATTCCTTACATTTCTATCACTTTTTGTTAACAATTTTGAGAGTTGTTTCCAATTTTGCGATTTTTTGCGAACTTTTGTCATTTTCGCGGAAGATGTGATTTGTAGTCTCTTTTACTGTTGGTTTCTGATATTCGAAATTTGATTGCAATTTCGCGCGATACAGGTGAATTTTCCGAGTTTTAACCATTTCTACAGTCTTAAACATTTTAAAATGGTTTTGAGGCTTCTTTAGAAATATTTGGAATGGTATTTTAAAGTATGGTGCAACAGTTTTTCGAAAAATAAAAGCAAAAAGAAAAATAAATGGTCACACAGCATGAAGAATTGTATTATTATAGAGGACACCTTTTGTATAAAAAAATATAAATATTTCTAAACTAGTTTAAAATTTTAAGACAATATGACACGATAGGACACCGTCTGAATCCCCCAAATATATATGTATGTACATATCGTAAGATTATTATTGGTTTGGCGCATCGACCATTAAAAAAATTCACGAAATTTTTTATGGTTTCTGAGATATTAATCATTGATTTTGCTTCATATTCTAAGATTTAATAAGTATTGTTTAAACAGTATAGAACGATTTTTTCTGTTTTTGGAAAATATAGTTAAATAAAATTTCAGCAATCTTGACTATTTATTCTATTGTAAATATATTTTCTAATAAGATATATGTAAGTTTATCAGAGTAGAAACTTTAATTTCCACAACAAGTTACTCAACACACGGATATTAATATACGTAAGCAGCGCAAAAAACTACTTTATAGAGTTTTTAAACCGGTTTTCGAATTATTCCAAGAGCCTGGTGTTTTTCAATTTTACGTGTTTTTAATCCGTTTTTGCTAAAGGACGAGTTTCGAGTTATTCGACAAACCATCTTTTTTGTTTAGAATTATTCAACAAAAACATATATTTTTGTTTTTATTTCTTTTTTGTTGAGATTTTATGCGATTACTCGTAATTACTCAACATTTCATGTTGAATGTCATTAGTAAAACGATTTAACAAGTACTTGCATCGACGAATTCAAGACAGTTTGCTGTATCTCTGATTATAGAAAATATATATATTTTTTGTATATGGTTTTCGACAATTGGAGAACACGGCGAATTTGATCAGCTCCTTTTGAGCTCCTGCGTACAGTTGATATGAATAAAATATATTTTTGAATAATTTTGATATGAAATTCTGTGTATTGTTTATGTTAAACTAGCTGCGCTCCGCAGTGTAACCCGCTATTAAAAAGTGTGTGCTTTTCCTCTGTGTCCTTTTCTGTACCCGATGTATTTTTAAAAGTTTTATTACTTAGTAACTACACTTGTCGCCTCTATGTCGTTTTCTGTACCCTTTTTATGCAAAACTTCATGATGATAATAATTAGCCTATGTCGTTTTTTGACCCCTAAACTACCTACCACTACCTGCGCCAAAAATCATGTCGATCCTTTGCTCTATGAAAACTCAAAAAAAAAAATCTATCCCGCGGGAGAATCATACATTTTACCGCCGTAAAAACTAGCCTATGTGCTATTCCAGACTATAATCTATCTCTGAGCCTAATTTCATCCAGATCCTTTCTGCCGTTCTTAATATATTAAAATATTAATTATGAAATTTATATTAATCGAGATTGCCTCGATATCTTTTTTCAAAGATTTAAAAAACTTTTTTAATTTTTAAAAATTAGATTTAAGGTCTACTGATGATTTGGCTTAAGCACCAATGAAATGCATGTATATAGACCAGCTAAAAACCCTCAACAAACAAAAGTTTTTTAAATCTTTTAAAATATTAATATAATAATATTATTAAGATTAGATAAAATTTTGAATATGTAAATTTAAGTTATTTTATGAGCCTAATTAAATTTTAAATTAAATTATTTTTTTATTAAAAAAAGTAATTTAAAATCTATAGATAAATTTTTAAATTAACATAAAATACTAAAATCCAGACATTCGAACCGGTTTTTAATAAAAAACCGAAAACAGGGTTTTAAAAATTACGAATTTTCGAACCATTAGAAAAACGGCTCTTTGAATATGACGAATGTTTTATAACTCTACTACTTTAAAAAAAGGATATGCGGCACAAAGCAAGATTTTTTTAAATAATTTTTAACATAAAAATATTAACTTTTGACTAGTTCCATGAAAGTTCACAAAAATGTAAATTTTTGTTCAAAACACATGCCAGAAACAGTGGTGAAAATACAGGAAAATTCTCTGGGATATATTTTGAGAAAATTTCATGTAAACCTTCTTTGTCGTCTTTATTTTTAGCACATGCGCCAAACCAATAATGACGAGACGATATGTGTGTATGTGTATGGAAATTTTAAAATATTTCATTGATTTCTTTTAAAGTAAACTTTTAATGAAAACGATATTTTTTCCTTGTAGATGATTCTTTCTTTTATTTTTAATAAAAGAACAAGCTGAATAATTTGTTTCATTTATTCACGTCTGTAATACGGCTAAAATAATATTAAAAAGCATATGAAGTTTTTCTGTTGCTACGCAAAATTCTAGTGAAATAAATTGGAAGTAATTCTTAAGAAATCGCATTTTCATTGCTTCCAGAAAATCATTAATTGTATATTCTCAATAAGTTATGCAAATAATTGGTTGAGAAGCGTGTAAACGTGAAACGTTTACAAAACTTTGTCATTCGATTCTATTAAAAAAGTCGATATTTTTAAAGAAATGCTATGAATTATCTTGTAATGAAAAATATGTTTATATATTTGGAATTTTCTTGACTTCTTTGGAAGGTTTCTTTTTTATTGTTGTAATATGCTGACTTAATGGAAACCTTTTGTTAGATAGCTCGCCAACTTTAATCAGAAGTTATATTACATTTGGTAAAAAAATGAAGAAAATTTATTCTAATATTCATCCAAAAACAATTTCTTAAATTAAGAAGAAATGGGTAAACTCAAATTTAAACTCAAGCCTGACCAATAATTTCAATAGAAATATAATTTTTGCAGATTTTGGCCCCACCTCCATTCGCATTTAAAAACAAAACACATCCGTAACAATTGTCAACCCAATCTCCCCCTGAATGCGATACAAAACTTTTTTTTAATACCGGCAGTTTCAAGTCGGTATTATTGTGGATAAATGATCAACCAATTTTCAAACATTTCACGTTTTTAGCAAACCCATGCTAAAAGCGCTAAGTTCACAACGCTGCTGTTTATAATTTTTATTGTATATATGATTTTTTCTCTATAATTTTTTATTTTCATAGTTTTTAATGCACCACAAAATACAGGCTCCTAAAATTGCTGTAGCAAAAAGCTTTTGAAATAATTCACTGCTTATTTTCTTTCGTAACTTTCCAAAGAAACTTTTTGTTTAAAGCTAGACTGAATTGTAGTGCTATGAAATAGAGCTGTGCCAAATTGTTCATTTCAGTGATCGGTCATTTTCTTTCGATTACCAAAAGTTAACCCGTTCGTTCAATCGTTCAATTGAACGGCAGTACGACAACAATTCTATTTTTTTAATTCAATATTTTCTTAAGAAAATCGGTTGTAAACATTTGAATAATGTAATTAAATTAAAGAATTTATAAAAAAAATTGGTTTAATAATTAAAAAATCATAGTCAAGTTCATTTTCGAAGCAATTTCTTGTTCTTTTGTCTAGAATATTAGAAATGTTATTTTAGCTTAATAAATACTCTACTTTTTATGGGTTGATGCAAAAAAAAAATGTATATTTTAATTTTTAAAATAACTCTGATCAATTCATCAAAACTCAAATGAAACAAAAGAATAGAACATAGAAAAGATCCATGAACAAAAGTAAATTTGACATAAAAAAGACAAACGAACGAACGAAAACAAGTTTTAACTCATCTACAAAATCGAACGGTACACTATTGAACAAAAAGCGTGCAGTAAAATGACCGGATCACTTCGTTCAGTTGTGTGATTCGTTCAATTTAACCCGTCCGTTCATGAGCTACACAGCTCTACTATGAAATACTATACTGTACTGTAGTGTAGTGTTGTACGATTTATGGAAAGTTTTGCGCAGCTCTCCATTAAAAAATACTACCGTTGAACTTAAAAAAAATATATTATTATTCCATTAAAAATATATAAGTATCGGAGAACTCTTGATGAAGTAGCTAAAGTCAATGTAAGACAATTTCGAAGTTTTTTTGGAAAAAAATAGTTCTTTTGTTTTTTTTTCTAATTTGTAAACTGCACATATATACATACATATTTATATGCAATACATACATATTTCAATATGAAAGGCTAATAATAAGATATGAACCATCCCTATTATCTACATATTTGTATTTGAATGAAAATATTTTCGAAACACATATTCGAATGGTTTTTTTCGTATCGAAATCACGCGCCGTGTTTTATTTATTTTTTATTATTATTTTGAATATAACGTTTAAACCTTAAACTGTTTAATTCTTATTTGAATCTGCATATTCATATCTTTGAACTACCCTGTTTTAAACTTAACATCTCTCTACTTACCTTATTTTCTTAGCCTGTTCTCTGTCATTTGTTAAACCGCCACCCCAGGCATGGCAAGAATGGTACAATTATATTTTTTTGGTACTATACGAAATGCAAAAGTACAAACGGTACACTAATTACTATTTAATACAAAAATGTTCCTAGATTTATTAATTTTATATGGCATCTCCTCTTTGCAGCCATTTTAATTTCAAAAGATTTTATATACACATACATACGTATTTGTTTGTGATGGAATCTATAATTTATAGTGAAACAATTCCAAATGCGTAACGAAGGGGGAAGAGGAGTTCCAAAAACTCCAAAAGTAGTGTGATGTAACACGTGAACAGACAAATTAACCATATAAACTTTTTCAAGTAATTAAATTGAAAATATAATGCATATAAATATATAAATCATAAAAAATTATTCAAGTTTGATTTCAAACCATAACTAATCGAGATTCTTTAAATAATTTACTTACTTCCTTAAATTGTCACTGAAGAAGCAGTAAAATATGATTTGTTGCCTTTATACTGTAAAACAAAATATTTCAACAACGAAAAATAATATTAAAATATGTTACTTCACACAAATAAAAAATATATATAAATTAAAAATGCCGTATTATTATATTTCAATGTATTAAAAAGGCATTATTCATATTTTTCAATGTATTAAATCAGTACATTTTCAGTTTAATTCCGTTTTTACTTTAAGCCATGGATTTTGTAATTGACGTATAAAATTTTTTTTAATGATTTTGTCGGTATCAGAAGTTGAAAAAAGGCATTGAGGGAAGTTTGTTGCCTTTCTCCGAAGCACGTTAGTATAATGCCTATATACATTTACTGTGATATAACAGCAAAAATTAAAGTTAAAATCTACGACATTGTATGAAATAAATCTATGAAACTTGTGACAAGCCAGTTATTATTCACGTTATTATTTGTCGAAACTTCACACTATTCAAAAAAGAAAACTATGTGATTTAATAGATTTTCTTAAGTTTTATTAATAAAATGTACTGAAAACTTTAAATATCAATTAATTTTTCTTTAAGAAATTCGACATACGACATTTGAAAAATATTGAAAAAAAGTTGTATGTGTTGTACAAATATTTTTAATAGGAAATTATCAACATTTCAAAACTATTGTAAAATCCATTGACATATATCTCCGACAATAAGTTGTGAATAAAATATAAATTTAAAATAATAGTTATAATAGTTAAAAATGTGCTTTGGTGCAATTGAGTTCATTAAAGTCCAATCTTAGGAGCCGTTTGGTACAATTTTAAAAGTCGCTTTGCCATCCCTGTGCCAAACTTTAAGAATAAACATGAAAATAAAAAATTAGTAACGTCTTAAAATGACTAGTAGCTGCGGTACTGTGTATACGAAATGGTTAAATGACGGGTTGGTTAAGTGTTTTTGTATTTTTTTTAGATATAAAAGCAAACGAAAAAATAAAGAAAAAATTTCATCATTGTGTAATTTAAAATAAAAATTCTTAAAAATATACACGTGTGCTTATTATTAAATTAAAATTAGGGCAATAAAAATAAATTGAGGAAAAAATATTTTAATTAAATTTATCAATTTAAAAAAATTAAATTGTTGTGTATGCATAAAAAAAGAAAGAAATATCTCATTTTATCAAAAATATCTTAAAGAAAAGAAATTGCAAAAATGTCAAATATTCGAAGAAAATTACGTGTTTGGCCAAATGAATTCGTTTCATTACGTAGCAGTCAAGAAAATGAACAACACAACAATAAAGAAAGTGATAACAACAATTTAAACGTAGCCGACAGTAGCAGCAGTATCGCTAGCAGCGCAACCACGAGCACTTTTATTTGTAGTGAAATTAACGCAGACGATTCAATGGCCGCTAACGATAAAATATATATTGCAACAAAATCTTTAGATTTAGCCGGTCCTTATAATAATGTTCATCGTGTATACAGAAACAATGACGACAAAACAGATGACGATGGTGGCTCAGGGTGAGTTGTTTTGTTTACAAACTATAATAAAATGTGTATGTATGTATGTAAGTATGTATTACTGAGTTATTTTTACTACAATTAAGGAGGAAGCAATTTATTATTAATATACTACATTCATACATCCATATGTTGGTATATATTACTTTTAAGTTTTCTCGTTAAATTGTCTGTGCGATTCTAAAAATAATAAACCGCACACAATGTTGTCAATTCCGCGATTTCTAAAGTTATTTACTTTAAAATATAAATAGTAGTGACGTAGCGAATGTGAATCTTTAAGTATTCGCGAATACGTTGCAACTACCCGTCCACACGAGCAATCTAATCCGCAATTATTGTCGTGGCAACTGCCAAAATCGATTACCGACGCAAGATATTTGCGTGTGGACCGCACGAATATGTGTTCAAACACATGTTTAGCAATAATTGTTAGAAGATATTACTGAGCAATAACACAGTGCAACACGA
The DNA here is from genome assembly GCA_956483585.1 of Gymnocheta viridis. Lineage (NCBI taxonomy): Eukaryota > Metazoa > Arthropoda > Insecta > Diptera > Tachinidae > Gymnocheta > Gymnocheta viridis. The sequence continues at coordinate 103,412,590 of OY101440.1, read as the reverse complement.
AAAAAATAACCATATACGGAGACTACTACGTGATAAAAGACGAAAAAAAGAAGACCCGTGTCTCCCAGTTTTGCCCAAAGTCATGCACTTTTTTATGGGCCCCCAAAGATTTGGGGCCTCGGTGTTATTTTTGAAAAATACTGATCATTTTCTCAGGCTCATATCTTGCAAATCGTTCGGAATTTTGATTTACTCTCTGAGCCAAAGTTGTAGATCTTGTCATAAAGAACAAAAATTGTGAACATATAAAATCAAGAAATCTTCATCTTCGAGATAAAAATCGCAAAAAATTAAAAAAAATCGATTTTTTTAAACCTTTTTTCACTGTTCAGGTCCATAGGTAGCAAACCGTTAAAAATTTAAGAAAACAATCAACTACAAAAATGTACCTAAGACCTCAGTAAACAACTTTTTAGAACATATGAACTTCCTAGGTATGATTCTTAATAACGTTTCCCGAAAATTTTCTAATTTCATTTGTTTTTTTTTAGTTCAACATTGAGATACGTACTATGCTATCTATTACAAAAAAGTATCTAAGATCTCAATAAACATATGAACTTCCTAGGAATGATTCTTATTATACATTTTCAACACATTCTTGTGACAATTATGTAAGATCTGTACAGAGCCTTAATCTTTAAAATAAAGTTTAATGAGATTTTTGTTTAAAAGCAAAGTTTTGAAAGACCTGCAGTGAAAAATAGTCTCTCAAATGTGGCTAAACTCTAGACATGCATGTATATTAGGAGACATTGGTATCTCACGATATCTTCTCTAAGAGAATTACAGCTCAGAACGGACTCGTTCTCGTCTTCGTTAGTAAAAATATCGCTGATATATTGGTATCGGATGCATCCCTATTTTTTATATCGCTATCTGCAGACTTTTTGAACAAATCACATGTCAAGACGAATTCGTTCGACTTCATTTCTTCTGTCAAAATTAGTTTTTTCTGATTAATCTTCTAGTAAATTTGCCACCTCTCTTTGACAGTCTCAATTGCTTTTTTTTAAAACGAATTCTCTTGGTATTACCTGCTGTGAAATTTCTTGGTATCTATCGTTATTTTGAAAATTTATCGATATAAAGGAAAATAGAATATATATTTTTCAAACTTTAATTTGAATACCCTCACTTATCAAACACGTTTATTATTCGAGTTTAAAACTTAAATAAAAAAATAGTTTTTATATGTACATGTGCATGTATGTACACTTAGGTAAATTATTCTCTAAAAGATCTTAGTAAGCTTTTTTCCTATCATATTATGTAAACATAATGTAAACATAAACTGCGAAGCCTTTTTGGCTTTTCTGCAGAAACACCCAGAGTCTAGGCAGAAGTCGAACCTGAGGACACTACAGTAATAGTCTAGTACACCGTAAATTAATTGACGGGATAACCTCGTGTAAGATATCATAGGGAAGAAAATACTTCTTTTTTCACACTTAAAGCACTTGATGGTTCCTATTTTTAAAAGTCATGGAACAAGTAAAGGCAGTAGAGGCAATGGACACACAACTTTCCGAAAAGGTAAAAAAACTGCTGCATAAAGAGTGATTTCCGCTAAAACATTTGTAAACTTTTTTCCTTCTTTATGTTAATTAAATATGCCCAACGACAGCATACAAATTTACACACTGATTTTATTCAAATAAATGAATAAATTACTATTTATTTATATTCCAAGAGAACGTACTCGTGTGTGGTTTTCAAATGCACAATATATGTTAAATGTTTTTCTTAGATTCCTTCGTGACCTTAAATTTGAAGTTGGAAAAGGTAGAAGGTGCTTTTTACAAATTCGTCAGCTTTTGGCGGATATTATAAAACCAATCTACATACATATTTACATACATATGTACATAAATAATAAAGTTTTATCGTTCTTGGGTTTCTCAAAAATATTTTTTCTATCAATGTTGCGTGTATTGTATTTAATATCAAGGTGTAACCTATACAAATAAGATATAAAGATGAAAAGTTGACAAAAGTGTAAAAAACACATATGTACGTACATACGGGTACATATAAACATACATACATATGTATAAATTTTTGTACCCAATACTTTATTTTAAGGCTGAAGAAGGTCTTAACACAAAAAAGAAAAATGAAATCTTATTTCAAGTACGAACACTGCATATTCAATTGTTTTTCTTCTTTTGCTTTTGATTACACAAATAATTGATTCAATGACGACATTAACTGAGATCGAATTTAATTATTAATAATTATTTTTTTTTTAATTTTGAAAGGATGTCTGGCAAATTTCGTCTTATTTGACGAAATTAATTTAAATCTTTGTTTTAAATTTAAATGTAGGCTTTTTTAACTGGGTGATATTGCAAATTGGGCATAGGCTGCCAGTTGCAAGCAACCGGTCCACTTGGGTCCAGAAAAATAGGTCTCTTTGTGATACTTGATATGGACAGTGAAAAGATTATCCTACTGTGCTATGTTCTGGTCCGTGTTAAATCAACCCGTTTTTCGAATAAACTGGTTTATTCTTTTTAGATTGCATTCCGTGTGGTCTGCGAGTTCGTGTAAAAATGAGTTACCTAGATAAATGAAAATTGTGAAAGGACAGAGCTGGGTATTGAAAGAGGAGGTGCTTGACAGTTTCTTCCTCCTTCGCATTTTGACAACTTCTACAGAAGTCGTTGAAAGTGAGATTCAATCTATTTGCGTGGGCATCTATGAAACAGTGCCCTGTTAGGACTGCCAGTATGATGGCAGATTTGGCTCGATCATATTGGGACCAGGTTAATCTGCAGACTGCTATCTCTATTAGTTTCTGCTGTATGAGAATCTTACAGCTTTTTTGTGGGACTCCTAATATCCGGTCGTTGTCCCGTTCTTGCAAACGAGAACCTTCCTTGGCTAGCTTGTCCACGATTATGTTGCCACCTCAAGATTAAAACTGTAACTCTACAAGCTTGATATCATGTTTAAATTTAAACGAAAACAAAGAATGCTGACGAAGTATGTAGCGGCACAGAAAGTGTATTTCGATCTGCTAGTTTCCCAAGGTATTCTGGGTCTAATTTGCTACCCTCAAAGAGAAACAAATGTATCTGAAATTTAAAGTCAGTACTGTCCCTGCCGTTCTTACCTGGCGGTGGTTCTAACTCCAGATGGACTTAAGCGACAACCACCGCCCTTACGTGCATTTTCAAGGCGCCTGTGTCACGAGGTACACACAGCGTAATTTTTGCTCATGTACTTCAACTATCTGAGTTCTAACCACAACAGCAGGGTGTGCTGAAAAGCGGAGTTGTACTAAGAGAATAATCATAAAGTTTGACTACCATTCCCTGTCAGCCGGCGATGCAACAATATTAATGCAACTTCTGTTGACTTAACAACAGTACATATAGACGTACATATTTGGTTGATGAAAGTCGAGGCTAACCTCTTGATCTCGCTTAGAATCGAACCAATACTCTGTACCCTCGATTTCGTTTTCAACCACAACTCCCGAAAAAGATCTCACCAATAATCTGTGTCTGAATATTCCTTTAAGGTGGGGAGTACGAAGGATGTCCGTCGACAAACTCATCTCAAAAAGACACAACTATTAAGGCTCGTAGGGTCAAAACAAAGTGTGTCAGCGGACTCGGCTCCTGAGAAAGCCGCCATAATGGCAAGCATCATCTTTCGAATCCCCACTGTTAAGGAGGGACAGAAGTGGACGGGAGCGGATCTAGAGCAACATCTTCGGGTACTTTTTGGGGGAATTGTATATGAAAACAAAAATTTTTCAATCAACGCCATAGAAATAATACAAATTTTTATTTTTTTTTAAGAATGGTAGGGTGGTATAGTAAATTTGTTTTGTCTTCCATAAATCCACCCTTACCTGTGGGGCTACAGGCTCCATAACAGGGTTTTCTATCCAAGATGCTGCGAATCAGAAAGATGCAAACAAAACATGCCTTCGTGGGAGCCGAACAGAATCTAGAGTAATTTTAGATAGCTGTATTGTTAACAAGGCCTGTGTGATTGAGTTTCGTAAAAGAGGTGAATACGAGTGCCTACTTTGTAGACCCTATTCCGCCTGAGTTTTTCTCTAATAGTTAGCATTACTGAACTAAAGAGGAATGTAAACATAAAGAGAATGTTCATCGCCAAAGAGAACATCAACAATAAAGTATGGCCGACTAATAAACTATTTATTATAAATAGTACAATGGGAAATTATCTTATCAGCAATAAATATGTGTTATAGAAAAGTGGAAAAATACATATTTATTTTAATTTTAAAGTAGTTGTGCTCATTAAATAGAAACTTTATTGTACTGCGCACAGTGGGATCAATGGTGAAAATAATATGAATAAATTTTTAATATCTAGTTATAGACGGATATTAATGAATTGTAATTTTATTACAAAGCTAATAAGAAGATAACGAAAAAAATGTTTCACAAAATTATCTTTGTTAGTTAAAAAAATATTTGGCTTTTAGTTTTGAAATACATTAAATTTTTGGACTTGACTTTATTTTTTTTTATCGCAGTACCTTGTTGCTTGTTTTACGTTTATCTCACACAAATTTCAGAAATGGTTACCAATGAAATTATAAATAGATTAATGTAGGCCAGTGTTGCCACCAACGAAATTTTAAACTACACATTCTTCATGCCAAAATTACACATGAAATTAGGAAATATACCTACATGCATTATTTTGCAAAATAACGTGCTTTGGTTTGTTTGGATTAAATTTTTTTTGTGTAATTCCAAAATTTACTTGATGAATATATTTTCATTATTTTGGGTTTCAAGGTCATTAAATAAAATATAATTTTTAAATATTATTCTGACGTTTCGTTTGTATTGTATATAGCATTTTTTAGCGGGAATTTCAATTTAAAGATTTGCCGCTTTCGCGGGATTTTTCATGCGGGATCCCGGAAAATAATAAAAAAATAATTGACAACTTAACGGTAGAAAGTGAGCGGTCGTTTTCGGTAGCAAGGCAATTTGTTAATAAAATTAGAAATAGGCTTTCTGACGAGTCCATAAACGCTTTAAGCGTTTTCAAGAATTATTTCCTAACCCAAAAAATATGAATTATACTATTACAGGATTTTCTTATTTTAAGAATTTAATATTTTTGTATTCAAACCTCGAGTATCTTTGTATTATTTTTTCTATATTATTTTATGTTTGTTTTCATTAACTGAATCGTTATGTTTTTGTTGATGTTCACCTATATGTGTACGTTTACTTTGATCTCATATAACAAAAATACATGTTTTCGTGTTGGAAACAACGTTTAAGGAATCTAAAAACTAAAAGTTAAAAAAATAAAGTTCCTGTGGTAATACCCAGTTAAAATTAACATATTAATGTATTATTAAAACATAAGGTATGTTTTACTTTAGGCCGTGATACACTATTCTACTTAGTCGCGCGATCAGCCAAAAATATCGTGTGTGTTCAAAAAGTATGTATAATAGGGTGTCCATAAAACGCACTTGTGAGGCAGATTTTTTGACAAGTCTGTCCAACTTGCATATAATTATGAGAATTTCCATAAAATGATAGATTTCTTGCGATCAGAGATGCATCATTTTCAGAAATTAAGTTGCAACGAAAGCAAAATTAAATTAAAATTACTTATTTTATAAATCTGCAACTATTTAGGCGCAAAAAATCAATAAAATCTAAAATTACTTGAGTGAAAAATACATATGCATCTTTTTTGTGTGATAGTGTGGCAAATTCAATGTGATTTTTAAAAGTGTGACAGAATTCTGTCAGATTTTCCAGTGAAGGAATCGTACGACTGTGTATGATAGTGTATCACGGGCTTAAGTGTTTCAAACTTTCTAATACAATTTTAGTTAATGTCTACCAAATTTAATTTTTATTATTTCATGGGGCGGGATCCCGGGATCCTGGGAAATTCCAAAAAATTTCCCGCTTTCCCGCAAAATGAAAAATTGCGGGGAAAAAAACTCTAATTGTATAACTTCTTCTGGAAATTTTTGTAAATATATAATCTTTTTTAGACCAATTCTACATTATTCTCCTTAAAAATGTCACAGTTTTGTTTTGTGTAAAAAGAACAATCACAAACAAAAACTTAATAAATTTAAAGTAAAAAATGCAAAACAGGTTCATAAATAAATTAAAATATCACAGGCAATCCTTATTTGTCATCATAACAGTCGTCATCACAATAAAAAAGTAATGCTTAAAAATTATAAAATTTTAAATTGCACATGAGTTACACATGCCAAATAAAAATTACACACGATATGTGTAATTACACATAAGGTGTCAACACTGATGTAGGCACACAGCGTCCTGCATTGGTAGAAACCTCATAACGTATCCTTTAAAACTAGTCATGCCAAATTTTAAAAATTTTCTTTACAAACTATAATAAATACATGTGTATGTACATATGTATATCTGCTTATATAAGTTGACATGCCATAGAACTATTTTACGGCCGCTCAGAAACGAGGGCTGTGGAGAAAATTTTATGAAAATAGTCAAATTTGAAGAAACATTTTATTTAATTGCATAAAAATTATAATAGAAGTATTTTTTTCACTTTTGATTTTGTTATTATCTATTAAAAACATAAAAAAAGTTATCAAGTTTCAAAAATCATTACGATCATTCTCTATCCGATATAACAGAAAATTAAAATAAAATAAAGTTTAAAGCTTAAGTACGGAAACACTTTTGAATGATTCGTGTTGCAGAAAACTCTCAGTCAACAAAATTTTGTACGCACAAAAATGTAGTCACCATTACTCACGTGCACTCACCCAAAGAAAAAAATTGTCGAAGCCATTTAATGGAAAATAAGCGAGCTTCGTGACTTATCAGATTGTGTATAAAATCATGATTTTCTTCGCTGCTGGTGGGCTTTACCTCTGCGCCAAGCTTTATTTTAAATTTCCCAAGTCTTCTTTAAAACAAACTCAAAAATAAAATAAAACCGATATTAAAAAAAAGAAGTCCATAGACCATTTAAACAACCCCTTCGATTCTTTTGGGCCATCCTGTACAGTCAGGCTCCTGCGGAGATTGAACATTTAATAACATTTTATAACCGACCTTCTGCTTGCTACTACTGCGCCACCCAAAAAATACTGTACTTGCTTATTTACTATTAAGTAGTTAAATAACTACTGTAAATTAATGTACACGGTATGCAGCTTGTGCGGAAATGTATGCTGTACTTAACAGAAGTCATTACGAAGTTTTTGCTGGGATGATACTCGTATTATTATTGTTGTGTAATAAAACTTTAAAAAGAAATTTATTTTCAAATGTTATTCGAATATTCGTCAATAAATTATTGAAATGTTTTGTATTTAAAATTGAAAAATTTCGTTAATTTCAACAGAAATAAAAAAGTTTTCGCATAATTTGTATCCAAATGACAAACCTAATATAAGGGGTGATTTTTTAAGAGCCTTCAGATTTGATTAAAGAAAAAAAAAACATAAACTTAAGAGAAATGTATGAAAATATTTAGAGATGATTTCATGCAAATTTTTACCGCGGCTACGCCTTAAATCGTTCAATGCTGGGTCCGATTTTGGCATACTCTCTCCATCATATCGGCCGGTATCTCACGAATGGATTCTTCAATATTGTTTTCCAGAGCGTTAACCAAAAGGTTGGGGGGGGGGGGGGTTGTCCCTATTGACATGAGCCTCAACATAGCCCCACAAAAATTCTCTAAAGGCGTTAAATCGCACGATCTAGGCGGTCAATTCGAACTCACCTCTCAATCGGGCCATTGTTTCCCGTGCTGTGTGACATGTGGCGCCGTCTTGTTGAAACCACACGGCAGCCAAGTCCAGCTCTTCCATATTGGGCAAAACAAAATTTGTAATTAGCTGCGATATTTTCCTCTGTCCGCACTCTATGTATGCGTGTTGGTGGTTTAATGTCCAATAATGTAAATTTGGTTCGAAATTTAGTCAAAAGATTCCGAATAGCCGCCTCAGAAGGTCGCCCAAACTGACCATAAAATGGAAGAAGTGCACGATGCACTTTCTTAACCGAATATGAATTTTGATAATAAAATTCAATAATCTGCAAGCGTTGTTCGTTCATGGTTAAATTATAGACCAAACTGAACATGTTTAACAGTAACATGTTACACGAAAACAACTGAGCTGCCGAAAACAGTGTTGCTAAAAAGAAAGTTGCTAAAAAATCACCCTTTACATTCCTCATGTGCTTTTATGGAATTAATTTTTATCTTCCTTTCTTTACAAATTCCTTACATCAATGGATGTGTGTAAGTATGTATGTATGTATATAAATTTATGTATGTATGTATGCATACATGAGATAAAATTTTACAGGGGGTTTTCAGGTTTTTTTGCGTGCATTCTTAAGGTCATTAGTAAATTATTAGTATTCATATAAAATGTTTTTGTTATTGTACTCATTTATTTACCTCAATTAATGCAATTTTTTTCGTATGATATCTTTTTAATTTTTTTTCAAGCCGGTTTTAGTTAATATATAAAGAGGTTTTCAATAAAAGCGGTCCGTCCGCTCGTGCAGAATTTTCATGGTGACGTTTGCCATTTATGTAGGTCTAAGGTTCAATTAAGTCCGTTCCCTTGACGTGCAAGTATATCTAATTGTAGCGTTTGCTCTTGTACTGACCATCATGTATCTTGTCACGGTGATTTGGCTTTAGTGACAGAATAATAAAAAACAAAATTTGACAGACGCAGTCTTAAATAATTTCGATCCGACTTTATTAGAAAACCCTTTATTTTTTATTTAGAGACGCATAGAAATTAAAAACTGGTATTTAAAGAAACATTGCTTCAATCACCAATCAAGTTAAAATAAATTTTTGTTTGGGTTTTTTATAAGTTTAACATTTTGTTTTATTGAAAGCTTTTAAAGTCTCGTCGTTATAATTTTTGTTTTGTTTATTTCTTTTATTTATTATTATTATTTTTGAAATATGTACACATGTACGAATATGTACGTAGAAATAAAGGCGAATTTAATAGTTATAATTATTAATTAGTTATAATTATATGTACTTATACACACATATGTAGATATGTATGTAAAAACTGTTAACATTTTGCGTGTTGGGTTAATGACTTTTGTAAATTTAAATTTGAAACAAAAATTGTTTAAGATTACTTGTGCAATTCTCTGAAATTCCTTCTTAATTTGAAAGATTTTTTGCTTTAACCGGTTTTAGAGAGTACAGCGTTTCTCTGATTAATATAATTTTTGTTTACTACAGATACAGAGCATTTGGGAAAACCAATTTTTTTAAGTTTTATTAAATTTCAGCTTATTAAATTTAACACACATTTTCTTAATGCTGTAAATCCATTGATTTTAAATCTGTTGGTTTTATGTTTTAGACGTTTAAAATATTTAATACGAGTTTAATTTAGAATGCACGAAATTGCCCGAATAACAGAAGAAGCTTTTTCGTTTTTAGAAATCGCGTATTTTAAAATCATGCGGTTGTACCACCACAGAAGTGCAGGGAAATTTACCCCCTTTTTACCCACAATTAAAAAAAAAATATCAAGTATTTTGTTAAATTTGTTAATCGAGATTGCCTCGATATCTTCTCTCAATGATTTTCAAAAACTTTTTATAAAAAAACCTTTAACAAACAAAATTTAAAAAAATACTTTTTTTTTATTTAGTAACCAAAATTTTTTTTAAATTACAAATCACAAATATAATTTAAATGTGCAAAATGCTGAACTACTAGATTATTGAAATGGCTACTCTGATTGATGGTTGGAGAGTTTCTCTTAATGGATTTTATGTCGTTTGGCAAACATTCCTTTGTCATATTCTAAGAATACTTAGATTCAATGTACTGCATGAAACTCGCATTTACTTTAAGAACACGTTTTTAAACGTTGCAAATGCCAAAATGTTAAATATGCACATGACCTTATTTTTTATTCACGGCTCAAAAAATTTGAACGTTCAAGCACGTCTACATCTTAACATTACAGTTTCAGTTAGTAGTGTCAATAACAAGTCTCTGGTGGGAGCCCGTGAATACCACGAACCCTTTAGAGTATGTAAAACAAAGGTTGGACGCTGTCCAATCAATCATTTTCATCGAGCCTGGCGTCAAAGTCAATGCGACTTATTATCGGGAAAATGTTTTGGAAGCTGCTTTTATGAATTAATTTCTATTGTCTTTTTTTAACATTATAATTGTGCAAATGAAAATGGTAATAATAAAAACATAAGACTACAAGTCAATATTATTAAAAACATTAATAAGGAAGATAACAAATTGCTTATAATGTTTACAGACATATAATTAGATAATTTTTTATAACGCCCTTGCTGTCGGGGCTAACAGTTTTACGAATTACAAAATTGACTTTAATAGCTTAATGAAAAACAAATATTCGAATTTAAGTGATGGTTTAAAAAATCGAATTTTATCTAGACGAAAAAATTTAATATTTGATTAATTAATGATAGCAAACCAGACATGAAATTAAATAAAGACAAAGACACGCATTGAGTTCCTACAAATGACACCGGCCAACACAATGTATGTTTATTAAATTCTGAACTGATTTAATTTTCTTTTATTTCAGTCTAGTTTTTGAAATATCGCTGACTTTAAATACACAAAAAGAAAATCGCCGTACTAAATTCAAGTATTTTCTACTTACTTTGAGTCCGAGTCGTACTTAAAATTTTGAGTACAAATAACAATAAAATGTACTTTAATCAAGCCGAAAACGGGATTCCTTTAGATAACCAATCCTGGAGTTTCTTAAAATGAGTACAAAATTCTTTAATCATGTGAAATATCATGAATCAACTAAAAATTTCTTAAATGAAATTGAGCATTTGAATTCCTCCGTACTTAAATCAATCTTTCTGTACTCGATTTTAGTAATTCAGGGATTACCATACTTTTAACACCGCTTGGGATTGATTTAAGTACGGATGGATTGATTTTTCTTTTTGTCGATACGATACTGATACTAAAAAAAAAAACATCAACGGTACCGATGACGATACGCGTGCGTATTGAATTCAAAGTAAAATTAACAAAACACAAGATTTTTCTTCAAAAAAAAAAAAAAAAAAAACAAAGTACAGTCGTTTTCCGATTTAACGAACCTAATTGTTGTCGGGCCTGTTCGTTAAAGCATATTGTACGTTATATCCAATGCTAAATTAAAAATTAATAGCGTCGTCTATTTTATTCATAATTATAAATATGTTTAGTGTTGTTTTTTTAATATTTTAATTAAATTATAGTAATTTAAAATAAATATTTCTTTAAAAATATGTATAAGGAAAACAAAAATTCATAAAAACACCGTAATACAAAAATAATATTATAAAAAAATTGGATAAACACAGTCTGCTTATTGAAATGGATATCTTTTTTAATGGCATCTTCTTGAAGCTCTCTCAAAAGCATTAGATTTGTTTTGCTGAGCCCATTTAATACAAATTTCGATGTGCTTAATGACATATTAGTGTTATATTTTGGGCTCTAGAATTTCAGTTTCATCAAGCTCTTCATCATTTTCTATTTGTGCATCGTTTTGTTATACATTTGTTCGTTTAACCGAGTACAAAATAAAATTTGTATTCGTAGTATAAGGTTTTACTTAGTAGAAATAAAAATTGGGTGTTCGTTAAATGCGATGTTCATTAAATCGAATGTTCGTTAAATCGGAAAACTACTGTATTCTAAAATGTGGCGGAGAACGATGAATTTGCAAGTATATCCCCGTCTGCACTGTCTGGGCGAGAGGGGATAGAGGATTTAAAAGGAGTACACATCAGTTGCCACCAACGAAATGTTAAATTACACATGCTCTCTTTTTTTTTGCAAAATAACGTGGTTTGGTTTGTTTAGATGAAATATTTGATCTTTTTGGTATAATTCCAAATTTATTTTTATGATGAATATATTTAAAAAATTTGGGCTTTCAAAGTCAATTAATAAAAAATTATTTTAGCATATTATTCCGACGTTTCGTTGATATTTTCCAACTTCTTCAGGAACTTTTTTATTTTTTTAGATATGTAATCTTCTTTAGACCCATTCTACATCATTCTCTTTAAAAATGTCACAGTTTTGTTTTGTATAAAAAACACAATTTCAAACAAAAACTTAATAAATTTAAGCAAAAAAAAAAAAATGCCAAATAGGTTCACAGCCAATTCTTATTTATCGTCATAACAATAAAAACGTAGTGCTCAAAAAGATAAAATTTTAAATTACACATGAGTTACACATGCAGCCAATTGCACATGGGCTACACATGAAACTAAAAATTACACATGATATGTGTAATTACATATAAGGTGGCAACACTGGTACACATATGAATGTGGTCTTGAAATTCGGTTTATTCCTATAAATACAAATTTATACATACTTCCATAAAAGAAACAAAATTTCACAACTGCAACTTTAAAGAAGAAAACAAAAAAATTGCAACGACAAAATTTGCATAATATAAACTGCCGCTTTGTTTGAACGAGATCGGCATGAAAAAATAGTCTCTCAGACGCGGCAAAACTCATTGCACAACTTACATAAGTACGTCTGCGCCATTTTCTTCAAGTTTGGCTATTTGATGTCATTGCACTAATAAACAAACGGATCTACATCTCTACACATACTATTAGGAGATCTTAGATATCTGTTAACTTCTTCTTTCGTATAACAACATCTTAGTCTGGGCAGAGACTCATCTTCCTCGAATTCTTTAACAAGAGCAAATATCCACAAAGTTACTGCCTGGCCCACGATGTCGTTCTTTTGTGAAATTACATTTAAAATAAAAACAAAATTTTAGAAATTGTTTGTTCGTGGGCCAGGCAGATAAATCAAAGGCTTAAGAGGAGGAGGTCGTTTTTTAATATAACAGCTAAGCAGTTTGAAGAACAGAACTACTGTTTATGTTTATTAATAAATAAACTATGAAAAATCTAAAAAGTATCGTTGTATGGACAATAAAAATATTGCTGATACCGGCAAATATCGGCAAACCTGAAGTAATGCCGATACATCGTTGTACTTCTTAGCCCCAAGTTTTTCTTGAGACGTATAACCTTAAACCGGGAACAACATTTTCTCTGTTAGCCAATTTGTTGTTATTTTAGGGCTCATGAATGGTGATTGTTTTGTAATATGTACCTGGTTCAATTTAGGATACTCATTTTCAACATCAATTTTGTTCAGTTTTTGATTAAATAAGCGGAATGCCGTATTTCGAGCGATGATCACAACTAGTGCAATTAAAGGGTACCAAGTGTTATTTTTTATTTTAAAATTATATAGATTAGCTTTGAGAGAGATTCTAAATGCACATAAATAGGGTCGAAAATAAAATAATAAAATTATACGCTGTTGGTTCAAACTGGTTAAAAAATATCCAGACTTGAAAACAGGGTGGCGTTGGCTCATGTAGTAAGCACGTTGACTACAAACCGAAGGACCTGGGTTCAAACCCAGTGTCAGACAGAGTCATGAAATAAAAACACCACGCGTTTCTCTGATGTGCATTGGTGTGTCAGTTGTTGGCGGAAGGTTTCAGTGGCGAAGGCATGGTCACTGGTCACTGAACAGTACCAACTTCAGCTGATACTAATTCCAATGTAACATCAGAGCGCCCTCCTTCGTTGGTACTGAGTAGCACAATCAACGGCGAAGTAAAATAAAATTAATAAAAAAAAAGAAGCGGCTACTAAAACTAAACACAGCTTCAAAACTCGTAATGTCCTCCTCGCCACCAGAGGCGCTGCAACACTGCTCTACGAATAAACGTGCAGAAAAAAAAAAAAAAAGCAGAGTTGTAAAAAACGAATGAAGCTTCACCTCCTTTCATATCTATCACTATCCCTTTCTACTAGTTCCAGCACAATGCATTGCATGTGTAGGGGTCATCATCCCCTGAGTGCTGGTCCAAGATAAAAAAAAAAAAAATGAGCTCCCAACCCATTTCTGTTGTCAAAACATACAATTGAAAACAACATTTGGGTACAAAGAAACAACAAAGAGCTGAAAGCAGCAATTATTTCTACAAGAATCTAATACTTTATCAGCTGCTGATAAATATTCCATTGAACTGTGCAAAACATTTGCTTCAGCAGATATTCCCCACATAAAAAACAAGACACTCTAGAGTGGAAGAATATCTTTAAAAAAATAGACATCTTTTAATGTGCCGTCTGAATCGACACTTTGAAATAAATGTTTTAAATCAGTTATGGTTCCATGCTGAACAAGATTAAGGAACCCATTCATAATCAATTTCTTTGGATATCGATCGATGACACCACTAATTCATTAATATATATAGATAAAAGAAGCCATTTCTGGCAAGAAACTTCGATGTTCTTGGAAATTTTCCGCTAAACCAGTCAGTAAATCAATTATTAATGTGATTGAAAACATAAAGTTTCTAACAAGTTTTAAAAATTTGCTGTAACTGAAAATTATAGTATATACAATTTTAACTTTGATATCTTGGTTTAGGTTAGGTTGCACAGGCTGCCAGTTGCAAGCAACCGGTCCACTTGGGTCCAGAAAAATAGGTGATACCTGATGTGAACAGTGAAAATTAAATTCCCTTCTATCTTATCTTGTGATGGATGTTGAACCAAACCGTTTTTCGAATAGACTGGTTTATTCATTTAAGATTGCATTCCGTAAGGTCTGCGAGTTCGAGTAAAATCGAGTTACCTAGTTAAATGGCATCTATGAAACAGTGCCCTGTCAGGACTGCCACGAGGGATCCCCAGTGTGATGGCTGATCATATGGAAGCCAGGTTAATCTGAAGACTGCACATGTGGATTCATTGAACCATCTAGTTTCTGCTGTATGAGGATTTTAAAGCGCTTTAGTGAGACTCCTACTAGCCGGTCGGTGTTCCGTTCTTGCAAACGAGAGCCTTCTTTGGCTCTCTATATTTTTCATATAATATATGTATGTATGCATACATATTTCCAGTAAAACTAAAAGTAAATTGTATTTCCAGGGAAACCAAAAATAAAAATATACTCTAAAAATTCAGAAAATTATGTTTTTGAAAAGTAACAAAAATAGCTTGTTTGAAAAAAATATGCATTAATTTTTTATACAAGAACTCCATAATATTTGCATTCCAAATAAGATAAAAATAAAATAAACAGAGTAAGAAAAAAAAAACAAATGGATAAGAAATAATTGTACACAAATTTCTAAAGAGATCTCGATCTCAGAATTAAGCATTTTAGATAAAATGAGACAATTTTTTATTATTACGAGTAATTCTTATTGCAATAAGCAACAAAATATTGACTTAGTTTTTAAACAAAAAGCGTTATCTACTACATCTGAATAGACTTGTATACATTGAATATGTTATTTCAACGTCTTCTAATGCAATAGGGGCATATTTAAAAGATAATACTACCATAACATCATATTTTAAAACTGCTTAAGCAAATGTACACTCAAAATGAAATGCAGGTGGCCAAAATGTAGCAAAACCTTTCAACTAGCGATGGTGATAGTGTTAGTGACTAAGTTTTTTCCACTCACGTGAGCGTTCATGAACGTGAGCGTGCATGAGCTTGAGTGAAAAGTTACTCACGATCCCATCTCTACTCTCAACAGATGTCGATCAGAGTTTAAAACAGATCTTTTTCTTCCGTTGTGAAAGCATATTGAAAAAATTGCAAAAAGGGTTCAAAATATACTCTAAAACGGTCGAATATGCTTTATAAGTTCGAAAAATGCTGAAAAATTATAAAATGATTTAAACAGTAAAATATGAAGAAAAACATGCACCAACAAAATAATGACCGAATTCATCAAAAATTCTGAAACGGATAAATACACTCAAAATATTCTGTTCGTTAAATTAACTGAAATTATAATTTAAAATAAACGAAAGTTCACTTAAAAACCGGTCTACTCATTTTTTATTTAAATTTAACCAAAAGTTCATTTAATTTTTAAATGCTAAAATATTAATTGACTTATTCCCGTAAAAATAAAAGATTTTTCCTTTGTTTCTTATATTTTTACCATCAAATAATCAATCTCAAGTTCCCTAAAAATAAAAGACTTCTTTTATTTCTGCTGTTTATACTGTCAATCAAAATTTTTGTGTTACATACGAGTATACACATACTTATATAAATGTAAATATTATGATAATATATGAGTTAGGTAAAGGAAAATAATTAATAATACATTTTTTAATAATACTGAATAAATCGAATACAACAAGCAAAGGAGAAAAAACAGCTATTGAAAACAACGGAAAATATTGAAAGTAACCGAAAATCCGTATTAATGTCCTTCGTTTTTTTTTAATGAATGTTAGAATCAGTTAAAAATAAAATTGCTTACAATTTTAAATGTTTATTCTTTTAAAAATGACTGAACGGATTACTTCTTGAATAACGTACAGTCCGTTACTGTAATAATATTGTGAGTGTATCTTATGTCTGCATCCATAGGTTGCGCAAGAAAAAATATGCAATTGCATTTTGCGATATCTTGCAATAATGCTAAGCTTGAATGAAGCTTGTCATAATATAAATTTATCAGATCTAGACACTAGACACAAAAGAAGTTAGATAGTTATGAAATATGAATATTTGTAGTTTGAATATTGTTAGCTTGAAATTTTTTAATTAAGTAAAATAGTTAAAAAAATGCCTATACAGCTGAATGAAAATTAATGTGCCTCATTGACATCAAAGGCGCTGCAACGCTGCTATTAAATATGAAGAAAACGCGCAATAGCTGAGTGTCCCTTTCCCAAAATGTTTGGTAGTCATTAATTGCGTGAGTTATTACTTCTCTTTATTAAAAAAATTACGCAACTTTAAAAAACCAATTCATGTTGGGGATAAAAAAAATGTTTAAGAAAAATAAAATTTTGTAGAAATACATTAGCACCATTTTTACCCCCAATCAGGGAAAAAATCTCCAGTTTGGGAATAAATCCCCTAAACTGTGTAACAGCGAGGAGCAGTGATGGCATTTGGTGCTTTTCTGGTATTTTTTGGTGCTTTTTGCCTCTTCAAACGCGCGAAATTTTGTTAAAAAGCGGGTAGTTACAGTGCTTTTCACGATTTCTCACAGTGCCTTTTGCGCTTTTTCTGTACAACTGAGAAATGTTTTTATTTACAAAAATCAGCTACTTCTTTTAAGCGCAAATAGTACTTTTTAAGCAACCATGAATTTTTCCCCGCTGAGGTTGAAAGAACATTCAGTTTGATGAATTTAAATTCAGTAAATGCGTTACTGCAATTTAAAACTGCCCTTAAATGTTTGTAGCAAAATAAATTCGAACGAATCATACCAAAAATCTCAATATTTTATTACAGCTGTTTTGTGACCCGATTGCGAAGATGAAATGGATATATTTGGTAGCAAAATAAACGAAAATGAAATAATCGATTGAGATGCTATCATGAATTTCATTCGACTTTAAATTTCCCTTCTTTTAATCGATTCCTTATTATTTAGAATTTACAGAAATTTTTATACAACACATCGCTCCTTTAATGCAACATGATGATCATATCTTCATAAAACCAAAGCTTTTAAGTTACTTAGAAATAAAATTATGTTGAATTTTTTCAGAAGCATATGTATGCTTAATCCAAGCCAAATGTATACCCAATAAAAAGCTAATACAGACCATATATGTACATACCTCCTGACATTTTTATATTTCACTTTTGATAAATAACTACGGTGCCATAAAGGAGCGATACATATACTTTTAAGTTTTGTCTAGACAAACTGATTTATTTATTTTATTTTTATGTATTCTTTTACTACTTTTACGTTTTTTTTTAACTTTTATGAAATGAATTGTGATTTTATTTTAATTAATATATTAATAGATTCTGATATTTGATCTCAAGTACTTTATTTATTTTGGCGCAAAAATTTTAAATTGTATTTTGGGTATTTACCTTTACTTTTTATAAATTGCTTAATATTTTTTGGCATAACTAAAATTTTTAAATATTATTTTGCGCTTTTTACCCTTTTTGGAACAGTTTACGGTGCTTTTGTTCTTTCTAGAGATACCAACACTGGCGAGAAGTGAAACACAAATAAAAACAGAGAACTGAGGAAAATTCAATTTTTCTCTTGCTCTCTATCATTATTGCTATAAAATTTGTTTTATTCATATTGGTAAAACAGAATGCTAAATAAATTGTAAATTATCTTTTAGTTGTCGGTATAAACGCAGAACATGCAGTTCGCTAGAAATAAATATTTCACTTTATATGCGCAAAGAGTTGACGTGTGCGAGTACAATATGTAATAACAAAAATAATAATAAATTAAATAAACGAAGAGAAGACCTCACAGCTCAAGCAAAAAAGCAAACATTTTTCATAAAGTTCGTATTTGTATCAAGTACATACATATGTACAAACATAAATTAATGTACAACCAAACAAAAATCTGCTTAAAATATTAAAAATGCAAAATATGAAAAACAAATATTCAAAATGTATTTTTAAGTGTTTTTTCTCCATATACGTTTGTGTGTGTGGTTCAATAAGGTCTTACTTAATTCTTTTTTTTTGTGTGTTATTTAAATTAAAACCATTTTCATTAACAAAGTATTACACAATAAATATTTCAGAGTTGAAATAATTTGTGGAAAATGCGAAAAATATTAGATATTAAAATGTAATTTCCAGAACATTTTAAATAAAAATAATAGTACATACAAAACTAAATACAAACTTGTAAATTTATTCCAATATGTCGAACTTAGGAACACAATAAAATGTTAATTTTCTTAACACTAAAGAAATTGATGAATGTACTTTTGTACTTGTATTAACCCATTAATGTTTAAACTTATGTACATATGTACATATGTTTATATATGTATATTTACTTACATATACGATATATATTTCGTATATATTTCAATACATTTAAAAAAAATGATATTATTTTTATTCTATTTGAAAATTTGTAAATTATACTATAATTTTTACTCGGGTTCTTTTTTCAAAAGTACAATTGTTATGATAGAGTAGAAAAAAATGGTTTACTCTAAATCTATCAACAGAATATTGATTAGAGTATTCAAAACATAGACTAGTTTGAAAAACCGGCTTACAAACTATTATTTTCATTCAAACCGGTTTCGAATACGGTTTTGTGCAAAAACCACGGTTAAGCGGTTTTTATAATAAACACCTAGCGAAAGCTTGGTAATGACTTTCATTAAGAACGATAAAATTTTCAACAGAAAATACATATCGTCCATTTACTGCAAAAGAGTTGTAACTCAAAAAACGTGATTTTTGAGGTAATAATGCAGAATCATACTCCGTATCGTTCTTCATCTTGTGTAAAAACTTCATAAAAATATCTTGTTTACTCAGCTATTGAAAGGAGAATAGTTTTTCTTTTTTCCATTGAGTTGTGGGTAAATTAAAAACTTTAAACTTGTTTTCTGAAGAACGAGTTTTTTGAGTTACGACTGTTTTGCAGTAAATGAGCGATATGTATGTATGTACATTTGCAGTATTTTACAGTAGTTACTCAATTACTTACTATTAAATAAACATATAATTTATTCTCTGAGTGGCTTGCGGTTATCATACATTAGATAAACGGTTCCAGATTTATTTTAAATTCAGTGCGTGTTCGCAAATACAAGTTTTTAGCGTGTAATAAAATAGTTGTAAAACGCATCAAGCAGAGGGATGCAAACGATACATTGATGTATCGTTCATAAACATCGATATTTTGGTGGACGATACACCAGCGTCAAAACTAAAAAACATCGGCATCGTTCATTGCAAAGCTGCTTAACAAATTCAGTGCATTAGAACAGATGATCAAAATTGTACATCTATTTTTGTCAAACATCAAATCAAAACATTGGAAAAACGTTGATGTATCACTTCTATTAACGATGTTTTTTTTACATCGATGTTCATCGGAAAAACATCGACATTTTCAAACATCGATGTTTTTAAGAATGATGTTGCATTCCTATTCAAGCACAATAATAACTTAAAAAGAATGAGTCAATACTCTAAGCAGACATTTAATTGTTATTGTGTTTTATGTATACAAAGACCGAAAAATATTGACATCGTTGTTTGTAAGCTAAAGAGGGAAATACTTGCTTCCAATGACAACTCCTTACTAAAATAATGAGTTAAAATACCCCTGCAGAAGTAGTGAAAAGTATGTTTATTTACATTTTATTTAGTTTTTAAGGAACATATTTTTGATGGGCTTGAGGTTCGAGTATAATCAGACTCCATCAGAGAATGAAAATGATTTTTTACGATTAGAAAAGACATGAAATGCAAATTTGACTGCTTGCATCTATTTTCAATACCACAACACACATCAGCAGCAGTCGAGTCATCCACTTGGGCAGATTTTATTCAAATATCATTAATATTTAAACTAGCAATCAATGTAGAAGGAATACGCAACTTACAAATTGATTTTTAATTATAAATGGAGCTTTCTATACTTATTTTGTCTCTTACATTTTTCAATTGTAACATCAAATTGTTTGATTTCCCTGATTAAAGTTTGGCAGCTACAAAAACTATTTTTTTTTATAAAAAACTTTAAAATTACTTTCGGTCGAATTATTCGAAAGTATAAACTTTTCGAAATCGGTTATTTTTTTAAGTGCAAAATCCTGTAGAACGGTTTCCGGTTTTTGAATACTCTAATGTTGCTGTAAATACCATCGTGCAACATTACTTTTGGATGTAAATAGTTCCCACGGTAGTAGAGTAGAGTATCCAAAAAATTACTTATTTAAGAAACCTAATTTCGAATTATTCGTAAAATATAAATTTTTTATAAATTGAAGTACTCATCTTGACATGTTTTTGTAATTCGCGTTTTTAACATTTGCTGGTGAATTTGGAAGGGGCTTGAAGTTTGTCGAATACTTTCAGTTTTTTGTATGTTTTTTTCATGATTAGAAAAAATAAAATAAACAAATTTGAAATAGTTTTCAAAATTGAAAGGACTAAAATTTAATTTTCTTACTTGCCACCCTCTCACACCTGAAATTTTTTTAACTTAAAATGGAAGTATTATATCTTCAATTATGTATAAAAGTTGAGGTGTTTTTCTATAAAAGTACAGAGCGATGGGTTAATTTACATTTGTATTGTTTTAATTTGCACACTTACGTACTTACATACGCTGTAAGTCCCCCTTAATTTCAATTTCAAATCTTGTCTCCAAAGTCTACAGTTTTTACGTTTCATATTTCAAAGTTGAGATCGTATCTACGAGTATGAACAAAAATATATCGATGTGTGCGAAAGAGTGTGAATTCTAAAATATTTTTAATTAATCAATCTTACCGGTCGGTTTGTTTTTCATTTTTTCCTTTCGCTTCTGTTATATTCGTTTGCGGTCGTTAACATTATTTACGTTTTCTTTTTTATTGTTGTTGTTTACTTTTTTTAATTTTGCATTATAGGTCTTTAATAACAATAAAATCCATTGTGGTTCACTTATTTTGTTGTTGGTTTTTAAAGTTTTTTTGCTTTATGTTTCTGTGAGTGCAACATGTGATTGTTTAGTGAACGCTGTATCAAGTTTCTACATATTTACAATTCCGGTAAAAATAATAGCACTATGATTTTGTTTATAGTTTCTGAAAAAGTTATGTTAACTCTAATAATATCAGGTGATGTTTTGATGTGGAGCAGCTTTATGAATGAAATGTAAAATCTACCAGAAAAAAATAGCACAGATCATAATTTTCCTTGGGAATTTTGTTTTTAGTTAACCAAAATTAAATGTGTTCCGCAGCATAGTAGCTATAAAATAATTTCTTTTTATTAATAAACCATGGTCCGTTCTCAAAAATATTGAAAAATAATGCAAACTTTATGCCATGGAAATCACAATAAACGAGAAAAAATGGAACTTATAAAAATCAATTATTTCGGAAGGCTAAACCGGTGGCGAAATAGGTAAAATGCTTAACTTTTCAAACAAAATGATACTCAACGCAATTATTTGGAGTAATCGAGTAATGGAGTAATTATGTATGGACGTATGTGAGCAAAATGGTTATAATTGGCGCAAAAAGTTATGCTCCGTGGCAATTGAATGTGGAATATAATGCAGGATAGTAATCCAATACTACAAAACCCCGAGGTTTAAGCATTATGGGGTGGATGTATCTCCCATAACACCGAGTGTGTCCAATGTCCTAGATAACAACAATTAACAAATTTATGTTCAAATATTACAAAATGTTATGTTGCCTTATGTGGAAGAAGAAATGTCTCTGTTCAGGGCTTTCAAACAGTATAATGACTGCAGAAACGCTCTGGAATGATTTTTAGACAATCTAATTAACGTAATGTATCGGCCTACCAAATTTCCAAAGCTAAATCTAATCGAGAATCGTTGAGCTCATGCCCAAAAACACGCGTATGTGTGAAAATTGATTTATGTTCCCCAGCAAGCAGTCGAATTTGAATTTCCTGTCTTTTCTAATCATAAAAAATCATTTTCATTCTCTAATGTAGTCTGATTGTACACGAACCTCAAGCCTACCAAAAATATGTTCCTTAACAACTAACTATGGCAAAAACTTAGATTGCAAAGCATGATTTAAAATGTAAGTAAACATACTTTTCACTACTTCTGCAGGGGTATTTTAACTCATTATTTTAGTAAGGAGTTGTCATTGGAAGCAAGTATTTCCCTCTTTAGCTTACAAACAACGATGTCAATATTTTTCGGGCTTTATATACAAAAAACACAATAACAATTAAATGTCTGCTTGGAGTATTAACCTATTAGTTTTAAGTTATTATTGTGCTTGAATGGGAATGCAACATCATTCTTAAAAACATCGATGTTTGAAAATGTCGATGTTTTTCCGATGAACATCGATGTAAAAAAAACATCGTTAATAGAAGTGATACATCAACGTTTTTCCAATGTTTTGATTTGATGTTTGACAAAAATAGATGTACAATTTTGATCATCTGTTCTAATGCACTGAATTTGTTAAACAGCTTTGCAATGAACGATGCCGATGTTTTTTAGTTTTGACGCTGGTGTATCGTCCACCAAAATATCGATGTTTATGAACGATACATCGATGTATCGTTTGCATCCCTCTGCTTGATGCGTTTTACAACTATTTTATTACACGCTAAAAACTTGCATTTGCGAACACGCACTGAATTTAAAATAAATCCGGAACCATTTATCTAATGTATGATAACCGCAAGCTCAACTTCTGCGCCACTCAGAGAATAAATTATATGTTTATTTAATAGTAAGTAATTGAGTAACTACTGTAAATGTTTGTGTTTAAAATTATGTCGCTTTTAATGGAAGTCATTACCAAGCTGTCGCTAGGTTTTTAATATAAAAACTGGTTAAGCTTGGTTTTTTCACAAAACCGTGGAGTCGTAATCGCCATTGTTGTCTCGAATGCTTTTATTATTTTTTACATCTCTTGATGCTTATGTTTTCTTTGGAGTATTGGAATGCATCAATTGCGTTTTCCATATGATTTTCCATATTCAATAACTCATTTAAATTTTTTCTGTGTAACGCATATTTTTAAAAATGTAACACAGTTTATTGTTTGAGACTTGTCTCCAGAACTGTTGGGTATCTATTAACATTCAAAACGCACGTGGTTTGGTGTGTGTACACTTATTTTCATTCACATTTCGTCTTATGTATGTACATCCAGGTGTAATTCGTACCATCTCGATCGACTAATTGATGGTGAAATTTACGAATGTGCTGCGCTTAACATTTTAATACATTTTCAATATTTGTGTTCAACGCGTTCGGTGCTTTCTTTTTTTTTTTTGTTTAATTAATAAAATACAAATTAAATTTCTACAAAATCTTTTTATTTTCTTAAAGCAGTGAGTGACATATTAAAAACTTTATGAACTAAATCAACATATGTATATACATATGTACATATGTATGTGAATAAAACGAAAATTTAACAACATATTTTTGCAATCCAATGAAAAACATTTGAAAATCATCATTATGCGGCGGAAAAAGTAAGTTGGTTTGTTTTTATTCATTTCTATATATTTTGCTACTAGAGCTGTTAATTTGCCGATTATTTTTTATTTCGTTCCGGAATAACCGATAATGTTAAAATTTTATTATATTTTGTATGAAAACAAAATGTTAAAATTTTATTATATTTTATATGAAAACAAAAAATTTAAATATCAAGTAAAACGGAATTTCTATGTTTAATATAAAAATGATATAAAATACAATCGCTTAATAGAGAAGTAAGGCCGAATAATAAGTTCTATAAATCTTTGAATTAAAACCCGTACTCTCACTGTCAAATATATCAATATTAATTTTTATAATAGGCAAACAAGTTTTTGTAGATCCCGTTTTAAATGCATAGATTTCGCAAAATACTGAAACGATTTTAATAAAATATTGATTGAGCACATAAACTTTAAAATGGTATATGTAAGTTTTGTCAAATTCGGCTATATAATGTACAGATCAATTACTTCACAAAAATGGTCTCTCCTATTAATTATGTAGATCTTTAAAAATCTTTAAGTTAAAATTAAATACATATTGTTAAAAATAAAGTGTACATTAAAACACTTTTTAGCATACTTTAAACCTACTTCGACCTTAATAATCGTTTATGAATACAGCTGTAGGTCTTTTATATCACTCTCTTTAAAAAAGAGGGGGTTTTGCGTAAATGTGATTTTTTTTTAAATTATATTAAATTTTTTTATTTACAAATATTACTTTATGAAGTCAACTAGATAATACTATTTTAAAGAGGAATCAACAGCATTCAGTGATGAATATGCAAAATGAGTCATATGGATTTCTTATTTAAATAATCTATTAACGTCGGTGCTATCAGTAAGTGGTGATTTTTCTTATAAAAGTGTCGACTCTTGGTTAATAGAAATCAAGCGTGAATAAAAACTACACATCCGACATACTAATTTCCTCATTGGACTACATAGTTGTATACAATTACATTTATATAAAAATTATAGCTTCATATAAAATCAGTGAATAAATTCATTGAGTAATAATCTTCATATCCAACGAATACCATGTTGTTTTTAATCAAATATTGGTACCTGCATTAAGCCAAGTGCTATTTGGAAAGTTTCTAATTGAACACCACAAAATTGTAATCAAGAGTACTTAAGTGTTCATTTTTATCAATTAAACCTTTTTTTATAGTTATTCAAAGATAAAATACCAAATTCAATGTTATTTGTAAGTAAACAAAACTTATCAAGTATTTTCAGCTTAAGATCCAAATTATCTGTATCAAGCAATTTTCGGCTGATGCCACTGGTAACTTTCAAATACTTTTTTTTTGCCAAAAACGCTTTAAGAACCGACATTTTTATCCAGTACCTCAACATTGAAGTATAAATTAAAAGAGCAAAAGAAGATCCGGAAGAAAAGACATTTATTTGCTAACGTATGTGCGAAAACTGAAGATTAGATCGTGAGTAACCGTTCACTTACGAACGTGCAGGATCACAAGAAAAGAATTTCAAATGCACCACATTGTTAGGTCACGCTGATGCACTTTGATGTCAGAGTAAATAAGTCTTAATCATTATCTTCACGAAGTCCTCAGGAAAAAATATTCTAAATTAATGTTAGATATCGTTTGACCGCAAAAATGTTGATGGCAAAGTAATGAATTGAAATTCTAATAAAAATATGAAATGCACACTTTTCACTGCTTCTACATGGCGATTTTACTGCAGGCCAGTACTCACCACTTTCGTTACAAAGAACGACTTAAAAATATCAATATTTAGAAGTCATCCAAGATAAACAACACAATAAAATTGAAATGTCTGCTTGGAGCATTGAACTAGAATTTTTCAAATTGTTGCTGTGTTTGATGCCAAGTGCTTTACTAACTGGGTTATTGTTGATGTTTGCACGAACACCCACACAAAAGAAAATACTTGTGCTCGCCAGATGTTGAACCGCTCATTTAGTGTATGATGCACACTTTAATACCGCGCCACTCATGGAATAAACTTCTTCGTTATTACCAGTAAGTAATTATATAACTACTTTAAAGTAATATAGACGGTATGTAGTTTTTGCTGAAAAGTATGTTGATTTTAATGGAAGTCAGATCACCGTTTTTTTCTGGGTTATTTGTGATCTAAAGTGATTTATATTGGGCTAAAATTTGTAACATTTTATACCGATAGAATTGGACATGATACCATATTATAAGGATTGAGGGAAACGTCAATTAATTTCCACCTATAACGTTGTTTCGGAAGTCGCAACACTTCCTCATTTGTGCTAATGTACATATATTCTAGTATCTATTTTACTAGAATACGAGAATTAATATTATTTCATTATATAAAAGTTGTCAAATGGATTGAAAAGTTACATTTTACCTTCACTAATTAACGTGAGAATAACTCTTGTTAAGCATTGCTGTTCAATTGTGTTGGTTGTAAGACGTCATGCCATGACTGAAGATGAAAAATTTATTAACTTCCGGTCTTATGACTAATTAAAAAAACTGAATTAATTCTTGTGTCACAGCAGTCCACACGATAAGAGAAACTTCTGTCCGGCGTAGAACGACGATGCGTAAAATCAAAAATAGTTTTTTTTACAACAGAAAAATATTGCTACTCGTACAAATCCCTCTACAAACACATAATGCTCACCATTTCAATTTTACTTCTGATTATTTTTACCTTAATTATACATCCATGACTGATTGGCATTTAATTTATTCTGTCCTTTAAACGACAAATTCAACATTCAATGACTTTGTAATCTTATCTATGAATAAAAAATAAAAGCAAAAAGAGTTGCAACGAACGACTCTATTCTTTACTTAGAACTTTGGACGACGACTTTAACATTTTGCTTGGATTGATAACTTTATTAACAAATTATTAAAGTAATTAGTATTTAATAAGTATTTATATGTTGATTGACATTAACAGGTGAATGAGTTAAAATATGATTGATTATTTCTAATATTTATTGTGATAAATGGCAAAATTTTATAAATTTGTTGCATCAGAAATGTCACAGATTTGTTTTATGAAATTAATTGGAACAGACATTATTTTAGTATTTAGTATTTAACTTTCACACAAAAATTTACATTTTATTGTGCATGTGTATTTGTGTACATGTACGTGTGTTGTATATGTCATCAGCTAAAGTATAAATTCATTTGACTACTCCGGTTTGAGTTTTACGACTGCAGATATTGCAAATGATGATTCAAGTTATTTTCGACTGTTGTAAATATGGCTATTCTTTACGTATGTATGTACGAGTAGAATTTGATTTTGATTTTGAATTCTTTGTCTGTTACATCATTTTGCATTACAGCTGGCGATATGCACTTTTTCATCTTTGATAATTTAATATTTGATCATTTAAAATGGACGTGGATAAATTATTGATTATATCTAAATATCAAGCACGTGCGAAAAGTATATAATTTCATATACATATATTAGGGTGGTCCTGTGTTGTAGGAAAAAACATTTTTATATTCACGGTCCCACCTATTAGAAATATGTGAATAATCTAAAAGCGATTATACAAATGTGCAAACATTTTTAGATCGATTAACAAATATTGTAGGAACGGAAATCTATCGACATATTTTTGGAGATTTTTAAAAGTGAAATCGATTTTGTTAAAAACAATTTCATTTCAGCATTTGTAAATTGTATATTCTTTTTTTTAAGAAGTTATCTGCATATACATACGTACGTACATATGTACACATTTCGGAATTCTTATGCCTTTGATCGGTGATAGAATTTGCTTGGAAAACAAAATCATATATGTATATTTTTTTTAAATTTTGTTTTTCTTCTTCGCGACATGTCCGTTTAACCCTGATTTCCACTTATGTTTTAGAATGTTTAACATATGTAATTTGATGCTTTTTATGGGAATCGCTAAAATTTTAGTATTTTAAATATTTATTCGCACTTTTTCCCAATATTAATATTTTACTTATCCAGTAAAACATTAACAATTTTGTTAAAAACAAATTGCAATTGATTATTGAGGGGTATAGCTTTGAATTTGAATTTATATACATATACAGTGATGCCAGAAGAAATTTAACAAAATTCCTACATGGCTCGAAAGAAATTCCCCCCTTATTTCTACACACAAAAAAGGTATCTACATTTTTCCCTACTTTAAAAGTTCATTGATTTTAGGAAAAAAGAACATTTTAATTAGGTTTTTAAAATTTTGTACATTTATACCGCCAGACAAAAAATTAAATAATAATAAAAAATAGAAATTTGTAATTCGAACAGCCTCCAATATCTTCAAAAATTATTAAATTTAATGGAAGTATTTGGATTAACTTAAGAGCTGTTGGACCATTTTTTATAATTCTTCGCATTCATTGCTAATATAGATTTCTTAAATCGAAATCTTAATTCTGAATTCTTAATAATATTTTGTCCAAGTTAAAAAATAAATGAGACCCGGAATGAAATGAAAGAAAGTGTTTTTTTTATTTCCAAGAGCACATTTGAATATTTTTAATATCTAAATACATATTTTTAAAAAGTCTTATAGCCTGTTCAGGGAACGCGTCAAAAATAAAATGAAACTGGGCGACACGTTAACGACTACGTAAAAATTAGGGTTTTTGTAACACTTTTTCAATTGTTCGTTGTACGGTATTTAAATTAATATTTTGAACAATTTTTTAAATTTATTAATCGATATTGCCTCGATATCTTCTTTCAAAGATTTTCAAAAACTTTTGTTTGTTGAGGGTTTTTTAGCTAGTCTATATACATGCATTTCATTGGTGCTAATGAAATGCAACAATGAAATGAACCTGTAGTCCGGACGATCCTTTAATCCGGAAAGTAGCTGACACTATATCTGTCCGGACTATGTAGGTTGTACTGTACTTTGCTTTCTCTATGAAACGTTTCTTCAGGCATATAAATTAAATTAATAATAATTATTATTTTAGTTTGAATGATTAATTTTTGAAAGGACATTAATAATATACTATTTTCTTTTTTTTTTAAGATAAAATAACAATTTTATGAAATAAAAACGACTATTTCTGTGTTATCAATATTGTCAGCATAAATTAATCATAATCCATAAGATTTAATCCTTAGAAATTTGGAATTCTTTTAAAAAGCTAAGGAAACTCAAAAAACCAAAAATATTGAAGCTCGTCTCAGATGTGTGCACGCCTGCAGTCTCGTTAAAGTGTAATATGTGCTATAAGGCATTGGAATAATTAAAATTAACATCAAAAAGAATTGTTCATACAAATTTCTCAAATTACTAGAACAAATAAATTGCATATTATAGAAATTCTATACCAGAAAAAAAGTTATTGAAAAAAATATTTTCTTTTTCATTCTACATACGAGTATTCATTATAAGATTTAACAATAAAATGAGTTTTTAATAATGTACAAAAATAAATGCACATTAATTTAACACGTACCTAAATGCAAATAAAATAAAAAGCACCTCTTTTTACTAAAGTATTTTATTGATAAGAATATATGTATTTATTTATTTTTAGCAGAGTTGAAATACGAATTAAACAAACAGCCTCAAAACCGATTAATAGCCGCAATGTCACGGCTGGTGAAGATTTTGCCTCTGCTCATCCAGACGATTTGCTGGCGGCGTGTTTTGATGAATATGGCACAACACCGCCAAGAACACGCTTGAAAAATAAAACAAGAGACTGGGAGAGGAAACAAAGAGCTCAGGCTGTAGCATCTGTGGGAGGGTAAGCTGTACAAACTGTTGATTTAAAAAAAATGTAATAATAATAACAACAATGGAATGCTTTTCAGATGTGCTGAATCGCCAACAACACCCAAAAAAGGCATGACACGTATGGCACGTTGTCGAGTGTTACGCCGTAACACCATGGACTGTGCTCTACTCAATGAAATGTTTGTCAACGAGGATAGTGGCGCCACCAAGCGTACTGATAAAAGGGCACAAGCTTTGTTGCGTGAGTCCGAACGTGAGTTGAAAAATTCGTTAGCTACAGTATCCACAAACGCTGTTTTGAGTAGTTATAATACACGCGTTAATAGTTTCCAAGAGAATGTCTATAATGCGGAAGCCGTTGACAAATGTACTCCACTTAGCACGGAGGTGCAGCTGAGATATCAACAGCCAAAGGTAGTTGAATCATGTAACCGTTATATGAGTGTTTCATCACGACCCATTGGATGTCGTTCTTCAGCGCCTCCGTTGGCCTTTGCACATCAATTGCAAATGGGCTTTCAAGCTACACCGGGTTTCAAAATACGCAAAGAGTTTCACGAAACGTTTGCCAATCTTATTAAATTAGGCAGTGTTGATAGACAGGATGCCAAAGTGAATATAATGACAAAATATTTAATTTATTAAATCAATATTTTTAAATTATTTTTCTTTAGCTTTCCCATGAGGAACATACCTGGCAAACGGAAGTAAAAGATCTTATTTGGTTAGAATTGCAGGCCTGGCAGGCTGATCGTACTCCAGAACAGCAGGACAAATATTTATTTGCTGCACGCAAAGATGTTTCCGATCTTTTAACACAGATTATAAACTATAAATTTGAGCCACGCTATAAGCGTCAAGAAAGTGATCTCAGCATGGATAGTGGCTTAGGTTCAGACAGTAATGCCAGTTGTGAGTAGAAAACTAAACAATTCAATTTTAAACGAAATTTGCTCAAAGTATATTTATAAATATGCTTTGAATTTGCCTTTTATTTAAAATATGAAATAATGAATGACATATTGTCGTCCGAAAGTTATCTTTACGTATCTCCAAAAATTTTTCTTTAGGAAATTGAGTTTAAAGTTTCAAGATTATATACAAGAAAAATTATTAGATGATCCGAATTTGTACAACTTCCCGGTCTTAGACCCGGTTCACAAAGGTCAGATTTGATCCGTCAAGTCTTGAGCTTTTAGGAGATGCGATCTTATCTGATTTTTTTTGCTTTTGTGGTATACGTGAAGATAACTTCGGAACGACGATATGTAGCCTTGTTAGGGAGTTAAGACAAAACAATAATATTAATAATAATGGTTTTCTGCAGCACCGCAGCCTCAAAAAAACTGTTCTAGCTGTTTGTCTCTCTACTGTAAAGACTGTGTTGATCAACAAGAAATCGCCATGAAGGAAGTGGAGGAATTATTAACTCGTCTAGAGGCTGCAGAGGCTCTATATCCTTCGTCACAGGCCATGGGAGCTTTTCATCCCATTTACAAGAGTCAATCGTTTGTGGGTCGCATTAAAACCATGTGCCTTTGGTATAACATTACCAAACAAGCCAAATTAAAATTGACGATATTGGGTAAAATTTTGGCCCGCCTACAAGGTGAACGCTTTTCGTGGCCCGTACAAACTTCATATACGGCGGCTACGGAAACCAGTAGTGGAAATTCTACAGCTTCTGGCCATGAATGTGATGATTCCGGCATGAATTCAATAGATTCTGCTAAATTTTCAGGCACTTCTAATAGAAAACTTTCGGGGCAGGCGGGTCATAAGGTACAATTTTTGCTTAATGATGTAGCACATATACCGGGAGATACTACTAGCAGTAACGAGTGAGTAAAATGCATACTAAACTACTGGGAAAAGTATTCTTGATATATTTTTGTTTTAGTTCCTCTTCCACGGAAATTAGTCAAATATCGGATAACACTTCTGTGCCATTTCGCAAAGCATCTATGCAGGACATTAATATATTTAGCGTTGAGCCGTTGCCTAATGGCAGCGGTACCAACCCTGAGCAGTCCTCTGTTTTGTATCGTAAATTCATAGAAAACGTTCTCAAGTCCCGTGGTCTAGCCAAATCGTTGGCCTTTCTGCACAAACTACACAATGTAGTGATGTGCAAGGCCCAGATATCATTGGAAAAACCCGGTACTGAAGATTATGATTTTGAGACTGAAAAAATCGAAGAGGATTTTCCACGTTTGGAACCCGATATAAGCCGAGAACAAATCGAAGAGCTGAGACGTTACGGCTACTGGAGTGAGGAATTCAAATCGATTAACTTGCCAACTTACATTCCAACATTTGTATTCCTAAGCGGAGTGCCTTTACAATTCATGCATGAATTTTTACGCATGCGCTTAGAAACCCGGCCACAAAAACCCAATCCTCTTAGTCTAGAACAACTTATGAAAGAGCTGCGGGAAGGTCTTACATTGGCTCTAACCCATCGTGAGCGATATCAAAGACATATAACAACAGCTTTGGTTGAGAACGAAAAAGAGCTAGAACGTTATATGGGCATTTTAGATCAATATGATGCCACAGTACGAAAAGTATTTGAATTGTATTTGGATTATATAGACCAACTGGTAATTTTGGCTTGTCCAGAATCGAATCAAAAATCCGCTTTGGAAAAAGAGTGGATGTTTACCAAACTTATATCGCCTATGATATCCGGTATGCATACATTAGCAGCCAAAAAATTCTGTACAATTATACGCAATCTACTTAAGGGTATATCAGAACGGTTGGTCAATCGTTCACAAGAATTGGATATACAAATTGATGGTACTGCCCAGAATGCAGAGACTGAATTAAAATGGCAAGTTTTGACCATTTGCCGGGAAACACAATCGTTGTTCACCATCGAAAGGGAATGTTCTGTGAAAGTATTATTTTTTGCCAAAACTTTTTGCCGTGATGTCGAATCGGCCGATTTCCATCGTGAACATTACGAGCATGACGTAGATGATGGTCATCCAGAAGAGTTTGTATGTGAAGAGATCAAAGAGTCATTCAAACTACTGCAAAAAGATGTTTTAGATGTGAGAAATAAACTTATTAAAATTATAGAAAGGGTGCAAGACAGATGTTCGCCGGTCTATGTCATGGACTTGGATGTGAGTTGTTCTAAGTTATCTAATGCAAGTTTAATTTATTTTTTTCTTTTATTAGGAACAAGATCGTCAAGCTGTGTTGTCTCGTACTCGTGAAATTTTACATCAAGGATACAAATTTGGTTTTGAATACCATAAGGATGTTATACGTCTGTTTGAGCATCGTATTATGGCTAATAAAAATCTAGACTGTGAAACAGATCTGGCTTTGGGCATAATAACTTTTGCCAAAATGTGGATGCAATTTGTGACAGAGCGCTGTGAGCGTGGTCGTGGTATGCGACCCCGTTGGGCTTCTCAAGGCTTAGAATTCTTAATTCTGGCCTGTGATCCTCAAATCACGCGACACTTAGATGAGCCTCAATTTGAAAATCTTAAAAAAAAGATGGACTGTTGTATATCGCACGTCATTGGGATAACTTCTGAACCGGAAAAAATAATACGGAAAAAGGCTTCACCGAGATCAAGAAAAACCTCTTCGCCGGCAACTAGTCGTTCACGTACACCCACAAGATCACCCATGTCGGCGGGTATAATTATCAATCCAGTTAGCCAACCTCAATATAACAAATTTCTACATCCCCAATTCAGTCATAAAGAAGAAATTTTCCAACGTACCGAATCTTTGGATTCCACCGACTCAGCGATGGGTAGCAGTGGCAGTAATGCAACGGCCG
Source organism: Gymnocheta viridis (assembly GCA_956483585.1). Classification (NCBI taxonomy): domain Eukaryota; kingdom Metazoa; phylum Arthropoda; class Insecta; order Diptera; family Tachinidae; genus Gymnocheta; species Gymnocheta viridis. The sequence continues at coordinate 103,378,949 of OY101440.1, read as the reverse complement.
AAGAATTACGTTTGATTGTACCAGCCTTGAATGCCAAAACATCGTCCACATCCCCCAACCAATCAGCTCAGATAAACCCTAATGCTAATACGGATGCCTCTTTGGCTTTAAGACAAATACGTATACGTGACGCAGTCAATCGTCTCGATTTGGATTTAGACGAACGTCTAAGAGAACGCAGCCTTATTGGTCATATAAAGGCTTTAAATACCTGTGATAAAGTACAAATACGTGCACGTAGTGTTAATTTCCGTTGGCATCGAGGCATCAAGATTGGCCAGGGACGTTTTGGCAAAGTCTATACTGCCGTCAACAACAATACAGGTGAATTGATGGCCATGAAAGAAATTGCCATACATCCGGGTGAGACTAGAGTACTGAAGAACGTTGCCGAAGAACTGAAGATTTTAGAGGGTATTAAACATGAAAATTTAGTTCGTTACTACGGCATCGAAGTCCATCGCGAAGAATTGCTGATTTTTATGGAACTTTGTTCCGAAGGTACACTGGAGTCATTGGTAGAGCTTACCGGTGGGTTGCCTGAAGGCCTTACAAGGCGTTTTACCGCCCAACTATTATCGGGTGTAGCAGAACTGCATAAGCATGGTATTGTCCATAGGGATATAAAAACGGCTAATATATTTTTAGTAGCCGGTGGTAATAGTTTGAAGTTGGGTGATTTTGGTTCGGCTGTGAAAATTCAGGCTCACACAACAGTGCCGGGCGAACTACAAGGTTATGTGGGTACACAAGGTTAGTATGAGATGTTTGCATACAAAAAAAGAATACGAGAATTATAATTATGTCAATAATAATAATATTTCGGGGCCCACTCATTTCCATTCTATTGTGGCGCCATTGATTATGTTACTATTTGGCTAAAATCTACTTATTTTTTTATGAAAGAAAATAATTTTCCGCCATTAAACTTATATTTTTTTATTTTTATTAATTATTTTTCTATTTGTATTCATTAGCTTATATGGCTCCTGAAATCTTTACTAAAACTAACAGTGATGGTCATGGCAGGGCAGCTGATGTCTGGTCAGTGGGTTGCGTTGTTGTCGAAATGGCCTCAGGAAAGGTTATTATATTTTTCATAAAATCTAATTGTCAAATTATAATTACATATGTACTTATATTTTTTAATACTAATCAACAGCGTCCATGGGCTCAATTTGATTCAAATTTTCAAATTATGTTTAAAGTTGGCATGGGTGAGAAACCCGAAGCACCGGAAACACTTTCACAAGAAGGTCATGATTTTATAGATCATTGCTTGCAGCATGATCCCAAGGATCGCATGACAGTTTTAGAGTTATTACAACAACATTTTTGCAAAGTAAGTAATCAATCTTGTTTATTTCAATAATTAGTATACATACATATTTATTTTTAATATTTTTGTTTTTGTGTTTTTAGTATGGGCGTGATGAGGATTTCAATACGGAGAAATTGGCTGAACAAGGTCGTCTTTCATTTAGGCGTAATTTTAAGACAAAGTAAACGATTTCTTTGTACAATCTTAAAAAGAAGGCATTTCAATAATATTGTTTAATATATACCTCGCATAATGCAATCAATACTGGATGTTTTAAAGATCTTATCATTGGAACATACTTTTTTTTAATTTGTTGCATTATGCCTTAAGTTAAGTTATTTGTTTTTCGTTTTGTGGTTATTTGGTAATTTTATACCAAGATAAATATTTAATATTAATTTGCGACTTTAAAACATTTGCATATATACATAAATATGTATTTAAAATATAAAAAAATACCTATAGAATCAAGAAATAGAAATATTCATTTAGGTAGATGCTTCCTTTGAAATGAACACTTCAAAGGACTTAGTCATACAAAATAAATAATCTTAACGAAAATAAATAAAAAAGTTTAAATTAATTACTAGGCGATTAGTTTTTAGAATTAGTGCGACCTATTTTATAGATGGTTCTAATATACATATGTAGATTAACAATCATATAGTATTCAGTCAGGTCTGCAATCAGAACTAAATCAATTATACTTTTTACTAATTCTTATCTGTATTCGATTTTTCATTTCCAATGAGTTTTCTAATCGATTGTGATATTCGCATAATAAAATAAATTCCTACAAATGTCTGTTACCGTTTTGTCATCAACTTATGTTTTTCTATCGACAACTATTGTGTACATATGTATGTGCCTTTTTGTCTGCCAAATTAAATACACCCAACCCAATAAAAGTTATTAATTTTTTTTCAAACCCAGACAGAGGTTTGAGATTACTTTCATTTCATTATAGGCAGTAACATTTGAATTAAAATTGATGTTTGTTTAAGAATAAAAATTTGACGAATGACACTTCCTCAAATTGAGTGGTACATCTCAAGTTAAGCCCCCTAATTCGGTAATATTTCTCGACGTTACATCAAAGCAACACCAAAAAATAAGCTCTTGCCTACTTGCTATCGAAAACAGCTTACTTTTGACATTCTCCTTGTCATTTTCTAGACCTAGGGAATGGTAAGAGGCTGTGTTGACTTCATATGACATAGGGAAATATGTAATTTCAGAATATATGGGAATATAAAATTTCTAAAACGAAAAATAAAATTAATGTAACGATTTTTAAGTTGGTTACGATCTGTTCACATATTACGTAACTGCATTTTCGGTGTTTTTACAAACAATCTTTTCCTTTTAGATTTAAAATTTGTCCGTTAATAATTTTTAGTTTCATTATAAATTCTCAGTCTGCTTATTGTTGAGATGATGATGGAATGCTATATTATTCATATTAATTTCAAATTCAAATCATTTTCAAACGTTTGTCAACTGAGATAGATAATAAAGATAATCACCCTTATTCCAGTTGGCGACATCGACGTCGCATTAACCCAATACCAAAAAATTGGTGCTGGTCTACCCGTTTTCGAAAACAACTGACTACTATGGACAGGCTCATGTTATTTTCTGGACCTTAGAGAACAGAAATAGACTGCCAGTAGAACAAAATTGTTCTCGAGAGCGAGTAGACAACCTCCAATTTTTTGATATTGTGTTAACGTGACGTCGATGTCGCCAACTAGAATAAGGGCGAATAATTAATTTCAACTCACTGCTTATTTTGAAATTAAAGCTGTGTGTTTGCTGGACATAAGTAAAAACGTGTGCACAAACAAGTTTTGAGTTTTAGCACAAGTTATCCTTTTTCATTATAACCAAAGCAAAGACACAGCATAAAGTCTTTGCTGTGCGTGAGGAATCCAGAATAATAGGCAAAATGTGTGTCTTTGCTAAATTAAATAAATAAACACTTTTATCTGGCAGTAGTATTATTTATTTTGCTCAGAGCGAATAAATTAATTCGCTTTGTGTTGCTCATCCAGTGTTTTAATAACATTCGTTTTAAAGCGGTTTCCATTGCTTAGATATTCGAAGTTAATAATAAGTTCAATAAGATATTAATGTTAATGGCCTTATTCCCAAACGATTAATAAAGTTATAATAAATAGGTTTAATGTTGAATTTTCATATGGGAAAACCGGTTTTAATACACACATTAACTTTATTAATCGTTTGTGAATAAGGCCATGAAACTTTAGCATAAAAATAAACTTTAAACTTTATATTTTATATGTAGTTTATAGTAGTACATGCAGTCCTTTCACTTATACAATTTGAAATATGAAAAGCTGTCTGAACATTGCTTGCGCCCAGCCCAGGGCTTGTGAATTCGCTTCTTCAAAAGCTAAAAAGAAACATCTAAGCCCCGGTTCACGCACTTCGACTTCTGCTGCTCAACTCGTAACTTAGCTGTAAGAAGGACGTATAATGAAATACAAATATCTCTTTTTTCCTTATAGCTGAATTACGAGTTAAGCAGCAAAAAGTTCAACTGTGTGAACCGGGGCTAATTTTTAAACAAAATGATCTTTAGTGGCGAGGCTTACTTTCCATTATGCAGTTAAGCTTTATGGGGTCCCGAAAAATTATTATATTCAAAGATTATGACTGCGTTGTTTTTGGTCATATAATAATATACGTAATAAGTGCCGGTTCACACATTTCTACTTTTGCTGCTCAACTCGTAATTCAGCTGTAATAAAGATGCTGAAGGAAATACAAATATCTCTTATTCCTTGCAGCTGAATTACGAGCAAAAGTTGAAGTGTGTGAACCGCGTCTAAGAAATAACATTGAAGTCTAATTTTACTTTTTCATGGGGCACATTATGGTTAATTAAAATGAAAATTTTAGTAAAATAGAACAAAGAGCTTTCTTGGAATTTTAAATATACATATGTATGTATGTGTGTAGAGGTGGTAATAACTTACTCATTATATTTTTTTGTTTTTCTGATAAAACATTCTTTTTATTATAATATAAAAAGATAAAACACAAGTTAATTAAACTAAAGTCTAAGCTTTTTGTGAATAACCGCATATCTTCATTTGTGGTGATTTTGAAATGTTGATGTCAAAAGTACTTTATTTGAAAAGCTATTTAGATGTTGCGCAAGTTTGGATTGATATGGATCGATTTTGATTTGTTTCTTTTATATTAAAATGTGCATATATAAAATATCCTATCGGACACAAATGATAATTTATTTGTTTGGAACACTAAATATTTGGGGATCTAAAGTCTTTAATTTACACATGTACGTGCATGCAAGCGAAACTAAACTAAAACCACTACAAATTTAATTTGTAATATAGCCGATATGCTCAATAGCAACTATGTACACAGATTTTGCTTTCCCAAGAAAGTCACGACCAGATGAAAATCTGTAGTTAAAGTAATTTATTGGTTTTTTTTTGCAATGCACATTTTGTACAAAATTTATATATTTTTTTTTAGAAATGTACGAATCTCGAATCGATTTTTTATGTATTAATTCAAAATGTATTTTTTACACCTCACAAACCCCTAATCATATCGATGTGTTTGAATAATAAATTCAGATGATCTAGGTATAGAAAGCTCCTTCCGTCTCCCTAACGAAGCCACTGTTTTTCAGGCTGAAATTATGGCTATAAGGGAAGCGGCCAGAATGCTGGTCGACAGGAAGGTACATGGTAAAGTCGGCATCTTTGTCGACAGCCGAGCAGCGCTTCTATCCCTAAGATAGCATACCATTTCCTCTATTCTAGTTGGGCAGTGCAGGAGTGTGCTATCTAGACTGGGTGGTCAGGCTGATCTCACCCTCATCTGGGTTCCAGCACACAACAATTTTTTAAGCAACCAACAGGCGGACGAGCTGTCTAGGGCTGGCTCTGCACTGAATGCTTTCAACGCTGAAACGATAGCCAATACTTTTGGCGCTATTTACAGCGCTCATTACAATTAACACGTAGAAACCGCAAGGACCTCTCAAGGCTCGTCGCAGTCGTCACGGAGCACTAGACGGTTGGCAGACATGCTAGTAGAATAGGCCTGTCCTATAATGAGTTCTGCCGTAATTTTCGAGAAGAAAGCAAAGAAGAGACAATCTTCCACTTTCTTTGCGAATGTTCAGCTTTGCATCTCTCGAGACACAAATTTTTATTCAGTCATGTACTAGAAGACCTTTCAGATTTATCAGAGATAGGGCTGAGTAATCTTATCAACTATCTCAATGCGACGGGTTGCATATAGTACCAATCACCGTATCCGAGTACTTAGATTCGGTTATACATTGGTTGACACCGACGAGTGTAGTGGTCCTTTCAAAAAGGAATCATATAGATTCTACTTGAATGCCTACATGTAGAGGGCAGCCACGTAAACCAGCCAACGAAGCATGAATAGTTAATTATAATATATACTCGTATATGCATTTATTTATATACATACATACATAATAAAAGAGAAAATAGGTATTTATCTATAAACGTACATTAGAATATTGTCGAAACTTGTTGTATGTCTGTACACCTATTCAGATCTTTTCACAAAGCTTAGCAGACGAGTCAGTGTCGCATTTCTGAGATTGTCTACTTCTTTCAGATATCGAAACCTTCACTTTTGTAGCGCCGAAAAGTTGCAGAGAAAGTGCTGAACTTATTCATTCTCTTCCTCGTTAAATTAGTTTTAATGTTTTCCGCAGCAAGGAGTGCATGTGACTTTCTTTTAAGAGTAAGTTCTATTTGTTCCATCTCTTCATAATATCAGTCAAATAGTTTCAGATATACATCCATACACACATACATAGCATGTATGTATGTTCATAGTGGTAATTGTCAGTGTTGCCACCAACGAAATGTTAAATTACACATGCATCATGCCAAAATTACACATGAAATTAGGAATTACACATGCCTTTTTTTCGCAAAATAATGTGCTTTGATTTTGTTAAATTAAATATTTGACCTTGTTTGGTGTAATTGCAAAATCTTTATGATGATGATTTTCAATACTTGGGCTTTCAAGGTCATTTAATAAAATATTATTTTTTACATATTATTCCGACGTTCGTTGATATTTTCTAACTTCTTCAGGGATTTTTTATTTTTCTAGATATATAATCTTCTTTAGACCAATCCTACATCAATCTCCTTAAAAGTATCACAGTTTTGTTTTGTATAAAAAGGACTATTACAAACAAAAACTTAATAAATTTAAAGCAAAACAGGTTCATAAATAAATTAAAATATCACAGCCAATCCACACTTGCCGTCATAACAGTCGCCATCACAATAAAAAAAAAGTAGTGCTCAAAAACGACAAAATTTTAAATTACACATGAGTTACACATGCCACCAATTACACATGGTCTACACATGAAAATAAAAATTACACATGATATGTGTAATTACACCTAAGGTGGCAACACTGGTAATTGTAGACAATCTGAGCAGCGTTGCCGTTGTGTAACTAAAGTATCACTTTTGACCCTTTTTCGTCCCAATGACACTTTTTATTATCCTTTTTTAAATTTATCCCTTTGTATAATTTTAACAAAATTTATTCCACTTTTTAACCCTTTTTGAAAATTAGTAATAGTTCCAATATTCCAATATTAATAAACAGCAAAACGTATGAAGATATACGTTAAATAACTAACGAAGAAAAGTTTTGGTTCGAGATAGGAAATTTTAAAAATAGATTTGATAAAAATATATATTCAAATTTGTATGAGTTCTTTACATACGAGTATGTATTTACTTTGCCTTTTAGTAGTGCTTTCGCTGAACAAACTTTTTCAAAACTATCACTGATTAAAAGTAAACTTACAATCAAACTTAAAATAGAAACTTGTGAGTCTATGCTTTTCTACCTCTATTTGCTCGTATCGGAGCTGGAAGAATGGGCCTCAAGCGAAGAATTAACTACAAAATATAGAATAAGTATTACTAAAAAGTGATAAGCATTATCAAAAGTTTTTGTAAAATTAATTTCTTTTTTTGATAATATTACTAATATTTGAATGTACCTGTGAGTTGTTTTTTAGTTTTAACATTGATTAATAATTCAAGTATGTATAAATACTTATTATTTTTTTCTTCACAAAAAATTTACGCTATTTTACTTTAAAATACCCTTTTTTCTTAAATTCCCTTTTTATGAGACTTTTTCGAAATTTTCAACGGCAACCCCGCATCTGAGTGCCTTGATTTTTAACGTCCTCGTTTATATTATTTGACTATTCAACCGAGGGAATCTGAATATTGCTCTGTGAGTTTGTTGTTGTAGACTTTGCATGCAATTGCATGTTTATCAGGATTCACTCATTGGTGCATGTTCACATATTGAATCCAACCAGTCCCTTAATTGCGTCCAAACAATCCACAGCAAATGTTAATAGTTCTGCTTATGTTTGTTCATAAAAAATTTAAAACAGTAAAAATAATGCCGATACCTATATATCGGCAAACCTGAAGTATCGCCGATATATCGGTATCGGATGCACCCTTAATTTATACAACTTCCAACACATACATATATGTACAAAAAAATTTCGAATTAAGACTTATTTAATTTTGAACTGATTTACACTTTATTTATTAAGGATTTTTTTTTTGACATTTAATTATCTTATTTAACCTCTTCTCTTAGGAGTTGTAGTTGGATAAATATTAGTAACAGTGTGAACTTTTGGTGAAGAATGTTGAGGAGTCGTAGATTTAGTTGGCAATGTTGGTGGACCATCGTAAGGTGTACTATTAGCGATACCGCTAGGTGGTGTAGGTGGAGCAGTTGGTACAGTTGGCACAGGTCCTGCCATTGATGACTTGCTCATGAAGACACACATCATGAAAAGGCTTAGAACCACACACACGACTAGAATAAAAAGAAGAACAAAGAACAAAATAAGGAAACAATTGTACGAATTTTATTTAGCACCTACATTTCATTTTGATATATATTTGATATATTTGTTTTTAGCCAAACACTGAAACTTGTATGTTTAATTTTTGCTTAGCGCTGTGCTTTTTATAGGATTTTGTCTTGTCTATCTACTATTCAATAAGTTTGATATAATCAATTAATTAAATTCATTGCTTAATGTTGCGAATAAAAGATAAATTATTATAAAAATTTGATTTACATATAACGTTTATAACTTACGCTTTTCTCTTATCTTTACGTCCGGCTATTTCAATTTTAATCAATGTGTATTAAAGTTTTTATAATTAAAATATATTTCAGCTCCTATAATTAATAAAATTGCCATTCGATATGGATTCGAGATAAATATAAAATATGAAAAATTTTGTTGATTCTGAAAATCTGTTTTTATTGCATAATAAAATATAACTGAAAATAATTTTCGCATAATCTTAAAAGTTTTTTCAACAATACTTAAAATAAAAAATTGGTACTTTGGGAAGAAACACGAACAAATTTTAATCGTGACGCACATCATCAGATCCTATGTCGATCATTACATAAACATGTATGTTTTTTTTTAATTCATGGGATGAAACCATCTGCATGCATGTATGTAGTATGTATTCTGCGTTTATACAAAGTGTTTCACAAATCAAAGTCAATCCGTAAAAAATTGTAATATCTTTGAAAATCAGGTCAATAGAGTATGAATTATTGATTTTGGTTTAATTTTAGATTGATCACCGCCAAAAGTCGATTCCAGTGCAAAATGATAATGTTCTGAAATTCGATTTAAAATTAAATTCGAAATAGATTTACCAATCACAAGAAGAGGTGTTTATCAGAAATTTCCATTAAAGAATTGTCCTGTAAAAATGTTTGGTATGATGCAGCCATACAAATATTGTTTTTCAATCGAATAGATTTATAAAATTATTTTTGTTGGATCGTACCCATAGTGGATTTGCTATAAATTGGAACTGTTATAAAGTATATTATTTAAAAATGTAAAGCAGTTGTATAGCAGATACAATACGTATTTAGCAAGTCTCCAAACCATGAAGAAAGTGGAAAGAGATGGCAGCACCATTTGACATTAAATTGTTTTGAAGAATTAAAAAATTAATTCGGCATTTTGTTGATGAAAGGCGTTTGTCTCTCGTGTTCCACAGACCGTGTGGCCTAATGGATAAGGCGTCGGACTTCGGATCCGAAGATTGCAGGTTCGAGTCCTGTCACGGTCGGACGAAAATGCTTTTTTGCTATTTATAACGGTATATATAATAAATAAAAATAGATCTTTCGAAATTTTCGTTTCCTAAAATTCCTTAAATATTTAAATCAAACAATGTTGATTAGTTATTTCAACTATCAATTTGAGAAATTTATTTCTTAAAAACATTTTCTGAATGTAATCATTTAATCGACTAGAGAAATTTCATATGCCGACGCGGCAGCTAGACTCCGCGATTTCTGCCATTGTTCTCTGCCGTTCTTGATGGATTTGGTTGCTTCGATTTTCCGGGTTTTCTAATGTTGTGCCGCCCTCTTAAAACTTTTGATCCATTTTCGAATGGCGCATCATTTGAATGGTGCACACTTCCAACACTGCAGAATCTTCTACGCGTTACAGTCGCCGAATTGCATTTTTTGCTTAACTCTCGCAGACACTATGAGCGTTCCGACGGTCCAACGTAGCTGGCATTTACGTCCATTATACAAGAAAATTATTTTGCATAAAAATAATAATAATACATACATATTTAAATATCAAAATAGTGCTTTTCAGGCAATACATATAAAATATCAGAAAGTAGAAATATGGATGAAATCAAATACTTTTAGTTTAAAAACTACAAAATTTAATACAATGTATTATAATTTATTCTTTAAGTCTTACTTGCCTTAAATCTATATGTGGTTCCAGGCTCCCGGGTTTCATAGGACCGTGTGGCCTAATGGATAAGGCGTCGGACTTCGAATCCGAAGATTGCAGGTTCGAGTCCTGTCTCGGTCGCGCATAAGCATGTGTTTGATATATTTTTTTTCATGAAAAATACATTTAACTCGAAATAATTATTTAATACACATTTTAGATATTAGATAAATAGATATAGATATGTACATTAGGGGTATAACTTATTCCCATTTCTTGCAAATATCAAAATGACCCTAGCATAGTCGAATAAGTATATTGAACATGAAAATCACCCACAAAACGCGGTAAAGTTGGATTTTTTTTTTTATTTTTATTTGTACTTATACATTTAGCCAAAAACTCATAGTTTTTTTTTATGAAATTATTATTTGAAATTCACGTCCTTTAATAATTAAGAAACGTTTTAAATTTTTTTCCATTAATTAATAATATATAACAATTTTTTAATTAAATTTTTTTATTTAGGGATTTTAAAAATCGCTTTTGTGGGTGCGGTTTTTATTTTCAAACGACCCCAAAATTTTTTTTCATAAATAGCACAATATTCGCTATCGCGTAGTGCTAAGGCCAAAATTTGGTTATACCCCTAATGTGTTTGTATACTTTCATACACTTCCATGCATATATGTATCTATATACATATACATACATATGTATGGAAATGTACATATGCATATGTATACATCCGTATGCATATTTAAAATACGTCAACAGTGCTACCTCTTGGGTCTGATCAGTCCAAAAGTGATAGAGCTTTTTATTTATGGAACAATTGAACGTTTATTATTGAATCCCTCTGCCTTTTCTACTTACCGTTCTTTTGTAAAACCAAATATTAATTTAAAAAATCGTTTAACGGGTGTTTTACACATTTATTTGAAAGTAAACAGCATATAATAATAGAACAATTAATCAACAAAACAAAATTTAACGATATAAGATTTTACAATTTTAAGTTAACAGCATAATTTTGCATTTTGCATCTAAAATCACTAGATTTGATTATAACAGCAAATTAAAACAGCGTTTCTTTTTTCATAGTTTTGTTATTGTAGGTATTTCTTTTTTTTTTGTAAACAATATCGTTTAAAATTGCTTAATGTAAAACTACAATACAAATAACAATGAACACAATTTTAAATTTATAAATAAATAATTCTTAAGCAAATAGATAGATTGAAACACAGCGACATTCTTAACAATGATTAACACATTTGCGTTTTTAACATTTTCTAATTCACTATAGGTACATATATGTATATGCATATAATTTTTTCTCTACAATTTGACAATAACTTCTCATTTATATATGTACATACACACACACACATGTATGTATGTATTTAAATTTGAATATTTATTAATGTGTGTATAATTATTATTTTTATTAATATATATTTTGTATATCTTCAGTTATGGTTACATTTTTTGTAAATATACTATTTATTACATATTTAATGTTTTTTAATTTAGTGTAAATATTTTGTATTTTTAATGATGCGTAATGTGTGTGAGGGTATGTGTTCTATGAATACGACACTCTGTAACAATAATAATTATGTAATTTCAATTAAAAATCACTAATTCGTAGATAAAGCTTATTGTGTCAAGTTGAAATAATATTTTTAAAATGGCAATACTTGATGTATATAACAAAAGTGAAGAATTATTGCTATATTGAAATATGTATTGTGGTGACTAAGTGAATTCGTATATGAAATGAGTATAACAGTTTGAATGTGCTTCATTATTATTAATACTGAAATTCGAATCTGCTATTTGGCTCTTCTCGAAATATGACCGTGTGGCCTAATGGATAAGGCGTCGGACTTCGGATCCGAAGATTGCAGGTTCGAGTCCTGTCACGGTCGCGCATGAGCTTGTTTTTTTATATTTTTTTTTTCATGAAAAATACATTTAAACTCGTAATTTGTAAGCTGAATATTATTTAAAACAAAGGTAGGAAAAGTCTGCATACAAATAAAAATCTGGTAAAACGTAAAGCAAAATGGCTAAATTTAGCCAGAGAACGGACAGAAATAATATGCAGTTAAGAAATAATATGTAGTATATTAAATAAAAATTAGTGAAATTATAAGTGATATCTTTTGCAGTACACACGTACTCGTCTGTATGTATGCAAATATGTTTCTATGCATGCATGCATGTATGTATGTATGCCGGGAAAAAGTAAAACGATACTGATTGAGAAAAGCTTTTTCGATGCTGTTGTCTAAATTTTAAGCACTGCTAAATTTGTCGGAATTTATAACACGTGTGCGTGCTTTAATTTCTCTTTGTATTAATTTAGAATGCTTGTTAAATTAACCCATTTATCATTTTTTGACAACTTTTTTTATCTCAGAAATTAACTAAGACTTGACTAGGCAATCAACCGAATTCTCTTAAGTCCGCTGAGAAGACTTTTAGCCGAATACTCGGAGCTTTTCTCATACGTTGTTTCTACACATTTGCACATTCTTGCAAGAAAATCTAATTTCCATTCAATGTTAATCAGATCTGTTCTTTTCTGCCGTATAAGTTGAAATTATTTGATGTTACTTTATCCCTTGCACCTTTAGAATATTATCTCATATCCAGTTCTTTCTACAAAAATGTTACGAACTTAAGCCAAAATAATAATCACTTTGGATTAACAACTACTAACAATCAATTTAGTTCGAAAAATAATCGAATTAAAGTTAATCAGTAAAGTCTGAACCATTTCATCAGAAGTTTCTGTTCATTTCCTTAAAAAAACATTCCATTTTTATTTATATTTATTTGTCTGCATGTTGTTCGAAGACCATTTTGTTCGAAGACATTAAGTCCAATAGTATGTGCATTTTCTGAACTATTTAATAATTATCATATATTTCTCAGAATTTTTAATATTTTTAAACTACATGTGCATAAATGTTTCTCGCTCAGCTGGCGTAAACTTCAGGGAAATAAAAGTCAGGAAAGTTTGTAAATTTGTTTATTCTATAGGAGCTTTTTATACGAAACTTGTATTTCGTATGGCCGACGCAATCGACCATATTCTAGTATGTAATTAAATATTAAGTATTTAATTAAATGAACATGTACATCCATATTTAATTCTCATCTTTTACAATTCTGGCCTCTTTTTCTTTTTCAACTTCACTCATTTGAAGAGAAAAAATCGTATTAGTCCAAGCGGCGAACATTGCATACCACATTACATCTCTTCAATGAAATTTGCCATACTTTGTGTTCAATTATTTCTAGCTTACAAAGTATATTGAGTCAGTATATGGAATTTGCCAAAGTTGGCCACGAAGTCATGCAGAATGTGTGTAAGTTCTTCACTGCCTCCTTACAATGTTTGTAAAGAAGTGAGCGAGACGCCTCCAACTTACCCACGAAGTAATGCAGAATGTGTATAGGTTGTCCACAGTCTGTTTACAATGTGTGCGAAGTTGTGTTCGATACTCTTTCTACTTTTCCACGAAGTAATGGAGATTGTATATAGACTGTCTACTGCCTGCTTACACTGTAAACAGTTTATATGAATTGGATGAACACAGCACTATTCCGCTTACTTTGTATGCAAGTGGAAGGCGTTCACTCGAAAAATGAGGCAATGTATTCGAAAAAGTATAATATGTTGTAATGGAGATTGTGTGCATTACTGTCCTACTCGTGTGGATGAAATCATCGGTTCTGTAAGCGAAAAATTCGACCCTGCGTATGTATGTAGGTACTCTTAAGCACTCTCATTGCTTTGCTTATGTTTCTACTTAAAGTAATACTTGAATAAGTAAATATATGTGTGTATTTTTAGCATTTGTAGTGGTCTCAACTTTAGAAGACTTTTATTCCTTTAATACTGAACCGATTTAAATAATATATAGTCGGGTCACTAAAGCTCAACAATGTCTAGCATTTGGTAAAAGCATGAAGAAAATCGTTTGGCAAACCATGGAAAAAAGGGATCCAAAACTTTGTCTTTGCCTATTTATATAATAGAAGGATTCAGAAATTTCTGAAAAATTTATAATTTTAAGTTGCACGACTTTTCTCCGAATATTCACACGACCACTCTAAAGAATCGAAGATAAGTCTTAAGATATTCTGATATTTTATCAGATACTTTTTCGACCACAGCAGAATTATCTTAGATATAATTTTTGCCACGACTGACTTCGCATACGGATTCCGCAACTTGTGTAGTGTTTTTGATAAAATTCGGTAAAATATGTTCACTACGAATATAAATATGTATATAATTTTTATTGTATTTATAACATTTAACAAGTGAATATTTGAATAAAGAATTTCTCTTTTTTACAGGTAAGTGAATACATACTCGTATTGACGCATATTGTAAAGGTAGTTAATTATTTTTTTCTTAAACATTCTAAAGCACATGTGCGTTAAACAAATTAGGAATTTTGTCCTACTAAAATGGCAAAACAATGTCTTAAACGAATTTATTAATGTACAGAATAACTATTAAAAGTTATTTTAGTGTACATAGTTTGTTGTTCCGTGCGTAATTAAAACATTAGCGGAAATCACCCTCCATTGCACATCTGCAATTTTAGCATATATCGCAAGATTTTCTGCTAAAAGCCTGAGTGTCTTTCTCAAGCGTTTAGCAAGCTGCTTTTAGAATTTAAAGAGTTGAATGATTAACTTTGCCGCATGGAATAAGCTAAGCCGCAGACAATATTTCAATACGAACGCCGCCGATAAAATTTTCACGCGAAGCAAGCGTCCCATTTTTGTATAAATTTGAATTTTTATTATTTTAGCAATATTTCTTTCAGCAGTCTCAACGTCAATTCAATTCTAGCACAGGCGGTTTTTGTGACGGCTCCGTCACTGCAAAATTATATAAACGTCTACTTGTTTTGATTGTAAAAATAAAACGAAAAACACAGAAGAGTCGCTTCATTACTATGTATGTATATGTAAATAAGTCAGATATGCGTACATTTGCTTTGAAATATAGAATAATATGTAAGCAACTACATTAAACCGGCAGCGTATAATGGAGTTGAAAATTACAAAAAATATTTCGATTGAGAAAAAAAGATTTTCAAAAATTAAAAAAAACCGATAAAATTAAAAAAAAACGGTGAATGCGAAAAAAATAAATAAAGAAGAGCTAAAAGCTTAGAAAGTCTCTTAAATCTGAACTGCTAAAATAAAAATAATCGATTAAATCAGATACATAATTAGAAAAGAGGCCAACTAAAAAAAATATTAATTTCGAAAGAAAGTATTCTTCATTTGTGTGCTTATGTTAAATTGGATGAAGTTAGTGCTTTAATAAATAATTTTTTTTAATATGTTTCTATTAAAAAATAAAAAAAAAATTATTTTAAATTAAGTACAATCAATTTATTTCTTTTTTGTAATAACCGTTTGAAACGTTTCAATGAACCGCAGAGTATCTAATAATGAATGAAAATTTTGATGTTTTAAGAAACAGTAGATCGAAAAGCTCACACAAATGAATGTACGATAAAGTTTTGGCAATGGCAATGATTAAATTTTTATCAGCCGTTTTGTGAACACAAGTGAGTGAACACATTTTCTTTTTAAATTTCTTTATGAGTTTTTTTTTTGGCTTTTTTTATCATTATCATAATGTTTTCATTTCTGTAGAAATATTTTTTTTTCATATCTTTCTGATTTCTTTTCCGTTGTTAATTGAATTTAGACACACCAAAAAATTGTTTTAATAATTTTTATCTTTTGGGGAATTTTTCGAACTAAAGACATACATACACATATTTTAAATAAGTAAACTATGTTAACATATTTTTAATTAAGTTTGTGAAAAAGAAAAAGGTTAAAAATATACTATAGGAACTATATATGTTTGTTGGCATGCCTAAATCAAGTGAAGAAAATACATATTGGTGAATCTTACAAGTGTCTGATATTTCTTACTTTTTAAGTTTAATTGATATAAAAGACAATGTACTCAAGAAGTATACAGAAATTTTGGAAAAATTTATTTTTCAATGAAACGAGCGAGTTAAAGAAGACTCAAATCTTAAGTTATAATTAAAATATTTTGGAAACATGCCTGGAATTACTTTTTGAGATTTGTTTTCCTTGCATTTTCTAAGGCAAACCAATAGAAATAAACAGCCATATTGTGCATAAGAGAATGCATTTTTTTCTCGGAATTTGACTTCCTACCGAACAAAAAGACAAATTCTGAAGGTAAAAATCTATTTGCTATTATTTTGTTTCTCTTCATGTATTAAAATTAATATAAATTTCCAATGTGGAGGCAGGAAAAAAAATTTGAAAGAATTGAAAGAAGAGAATTGTTTCATATCACATAAAGAAAGGTTACTTGAACTTAAACATCTGACCTATTTCTATGAAACTTTGTATATAAAAAATCCTCGGGCAGTACTTTCTTCCTTAAAGAACCTCATCAAAGATAACTTTCTGCCCATTAAAAGTGAACTTATGGAATTGCGAAATTCCGGTGCTTAGATCACCAGGTTTGGAAAGAGGGGAAATAATCCTGAAACGAAGCGAACCAAAAGCTCATATCATAAAGCATTACGTTCACGCGGAGAGTTTGGCCTCAACCAGGGCCCTTGACTCGCAGCTGTAAGTGCCCTACTTTAAATGAAGATTTCGAAAAATATCATGCCGAGGCCAATATTTCAAATAGAACTTGTTATTACTCTCCTGAAAATATTCACTGTATTCGTGAAAATCACAGAGCTATCAACATCTTCTTCAAGCAAAACACCAATATATCTGTTTACTTTTTAAAAACTACACTGTTTATTCTTTTATAAGTATCTTGTGCACTATGAATGATGAATAATTACTTTCATGAAGTCATTATCCAAAAAGAAAATTTTATTTAATTCGACAATAAAAATTATATTTGGATACACTGAAAAAAGTCGACGGAAAATCATTCGCAGGTAGTTTTTTTTTATAGAATATACGAAACTTTCGTGCATATTGTGAAATAAATTTTAGGGAAGGATTTTATAATTTAGTGAAAGTTGCGAAAATCGTTGTTTTCCTTGTTACAAATAAGATTTTAATGAGTTTTTAGCCTCTAAAATATAAGTCCAGAATAGTCCACAACTGAAATTAGCGCGACAGGCGTAGCGTTTTCCAGCGACCAGCTTTTACGCTCAAATGAGTTACTTAAATAAGAGCGTCAACGCTGTGTCATAAACAAAATATAAATAACTAACTAAAGTGCAATTGCTTCGTATCAATATCAAAAGAAAAAAAAACAGGTTTTTAACAGCCAACTTCACTAATTAACGCGCTGTCAAAATCGGATTTTCCAATTACAAAACGATGACGCCGCGCTATTTGGGGTTGCTTCATATATTTTGCATGAGCATGAGAATTTTTGACCGATAGAAAACGCTTGACGCGCTAATTTGTGCTGGTGTGTTAGTAACCCATCTGGGCAGATATATTTCGAATTTCTGTTTATTTCGTGTAGTTTGAATGCATTTTTTCACCATTCATTTCTTGATGTTTCTTTTACGGATTTGGTCAAATAAAATGATAAGAGAAAATAAATTTTACTAATAAAAAAAAGAAAACAATAATTTCTAAAACGAAATTCACATACAAAGATCATATTTCAGTATTGTTGTATTTAAAAAAATAAATTTCAGAAATCAAGTTTTGAATTGATTCAATTACAAAATTTAGTTGAAACCAATTGTTGTGCCCATTAAACTTTACAAAAAAAAACTTAACATAAACGTTTTCTTTGCCTCCAACAAAATTTCTGTTTGGATATTTAACTTTATGTATAATTTAATTCGTTATTGTTTAGTTGCTCCATGATGTGAAATGACGAAGTTCTTTAAAATTGTCTAGTCTTGGTTATATTGTTTAGTTTATATATATTTATAAATATTTATTTTAATTAACATTTGCTAAAACATTTGTTTAGTTTTTTTTATATAATACTTCATATTGTACTCCTCTAATATACATTATATATATATTTTCTAATTTTATTTGCAATAATAACATACAATAATTTCTTTAGGTTTTTAATTATATTAACTAACTGTTGTATAATTGATCTAAAATTCTTAAGGTACATTTTATGATATGTATTGTTTGTGGTTTAATAGTTTGCGGTTTTCCCAATATATTTTTCAATTGATTTTTTTTTCGTATTTTGTTAAGTAAACATAATGTTGTGAGTATTTTATTTAGTTTTGCAATAAATCCCTCATAATATCTAAGGAATCTTGTAGGGATTTGGCGTAACGTGAAGCGCTTGTATCTTCACATGAGTAAAATGCTGAAACACAGAAGACAATTTCTTCAGGATGTGGGTTGTATGAACAACCATAACCCTTTGGAGTTACTGGTCCGTAGCCCATAAAACTATCGGTGCTACAAGCCACCTAGGGGGGGTTTTATATATTTATATACATTTAGCATTTTTGTTATTATAGCTATAAATACTTAAATTTATTACAGACTTACTGGGTGCAAATATTTTATATATTTTCTCTCAGTGCTGGGTAAATGGGATTTAGCTTTCCTTCTTTTTAGTGATTTATTTTGAAATAAAGTGCTTTAAATGTGCTGATAGAAGATTTTGAGTGTTCTTAAATAAAATAGTGCAATTAACATTAAAATCGACTTGTATTCAATGTTGTTGTAAAACGAACAAAATATTCAACACGACAGACAGTTTGTATATTACAGGAAGCTTTCGTTGGTTTTCATGCTGGCAATTACTCAATATATTTCATTTGCGTATTCGAATTAGCTGCTTCTTTTTCTCTGACAGTATATCCAGCCAAAGAATGCATCCTTTTACTTAGATGTTGCGACCAGGGTTACCGTTCACCAGACTAAAGTCGCAATTTTACCCTTTTTAGCGTGAGACTTCTTTCTATTAGCGACTTTTGGGACTTTTTTAGTTTTGTTGTCTTTTTACCCTTTATTTTGTTTCTCACAAAAAACATTTAATTTGCAGTAAATTTATAAAAAAAATTCGTCAAATATAAAATCAAATTTTAGATTATTGTTCATTTGGGAACACTTTTATAAATTTTTTGCAACCTTGTCAAGTACACAATGTATTCAAGAAATTGTTCACTCACAAATTTTCGGTCAATGTTTCAAAGAACAGTTTTAGCAAAAAAGTCTTTTAAAGTAAGAAATTGTGGGTTTGGAAGTGCTGATTTTACAAAATTTGTCGTAAAACGTGAAAATTTTTTAAAATCAGATTTCTTGTTAAAACGAAAAGAAAGTCTGAAAACGAAAAAGAGAATGGAGCTAGAAATACGTGTTTAGAGGCTTAAGAGACCATGGAGTCAGAGAGGGATAACGTTAACAACGCTGCAGGTCCTTCCAAGAAACGTAATATTTCACAATACTGTTCGAGAGACTGGGAACTGAAGTATAAATAGCTTGAGCAAGACATGGAGTCAAAGCGCCCTTTTTGCATTGTTTGTAAGCAGCTTTTAGTGAATCAAAACAGTTTTTCACAGAAGTCATTCATACTCTTTTCACCTTGGCAGCATACGACTGCCAAGTTTATTAAACATGAAAACATGTATAGAAAAATATATAATGCAGCTGCATATGTCGACCCCTGTGCGCGAAATTATCGTATGTTACACTTTTTATGAAATAGAGTTTTTTATGCAAATCGGTTCTAAATCCATTAATTAATCTGTTGACAAAATATTATAGCGATAAATATAATAGTCATGGATATAATATTTATTTATTTATTTATTTATTTTAAAAAATTATTCAATGGATATAATCCTTACAGACTAATAACAAGGTAC
This sequence comes from Gymnocheta viridis, assembly GCA_956483585.1. NCBI lineage: Eukaryota > Metazoa > Arthropoda > Insecta > Diptera > Tachinidae > Gymnocheta > Gymnocheta viridis. Next base: position 103,358,899 of record OY101440.1, on the reverse strand, counting down.
ACAAATTATATTAAATTACATGAATTATAATAAAAATTTATTAGTTATGAATTAAGAAAAACAATGATTTTATGCTTTACAATATTAGAACTGAAAGAAAAATTAACAAGTTCCGACAAATAATTATATTGACGACATAATCTCGTGACAGGATCAGCCATAGCATAATTAGACCTACAAAACTCAATAACAAGAGGATTATAATGGCGAGTACTACGCCAAGGAATATTAAATTTAACAGAATGCACATTTTATCGTATGTAACAGTTTTGCAGTTTATAATAGCAATACAAATAGCAATAAAAACGGTCTCCTGTAAATTTTAGTTTTTGTAACATACGATAATATCGCGCACTGGGGTCGATGTTATGAAATGTGATAAAAATGGATTTTTCTTTTTATTGATAAGAAAAAGTTTAAAAAAAGATATGCGACTTTTATTTTCTCAAACGACTTTTTTGTGCGACTTTATTTTTAAAACGACCTTTTGTGCGACTTCTCAAAAAATCCCAACGGTAGCCCTGGTTGCGACATTCATTAACATTTCTCTTTAGAGGCTTAAGAAGAGGCTAGAAATTGAAGATATTTTTTGGCAGTTGGCTGAGCTGTGTTTTATTGAAAGCTATACATGTTCTCCGAGAGAGTTATTATTTGACTATTAAATTTTCTCTTCAATTCGTCGGTATTGTAGCAAAATCGCCGGCGAAGTAAAATAATTAATAAAATGGCTACCGGCTTACGTATTGGTAGGCATACTAATTGCCTGAGTGTTACTTCTCTTTAAAAAAAAATCTGAAAATATCGAGTAGCTACTTTTGAGTATTGAATACTTGAAAGAAAGTGCAAATATTCGATACTCGGTATCTACCAGCCAATAATTTGCCAGTGCGAAAATGAAGTTTTATTTAAATTGCTAAAATCAATATTTTTTCTATGCGGCGATAAAAAAAGAAATATATATCGAGATCTGCTGCAATAGAGTTATAACTCAAAAACCACAATGTTTGTTTTAATAGTGCAGAATTAATCGTCAGATCGTTCTTAAAATTGCGTAAAAATGCCAAGCAAATACATATCTTGTGTACAAAGATCTGAGAGGCGAATATAATTTTATTTTTCTATTGAATTGTGAGTGAGTTGAGCACTTTCAACTGGTTTTCTATAAAACTAGACTTTTCGAGTTATGACTCTATTGCTGCAAAGGCTCGATATGTTCAAATATTTCTTAATTAAAAAGTTTTCAATAAAATGTTTTTCATGGCCAATTTGACCTCAAAAAGACTCACTTTCGATGTCAATCCTTTGTAACAGCGAACTTGAACGAATCATGTTTGATCATGTTTTAGGCTTTTACTTACTACATTAATTGTGCAATATACATACACATATTATTTTTGCATGCAATTGTTGTGCTGTTTGGTGCTCTTAGTGCAATTATTATAGACTAGCAATTACATATATTAAGCAATATACCTGACTGGTAGATAACAGGAAACACTGAGATATTTGGTACGATTCGTCAGTAAATAATTCATGCAATTCACCAGTTACTTCCCGGCTAGCTTCTCGTAGTCCCAATAAAGGTATATCGACACCATTGCCCAAAATATTTTGAACCATAACTTCAGTTTGACGGGCTACAGCACAACGGAATAGCTCACGTAAATTGTCTTTCTATAACGTTACAGTAATTAGATGTCGAATAAAATGAGTTACATTTTTAACTTACACTGTAAATGCTAAATTTAACTTTACGCGGATCATCTTCTTCTTCACGATCACTTTCCAAACCGACATTGGCTCCTTCATCCTGGCACATAGCTTTTGCCCATTCTAAGGCTTCGGTACTGGCGCTACGTATACAATCGACGCGACCCAATAGAAAACGTCTAGTTGAAGCACTTTCATATGTGGCTACCAAATGACCGTATAACCTGGATATTAAATAAAAAAAATTAACTCAATATTTCTTTGTTCGATTAAGGATCGCAACCGAACCCAAGTTGGTTTGGCAGCAACAGGAACTTTCTGTTGCCAGCTGGCTACACAACTGAAATTTGGGTGCTCTCCACGATTTGGCCCATAAGGATCAACTTCATATAAATACTCACTTGAAATAGGCCAATTGCAGTGATAATTGTATGTATGCATCCGGACTAACTTGACAAGCTTTAATAAAATTTTTACCATATCCTTTATAGCGATACACATAAAAGTCCAAATTATCAATAGCTCTAATGAAAATAAACAACTTGAGTATTTGGAAAATTTAAGATAAACTTATGTTAAGCCCACCTATCAACAGTTTGACAAGCTTGAACAAAACGTCTTTGTAGCTCAGGAGCTATCTCCCATTCCAAGCGTTCAGGAGGTGGTAAGTGATGTTGTGGAACTCCAGCATCATCTGAAGGACTATCCAAGCTTTTTTTATATATTTTTTCTAGCAACTGAACTACCGCTATTCCTTCGGAAGTGGAATGTTCGTAGCATAAGCCCCAGGTACCATCAGTGCAAATAATAATTTGCATGGTTTTGTCAAACCAACGATTGCCCGAATTGAATTCACTACCACCACCGTGAATCATCTCATGCGCCATATTTGTTTCGTCCCTTTGCCCGGCATAGTGGACTGATGGAGTAGCTCCCGTAAAGCCACGAGCATTAAATGTCAATGGCAACGGCTCATCCATGCACAATACAATTAAGGCGGTCTCAATTAATTCGATGTTATGATGATTACGTTCTTCCAATTGCAAAGTGGCACGATCCTCCGCCCATTGTGTTCGTGGCTTTGCTGTTAGAAGACCTACTGGTGGTGGTTTTGAGTGCAAGCAGGGAGCATCACTTAGCACATAAAGAATTTGGGAAGCGATTTCACTCTCCGAAAGCTTACCACGATCGTGTGCCTTCAGAACTATGCAATACATTTGGTTACGACAGAACACAATGACATGTTCATCGTCCGTCTTGTGCTTTGGCAAATATTGGGAGTCACGTTGTAGACCAGGACGACGACATGAGCCCAACAAACGGTAATACTGGGCCATACACAAAGGTTGATTCTTTTCACGCGATGTTGCACGTTCTTGGGGCAAATTTCCACTATCAAGCATTTCCTTATGCGCCATTATGCCATCCAAAATACGTGCCGCAAATCGGGCAACATCGTGTACAGTGGTAAAACGTCGTGGCGGTAAGACCATACCAGGATTGGAATTAATTGGCAAGGGTAAACGTATATCCATGTACATGTCGTTTAACCAGTAATAGTAGGCCTAGAAGTATATATGGAAAAAAATTAAATATATAAAATTATCTGCATTATAATTCTCACTCTTATTTGTTTTAGAAGGAAAAAAGTCGTTACACTGGAACCAGATTTTATACAGAAGTAAGAAACCGTGAACCAACACATATTTATTGCGTGATTCTGGTGTCCTTTTCAAAGGTCTACATAGTTTCTAAGGAATAAATTACAAAAAAATGTAAACTACTATTTTCTATCTAGTTTTTTCTGATAATCTTATATTTATAATTCAGACCAAGGAAATGTAATGGCTGGAACCCATAAGTCTGTTTTTAACACATTGAAAGAGTTTTAATCTTAAATAAATAAATAAATAAATGAACTTATTATCTTGTTATGTTCCCTGAAATATTAAATAACAATTGTTCAATTCACAAGACGATATTTTTTTATGTGCTTGTGAACAGACAAATTTGTTGTATCGTCGTTTTTTCGTATATTAACTGTCAATTCAATGTAGTCTGTGAAATTAGTGAGTTTGACAACAATTTTTAATTATTCTTCAACTTATGTACTTATACGTATAATTTTTGCAATAAAATTTATTAATATAAATAAAAAATAAAAATAAACATAAATGATGTCGTCGGCGGAAATATCACTAGCTATTGCAAAACTTACTAAGTACTAAATCGAGATAAATTAAGATATAAACACATTCACGACAGCAGGCTACACGGGTGCATGGTTACAAATTTCTCTGGCTTTTTAAAAAATTTGCAACTTTTTGCGAAATTTCGCGTTTTTTGCAATTTGGGTTACTTTCTTTATTTTTTATTGTTTCATCGACTTTTAAATGATATTAAACATTTTAATTTTCTCAATGATTGGAAGTTATTGCGAATTTTCGTTATTTTCGTAGTTTTTTTTTGCGAGTTTTTCACTTTTCTTGCATTTGTAGCTCGTTTTAGAAGATTTTACGACTTCTTCTAAATTTTGCAACTTTTGGCGGAATTTCGCGTTACAAATAGAATTTTTCCATACCTGTCCTCAATACAACCATTTATAAAACATATAAAATTCAAACGTATTATTACAACACACTTTTGTATGAAAATTACCAAAAACAAAAATATAATACTGTATAATTAGACGATTACACAACACATACGACGTTAACACAAGCTTGTGAATTGAACAAATATTTATTTAATATTTATTTTATCATATCCATATTTATTAACTTTTAATGAAAAAATTTACGTTTTTGAAAAAAATCTCAGCTTTTTTAGTCTACACTGGTCACTACAGTACAGTGAACGAAAAGTTGCTTGAGAAATTTACGAATCTGTGGGCAAATCACGGCATTCGATATCGAGTACAATTCCATAAAAAATTTTTTGAATTTTCGCTCGATATCGATTGCCGTAATTTGCCCCCTGGATTTTCTAATTTTTTCCATACAGTTCTTATGGGAACGTGGGAATATCACGAGTCAGTATCAGTTTTAATACGTGAATTAGAGAAGGAAGCGTATTTGCAAGAATGTAATGACGTGGACTTTTAAAGGAGTTTTTAAAAATTTTTGTACCCCAGGTCTATTATCCGAAAATAAAGTAAAAACATGTAAGAGGTCATATGAGCACAGCATACTTGAAATCTTATACAATTTGCTTACAAACGGTAAAATTTATTAAAATGAAAAAAAACAAATGATATAAAACATGAGTATTGGTTTTGATAAAAATCAAATTTATTGTACTAAATTACAAAATATCAGTAAATGTTTCTATAATTTTTGGGTCTTTTATCATAAGGTTATCATTAGAAGAAATCTTTTATTTCTTTTTGGTACAAAATGTGAAACAATTTTAATAATTAAAGTAATAAAAATGATTTTAAAAATCTATAAATAACGAATTTTAACACAAAATCAAAGTAGTTCATTATTTTCATCTTCCACCAACAGACACAGAATACAAAATTTAAGATGAAAGGTAGAAATAATAATATTTTTATATAAATATAAATTTTAAATGTTTTTTTTATAGCTGGACTTGGACTTTTAGTTGTGACTTTCAGTCTTGTGGCTGTTGCTCAAGCTAAATACGATTTGTCATGTTCGAAACCAGAACTTAGCATACGCTGGCCCAGCTATGAAAGTAACTCAGAATATTATGTATGCTCTCGCTTGTTTGGTAGACAAATGACTGTGACCTGCAATCCTGGTGAAGTATTTACCTTCGTTTTACAATCGTGCACAAGTCCTAATAGATACATACCAGCTCCGGAATTTAAAGCTTTGCCAACTGCATCGCCTTTGATCAGTAAGCCTAACAATGATGGATACTTAACACCCATGGAGATTCCTAATCAACCACAAGTTTTAAGCCCACCTGTTATCAATGTGCCTGCTTCGCAGTCTCAAGTTGGTCCTCCAACAATACTCATGGCTCCTGTAGTCGCAGAAACTAAACCACTCCAAGAAATTAAACCAATTCAAAAAGAAGAAAATGCTGTTGCCTCTGCCGAGGAAACTGTTAAACCGTTAGCACCAATGCCCCCAACCCCAGCTCCAACACCGCCAGTAGTTGAAAAGCAGCCCAGTAAGAAACCAAGTGCTGCTGCCGGCAAAAAGCCAGCTGCAAAAAAGAAGAAGTCAACGGCATCTGATTCAACAACCTCAGCTGCTGGAAAAAAACCTAGCAAGAAGCCAAATACCGCTTCTGGCAAAGAAACACCTCCCAAGAAAAAAGGCAAACAAAGCTCCAAAGCCCAAGATAAGACCCCCAAAAAGTCTGCCAAGAAACCAAAAGCTACAGAGAAGAAATCACCTAAAGCTTAAATAACAACATGGTTTAAATAATTTGTTTTTTTTCATTTTCTGTCTTCTTTAAAAAGTACAAGCGGAGATACACTACAAAACTACTAGAATACACTAACAAAAATTATTGTTAAGTAACAAAAATTCAAAATTCTTTCAATATACATTCTTTACAATAAAATGGTTGCGGCCATAAACGAAACCTTAACACTTAAGAATCTAGGGGGAACTTTAATTCGCCTATACAATTTTCTCTTCTACAACAACAAGTGAGTCTATTTCATGTTAAATGAATAGTGAACAAATTTCTATGTTTTGTATGTAAGATCTTGAGATCTTATCAGGTTTTGGTTTTGGAAAAAAATTTATATATATAATGTGATTTAAAAATTTTAAATAATAGTTTATTGCAAATATGTTTTTTTAAAAAGAATAGTTTAACTACTGTGGAGGTTCACACCAAAATGGAAAATTTTACATGTGCAATATGGAAACATTGTTTTTGTTTCAAATCTGCTCTATTTTCCGGCTTCTATGGAAATTTTAACCCAAATCGTCAAAAATGTTGACTCAAAATGCACTGATGACTTCAAATAACAACATAGAAAAAGGGTGTTAAGTCACATAATCTACTGAGCCAACTTTGATCACCGAAACGAAAAACAACAAGATCAAGAAATAACTGCTAGAGTAATAGAATTGTTTTTCCGGGGCTGTATTATGGCATGTCAAACTGTATTTTTGAAAACAAATATCATCCACACCAATATCATCAAATTTGGGCAGAATATGAAATGTTTGCCGACGGACGTTGTTTTTGGACTATCGCCAATAATCTCATCCACTGCTCCGATAATATCATTGGAAGGGATTATTATTGGGCGGTCAGTATTTTTAGCATTTTCAATCGATCCGGACGATATCAACTTTTTGACAATTGACTCTTGACATTTGATGAAGTTAAATCAGTATTCGACCATATTTTCTACAAAATTTAGCAGTCAAAACTTTCATTCTTTCTGAAACACAATACAAGTACGTTGTACTTTTAACTTCACTGCACAGACGATAAAGAAGACAAAAAATGCTGAAACATAGAGGAACTCTCGTTTATTATACGTGGACTTGACGGTGTGAGTTAGATAACAAAAAAATAAAAACTATTGGTAACTAAAATAAGTATTGAAAAACATAGCAAAATTATTACTGAACAATCTTATAAACAGGGCAAGTTTAAATATGCACAAAAATTATTAAAATATGCATGAAAATATTCCTAAAAAAAACTTTAAAATATACACAAAAATATGCAGCCGAAAAAACACACACTAATAATTTTTAATCAGTTTTATTAAAAAAAATTTTTATTAAAATTTTCAAATTGAAAGGATCTTTGATTGTCGCACAAAACGATCGAATATATTAAAAATATACGTTCAACATCAGTCGATGTTATTTTATATGTTGTTTTTAATCTTGGTCAACATTTGAAGGCCAACATTTCGATTAAATACTTTGGAGAGTTTTTCAATAAATATTTATTTTATTCCTAATATTTTAAAGTTATTCTTTTAAGACTTCTATGACGGATAAACTTTCATGTAAAGGAAGTCCTTTGGTATCCAATTTAATTAACTGTCGTAAATACATTCAAAAACTTCTTTAATGTATGCATATTAAATCTGTTGTTATCGGTAAATTCTTAAATAAAGCCTTTGCATTACATATCGAGAGTGCCTCATCATCAGACAGCTCATTTAAAACGCTGCCCATCTAGTGGAACACGGCTTTGGGGGATTGATCTTACTTGGGCACATAAAATGCATTACATTGATACAAGATGGCAGCTACACAATAACTTTATTTGGAAAAATACTAGATATCAGATATGTATGTAAGTATGTTCTACCTTAAGAAAAAAGGCTTTGTAAATTGCAACAAGTGCGTTAACATTGCAAAATGTAAGCGAACAAAATCTGCAATTCTATGCAACCCATGAGCCAGACATGTAAACATGCAACATTTTTTGTTAACGAATTTACAATGATCGCATTGCGCAGACCATATGTGGAGCTGCGTCAGTTATCACAAACAATTTCTGTTTAAAAAAGTTGCCAACCTGCAAAATATGCAAATTTATGCAAGTTATATCAAAAATTCTTTTCTTGGGAAAAATTTTAAAAATATGCAAATGCATATTTTTTATGCAAAAAGCATAAAAAACTTGCCCTGCATATGGAGTATGTGGAAATATTCCAAACAAGACGGTTTAGTGCATGTGGTTATGGAGTTACAAGGTGATTTAGTGTGATTTCGATTTAAGGAGTCTACAGCCCTTATGTAAGCCGTTGAAAAGGCAATTCCTTTCTTAAAGAACCGACCTGTAATCTTCAGGAGCTACAATTGCCTCCAAACTATGACAGAGTTGGCGCAACGATCTACGCATATACTATAATTGTTACACAAAGAATTTAAAGAGATATTTATGGCCAAAAGAGTTTTTTATTACGAAAAAGTTATAAGAAGAAAAAAATAATTTCTTTACTAGTCATGGTAGGAACACAACTGAGACGAACGACGAATTTTTGGCCGCGAATATTCGTCGACAAAATTAAAATACATTTGTGTATATGAAAATACACACAATCATGGCGACGGCGAAATGCGAAATACGCGGCGAGCTCTGCAATAGATTTATTTCTATTTCTTACGCTGGCTAACGACGAACAAATCAGTACCATGTGACCATTTTCGTTTATAGTTTTCAAGTGTTTTAATAAATAAAGTTTCTTATTACTCTAATAACTGTTTTATCGTTATTTTGCAGCGTTTACAGTAAATATACAAAATAATTAACTTCAACAATTTGTTTTAGTTGTGTTTTTACCAGTGTTCAATTTTGTAAGTATTATTTTTTAATATGGTCACAATATCCAGCACGAACTGGTGATGGGAATGAAATTTGCATTTCGGTATCAATATTATTTTATTCCAAACGGACCCAAAAATATTATTTTTTTTTAACTTTAAATAAAATTTTAAAAAGTATAAAATTCATTAGTTAATATGAACAAACAAATATTTTTTCCTATTTTTATTAAAAAAAAAAATAGTAATTTATACATGTGTATATATGTATTTTGAATTGTTGGTGTAGTCTGCAACGCCAATTTTTTTCTTATTATTGGCACTAGAAACGTATCGATTTCAATGTGCTAATGTGCTGGTTGAGTACTACGGTACTTTTTTATGACAAATAGAACAATCGTACAAACTTTCCCATCACTGGTACAAACAGTAAAAAACTTTATTAATTATAATAGTTGTTATTTTTTCGTCGTTATTGTGGTTCATACGACGAATTTACACAGCGCAATTTCACCGACGAATTCGTTGTTTTGGGCGAAATTCGTCGTTCGTCTCAGTTGTGTTCCTAGCATCATGCTTTTTTCAATATTTTAATGATTCATTTTATTACTCTCTTTATATTCTTTCAATATTATTTAGATTTTTTTCATTTTAAAGAAAGAAAAAAAAAACACTGTGTGCGGTGTATATAATTGAAAAAGTATAATATTGGCAAACATTATTAATATATCGATATGACGCAATTTAACAACATTTTTATCGTTTGATTAAGCATGTTCTTAATTTTTGGGTGTTTGTCTCACTCCAGTGCCAGATATTAGAGTATCCAATTATTCGATTTTTTGTATTGTTTAGAGTAAGAGATTAATCGATTTTGGGATTTTAATCGAGTGAGGTTTTTAAGTTCCTCAAGTAACTCGAATAATTCAAATAATTTTATTCAGTAAAAAAAATGTACATATTTGATTTAATAATTTAATGATATTAATACACTCAACAGAAAACTCAATACATCCATACTTAAATCAATCCCAAAGGGTATTAAAAGTACGTTAATCCCAGATTTACTAAAATCAAGTACAGAAAGATTGATTTAAGTACGTACTATTAAGTGCTCAATTTAATTTATTAGTTGATTGAAGATTTTTCACGTGATTAAAGAATTTTGTACCTATTTTAAGAAACTCCAGGATTGGTTAACTAAAGTACTAAAGAACTTTAACCAAAATAATAATCACTTTGGATTAAAAAAAAACTAACAACCAAGTTGTTCGAAAAATAATCACATTAAATAAAGTAGTCCCGTTTTCGGGTTGATTATTATTCTTATTTGTACTACAAATTTTGAGTACGACTCGTACTCAAAGTAAGTATAAAATAGTTGAACTTAGTACGGCGTATTTCTTTCTGTGTAAAGACAACAAATGAAGAGGCTTTAAATAATATGTGTATATAAAGATATGTTTAAAAATACATACATCTTCTAAAATAGTCCTTTAAAGAAATTGCATTATTTTATGCAATATAAAGAAAATTTTCAATATAAAGATTTTTTGAAATATAAATTACTGTATCATCACTTACGGTGCAAAATTTTTGTCTTAAACAAATTCTGGATAACAATTTTTTTGATAAAAAGTAAAAGAAATGTTACATTTATTTCAGAAAAGAAAACGGCATAAAAGAAATAAAAACTAAACATGTCTCATTTTAAATAAAATTTTGACGAACAAAATTCCACAGAGCGGATGTGTAATAGGATTTTAAAGAGTTTAATCAGTTGGAGATTAGAAAGAGATATATAAATATTGAAAAAACGTAGAATTTACTAAAAGTACGGCCACACTAAGCCAACATTTGCCCAAAAAAACGTAACCACTACTTTTGTTTAGGGTTAGTGTGATTTAACTTGGTTTTTATATCACAAAATTAAGTCAATTATGCCGCAAAATGCTATTTTTATATTATTTTTAATAAATGCGAACTTATATTTAAAAAAATATTGGAATTAAAGAAAACGCAAATTAAGCTTGTCTGTTGGTTACGTTTTTTTTTTTTTGGGAAATATTTGTCAGATGTGACCGTACCTTAAGAAATAAATTTTAATCGATTAAGTGACATAATTAGTTCGAATACTCGTCAATCGAAATTAACTATTTTTAATGATGCGATCAAATAATAGAAAAATTTTTTCGATTAATCGCTCTTCTATGCTCTCATAAGCACATGCTTTAAGAATTTTAGGAATACGCACTGATGGCACATGCTGCTTTCCGAGCAATTATTGTCAGCGACAAATACAGTCGAACTCATATATAATAATCATTCTTTTTTTTTTGTAGAGAATTTGTTTTGAGAACAATTCGTTTTCAGAATGTTTTCCTTACATTTGTATCCCCCTACAACGAATTTCGTTAGTTTCTTATTTTTCTCTATAAATTAACTTTTTTTTAGGAACCAACTGTCCTTTTATATACTAAATAATCTCCGTACAACAAATTTTTATTTCAATCGCACAAAACGAAATGATGTGCTGTGAAGAATTTGTTAATGAATTGAAGTGAACAATTTGAATTTGACAGCTTGCCTATAAAGAATTACTATGTTATACATAGATAAGTTCGACTGTAGACGGTATTTCAATTTGTGTTAAGGTTTATAATCTGACTATTGAAATATTTGTCCTGATTAAAAAAATACAACTAAATACGAGTACATATTAAACTGAAAGTCAGTAATTAAATTCGGCGACATTTTACGTGTAAAATGATTAAACAATAAATGGAAAAACGTTCACACACACAACGTAATTGCACACATGTTTTAGAAGATTATTGACGGAAAAAAGAATTCCAGTTCATAAATCGAAAAGTAAAAAAATGAAATAAATAAGTCATAATTTGCTGGAAATAGTCAGTGTTAACTTAATCGTCTATAGCGAGCAACGTAATACAAGTTGGAACTGATTCAGTATAATTATGAAATCTGGTAAATAAACAATTTTTGCAATTATTCTTAAAAAAGGGAAACCATATGAGCAATTATTATATTTCTATACCTAATTTCAGTGCTCGTTTGTGCTTTGATATTTGCATTTGCCCAATATGGCTCTGCCGATAATGTTTGCAATAATGAAGTATCCTCCGGCTCAACTTTAATTCCCAAATGTGTGGGGAATGATAGGGCAGTAAGGTGGCCAAATTACGAAGACTGTTCTACATACCAGGAATGTGTTGGTACTGGCAAGGCCGAGCTAAGGCAATGTCCAACAGACACAGTTTTCACATATTATTTTCAACAATGTACAGATACTAAGCAATATATTCCAGCTCCAGATTGTTATTATTTAGAAGAAACAGCAGCTGTAACTTGTATAAGTAACGAAAAACCTACTACATCTACCACCAAAGCTCCAACTACTACCAAGGCTCCAACTACTACCAAAGCTCCAACTACTACTAAAGCTATAACTACTACCAAAGCTCCTTCTACTGTCAAACCTACAACTACCAAAGCTCCGTCATCTATTCCCACTCCCCCAAGTTCAGATTCATCGTCGTCAACTAAGATACCAATGCCGCCTATGATGGTAACTCCACTGCCTGGCATTCCAACACCACCAAATGAAAATGTAACACCACCAAGCATTCCCGGTACTCCTCCAATGCTTACTACGGTAGCTTCTGCATAAAAGACTTAATTTCGAAATAAATTTTGAATTATATAAAAAAAAATTGGAAAATTAAATTTATATTCTTGAAAAATAAAATATTAAACTTGGCTCTACAAAACAAAATATTGCATACTCTAAGCATTACTTGGAAGTACATAACTAACTACATATGGATTAGTTATATACCATGTAATTAATTTGCAGTGGTTCAATTTCAAACGCACAAAATTTAAAACCAGTTTTACTAAATTATCCTTTTTACTTAATTAGATTAATCACATTAAATCAACTATTTTTTAAATTTATTAGATTTTAATAATGGACTTCAATCGAATTACTCAAATTTAGTTTCAGCAGTAGAGTGATAGAAAAATATTTAACACTTTTAACTCCCGACTAAAAGTGGAAATATAATTTCGATTCCATTTGTGTACTGAAGAAGTTGTGGAAAAATCTTGTACTCGTACATATATAATTTTCGAAAGCTTATCAGTTTGGTTCCGCAAATAATTAAAAGAAACAGATTTTTCATTCCAGAAGTACAGGTTGTCCGCCGGGAAGGTATACTACTTTTTTTTGCCGCCATTTTCGTAAACATTAGTCTTGACAGTTCATATTTGGAAGTCGTAAAGTAGATACGTGGCAAATTTATTATGGAAAAATATTCGGCAAACCAAAGTGTTTCAATCGTTAAAACATTTTATCAAAATTAATCATCGATTACTGTGACGATGAGAAAGTTACGTGAAATATTTGGGAGAAACAACGTGCCAACAAAACGCACTATTTATCTCAACGTACTGCAAGATCGGCTGAAAACATAACTGCTGCTCAAGAAAGTGTTCAAAACAATCCATCATCTTCAATTCGTCGCCGTGCTTAGGAGCTTGGTCTTAAAAAAAACTTTGGCCACAATTTTGCACAAGGATTTGCATTTGTTTCCATTTAAGATTCAGTTGACACAAGAGCTTCTTCCACTAGACCATTTACGCCGCCGTACATATGCCAATAGGATGTTACAGCTCGCCTATGATAACCCCGATTTTCATGAAAAAATCATAATGAGTGACGAGGCACACTTTCATTTCAATGGATACGTGAATAAACAAAATAGTCGGTTCTGGGCAATAAAAAACCCTCATGAGTAAAGTCACCTTTGCATCCATCTAAAAGGAGGGATCATTGTACCTTACTTCTTTGAAAATGAAAACGGCGTAACGGTAACTGTGAATTGGGAGCGATATCGTGATATGATTGAAAACTTTTTAACGCAACAAGTGCATGCTTTGGGCTTGATTAACATGTGGTATCAACAAGACGGTGCAAAATCTCATACAGCCAGGATTACAATGGAATTACTGCGAGACCTCTTTCCACAACAAGTTATTACAAGAAATGGTGATGTTTGATTTGACTGCTCCGGATTTCTTTTTGTGGGGCTATCCGAAAAGCAAGGTTTATGCAAACAAGCCAGAAACGCTTGAACAACTCAAACAAAATATTCGTGATGAAATTAATGAAGTACCGCGTGAAATGTGTGAGAATGTTATGAAAAATGTGCTCAAAAGGGCTCGCATTTGTGAGGCTAACAGAGGCGGACATTTATCTGATATTGTATTCCATAATTAATTGCCGACATTAAATAAAACATTTATCAATATAAGATCCATTCTCTTTCATTTAATCAAAAATTATAAACAAACAAAGTACTATACCTTCCCGGCGGCCATCCTGTATTTAAAAAATATGAAAACATTGGTTTTATTATTAAATAAAAACTTACCCAATTTTCTTCTGTTTCACGTCGATCGACTAAATATTGGTACAGTCTTGGACCCAAGCCATTGGCTGCAGTGAATTCCCTAATAATGGCCTTAGTATGTTCTAGCTGGGCTGGCGTTGTTATTGGTTCCAAGGCGCGCATATAATCGGCCATTGTTTGTTCCAGCGGTGGGACAGGTACTTTTGGGAGAGTCTAAAATGTAAGATGGAAAATAGATTTATGTATATTAAATAGTTTTCTATATTTCTTTAAAATATTTTATTTATAAATATCAAACAGTTTTAAATGAAATTAAATTCCTACCAAGCGTACCGATTTGGTAATAAATTGAATATCAAAGCGATTCAGTTTCAGCAAAAACTTGCCAATGACTTAATTTTCCAAACAAACTACACATAGTCTGCATTACTTTACCGGCTGAACTACTTTAAAGTAGTTATTTAACTACTAGTGCAGTAGTAGAACGAGCTGTTATTATAGTCGGCTGTTCAACCCCTAGCAAAGTCATATTTTTTAATTGTGTGTGTGTTAGTGAAAAACAAGTTTTTAGTTCATAAGAAAATAGTTGAGCAAAAGAACAACAAAAATTTTTTCAGAATCTCGAGTTCAATACTGACTGACAGCAGAATTTAGTTTTTGTTGTGTTTTGTGTATTGAAAGATTTTAAAGTACTGAAATTTTTAAGTGTTTATTTGCAATCTGAGATGCTAAGTATTTCCTTTCAATGACATCGCCATTTTAAAGGAACCATTTAAAACGGAAGAGTAGAAATATCAAAACTTTCCCATGAAATATTTCTGTGAACATCACGATTAGTGGGAATCTTGGCTCAGCATCATTCAGGTCATTTCTGGTGATCGTACGGTTTGTTTGTTAGGAATGGCTGCTACTAAAAGCAATGGCAATTAAGAGCTTCCAATTTGAATGGTGCCTGGATATGCTTCTGCGTGATGTTTGAGGATTTGATTCATATCAATGAATCTGATTTATTTCACTGCAATCATGGTGGCTTAAGTTGGAATTAAATTTTTAATTGTATAATTGACATACAATAAATTTAAATATGTAAATGTATTTTACCCAATACTCTGTATCCTTCTAAAAACTAATTGATAATATAAAATTATTTATTATTTCGTTTAAATGCTCAAAAAACTGCAAGCTATGATGTGCACATATTTTATGCTCGAATGTTATTGTATTGATGTAAAGGATCGATTAACAAATTTACCAATGTCCAATAATCTTGCTCATTCTTTTCCTATACAGTTTTTATAGACATAAAATGCAATCAAAGTATTTTCTTATTTAATTCTCGTCTTTCCCCTGCAAGAAAAAACTTTTATTTCGCAATTCCCTAGAGTTACAAACAAAAGCTAGTTTCATTGCTTTTTTTCGAAATGTGGTTCGTGATGTCTGCATCCATGACAACAAGATATTCGTAGAAAAGTTTTTTTTTTGTATTAAAGGTGGTTGTTTTGGAGAATATCCAATTTGCTAGTGTTGTTAGTATGTTAGTATGTACTCGTATTTCATTGTTTTACGGGTGTTAAATGGCTTAGATAAAATTTCTTTTACAATAGCTATGCAGCGTTTGCCTTGAATGCATTTTTAAAGTCAACAGAAAAGTTCAGCATGTCGTGCAAATGGTCTTGCAAAAATGCTAATGCAAAATATTGTTGCTCTTTTGCATAGTCCGACAAAAGAATACACAAGATTTTAATATTTCTTATTGAATTTAAAAATTATTTTACTTACATTTGTATAGTCAATTTGTTCGCTGGAAATCAGCTTCTTTTTGTTTTCCATTGAGAAACTTAGTTTAAGAAAAACACATTAGCAAAGCTAATGTTTCGATATAAGGTGTTTCATTAAAAATCGATTCTTGATATATTTTTATATACTCGTATATTATATTCCTAGTACCCTAGTAGTTACTCCTGGAAATACCTTTATGTCATGCTTTAATTATTTTCTTGTAAGCAAAAAGTGGTTAAATAATAATGAAAACACTAGATCATTTGGAATTGGCTAATTTATTCTTTGCTGGGATAATACTGAATAACTCTCGTATTCTTTTTTCTTCGTATGATTTGGATATACATAAAATTTGTTTACAACTAACACCAACCTGCAAAGTAGAAAAGTGTAGCATGTACATGAATATTGATGATGAAGGATTGGCATTTTCCTGAAACAATTTTGTTTTGTACTGCCTAGGTAGGCTTGGAGTTGATTGATCTTTCCTTGGTTTCTTGGAAATTGATTCGTGTTCCCGATTCCTATTTTCACAAAAATTTACTAATAATTAGCATTATCTAAAAATTACTTTAAAATTAAATTAGAGATGTTGGTGTGACTAAATTTTGGTTCATAACGGAATTTTAATTTTCATGATCACGCATGCTTACGTATGACGAAGTTAAAATGTACACGAACACGCAAGATCACGTTGAAAACCAATATGGTTTTGACACTTTTCTATTAAGATAGAATGTAACAAAGGGGGTTTTCATCTCATAAACTGTTTTAAAAACCTCTAAATTTGAAAAGAGAATAGGCTGAATTTTTATTTCTACCTTTCAAACTTCAGAACATTTTCTGTCTAATGACCGAATTCAGCAACAAAATAAAATTCTTACATATATGAAAGAAAGATTTTTTTTCAACAAAGTTAGAACCTTGCAGGAAATGTCGATAGTGAAATTTTGCTGACATACTATTGACACAGTCAGCAGTACTAGTGAATTATTATACCCCAGACAGTGCTATTTACTATAGACATTTAACATGTGCGTGTCATTGAAATCCACTACTGAAATTGGTGCTATTGACTAAGTAGTTCTTTTGGGACCATATGTAGACATTGGAACCAGTGATTCACTAGTACGTTTTACTAATTCCAGTCTACAATTTGGGTACCTTTTTGAAGCACATATCGATAATGAAAACGAAAGTTTTATTAACTTTTGGAGTTTAATTAAAAAAATAAAAGACTAAGAGGCGCTAATCTAAAGAGGCGGTACTAAAAATAAGATACTAATTCATTTCAGTCTTTTTAAAGTTTTCTTATAGTGACAATGACGCCAAATAGTCACCCAAATAGTAGACAGAAGTGGCGACTTGGGGTCACATGTCCCCAGGTTTGCTTCAGGGAAATGTTATTTCATAAGTGGGTGAGAACTACATTTACAAAACCACGCGTATTAACGCACGGTATATTAATTTTGGATCACGCTGACGCACGCACGCGTGATAGTTTTCAAATTTATCAATAAATATCAAAATCTTTGCGCATCTCTAGATTAAATAACACCGATATAGTTCGAAATAAATTCATCTAATGTAAAATAAATTTATATTTAAATTCTCAAAATTCAAAATATTTTATTTATCAAAAATATAATCGATTAATTAGTCTATTGAAGAATATGCAAGTTTAAATAATCGATTATGCGCACATTCGAAATACAAGTGTGCCACAGAATTCAAATTTGTACAAACGTGGAAACGAAAACATACTTAAAAGTACAGAATTCCTATTTTTAGAAAACTTAAATGATATTTATGCAACTCAAACAGTGCACTTGTTTGGAAACTTTTTATGAAAATCACAAAAAAACTGAGACCTTCCTTTTTTACTCAAGTCGACCGTTTGGGATTTGTAAGCAGCACTTAAAATTAAAATAAATGTTCCGGAATACTTGTAGGAACGATAAATAATTAATTACTCCATTGGCTGGCTTCGCGTCTTAAAAATTAGTTTGTGGAAGAGTTTTTTTTTATGAAAATATGTGAAAGATTTCTGCAGCTAAACCAAAACGTTGCGAAGTGGAAAACTCGAATTATTTCACTTTCGTAAGGACGGTTCTGTCTTGGTTCTAATACATACATTTTCAACTTGAAACTTAAGCGATTGCAACAATAAATTCTTTTAAATTAGTATTTGTGAAATAAGTACTCGCTACACATTCAGTTGCCCTTCTTTAGCATTTTCTTTATGTTGATGTTGTGAATATAAAATAGAAAATTACGTTTTCTTGTTTTTTTTTAGGGAATAAGAAATGTTTTTTATTGAGGGTTGCAATAGAATTATTGTGTACACATTTTACTTGGAATCAAATTCAAAAACGCAATCTTTTTTCAACACCTACATACATATGTATATATATGTGTGTATGTATTTATATATGTATGTATGCATGTTGGTATATCGTAAATATTTAAATGACAAGTTGAATTTGATGTAACCTGTACGAGTATTTTGACAGAACGATATTTTTTCTTTAATTTATTCTAATTTATGTGCTTATAAATAAAGCTGGAGTCAAACTCATATCACCAACTGAGGAATTTTACTAAGCACTTTTACATCTGTCAAAAGTTTCATGTATTTCGCTGAAAACAAATTACGAAATCGTGTGTAGTGTATGCGACTATTAGGGGCAGGATTGTGCAGATCCTCCAACGAAACTACATGTGCGGTCTCACAGTTTATTTGGCCCCGGTATGATCGGGCAAAATCTGCCACTACACTGAGGATCCAACGGCAATAGCTTCGAATACTCGTGGTAGTCCTAATAGGGCATTGTCTCATAGGTGCTCACGTAAGAAGATTGAATCTTACATACAACGACTTCTGCAGAAGTTGTCAAAATGATGAGGAGAAGAAACTGTTAAACACCACCTCTGTCAATACCCAGCTCTGCCGTACTACAATTCGACTTTGCCCGAATACACTAGTTTACTCGAAGATCAGGTTGGTTTAACGACAGGGGAGGACTTTTCTCTAAATATCTACATTAAGCATTACAAAGAGAATAATTTGGACCCAAGTGGGCTAGTTGCACAAACCTAACCCAACATGGAAAAGACGCCACACCATAAAGTGGGTACCGAGTATCGAATATTTCCTTTTTTTCTGGTTACTCAATACTCAAAAGTAGTTACTCGATACTTTCAGAGTTGTATTTTTAAGCAAGTTGAGTGTCTAAAATAGTGAATAAAAATATATCACTGTATAAAAAGACAAGTAGGTGTAAGATTCTTTAATCAAATTAAAACTAAATAATTTTTTTGAGAACAATTAAATTATTTCTTAAGTTGTTGTTAACGTTAAGTTAAAAGTTAGCTTATATTTATTTTTTATTTAATAATAAAAGACATACAAATTTAATAATAGTTGAAGATCCATTTTAAATTTTTAAGGAAACTACTTCAATTTGCAGATAAAAACTATGGGTTACAAATTCAAAAAAGCCGTTAAAAGTATCGAGTAGTATTGAGTACCCAAATGAAAAGTAATGAATATTATTGAGTAATGAAAAGTAGTAGAATTTGCCAGCACTAGTCCATAGCTCGATGCTCTATTTTTCAAATGTATTTTTGCAAGAGATAATATTTTCGGCACATGCAAGCATTGAGCCTATTTCCTTGTAGTCCACGCATTCCCGTTCATCGAGACCTTTTTTGAGCTCTGTAGCCTTGTTGAAGGGATTCTACTTTTGTCTCAGATCTCAAGGCGTTTATGATAATTTTATTGGAATAGCCACGTAATTTGTTTAATTCGTAATATATGTAACTTCCCTGAACATTAATAAGATCACATTTTTCTGCGGCGCAGTATTTTCTTCATTCGATTGCTATGTAATCATAGTTGGGCGAAATACATACATGGTTTGCGGTATTTAAAATACAAAATACTTACACATCATGTATGTATGTATGTATTTAAAATACAAAATACTTACACATCATGTATGTATGTATGTATTTAAAATACAAAATACTTACACATCACGTATGTATGTATGTATTTAAAATACAAAATACTTTCATTTATTGTACGTATTTAATATACAAAATACATAATATTTATTCAAACCAAAAAATACATTAGATAAAACTAATCAACAAACAATTGTTTCCTTTCATAAATATCAGATTTTTGAATGTAGCATCAGACAAACTGTTTCTTGTCGGAGAATAAATAAAACCTGGTGAAGAAAATGATCTTTCTACAGGTCCTAATGAGCACAAACTTGTATTGAATTCCATGAATACTCTTTTTATATTTAGATAGCTGTCAAGAGTGATAATGTCTTTGCTGTCTTTCACTAAGGAAACTGACAAATTCCAACTCCAAAATTGATGTCCTAGATTCACTATCATCCCTATCTACGAAAACAACTAAATCGTCGTCGTTTGTAAACTATGTTTTCAAAATACAAAATACTGCCATTTTTTGCATGTATTTAAAATACAAAATACTTGCAGGACATGTATTTAAAATACAAAATACTTCCACGTCATGTATTTGAAATACAAATATAAAATACGTATTTGTATTTTAAATACGTATTTCAAATACATACATGTATTTCAAATACAGCCCAGCCCCGTATGTAATCTAATCCAAAACTTTACTTAATTTTACGTAGATAATCAGAAAATTATAAATCGTGCCGTTTTACATGTTCTTTTTGCAAATATTTAAACGAACAAATTAGAGAAAATCTAGATGCTGATGTTATACTGACTGCAGGAAATTTCATATTCTGGCAAAATATCGATCATAACTCACAACCGGTAACGACATTTTCCAACAAATATCACACACGGAGAAAACACAAAACCGTCAATTGTCTACGACATTAAAAAAAGTTCGTCTTTAATGCCGTTTTCTTTTCTGAAAAAAATGTAACATTTCTTTTAATTTTTATCAAAAAATTGCTAGTCAAAGTTTTCTTAGGACAAAAATTTTGCATCGTAAGTGATGATACATTAATTTCTAATAAACTTATTATTTCAAAAAATCATTATATTGAAAAGGGCAAAATATGTTGCACCTTTTTTAGACAAGAAAATGCCATAAGCTTAAGTTTTTATTGTTACAAGATAATAATTCTAATTGGAGCTGTTATTTGAACAGACACAATATATCTTCTAAATCTTAAACCGTAAATGCCAACAAGTAGTAAATAAATGAAATTGTCCAAAATGCTGTATTCCACAGCCAATTTAAAATATTTATAAAAGTTTAAAAATAAAAATTTTTACAGATATTTAGTTTCAATTTTCACTTGTTCACAGATACAGAATCGATTCCTGCTGTATTAAGAACTTTTACGTTGATCAATGTTTTCTTAATAATTTTTTCCATTATTTGTTTTTATTATTGTTGACACTCTTAATATCGCACAAACTAATATCTTTTTCTTAAATTAAAAGTAAAATATTTTTTGTATTCAATTTAACTTGTCAACTTGTTCTAAGGATTTATCCATTAACAGTACAACTTTTTAAAGAAACCATCTGTTATTTTTTTATTGTTTTCTAGCTGTATTTTTATGTTCATCCACGAGGGTCATTATTTATTTAGATGCATTGGAAACCTTTGCTGTATGTCGTTATTACTTTATGTGCAATTGGCAGTCAAACATAAATTTTTTTATTAGTCATTCAACATGTCACAGTGACAGCAACAGCGTACACATACAGTAGCAAATGAAAGAGATAAGAAGCGGAATATAGTAAAATGTCAACATTGAAAATGTTATTGTGTATGTTTTTAATGTACATCCATTCAAATTCCGAGATCTGCTGGCACACAATACATATTTATCTAGAATGGGGAGACGAAGGTAAAACACAAGATTAAATAACTTGTGTGGGGATGCCAATCTCGTGAAAGGGGAATCGTGTACAACCATTTGTATGTTTATTTAACATTATTTGCATTACTAATTATAACAAACAGTATTAAAGTTTGTCCCTTGTAAACAGCCACTGCTTATTTATTAATGTTTTCCTTCGATTTTCCCTTGATATGATTGCGGGTTGTTGGTTTTGTACGAAAAGAAAAATTTGGTTTTTCATATGATCTTTTTTTTTGTGAAAGTCGTGAAATTTTATATGGGATTGTATCTGCATGTGTATGTAGCAGGGATGGAAAATGTAGTTTTAAAATGGTAGCAACTGTTTCTT
The DNA here is from genome assembly GCA_956483585.1 of Gymnocheta viridis. Lineage (NCBI taxonomy): Eukaryota > Metazoa > Arthropoda > Insecta > Diptera > Tachinidae > Gymnocheta > Gymnocheta viridis. Next base: position 103,336,518 of record OY101440.1, on the reverse strand, counting down.
AAAACTGTAAATTTTTGCACTTAATTGTATAAAAACTTTTAACTGAAGGTTTGCCAAAGGTTTTAATAGGTTTCTTAAAATATCTGTTTTAGATTTTATACTTACGTCAGGAAATCCAAATTCGTCTACCGTTTCTGCAGTGGAAAGCCATTTTTTGGGTATCGATAAAATAGAATCTCGCCATCCTGAAAATAAAAGAAAACATAAATTTACAAGTTACTTTTAATTAAAAATCTAAAGGATCGTCCTACCACTATTACAGGCCTTACAGTTTTTGTAGAAACATAGTTTCATAACTTGATATACACAATATTATAATGTAGTGAAAATTAAATTTCTTTGCTTATTTTATATAGGAATTTCTCACTTGTAACTCAATTTTTGTTTTGTTCGAGTGAAGACACATTAATTGTTACATATTTCTTGTGTTCACGCTTGTCTTGTTGTTCGATAGTTTTGTCGTCTAGTGGTCACAATTGTGGTGAAACAAAACCACACCTTTCCAAATTAATTATTTTCTGCCAGCAATTATTTTTTGGTTTGGGGGAAGGTTTTCGTTATTGAAAATAATGTATTCTTTAGTGGGTTTCTTTTTAAATAAAAACTTATTTGCAAGTGCAATGGAGCGTTGTAGAAAATATAAACATTGAATTTTTATTCTTGAAATGCCATTGTGATCATTTACTAGGGAGAAAAATTTAGTATTTCATTTCTTAAATCAAGTGCAAGATGCTTGAACCAAGAAATAAAAATTTTAGCGAGAAGACTCTTTTATTTGTTTGCCACCGATTTTAAAAATATATACTCGTATGTAATCTATGTGATAGAAAACACTTGAAAACTTTAAAAGAAAAAAATTTCGTTGGTCAGGGTGATTCAAAAGTGCTTTCTCAAATTCCATTTTTGTAGAATATTTTTAAACTTTGAAAGCGCATAACTTTTTTTGCAATAAATTTTCTTTTATATGGGCTTTTTATCTTCTAATATAAAAAAAACTTTAGCCTCTGAGACAAGTATTTCTAATAAAGTCTGAAGTATATCACAAATTCCACATTTGGAGGAATACAATTGTGTGAGTTGTCAAACTTTTTAAATAACTTTTTTTAAAAGCTAAAAATATTTTTATATTATATGAAAACCATGATCTGTTTAGTACTACAACAATAAAACAATAATAAAAAAAACAACAGGTATTTTGTTTATATTTAAAATCGCAGGGAAGTCAAAAACAGTTGAAGAAAATTGTATTTTATGTTAGTGATGGAAAATTAAATTTTTCTTCGGTGCAAAAAATATTTTAAATAATACTTTTTGACCCCCACAGTACTAAATTGAAATCTTTGTAATTTTTTCTTTATTAACTAAAAACATATAATAAATTGTATTTATTCTTGCGTTTATGTTGTTGATAACAAACATTATTCTGAATCCCTCGTTTGAGATTAAAGTTTGCGATCAAATTGACGTTCAGTTGTGAGTAAATGTTTGGTGCCGAACTTAATGTTAAACTAAATCTTCTTCAAGACTGCGAATATTTAAAAAAAATTATATTTTCCTAAATTGTAGTGTTTTTCAAACTAAAAATACATTTCAAGTAAAAGTTTGTTGTTTGAGCGCTAATAAGTTTACAATATTTCAAAACGTTGTTCATGCGTAAAGCGAATAGTTTTGGTCCTCTTTTTTTGTGATCTTGACCGATAGCAAATATTTCGGACAGAAAAAATTTATAAGTGTTAAAGTAACATATCGATCAAAAATAGGATTGTACTTGAACCATCCGTTATATTAGATCGTCCTTAAAGTATCGTAAATAATTAATCCAAAGATTTATTATTTAAAAGTATGAAAAATTAAACTTTTATGGAATAATATAAATTCAATTACATATTAAGAACTAACACATTCCTCAAGTTGAGAAAACCCCAAACTTTTATGCGAAATCCTATTTTTCACAAGTTACGTTCAAATGATTTTCAAATGATATAACACCTAAAGAAATATAGTTGGGAGTTATCACATTTTCATGTCTGTTATGGGAGCTTATTTACTTTTTGTGAGGCTTTTTAAATTGGGGAAATATTGGAATTGGTAAATAATGAATTTTTGTTTGTGACTTTTTTAATTTCATTGAGAGTTATTTAATTTCTTTGGGAGTAAATTTATTTGTCCTAAAATTGTATGAATTGTATGTTCTTATTTCATTTCTGTTGAGACTTTCTGTATAAGGAATTCTTTCACTCTTGTTAGGAATTCTTTCATTGGGAGATATATACTCGTAATTTCTTTTGGAAGTATTGTATTAGAAATCATTCAATTTACAAATTAATTAATTTTTCACTTTAGTTATTTAATTATTTCCCGTTGGCCCTTTTTCATTTTGCATGGAAATTATTAATTTGCGAGCTGTTATTGCAAATCGTTGTTAATTTGAGATCGAAATTGTTTATTACTTGAATATATAGCGAGACCTGTAAAAGGATTTTTATAGACAATCTTAAGACGTTGTACTCTTTTAAAATACTTTCACTATATGTTGAGACATACTGGAAGGCGATTGTTCAACACGTAGAAGTCAAATTAGTTTGAAAGTACTAAATGAACTAGAGGAGTAAAACGAGTCAAAAAGAACTATTTAAAATGTTTTTTGTACCGAAAAAAAATTAAATTTTCCATCACTGATTTCAACTTAAAACTTTTGACAATTTCACATTTTTTGGCCATTAAAAAATACAACGCTACAAAAAATCAGCTGGACTATTAAACAGACCTGTGTTATTGGATCATTATGAGAACTATGAATTACAGAATTAATTAAGTATTATTCTAAGAGCTCTGAGACTAATAAACCATATTAATTGTGTAAAATTAATTTAAGAAATTTCAAAATTGAAGTAGTTCATAAATAAGATATTCGTTCTTCTCAGGCACCAAATAAATCATGATATTCACTACAAGAAAAATTTACTTTGGCTACTATTCTATGATGTATGTGTATCACAATCATGTCACGCTAGATTTTTTAGAAAATACTTTTTTCTAAATTCCTTTCTGTTATCTCTTTATATTTATTTTGATAACATCTCAGTCTTTTAAATGCTTGCTTAAGTCGTCTAATAATAGAAGATAAAATGATTAATTAACTAATATAAGAAAATAATAATAATTAAGACATTAATCTTAACATGTGTGCTGAAATAGCAAATCCCATTCTGGTTATAAAAGAAATTCTCCCCTTTTTTCAAAATATAAATTAAACAGTAGTGTTCTATTGAAATCAACTAAATTCTACTAACATACTCTTATATTGAACAAGATTGCAAAGGTAGGAATAAACGAAAAGGGGATAAAATAGCTTAAGACATTTGCATCGAAACTTTCACAAACTTCGTAATGAAAAATTTAAGAGAATAAAGCCGGAAAGATTGAAAAGTAACATTTTCCAACAGGCTTAACTTGCAAAAATATATGTTACGTTTTAGATATTAAATGGTATTTAAAAAAAAAAACATTTTTTTGTTGGAATTAATAACTAAAAACATATAGAAATGTAATAAAATCATTGTAAATTAATACCCAGCATTTTTTTATTAATATCCCAGCAAAAAATTTGCATACAAATTATTAGTAAAATCTTCGATTAGCTGAACTCGAAGTAGTTCTATTTCTAGAGAAACACCTAAAAGAACTGAATTCCGTATGACTAGAAGGTTGCCTGTACTATATATTTCAGCTCTGAGTCCTCGCACTACGCATAAGTTACATGGGGTTTGACACAATTGCATGTCACGTATACGCGTAGTAGTTTATAAAGTGGTGATCAATTCGTCGTCGTTTTCAATCCAATGGATACGTGCATTCATTTCGGGTAATTTTACCTAAAGATCCTGATATACTTTGAAGAAAACAGTGTTGTCTATTTAAAGTTTATCATCTATAAAATAAAGCCCAATATGAATGAAAAAAATCATTTCTGATAATGATGATAGAGGATGCAATATGTCAAGTGAAGAGGAATCTTGAATAAATTAGTTGTTTTAAAAATAGTTTGCTAAGCAATTGCTTACACAAAGAAATTATCCTTAAATACTTACTTTAATCTTTAAATAAATATTTTCCTTAATAGGATATGGAAAAGATGAATTTTATATTTTTGTGCATTTAAAATATTAAATTACTTTCAATATATTAAATTACTTAAACAAAATTTGAGAAGTATATTTTTTCTTATATTTCTAAGCATTATTTCTTTAAGCGATGATTTGTTCAGTTTTTTATACACACCCTTGTCAAGTTAAATTTGCAAATAAAAGTACTAAATTTATGTTAAAGAAGTTGTTAATCTTTTTTTATTCGTTCACACGGTTTCCATTGAGTTTTCTAAGTTATACAAAGAATTATTTTATGTGAAAGTTGTCAATTTGTTTCGGTATAACAAAACATTTTTGATAATTGATAACTATAAACATATACAAATCTAATAAAATTCTTGTAAATTTATATCCAGCATTTTTTTATTAATATCCCAGCAAACAATTCGCATGCCAATTATTAGTAAGATCATTCTAAAGAAACGTTTATGAATTTAACTCGTAGTCGTCATAGAAGAAAAGCGACCTAAAAGAACTGAATTCTGTATAACTAGAAGGTTGCCTGTATTATATATTTCTGTCAGATAACATATTTAGAATATTAAATGCAGTACTTGTACAATGAAAACTCTGTCCCTTTCGAACAACTTCCGATATGTTTTTGCTGGGATGTAGTCGACGGAGTGAACATTCTAATATTTTTAGTAAAGTCTGTAAAAAATTAACATTGATTGGCTTAACTGATATGTAAATTTTTATCCATAAACTAATCGCATACTCACTCATTCCTTAAAGCAAACAAATATGAATTTGGTTTAATTTAAATAAAATTCATTGCCTTTGGGAAGAAACTTTTATTTATATTTTTGTTTTTTTTTTGTTTGTTGCTAAGTATTTGGGGTGGTTTTTATTTTCGGTCTCCCTCGGCAACTTTGTAGCAACATTTATGTCACGTGTTTTAATGCTTTAATTTATATCACTTGCTGCAGCATCATTTTGGGTGGATGGGCAGGTAGATGGAGATGAAGCCCTGTCTGTTCTTGTTTACCTATAAACCTCTATCCAATTTATCCAGCAAAATATTTATTTAATACTTAGCGGGGGACTTTTAAATTAAATTTATCTCATACACTCAAAATATTATATAGGGAAAATTAATTGAAAATTAAACATAAAATATATTTAATATTCATTTCAAAAATGGTCTACTCTATTTAAACTTAAAAATTATACAAATAGCTATTTTTGCTATTTTAAGAATATAGAAATTATCAATCCTTTGGCGGTCCTTAAATTAAATTTTTAGTTATATATTTTCCTAAGTATTTTCTATACGATCTCTTACGAGTTGATAACTTAATACTCCTTTAGCATGAATTCACTCAAAACAGCTTAAAATTTTTTACTTTTTAGTTGTTATTCAGTTAATTTTGATTAACAAAGAATGTTTATTTTAATGAAACAATAAATTATTTGTTAATTTTCATTTGATAAATAACTTAATTTAGAATACGAAAATGAAATAATTCGGTCCTAGCCTGATGAACAAATGTTCCAATATTAATTTCTCAATAAAAATAATTTGAATTTCTCAAGAAATTTTCTAAAATTGGAACGAAATTGAAGAAGTCAGAAGTCACACCGGAACAGTTGAACTAATTACGTATAAATATTCATTAATAATTTAGAAAAATCATATAGCAACGGAATTTCAATTGACAATTTTTAGGTATTCATATCATTACTTTTTTTTAATGAAGATCGAAAGTCATATTTTTATACATTAAATTCACATTAATTTTAGTAAAAAAAATGTTGTCTTTACTATTTTTAAAACATTGAAATTAGGTATGGAATTTCAGAATAGAAAAGTGTTCACATCTTTTGATAAAAAACGACAAAATTTTTTCGGCTGCAAATAAGTTATTTTAGAGTTCTCTTATATTCACTTTTCTTTTAGGAACTAGATTTTGTGTGCTTTATTATACAAAATTCGCTAAACATTACGAAATACACTTTAACTGTCAAAGTTACTTCCGTTTTTTGTAGCGTGCGTCACAAAACTTTGTGATCAATTATTTCGGTACAAATACCTGCTAAAAAATTATTTTTTATACCATTCGAAAGTACACTTATATCCCACTAAACATCATGAATAAGTTGAAGGTACCTCTTTTAAAAGACCCAAAATTTTTTTATATTTTAATGTTAAAACGCGTTCGAATGTAGCGTTCGTCACGCCGGATTTGTCCATATAAAGAATAGATCACTTTTTGTCACGTTACGTTGCTCTTTTCAATTAGATGGAAAACACAGAAACTCTAATTTTTTTATAGGATTGTGTAAAACGACAGTAGATTGCAGTAGGAACAATGGAAATGCCCATATACCATAAAAGATTTTCCTATTCTGTACGTACATAGGTAAACACGTAAATTTTATTTGGCCTTGCCCTTAAAATGTTGAGAAATAATGGCTAAAATTCAACTTAAATATTTTCCTAAAGGATCCTCTTTTGTTTTCTTTAGACATTTAGCATTTTTCTGAACACAACAACAAGTTATCCATACCATTCTTTTAGGTCACTTAAGACCTTTTTCAATGAACGTTTTTCGTCGCACTTTTGTAACTTTTTCACCTTAGTTTTTCCTTTACACTTTCTTCACTAAATATTTCTTCGCAAAAATTATAACGATTATAAATGAATTTGTATTGTTTTCTAAAAAATGATTTTAAACTTTTCTTTAAAAATGTTGTACCTGAAAGTATCAAAAAAAAAGATATCAGCTATTATGAATACGAGTAAATAATAAAAAAATAATATTGTATATAATGAAATTAGTAAAAGTGGTTTTCCTTATTATCATCATACCAGATAACAATGCTACGCACTGCAAAAAGGACCAGTATTTATATTTCGCTGCAACAATAAAAAGAATTATTGTTCGAAGCCATGGCAACAGCAAAAGATGGTGTTACGATACAAGACAAACTTAATATGTATTATGAATGTCAAATTAAATACAATAAATTATAATTTTTCCATTGTCTCTGATAGAGTATACGTTCTGCTTAAATCGGTAGAATCCTTTTGTATTCCTTTTACCACTTAAAATTTTTACATTCTATACTTGACTTTCATATAATCATTCATATATATCTATACACATACAAAAAGAGTCACGTGCCGCCAATTTGAACGTCCGCATTTTTTGTTTCTCCAAAACGTTGCTTTGCCTTTAGGGCTTGAAGTAAAAGAAAGACATCAAAGGCACAGAAATAATAATACAATTATAATAACAGGGAACTGAAAAATCGCAACTGGTTTCGTCGGCTTCATGCTGTCGTTATCCTTGCTCTCCTTTGTTGTGATTGTAAATTAATGTTGTAAACCCACCAACAACTACAACAACTAAAATAACTCTAACAAGGTTGGTTACAACAACCATTTGTGCAGTGTGCGTAACATTTTCAAAAAAGAAAAGGAAAAATAGACACACGTCCACTCCACCCATCACACCTTTGGTTGATTAAAAATTTTACTTAATAAAAACATTAAACAAGACATCTTGGAAACATTTTATGAAAATGGAAAACAATGCATTAAAAAAACAAAGTGGAAATTTGTATCTCATTTACTCGCGTTAGGGAAAATATAAACGGTTGACGAAATAAAACGAAGAAAACAAACAAAAAAAAAAATTAACTAATTCTAATTAATTAATTGAGAATTTGTGGTGAAGAATGTAATTTCATTAGATTTAGTATTATTAAAAACCAATTGCGTGGGTTTAAGAAATGGATGACTACTAACGATATTTTGTGCACTTTTAACACCGATCCCTCCCCATAGCAAAGCTTTACAATAAATTTACAAGTTAAATTCACAACTCTATAACGAATTTTCAGTGACCTCTTTGCGAACGGCACCAAACTAGAAAAGGCATCAATTTAAAAAAAGGGTTTTGACGACGTTTTCAACGTATTGCTTTCATTCAAAATGGTGATTACACTGCAGTTTTGTCGTTTATTCTAATTGTTTGCTTGCGCGTAGCACGAATATCATTTGGTGTAGTCAAAGAACTCCAAAAGCCTTTGAAACCGCAGATGGTTGGCTTCGACATCTGTAGCTCATCGTGTATTCCGCTGGGTGCTATCAGATCCATTGCTCAAATTTTGGACTTATTTTCCTCTAACGCATCCGTCGATGCTCCATAGACCAGTGGATAATGTGGCTTAACCAGTTTGTGTGTTTTTGTAATTATGTCCATATATTTTTAAGCTTTGTGTTGGAATTGCTTCAATGGAAATTTTCATCAGCGGTCGCCACTTCTAAAATAATTCTTCAAAGGAGTACATATAAGCCAGCCTTAATCTTGCCAAAAAGATATTACGCAGCCTTATAACGGACTATGTGCAATAGGAAGCCTGTCACGTAATGACAACGCGAGTAAAGAAGGCTTGAGTATGAAGTAGAACATGGAGTTGTTTTCTCAGCTAAACGAAGGTTTTTAGAAGCCAACTTTAGAGATTATTTTTAATGTCGTTTTTACTTTAACTCAAGTATAAGATGAAATCATGTATACGGACGGGGTCATCGAAATACAAGTATCTTTTATTTTGACGCTGATCGATTTGGCCTGTCCGAAATATTGACTATCAGTCAGTATCTTATCTCCGCGAACTAAAATCAGTCGTTTTACGCTTGAACAGAGTTGGGAAAAATTCCAAAACGAATGAGGTGTTGACGAAATAAGTTTTGGTCCAAATTAAGCACCTACCGTGAATGTAAAAATTTAGTGAGGCTGGCTTGATAGTGGACAACACTCATGATCCTCGTAATGGTATAGGGCGAACCAATGAGAATGTGGTAGCCTGAGATGGAAGATATGAAGTTGGATAATCTTTGGTTTCAGCAGGACGGCTGAATATCATATAGCTCATCAACCAATCGACTTTTTCCGTGCACTTGGTAATGTCAATTAGCCGCCTCGGATTTGCGATATGATCCCTTTGGTTTTTTTCTAGTGGGATGCTGTTAAATACCGATTCTGTGCGAATAATTCGGAAACGATCCACACTATTAAGACTAAGTGACAGGATAAGCTACTGCGAAGTCTGTCGTGACAGCCACATGAATGAAATCGTGTTCCATTAACAATGGAAACAATAAACAATTTCAATTTGTTTTTAATAAAACAATTAATTTTTTATTAAATTATCTATAAAAATATTAATTTTGGGAATAAAAATGCATTTACAAATTTTAAAAAGGAAACATTACGCATTTCTAATAAAGCCATAATATACCAAAAGAAATTCAATTTAGTTCATTTTATTTAATTTTTAAAAAGATATTTGTGTTTGAACCACTTCTATGTATGTATAAAAGGTATTCATTAATCTAATAACTATAAAAATATTCAACAGAGACCAGACATGATAACAAGACAAGACTTCACGGTCAGCATTGTGTTTCTTGAAAACACAGGCAGCTTAAATTTAAAGAATTTTTGTAATATTAATCTGCCTTCTTGTGTCTTTCTTGGCTGGAAAAAACACAAATACATTCAAGAAAAAATTCATATATTGTATTATAATCCTTATAAATTAAAGTTGACGTTGACATCCCAGCGGAAAAATGCAGACGCCTTATAGAAGGCCTTATGGAAGGCCATATATAGAAACTCTATGTCCCATTCTATGCTCATGCCTTTTTGCTCCCGGGTATGCACCCACATTCGCTTCCTTTCGTTGGGATTCTAAATGGCCCGAGTAACAAACTCTTACAGAACTCTTTCCAAGGAATGTGAAATACAAGGCTTGGAAAGCTTTTCAATAGAGAGCAAGATAGAGGAATGAATAATAGTACGTTTCCATTATAAGGAAAACACTTCGTTTTGAGAAAAACATTTCGATGTGTTTTTATCATGTTGCAAGAGTTTTTATGTTCGAATTTTCGTGGTCAATTGGAAGTGGACGCTGTTTTATTTATGGAAAACAACTTTTCTCGAATTTGCCAATCACCAATAGTGGGTGACCCAGAGTTGCATTTGTAATCGTAGGAGCACCACAGTGTTGCACAAAAAATATTCAACGTGCTTAAGAGCAAATCCCTCTATTTGAGGTGAGTTGCTCATACGAAAAATGTATGAGAAAACAAGTAGCAAAACAAGCAATTCGGCCCAAATCCCGTAAAGCAACTAAAGGTTCTTTTGTTTTTTAGCGACGTCTACATCATTTTTTAACTTTTTACTTGAAAAAATTTCTAGCTGCAACTAAATGAGTTTCTAATTTTTTATTCAGTTTGGTATTTTGTCTTAATTTATTTTTGTTTTTGTACAGGATTTCTATCATATCATCTGTGTTCTCTTTCAGTGATTAGGTCTTCTTGGGAACGCAAGTAAAAATGGGATTTGAAGCAAAAATTAGTTCTTAACAGGCCTTCAAAGGGCAGTTACTGAGAGAACACTGAAGATGGCACATAGCCGAAACCGGTCTGTTTATCAACCAAATTTGACGTGGGATGACGGAAATTCACTCCAAAAAGGGCAAAAATATCCTTTTGATTTTTACCATTAGAATGTTTATATGCACTGACGTAAGAGAACATATTTATATACATACATATACATACATACTTACACACCTTTTCAAATTAGATTTATTTATTTGTCTATTTCTGTTGTAACTTTTGTGTGCTTCCTAAATCGCTAGCTCCATATAAAACAACATAAATAAAATTTTCTATGTATGTAGTTTCTTTGACAGTTGCCAAAACGTTAATGTTTCTTTTAGTCTACCTTGCTTATTTATGAGCATTCGATGTTTTATCCTTAAATCAAGTTTTTTGTGGGCCTTTGTAAGAGTAGATACATTCATTCACAATTACGTGTAGGTATAAATACATTTTGATAAGGGTGTGAAATTGGTGCATTTTTTTATTGGTAATTCAACGTCAAGCGAAATTAAAAGTAATAGAATCGATCAATCAATATATTAGACAACCACTGTCAATTTACAGTAGCTCGAAAACACGCTTTTGCATCATATGTACATTAATGTATTAGATAAAGTATTATAATGATAAACAATGAAAAATATCTCTATTACATGGTTGAGATCTTTGACTCATGTCTTCGAAAAAAGCTTCGCTGTTGCGTACCCGTTTTGTTTTGTTTTCAACTTAATTTTTGTTTTATCTATTATATAAATAGGCAAAGATAAATTTTTAGATCCCTTTTTTCCTTTTTTCCCAACCGATTTTCTTCATTATTTTACTAAATGGTCAAAATTGTTGAGTCTTAGTGACCCGACTATAAATTATTTTAATTGGTTCAGTATTAAAGGAATTAAAGGCTCCTAAATTTTACACCACTACAAATGCTAGAAATACACACGTACATTCACTTATGTAAGTATTAGTTCAAATTAAAACATGCGTGTTTGTATGCAATTTTATTTTGTTTATTGTTTTTCCATGGGGAAGCGAATGAGAAATTATGTAGTTTTCTCCCTTTAAATGATTGTAACTTAAATAAATCTATGTTTGAACTGGCGGTCGATTTTCGACCACTTTGTGAACTCTAGTTAAACTTAAAAAAGGCATCCCCTTTTAATTACGAGGATGCAATTATTTAAGCGAATGAGGGAGTATAGATGGAGAACAAAAATTTCATTTAGTAGCTTGTTAGCAGTGTGGCCATTTAAGCTTTTTTCGAGCTAAATTTAGTTTTATTGTTTTTATGTTAAGTCTGTGTTTAGATACGTCATGTCTTATGGACATGATTGCTACTTTATCGGCAAGACCGACGAGGGGAGAAGAAACGAGTACACACATGCATGTACTGTCATTACGTTTTGCTTTCATATTCGTAATTTTAAGCCTAAAGCTATTTGCAAGTAAACCTCGTCAACATGACATGATTTGTATAACAACAATGTTCAAAGAAGAAAAAGTAAGAATCATGAAAACGGTATCGAAAATGAGTCGACATCGATTAGAAATGCGAGACATAAAAAAATCTTTTAGAAGAGTCGTCGCTAAGGTACCATTTTCTCCCGAATGAGCAATCCATTTCGACTCGAAAACGAGCGCATAAATTATGTTTTTAATCGTGCGGGGGAGTCGAAAAAGACTCGAGTATTTTTAGCATTTGTAGTGGTGTCAATTTTAGGAGCCTTTTATTCCTTTAATACCAAACCGATTTAAGTAATATAAAATCGGATCACTAAAGCTCAAGAATGTCTACAATTTGGTAAAAGAATGAAGAAAATCGGTTGGCAAACAAAGGAGAAAAAGGGATTTACAAATTTGTCTTTGCCTATTTATATAATAGATATATATAGATGATTGTTCTTGGAACACCTAATATTTTGATATACATACAAACATATGTTAAATTAAATTGAAATAAAGTTTTAGTCAAGTTTACAGAAGTGAAGTGACAGCAAAAATGATTTGGATTCATATGAAATTAATTAAAATCAAACAAATTTTTTATGGTTCATTTAAAATCGCACAAAACTACTTTTAAATACCTTTTTCGGCGCAGTCAAAAAGTCCCGAGAATCTTAAACTGTAATTATTTACATACATACATATACATACGTATTAACCCTGTAGATAATATTGGACTACGTGGTCCATTAGAGCTCAAACGGGACTAGTTACAACATGCTCCTATGTAATGCAGTATGTCATTTTAAAACATGAGCTTATTGCTATATGACAAATGTTCGTCCTTTCACGATATTACTCGTGCCGAACAAACTATTTGAGCATGGTCCATTTTTAATGACATAAATTTATCCTTTTATACAAACAGTTTTTCATTGAGCGGGTAACTCTGCTGTAATTGCCAAACATTTTAGTTTTCACGTGGTCATCATTACAATCGCACGCTTTAAATTGCCGTTCGTGTTAAAATGCATAATAAATTAAGTTGCAGTGTTTATTTAAAGTCATATTTATTAAATATCATTTTTATTAAAACAATTTAATTAAAAGTGAATTGATATATGAAGAAAATGTGTTAAAATTATGTTTTAAGAAGAAAATTTCAATGCATACTTGTGTATCTACATGCATACATACTTATGTATGTACATACATATGTAAAATGCAAAAAGTTCTTTCCATGTTCTTGTTGTTAATAGCGGTAGTTGTGTATTTCTTTCTGCATGCTGTTGCATTAAAATATTATTTGCTGTTGTTGTTGTTATTGGCATAGGTGAAAAAAAGTGTGAGAAAAAATAAAAGAAGTAAAGCAGAGAAAATAAGAAAAAATGTTTTTGTTTTATTAACAAAAACAAATCGGCAAGTTTTTCGATTTTGTTTTTGTGAGTACAAAGAAAGTAATTTGTAGTAGAGTTGCCAATAAATAAAATACGGGGATAAAAACGGTTATCGGTTCGGGCGTTTAATAAGATAATTAAAAATTTTAGGCGAATTTGAATATTCAAAGGTGAGTAAATTGAAAATTAATATCACATTTATAAAGACCCCGACCATTAAATTGTATATTTTCAATTTTAAACGAAAGTTTGATGTTCAACAGCTAAAATAAATTTAATTAATAATGCATTGTTGTTCAAAAAAAAGCTCAATATTAAACAAGTTATGAAATCATCATTACATAAGCATCCACTTTTTAGTAACTACAGGTAGAACTCGTTTGACATGGAGCTAACGTTCCACGAAACTGCCGAGTTAACCAAAACCGTAATAAGTCATCATCAATGCAAAAAGAAGGGTTACATTTTCATTTAAAAAACTATATGCTTATACATACATACATACATACTTATGTATGTTTTTAAAAACGTGGTTGTAATTTTGTAATGAAATTGAGTTCCAAGGTACATATAGAAAACCGTTTTAGAAGAAAGTTCATCTAATTATTTTTTTAATTTTGTGCTGTAATTTTGGAAATAAGAGATAATTTTGAGTTGTAACATGTCACTTAACAAAATAATACACCCGATTATACTTATTTTTTCAATTCGCATGTGTGAACGCAAATAAAAAAACAAAAGGGAATTCCTGATGCTTTAGTTCCAAATGTTCGCCTGTCTAAACGCGGACTTGGGTTTAAAAAAAACGATTTTGATAAATTTTGAGTTGTGACTGTTTATGATTTAGTGTGTGATATGTGCATAAAAACAATATCATAAGAGCTTTGAAAAATTTTGTGTTCGTTTGTTGGATGAACAATAAAATTAACAAACAGTTTTTTCTTTGTTGTGGATTGGTCTAGTCTATATACTCCATTCTCCTGAAAACATACTCTTGAAAAAATTTAAACCTCTTAACTTATAAGGTAATATCTGATTTAAGTGGCATAACCAATAATGAAATACATGTCTATATACTCGTAGACCAGCTCAACCCACAACAAATAAAAAACTTTTTGTAATAATTATTAAATTTATTATACGAGACATGTCTCGCTATATTTTTTCAAAGAATTCAAAAAGCTAGTCTATATACATAATTTTTATTGGTGCTAATGCCAAATCATCAGTAGACCTTAAACCATATTTTTAAAAGTTTCAAACCTCTTATCTTATACAAAAACTTTTAAAAAACCAATGATAATTATAATAAATTTAATAATTACCTAATTACGAATTACGGTTGTGCCTTAAATACTTCCATTGTCACCCAAAGGACGTCTAATTTTATAAAGCTTGTAAAGAAAATAAAACAGATTCATATCGAATATAATTTGTTTGATGGGATTTTTAAATTTTTTTCTATGGTTACACCTTTGTAATTTTTATAAATCTTATTGGTTTTTTAAAAGTTTTTGTATAAGATAACAGAGTAGATGGCTACAAATTTCTCTGTATTTTTAAAAAAAATTTGAAACTTTTTGCGAAATTTCGCGTTTTTTCAATGTGGGTTACTTTTTCTATTTTTTATTGTTTCATAGACTTTTAAATGATATTAATAATTTAAATTTTCCAATGATTGGGCTTAGGCATGAGACGCATATGCATACGAATTCGGCATATGCTGAAAAGCTTGCATACACTTTTCAACAAATAACATATCTGTCAGCATACGCAGGAAATTTGTTAAGGACTAATAATATGCTGTTTACACGATATGCTGAAATTACCAACACACGTTTGTTGGTATTGTTAACAAACTGTTACCAAATGCTGTTAAACATACGTATGCTGAAAAAATTTTGCGTTTACACGATAGGCAAGGACTTGTAACAAATTTTTCAACATTCTGCTGATTCAAAATATCGTCTAAACTTAGCTTTAGCTTTAGCTTGATCAAGTGCGATATCTGTAAATACATTTTTATGAACGAAATTTTAGCTTAATAATGAATTTGATTATGATATTGATTCAATATTTCTTATTTAACTGAACCAAAACAATAAACACTATTTAAACTATGAAAAATACCGGAATAATTGAAAGTTACTCTTGGAAAGCTATAAAAAATATTTAGCTTTATTTTTGGCTTTAAATTTCCTTCTTTAGCTCTTTTTAGCTCTATTTCAAATGTGATTTAGCTTTATATTATTTTAAAATCTGGTCACACTGCTTGATATCATTCAAAGAGAGAGTGCTGCAATGCATGTTTTTATGTTTTTGGCTTAAATTTTAAACCATTTTCATTTAACTCAAAAATTTTTTGTTGTATTTTTCCATGTGGTTTTCTTTGCATCGCGCATGGTAGAATAATACAGGTAATGTCGAAGCGTTAACGGACTTTTTTTGGGTTCGGGTCTGTCAAAATTTGATTATGTATTACTAACACACACACATACACTACTAAAAAAGCACATTTTAACATTTGTTTCAAATGCAAATAAGAAAAGGAAAAAAACAAAAACAAAATTCTTTAAAGAACAGAAAATGCAGCCATTTTGCCATTTTTGTTTTGTGCTTTTTGACAGCTTCGAACCTAAAAGCGGTGCTGTTGTAGCTTCGACACTACCTGTATTATTCTACCATGGCATCGCGTAAGACTTTGTATAGTGCGCTATATTCATATCATGAATGGGCAGTTAGTACTACTCTTTCATGAGCTGTGATGCTATTAGATTGTGTACTTTCTTTAGAAATATGCAAACATTTTGCTTTTAGAGGACAACCAAACGTTGTTGACGAAAGACATACGAAAAGAGAAAGAAAAGATATAATGACTAACCCATGTATAAAATCAAATTCAAATATCAACGACATTAACATTTTTCTGTAGGTATCTTAATTCAAAGTTGTATGTCGATATATGTAAATGAAATAATCAGTTAAAAATTGCTCGCATATGCACCATTAAAAGTTATTAGATTAATAAAATTCGTCAATTATAATAACGAATCCTAATATTCAAATAATGTTGAGCGAACCCCCGCTTAAATATTATTAAAATTCTTTACACAACTTGTAAAGAAATGATCTTAATTATTGTCGTCTCCAATTGATGGTAAAATTGTGAGCAACATATAAAACAAGTGACATAAACCTGCTGCTGACTGTCAAGCAAACGATAAAAATGTAATCCTAGTAAAAATATTGTTTTACACTTAATGCCTTGTTACGAAAAACAAAGGAAACCAAAAGAAAGAATTGTTCGTACATATTTATAAGAGATTCACAATTTCGACGAACCCCATCATTAACAGCAGCCAAAATTTAAGGAAGAAAAATCACATTCAAACATGAAAGAATGTCAAGCACAGGCACAGTTCTAGTCGCAGGAAAGGCGTCAAAAGCACGAAAGCAAATCAACCAAAGCAAATGAAAAAGAAACATTTAAATGCCACAACAAATCCGGGTGGTATTTTTGTTTTACAAACATATACTCGTATAAATGCTACTTCATTCCCATACAAGAATTTATCATTAACAACAATCTACAACATTATTAAACAAAAGAAAAAAAATGAATAAATAAAAAGGATACGAATGGGTACCAGCAACTAACAATTTCAAGCAAAAAACAGTCAGTCAGCAGCACCATCATCATCATTAGCAAAACCAACACACTCTTTCTCACCACAGGCATATTTTTAAACTTCCTTTTCCTTGTCGTAAATTGTTATTGTTGTTGTTGCTGCTGCTTTGCAACACCCACATGCAGAGTAAATATTTTCATCCCCTGGTTCTTTGGGCCTGAGCAAGTTTGTAGCCTAAAGGTTTTACAACAAAACCACAGAAACAGAATTGTACCAACAACGACAACAAGCACACAAGTAAAATGAACCCACAACTGGTACCAACTGGGGTCACAATATTGTTTTTAACCTGCATCTCCTTTGTTTGATTTTATTTTTACTTTTATGTCTTTATTTCTATTTTTATTGGATATTTTGAGAATGAGGGGGAATTTTATTGGGTTCTTTTCTATTTCTTTGATTTTGGGGAAATCCTTCATTTATTTGACGATTTCCTTAAGCAGATCTATTGCAAGAATTGCTTTTGTTAAGCATCTTTTACAGAATTTGAACAGCCAACAAAACAATGATTATCGAATACACGGGAAACAATGCCAAGCACGAATATAAAACTTTTATTTTGTTTCCTTGATAATTTTAAATATCCTTTTATGTTCATTGTTTCCATCCGTTATTTCAATGGCTCTATATGCAATTGTTCTTTTTGCTCTTTTTTAGAATTAACCCTTTTTTGCTTTGTAGCCATTTGCGTTGATTATAAACTTTTTTATTTGGTTTGTTAAAGTTCCACATTGTGAAATCCACACATTCTTTGCTTCTGAGTTAATTTAAAATATTTTTTTTAGATTTGTTGAGATACCACAGAATACTACAGAAACAATTATATTGGCTTTGTAGCAAATTGCGTCGATGTCTACTATGGAAACGTTGCAGGATGTCTTGTTGACTTCTGATAAATGAATATTATAATGCTATCGATGAGGTCCTACCATCTTTTAAACGCAGGTCTTAAACGCGTTTATGTTGAACTATCTTGTCCAGATTACCATTTCAGATGATTAGTTGATATTTTAAGAACTGATGTATTGTAATAAAAAAATCATAATCAAATTCATGACTCTCAACATTGTTGAAAACGGAAAGAAATTTTATTTAAAAATTCTTATTTATCTTTTACCCTCAACAAATGCCGATTTATTTATTCGTGAAATGATTAACATATCACTCAAATGTATTGCAAAATCTCGCGAATGTTAGATGATTAGGGCCTAATCACGTTTAAGATGATTAACCCACTATAGCATAACGTTTAATAAATCAAACGCTGGTAGATTGTATATTTTTTGTAGAAAAAATTAAAGTAGTTAATTAATTAATTTTTGATTTCAAATATAAGTTTAATACTAATTTCTACTTGTTTTACATCCATTATTTTATATCCATTATTTAGTTTGAAAATTAAATTTATGCGACAATTGCGAACGTGGTATTAAGTGAGACCTTCATCATACAGGTCATAGAATACAAGCTGTCGAAGACCAAAGTGTGAGGAATTCAATCCACGTTATACTAAAAAAACAACTAAACGATGTGCTGTTTTCGATATATATAAAAATGGTACCTATTTCAATGATCACATGTGTATATGTATATATGAAAAGTTTATCCTGTCTAAAATATTTGCGGTATACTCTGCTCAAGGAAAATAAAATCTTATTGTGTGAGACCCATTACATATTCCCATTAATTTCAAAAAATAACTTTAATTAACAATGAATAACAAATTCTGCAGACTTTCAATAAACTCCAGGGCATGATGCCATAATAAGGTGGTTGGTTTTGTTCCTTTACTTATTTCGCGTACTAAGAATACCTTGAAATGGAAGAACTTAGACGTCATTAGCATCACACACTCACACAAATGGAAAAAATAATGACCGGAAGGCATACAAAGTAAAATTTAACAACTCGACCATCCATCCATCCATAATCATACTCGTAGAATAACTGAGAAGAGATGGGTTGGTGTGCGTGTCTCAAATATAATGACTGCATGTTTGCAATTTCTATTAGCAACCTGATTGTAAATTCAAACAAAAAAACACGCACATACATTCATTTGCAGTTTACGTTTATCGAAAATAAAAGGGGAGAATTTATTTCGCAAAAATATTTCTTCTATTTTTTGGGGATGCTATTTTGTGTGGTTGTTTGTTGTGATGTGCTTATTTCTTGTATTTAAACTTTGTTGAAAATTGTAGACAGTTTTGTAAAGATTTTAACTGATGCACACGTATGAATTCGTTGCTTAAATACTTGATTCTATTGTGTTAGAAAATACTACTTATTTAAGAAATAAGTTTTAGATAGAAAAGTCTTTTTAGCGACGAATATAAAATTTATTTAAAAAGACGTGACTTTTTTCAGTAAAAGCTGGACAACAATTTTTTTTGGAGATAAGCAGTGAAACACGTACTCATTGTTATTTCAAGTGCAAAGATTTAAGACTTATAAAACTGCTAAAGAAATACTACATATCAAGTTCATTTACATCTTACTAAGCATTTGATTTAAAAATTTGGATATATAATTAAAAGTGGCTTAAAGCCGACTTTTGGGCAAAAGTCGATAGTGCGGGGGGAAGGTACTCGTATATTGAACCATTTTTCATCGATAAAATAAAATACTAGCGCCTGCTTGAAGGCCAACAATTCAAAACAGCTTCAGCAAGCAAACCAGTTTTTGAAATACTCTTTTCTCCAATTCCAAAATCTGCTGCGCGAAGTCTTGATTTTATACAAATTTGTGTAACCATAGTTTCGAAAAAAAGTAGAAAGGTATTATTGTTTCGCTTAAGTTTAAATCTGACTTTACAAATATCTTTTTAATTTAGGAAATTTTTTCATAACTTCAATTTACATTTATTAGAAAGTCATTTTGGAAAATTTGTTCATCAGACTAACTGAACGGATCAGTACTGATTTCGAAGTATCTCCACCATTTCATTAGAGTTTATTATTCATACTATTTTTGACAAGTCATATTAAAAACGTGTCATTATTTTTTCTGCAAAAAGAGGGGGTTTTGAAACTTAACTTTTGACACGATATTGTTTAACATTTCTTTTAACATTTTTTAACATCTCGCAATCGAGAAAATGCGAAGTTGCTGATTTCATCCCAACATGTTTTGAAGTCTTAAGAAGCTATTTCGATTATTTTCACAATCGTGCGTGTGTGTATGAAAGTATGTGTCTAATAACTTTTGAAACGAACGAATCAAGGTGCTCTGCGCATTAAAAATAGTTTAGTTTTACTTAGATTTCTTGTGATGCTTTAACGTAGGCTGACGCATATTTCATTAAAATTGTAGCGAATACATGGATAAAATGAAGAAATATATCGAAATATACAAACTAATAACACACTAATGATGGGGGTGTGGCGGCCCCCGAAAAACAACGTTATCTCTGTTTATCGTTATCGAAAAATTGCGAAAAAAAGTGATAAAGAAAATTTTAGGAAAATAGATTTTTTATATTATGTTACTTTATTGTACATAAAAAAACTGCGCCAACAGCCATAAATTTGAGTTAAATCGGTTAGGTGATACTTTGGACACAAGCTGCTAAGTCTTTTTGGCTTCCATACAGAAACACCCAGGGTGTAGGCAGGAATCCAACCTGCGAACCACATACTTTTAGTTTGGCGGTTCTCATTCGATTACTCCAAAAGTCTCGATTGTCGAGTGTCTACTGGAATTAGCGATAAGTAAAAGGGACGGCTTGAAACATCAACTGCTTCTAGACTCTGATTAAATTCTTTGGAGTTTTAAAATCATTTTCAGACTTTCTCACTAAAAATGGATTTTTGAACGAATTCAGGAGATTTTTCATATATGAAAATTTTCTTCAAATTGTAAGTTAACGTGTTTTTTCCATAACCAACCCAACTTTAAATTAACAAAAAAAATATATAGCCAAAAAAGTTAAATAACAGTTATAGATATTTCAATTTCTTTTTATGCTTTGTAATCCCTGTGGTTTTGTTTATCTGTTTTTGCCATTTTCACGCCCTTACAAATATATTTGATTCAAATTTAAAAGTTTTTCAAAGCACTTTGGAGTAGGCTTAGAAACAGCATCATTTGTAAATATTATGAGGAAGAATTTGGGGTGGTTGCTACAGTTGTACATATTTTTGATGTTTCATGTTTGCAAGGGGGAATTTTGTTTACAATCATCGTAGCTGGGCTAAATCGCGGGCTTTCGAACACGCATTTTCACTTGTTGTTGATTTTTAATTTTTACCGCTTTTTATATTTGTCTGTTTGTTTGTAATTTATTTATAACATACAATTTTATGTTACTTTAAGCTTCTTTTTTTTTGGTTGAAGATTATTAGGGGAGTTGAGAAAAATATGTAGAAAAATTCGCTTAACATGTTATTGTTAACTATTAATAACACATTCGAACTCAGTGAAACAGATGAGCAGCTAAATAGTAGAGCTGTTAAATGAATAAATGTATGATGATTGTGTAAATAGTTACGGAGGGCAGAAACATCCAAATAAACTTATTTGTTATGCATCATCAAAATATTTCTTTGTACATATTTATGAAATATTGATAATATTCTCGCAATATTAGTAGAGATAAAATAAATAAGCAATATATCAAAAAAATCTAAAAGTAGCTATGGTTTGTTTATTGCGAAAAAATAATTGTATAGTTATTATTTACGTATTGGGAGCGGTTTTTTATTTATTTATTTATTAATTAAATGTGTTTGTGAGAATAACAACGACCTAAGTCATATATAACTTACTTTAAAGTATTTAAAGTTTTGTGTTTGGGTCAATTGTAGAATATTTTTCCATAAAATTATATACTTTTCTTTGTAGAATTTGCTAAAAATATATCCAACCAACTTTTTTTTAAATAAGACAATATCGGCTATATTCTTAAGGCGGTGGGTGGGTACGTTGACTTATTCCATTTGCATTGACCACTAACAATAAAGCAATTATCTAAATGAGAAACAAGAACCGATATTTACAAGATAACAAAATGATTTTCATGATTCCTTAATTCATTCCAATGACCCAATCCGCCTATTTGTAAACTCTTTAAAAAAATAAACGCAAATTTATTTTAGTTTTTGGTTAACAATTATATTTTTCAATAGTATTTTTTGTTTAGTCATTTGCTTTTTTTGAATTTTACATATTTTTTTTGAATTTTTCTTTTAATTATATTAATTGTTAATATTATTTATTCATTTTAACATTGTTTTTTTTTTGTGATTATATTTAAATATTTTGTTATTTGATATATTTATAACATTTAATTTTATGTATAATAATTAGTTACGAACATTTTGTGTTTGTTTCTTAATTATAATTATAAACATTTCAATGGTAATTTTAATTAAAAAACAAAACGTTTGTTTAACTATTTTTTTAACTAACACCCAATTGATTGCTAAAACTAATCAATCAAATTATAAAAATAAAGATGAAAAATAATATAAAGATCAATCGAATAAGCTATATATTCGATTTTATTTTTCATTTGTTAAACACTTTTAATTTAGCAAAATTTCTTTGTATATTCTTTAATAACGCTTTTTGAAAATTTATTTAATTCGAAATACAAAGCTGTTTCTTGTTGTTGGTTTCTTTTATTTTTATTAATTCTTAAACAGTTTAACACAATTTATTATGAAAATATGTTTTTTGTTTTTTGGGAGGAATATTATAATTGTTTTTTAAGGTCAAAGAGGAAGTTGTATGAAAAAATTAACACAATATTTAATATTTTTGTTTTCCTTTTAATCAGTTTTTTAATGTTTTTATTTAATTATTTGAGATATTTAGTTTTTAATATTTAATGCTTGTGTTTATTTTGAAATTTATTTATGCTTGTATTGTATGTATTTTTATAACTAAACCATAAACATCTGCTACACTAAAAAATTAACTAATATTATTTTTTATTATATATGCATAATTATGTTTATTTTAATTTATTTATTTTTTATATTTTACTGTTTATATATGTTTTTATACGATTTCATATACTTTTTTATTTATGCTTATATCTAAGTTTACATCTATCTATCAATGTTTAATGATTACTTATGAAATGTATCTATGTTTTTATACTACACACATACACATACACGTTCATGAACTTAACTCTTTTGCGTAGCCTTTTTGTTATAATTTTTTTTCAATACTTTGTTTTATATTTGAACATCCAACTGATTACATTTACTCTAATGTATCTTTATGGGGAGTTTCATATTCAGAAGGAAAATATTGTATTCAAAATTATTTGTATGTTTGTATTAGAGACCTGCAAAAACGTATTTAAGGCATTGGCTTTTGGTTTTGTAATTTCACTGCATTCATTTTGCGACGAAGAAATACTTGAAATCGTTCAACCCGGCAATTTCCATACCATCGTTATGTACTTAAAAATTATTATTTTTTTCTTTTAGGCGTTATAGATACGAGTACATTAAAATAAATAAAAAATAATTCGTTTCTTATAGCGTTATGATTGGACTGTTATAGTGATCATGTTATATTTATTTTAATATATATTTATTGCAAAGTTCATCAATATCGTACTTCATATCTAAAATAATGAAAATGATACTTACGTTTTCGGTATTATTATAATATTTCGAATTGAAAGAAATCACTCATACTCAGTGAAACAAATATGAATCATGAATCAAGAACACAAGATTGCGCATTGCGCAGGTCCGTTATTTTGTTGTGTGTGATTGCGTTTTGTTGTGACGTAGACATAGAATATGTATTGTAAACAAAGGTACATTTGTGTATGGAAAGTAAGCCGAAATGTAAAATTTTTTATTCGACTGCATTTCTTTTCTGTTTATTTACAATTTAGTTCAAATCGATGTACCCGTATAGAAGTTATTTAGTTATTTCCAGTTTTGCTAAAAACTTCTAACACTTTTTAGAACACATTTGTATTCTATGATGACGAAGATGCGCAGTAGAAAATTCGATTGTGCGGCTGAATGCGCAATCTTGTTTTCTTGATTCATGGTGGCGGGTCACATATACAAATTCGGTGGCTGCACGAATTCGACTAAAGCCGCAGTCTTCGACAAAATTAAGACTAATTCGCACTAGTCAAAACGACGCGAGAATATCAAATCAAGTGGCAACTGAACTACGCAACAAAGCTGGACTACCAGGCAAAACTGTAATTGTCGCTGCAGATCGAGAGCACTTGTTTAAAAATATGTTACATACAAAATATGTCGCGTATGTCCGCTGAAGTGTCGCGTTGTCCAGTGCGGTCTTATCCTGTAATGCTATTATGTTTTTCCGCTTAGCAGGTGGTCAGTCAGCTAAAAAATTGGCTCATAAATCGGCTCCTCATTATGTAAAATATTGGTCGCCGACGGTCTTAGTAAAACTTTCGGCCCATTAACCACTAAGTGATATTGTATCAGCAATAGTACATTCAAAAATAAAATTTTGTGTTAGAAAAGAATCGAAAATACATACATGTGTAAATATGTATGTATGTCAGAAGTTTTATGACCCAGTAGGCCAAGTCCTTAAGACATCTTTTAAGACGGGTACAAGGCAATTGTAAGTCGTAGAAGATATACTGACGCGATGTCACACAATACCAAATAAGCGACAATCTTGCTCAACTTGTCGTCAACGGTTGCATATGTAACCGTCGTCTGAAATTGAAGTCATAATTCTAGAACACATTGGTCAAACGCAATATTTTCAACTTAAACTAACATTTTTAATCGATGCTGAGATTGGGATACGAACGTGGACCGATCAGTTCATAACATTTTTACAGAAGCGGATAAAGAATCCCTTATTATTATTATTATTATTATTAACATTTCTCTGCACAACATATGGAGGGCTCAGAACTGAAGTGAACCAAGTCATAAAATATAAAAAATTGCAAAACTAGTCCGAAATTCTCCGCAAAATTTAAGTCTATTTAGTTCTGTAGCGGACTAAGTAAAAAAGTGTTTCGTTTCGAAGATGACGGTAAAAACTCCAACTCAATGGCTCTCATTTAATATTTTATTTATGGCAGTTCATTTACTGAAACTCTTCGAATATCTTCGAATTGTCTTTTTGTGACTTGATTTACTTTAGCTCTGAGCCCTCCATATGAAAGCAATAGAAAACAAAATCGAAAAACTTTAACTTATCAGCCAGAGTGTTGTGAGTTAAAGCAATGTTGAATAGTTTATCTTTTACCTCAAATTTTGTCAGCAAAATAAATGCCTAACAATTCTGAATATGAAACGTCCCATATACTCATTCTCAATATATTCATTCTCAATAATTCTTTATTGCCTTTATTGGCTAAATGCCTTATAGCAAATAAGCTAATCGTTTCTTTTGCAATGGCTAAATTTTGATGTTAAATGTATTTTTTTTTGTATTTATAACTATTTATTTCACAATTTTATTTAAGTTTAAGTTTATAATTATTTTTCTATGCAGTAAAATACATATGTTTGTTCAATCCACAGCCTACTGTATGAGTTGTAAGCTGTATGTGTTGTATGTTGTTGATAATTTCTATATAAACAGTTGTTTAGAAACATGTTGATGGGGAAATCATAAACAACGTGAATACAACTTGCAAGTCATACAAGTATGTGATTTGGACAATAATTTGTAGATTCGTTTGCTTTGTGATAATTGGAATAAACTAATACTCGAATATCTTTGCAACTACATTTTCTTGTAATAGTTTTTTTTATTAGTTAATTTTTAATATTTTTGCTATTTATAATCATTTAAATACTTCTACCACAAATATTACACATTGCCGGCTCTACTTAATATAAGAACTTAAAAAATCTATTTTACATGCTTAATTTATTTATTTTTTAATTTTATATATTATCGAGTATTAGTTTAGCTTTTTTGTTTTTAGAGTTCTTAAACTAAGCATATTTTTTTATGGAGTATATATTTTTTATATTATTTTATCTTTTATATTTGAAATTTTATTAATATGGTTGGTGGTGGTTTTTATGTTTTATATATTAATTTTTAATTAACTTTAAATGCTTTTATAACTTTCAGCTTTGACTGAAAACTGTATTTTTTTTAAATAATATTTATTAATATTGATTTCTATTGATGTCAAACAACTTAATTGTCTTCAATAATATTTTCGTTAGAATTCTGTTTGTGGCTTATTGAATTTAAGTTATTATTCGTTTGTTCAAGAATTTAACTGGAAACCATTTTATTTCGTTTATTAACAAATGAAAAGGACTAAAAATGTTGTGAATATCTTGGAAAAGTTTTAATGGAACTGGCTGTATTGAATTTTTTATATTAGAGGAATGAGTGTTCTGGACAAACGGTAGACTGGAAACATTTTTCATTGATATGAGAAGATAGTAGAACTGAGGCATAAGCTTCAACTGAAATTCGCAGGATATCCATCTCTCTATTGCGACAGGGGTTTTTAAAAATTTTCAATTTAAATTTATTATTTTTCAGGGGTTTTTCTTAATTTTTTTGAAGATGATGGTATAAGCGCCAAAACCATTTGGCTCTAATATAATTTGTCTACAAGCATATAATTCAATCAAAATATATTGCTCTTGGACTATGGTCTCCCACAACTCATTTTTCTGCGCGTGTTAGGCTTATATTCGTAACTTCTTTCATAATTTATCATAAGTTGAAATGTTGTGCCGAATATATAATCAGTTTTTGGTTGTAATAAGTAATATAATTTAAGACCGATGATGTCATTTTTTTAAACATATAAAGGGAAAATAAATACGAAATATATACTCAACTAACTAAATTTGTAAGGCAATTTTGTTTAGGCTCAAGTGCGGAAATAACAAAAAAATAAATAATAAAAGTATGGAATAGAATAATTTCTATTAAAAACTGCGTACAACCAAAAGAAAGACTGCCAGTTCGTCGATATCAAAAGAAAATTTTCTTTCGTATAATTACATTCAAAACAAAATCAAAATTTTAAAAGGTGTTATTGTTTCAAATGTAATTTTTCTTTTGGTATCGACGAACAGGGAGATAGTTTGAAATTTAATGTGTTGTAATTTCTGGAAAAAATTGGTTTGAAGATTGCTGTCTAACAGTGAAAAGAATAGAGAACACAATATATGTGATAATTGGAGATGGGATGAATTCCGAGAATGGCATGTTTTTTCAGTTCCATCAGTTGTTGAATATTATCTTTCCTTTAAAAGTTTACTAAAAATTGTTTCTCAAAAAGTTCTTTCTTCATAATAATAATAAAATAATTTATTTAAAAAAAAATAAAATAAATCAACAAACTTGAGCCTAATTAATAATTAATAATTCTTTCTTCATAAAAAATAATTTAATAAAAAAAAAAATAAATTAACAAACTTGATTCTAATTAATAATTTCAACGTCGACTATGTTAAATATTTCAGTTTTATTTATTTCTCTTGTTAAGGAAAAATATAAAACATGAGCAGGATAGTTTCCTACGGCCCAAATCTGTATTCCTCACTGCTTCGATGCATCCGCTTTATATTTCTAGTTATGTTAAAGCTCAAATCGTTATGTACCAATTTTAGAATTTAATATATATAATTTATTTGTTCATTTAAATAGTGAACGGGAACTGGGAAATTTCAAAATGTTTTGTGTTTGAATTTATGTAGTTTAATTTCTTTAAAATAGTTTTTTTTCTAATTGAAAATATTGCTTGTTCTTTCTCTTGAGGGTTATTTATTATAATGTTTTTGGTTAATTTTAAATATTATATCCTTTTTAGAAATTTTATTTTATGTACAATTTTATTTTACATACAATACAATTTTTTTAAGTTTTCTTTTAATATAATGTTTTCATTCGAATTTTAATGGATGTGTGTTTTTTTATTTTTGTTAATACTTTTTTATGTTTGTTTAATTGAAACTTTTTGATGGGAGATTTTTTGTTGTTGTTGTTGCATTATGTGATTTTTTAATATATAATATAGTTTTTATTTTTTTGCTTTTAATTATGTATTTCTTCTTCTAAAATAGATAAATATTTTTTGAATATGCATATTTATTTATGCATAAATATTTTTTGAATATGCATATTTATTTCGTGGTGAGTTTTGGCTGCAGATTCCAGGGAAAAGTGTAGTTAGTTGTGATGAGCAGGCTAAACTTAAATAAAATTATTATAGGGAAATTGAATTTATAATCGTTTTTTTTTTTTTTGTTTTGCATTGTTTCATATTTAAATTATATTTCGGTAGTTTATTTTTAGTTTTTTTTTTTCTTAAATTGAAAACATATACAAAAATTATTGAAAATTTGTATAACATTCTTTCTGTTGGTTTTATAAAAAATGGCCGTATTATCTGATATGCTTATGGTATACAATAATGATCGCTTTCATTTCAGTTTAAATAGCTAAAGATTTTTTTTAAATATTAATAATAAAAATTGATGTAAATAATTTTGTTAAAATATACATTAAGATAGATTGGGTGCATTGTTGCTAAAAATGAATTAAATTGAAAGTTTCACATATACAAGGTACATATGCTAAGTAATAATTGAATTGGTTATTTTATTTTGTTTTTATGTAATTTTTATGCTTTTCTTGTTACAAAATTGAATGATAATATTCTTTCCAAATTTTGTTTGAAAGCATAAAAATCAACTAAATTTTTAATTGATTGGTAGGTTGTAAAATGTTTTTAAACATATAAATATTATATACAAGTACAACAATTAAATAAATTTATATTACATGAAAAATATAAATATATTTATAAGTTTTTTTTAATTTAGTTAAAGCTATAAAAAATTTGCCAAAAATTGTTTAAAATACAGTGCCATTTATTTGTTTATAACTATTTAATAATAAAAAATACATTAAATATATAATTATATTTTACTTTAATATATGCATATAAAATTCATTATGCTTATTTTCATTTAGTTTTGATATATATATATATATATATTTATATATGTATGTATAAGTTTTTATACTACAGTAGCTTAATAGCAATAGTTTTAATATCACTTTTGGTAATTTTTACTAGGCGAGTCATGTGACTCTGATATGTATCGTTACCTTGGTTGTGTCTTATGTTAAATTTCTTTTTAAATTAAATATAAGACTGCTTTAGCCAAAGTTACTTGTTTATTTAAATAAATTACAGTTATAGCCCTGTAACTAGTTTTATAAATTTACGGTTTAATAAGCTTTTTAAACGATTTTTATATTCATATTGTTTATACAGAGAACTTTGTACTTTAACAAGCTTTAGAAAATACATAGAAAAGTTAAAAGTTTCGAGAGCTTCAACAAAAGCTTTTCAAATTCGGGCTTAACTTAACTGATTTCAAGTGCTCATAATCGTTTATAATATATATTTTAAATTTATCAGCGATTTAGAAAGGAATTTTTCACACGATATTGTTTTTATCAATTAGCCTAATTAGACATTTTAAGTAAGCTTTACAGGAATGAAATACATGAGTGCAGCTTATAAGCTGTAAATAAGCTGCAAATTATAATCAGTTAGAGAAAATCATATTTCTCTCAACAAAGTCTATGTATGACGGAAAAAAATGAATTCCAACTCAGCTAATAGCGATTCTTGCATTTCAAAAAAAGTGTTTTAAATTTACAAAAGATTCAATAAGTT
This sequence comes from Gymnocheta viridis, assembly GCA_956483585.1. Classification (NCBI taxonomy): domain Eukaryota; kingdom Metazoa; phylum Arthropoda; class Insecta; order Diptera; family Tachinidae; genus Gymnocheta; species Gymnocheta viridis. The sequence continues at coordinate 103,306,795 of OY101440.1, read as the reverse complement.
TTTTGGGGTTCCGTAAGTTTATTCTCTAAAGACCAATCTCAAAAAATAAAAGCATTGTAAAGTGGTGGAACACCTAATAAAATCCATATTAATACGAGAGGAATATCTGTGATTCCAGTATTCTACACGAGGGTGCAGGTCGCTGAGAGGTCCCGAAGGAACCTTCTTATCTAATTGTTGATGGCGGTATATCCTATTGTATCATTAAATCTTCTATCAATATATTTCATCGTAGTGGGATGGTAATCTCAAAGAAAGAAAGAAAGAAAGAAAGAAAAAAATATTTAAAAACTCTGACGCGCATTTTGAAAGCCTTTAAATTTTTCAACTTTTTGGAATTTAATAGCTTCCAACATAAATATACTGTCATGGACATTTCTTGTCGATATCTTAAACAAAATTTATGATGCTATGAATAAATCTAAATCTGTTTATCCTAAACGATTCGAAAAAGGAGGAAAAATAAGCCTTAAGTTACAGGAGGACTTTTTTGCTTTTGAATTTTTTAAATTTTTTCTTTGCGTTGCTACACGATGATTGTCGGTTCTTTTACCACTTTCAGCCATACTCTCTAGAAAAGTCAACTTCGAAAGTTTTCTTTTAAATCTTGACTAAGGAACCCTTGTTTAAAAAAACATATTTTGTTTTAAGTACAGACTATCTTTTTTGAAGACTGTGAAAGTTTTAATAAAATCATTTTGATTTTCAGGAAAGTCATTTTCTTGTTACTTTTTATCTACACTGAAAAACGTAAGCTTTTTTTTCATTTAGTATCAAATATTTAGTATCTTAACTTGAAATATTGCATTCCAGAGATCGCGAACTTTTTTTTAAATTCACGATTATTTTGAAATTGTGCCATTAGTTTTTCGGTAGTATTTTCTTAAATTACTATGCAGGGCTTAAAGTAAACATATTTAATGTCTGAGAAACGGCAAAGATACGAACTCAAATTCGTAGATTTTTGCAGAATTTCTTAAAAAACAACATTTCTTTGTTATATTTGAAGAATTACTACCGGGAATCAGCAAAATTTTAGAAATTATTTTGAAAGAATTGATTAGAATAATTTGTTTTTTAGAAAAGGCAAAAAACAATTTAAATAAAAATATTTGCGATCATAGTTTTAAACTTAAACTTAATTTTTTGAAAAAAAGACTTTTAAAAACAAATACGAGTACATTCCTTATTCAAATAGATGACTTTTTTGCAGTTTCAAATACTCTTGTTCAACTTTTCCTGTTCGGCAAGTTTTATTAAGACTATTAAAAATTGTTATCTTAATAATCTCAAACATTTTAATTATTTCTTATTTATAGTTTTTGAAAACTATTTATTTTATAGCGCATATATTTTGTTAATCGAAGAAAAAATTTGTGGCAGCTTTCCAAAGCTTTTTCTGTAATTTCATTATCTAAACAAGTGACTTATCTTCAAACAGTCAATATAAATTATAACTTAAACTAAAAACGTTATAACTAAAACGTTCTTGCATATTTTTACAATCTTTATTCAATTTATATTCAAAACTCCAACACCCGAAAGTTGTAAATTTTCTTTGTGCTTCATTTGATATGTTTACGATATTGATGTTGGAGTTATGAATTGTTTTAACTTACAGACTATAACTGATATGTTATGATATATTTTGGTCTTATTTTCTAAAATTCTTTGGTTATTTAGCTATTTTGTTGTGATTAAATTGGAGATTCTGTTACTGATTCCATTTTGAAAATATACATTTGTTTAATTTCATATTAACACTAAAAAGATTCAATGAAAATGTTAAATGAAATAATAGATTTATCGTAGGCTATAAATATGTTTGTATGTATGTTTGTGTATTAAGTCTACTAAATGGCTATTTGTTATTCACGGCTTTGAAATATTTGTGATTTTTATCTCAATGGAGAAATTGAAATTTTAAATGAGGACAGTTTATTCAAAGTACTTGCACAAAAATAAAAACGTTTCTTGACGGTTACATGTTCAAGTCTGATATAAAGCTCTGCGTGGTTTTAATTTTAATATTTATTATGTCTTTTGCTCCTGCATCTGCATGAAGTTACCCATACTCATTACGAAATGTGCATAAAGAAAATCTTTAGGGTAAGTTTGGGTAGCTTTGCATACGTAAAAAACACAATTATTATTAACTTAACTTCGATTTCGAAGAAACACTTTTGGTAGTTTTTAAGTAATTACTTACTTTGGGCAGTTTTTAAATAAAAGCGCATTTATAAAAAAATTCCATGTATGAATAAAATAAAGAACTTCAGAGCTTTTGTTTATCAAAATCATGTTTCCTAACGTTTTTTCTTAATTTTTCTCCAAAGCTTTCAATGAAATAAAGCTTAATATAAACTATAACTTAAGGCCGATTGAGAAGGTACATATAAGTATGCAAGCATCCATTAAGCTGATCGGTAAACTTACTGCTTGGCCCGCAATCTTGCACGATATCGTTCTTTTGTGAAATTCCATTTAAAACAAAAATAAAAATAAATTTAGAAATGGTTTTTGTTTGCAATGTAATTTTACAAAAGAGCGATATCGTTCGCCATCGTGGGCCAGGCAGTTAAAGTCGAACTTTGTTCTATTTTACCAACACACTTGCACGGTTTTTTTGTTACGCTTAGTTGACTGTAATGAATTCGCCTTGCTATTCGGTCTTGCTATAAAATTTTTAAAACGTTAAACTTCATTTCAAGTGTCATAAAAAGTGTTTGGTTACGCATTACGCTTTCAAATTATTTTAGTCTTTATTAAAAATCCTAAAAAGAAATCTTAAAAATAATTCGTCATTTCAGTTGGATCATAATCTATGAGTGTTAGTATTTTAAAATGCTTTGTTTGTATTTACCTATAATAATGTGTGCCACATAAGCTTTCCATTGATATACGTTAATGATATTTAATGCTACTACTCCTTCGTTTTGTATCTACTTTGTAGTATTTACCATATTTGTTTCCTATTTGTTTAATAAATGATTATGATGAATGATATTTATTTTTTCCTATATAAGTTTATACTTAATTTTACAGATAAATTTCTTTTATATCTTTTGTTATATACTAGTTATATATATGTAAAAAACAAACAAAATTCCGTGTATAATACAGATTTTATATTTTATAAAAAGTGTGATTTTTTCTTTGAAAATTTTTCATAAAATATTAATTTGTTTTTCTTGTTCAACTACACATGAGAAACATTTTATACGAGTAGTTATTTATTTTCTTTAGTCATTAATATTTGAAAGTATTTATTAACTTTAATTAAAGAGTACTAGGGTTATAGTGTAATAGAACCACTTTAATATATTTTATATTAAATTTGCTATAAAACTTGTTTTAAATAATTAAATAAGTGAAAAAACGAAAATGAAACAATTTAATTGGAGTAAATAGCTTAACGAAATTTATAGACTAAACGTTAAAAAATATAAGCGCAAACATAAATTACCACTAATTTTGTATAAGACAACAGTTTAAAATCCTTGTCTAAATGGATTTGCTGGACCAGCTGGACCTGTCGCAGATGATCTGGAGGCATCTGATTGTTGCTGCTGTTGAAAGGGGTTTGCCATACGTTGTTGAGGAAGATGTCTAGTTTCTGAGGGCTGCTGCTGATACATGCCACCACCTTGCTCCTGATAGCCAGGCTGATATTGCTGCTGAGGCTCATATTGGGCATCCTGCTGATAGCCCTGCTGCGCTTGATAATCATAAGAACTGGAGGTTTGTTCATCTAGATTTGTTTCTTGCTGTTCCTGCTGATATTGTTGGCCATACTCAAGATGATTTTTGAATTCACCATCAATGGGCTTCTGATCGTGCATAACGTATGTTTGATATTCTTTATTGGGAGGATCTTGCATGAGTATGTTGGCCTCGTTTTCAAATGGCTTAAAGTCGTAGATGTTGCGCAATTTCCTTAGTAGCGGTACATACAACAGGTTTGAAAAGGCTATAAGGAAATTGAGAGCAGTAAAGCCAATGGCTTCCACTACTCCACCCGCTATAATCGGTCCCACAGCATAGGCTATTGAATAGGAGATATCAGCAATGGCGTATATGCTACCGTACACAGATACATAACGTACGTCCACCAAGTATCCCAGTGTCGGCAAGAGGGCAGTATCGATCAAGGCAATGCCAAAACATATAATACATATAGGAATCATTAACATTTGATAGGAGGTTGAGAATGGTATTATGAAACAGGAGAGACCTTCCAAAGTTAAGCCTCCCGCAGCCATTAGCCACTGATGTTGGGGATACTTTTTAGCCATTTTGACTGTGATCACTACACCCAGGACGTGAGGAAAGAATGCCGGCAGCCATACCATACCAATTTTCCAGTTATCTGTGGTCAGATTGTCCTCCATCCAAAGTGATATAGTGGGCTCTAGAAAAGCTAAGGCCACATTTGACATTGTCAAAGCTCCGGCACATACCGCTATATAGGGATCCATGAGTAAACGCCAAATGGGTATAATTTCTTGTTTCACTTCTCTACTTTGTTGGAGCTGTTCCTTGAGCGGTTTCATCACCAACAGCAGCATAAGGCCATCGATGAGGCACACTAAGGCCAATATCAAGAATGGAACTTCCTTGCCTGCAAATTGATAAAGAGCTCCACCGAATGGCGGAGCCACTAGACTACCAAAACTGATAAAAGCCAAGGCGATGCCTAGTGCTTGTGAGCGTTCATTTTCTTCAGTAAAACGATCGGCTATCATGGCTAAGCCCGAAGTGTCGGCAAATGCTGAACCGGCGCCCTGCAAAGATCGGGCAAAGAATAATACACTGTAGCTTCTACCGCAGGCGAATACTGCGGTGGAAAAGAACATAATTGTTAAGCCAACCATCATTGGTATATCGTAGCCAATCTTATCGATCAGACCACCTGAAAATGGATTCACCATCAATTGCACAATGGCTTTAGAGGCAAACAATATACCCGTAGCCGAATCTTGGCCATGATGGTCGTGATGTACAGGTATTATTTTGCCCGTCACATTATCTATTAGCAAAGGGGCCATAGTTGCGTCGGGTGCTTCGAAACCTCCAAGTTCTCTCAGATAGTCCGGTATAATTGGCACTATCACCATATACAGCATGTTGTCCAATAGCAAGGCAATGGAAACTATAATCAAAACCAAACGTCTTTGGTTGACTGGCTCTTGGACTTTCTCCCATATTATCTCCTTAACCTCACGTACCTCCAAATTAACAAGTGGTATCGTAAACGACATGATGAAATAGTCTTCTTGCTTTAAGTTTTCTAGGCGAATAAAATATTTATGGAATCGGAAAATTTAAATGTCTGTATCTAGTTGAACTTAACGGCTAAATCGTGATTTTGTTTTAATATTCGTTTCTTTTGTACTCTGTTTGTCCACTAAATTGTTGTGTTTTTTGTTTTTTTGCCGTTTTGTTTTTTTATACATACAACTTTGCTTGAGTGGACAGTTTCTCTTCAGAATGCTCAAGATGATCCATGTTTGTCTTTCTGGTAGTTCTTAGTTTTGTATGTTTCACTTTAATTTAAGTTTCAGGCACATTTTGAGTGTTTTGGTTTGCTTTTATTGAAGTTTTCTGCATTTGCTGTTGGCTGAAGTTCAGGGATTTCATTTAGTAGGGACCACAACCTTTAACGACACAGAAACAAGATTTCATTATTATAATTTTTTTTAATTTATGATTTAGATTTTTAATTGTTGCAAAATTTATTTTTTCTTTATTCTTTAGTTTTCGAAATTAGTTGGTATTTTAGTAGGAGTTGTTAATATTTATCAGAAAAGATTTGTTTTATTCTTGATTTAAATAAGAAGTTTATTTTATTTATGATTGAAATGTTGTTTCTGTGCAGCGAAAGGTGTAGTAGCTTTTTTAAAAAATTATTTTATTAATTTTTAATAATGAGTTATTTTCTCTTTTCCTTTAAATAATGTAATAATATTGTCTAAATTGTTAGCTATTTATTTTTTTCTTTATTATTAGTTTGACAAATGTTTTATGATTTTTATTTTTTTTAGGATTTGAATAATTTTATTATAAGTTTTTCTTTGATTATTTAAAGATTTATTATCTACATTCCACTGTTTAACAGACATTTCAATCATAAAACAAATTATGTTTATATGTTTTACGAAAATTGTTCTTTTTTATTTAAAGAATTTTTTTACTTATTTATTAGCTTCCTTTTGCTAAATACATAAATACTTTTGCTATATGCGCTTTTACTTCCTCTTCTTGAGTTGAAATAAAATTATGATTTTTATGACGATATAAAATTCTTAAATATTTTTAGATGGCCATAGTTGATCACCACGATCAGAATTAAATAAAGGAGACTTCCTTGTAAAGTCAGTAAAATTATGTTATTATGTTGTTAATTAGGGGCAATCGAAGAACAAATTGTAATAAATACGCTATGTGACAAAAATTAATATTTATTTTTATTCTGCATGAACATTCAACATATTTAGATAGATCAATTGTTGTAAAAATTTAGTAGTTTTTCATTTCTCGTCTATTTTCATTTTTTGTAGGATACAAAATTTAAAATATTTTATTGCAATGTTAGTATTTAATATTCTTCGGTTATTCGCAAAAATTAAAAACAAAATACTTCTGAAAATGTTGACATTTATTTCCATATTAAAAACTATTATTTCGATTAGAAAAAGTATACCGAGATAAGTTGTGTAATATGCATTATTTTAAGAACTGAGCGATGTAAAATCATAAAACTTATAAGTACTCTGTAGTTCAGAGAATATTAGAAACGTTAAATTTAAGTATATATTAAGTGCTAAGAATCATCACCTTTCAGTTGGTATCCATATTGTTCTGAAATACATATATTATTTCAATATTAAAAAATAAATCACCCTTATTCCAGTTGGCGACATCGACGTCACGTCAACACAATACCAAAAAATTGGAGCTTGTCTACTCGATCTCGAGAACAATTTTATACTAATGATAGTGTACTTCTGTTCTATAAGTACTAGAAAATAACATGACCCTGTCAATAGTAGTCAGTTGTTTTCGACAACGGGTAGACAAGCCTCATTTTTTTGGTATTGTGTAGACGTGACGTCGATGTCGCCAACTGGAATAAGGGTGAATATTTTAAATTGCACAACCGTAAAAACGGCAAAGTCCTATTAAAGGACAAAAGATGAAAAAATTTAAAATTAAGTACGCAGCTTATCACATTTGGTCTGTGTTTTAATGGATACTAGTGTATCGAGCGGTTAACTCATTCGACCGCATTCTAGAAATTAATATTAAACATTTACATAAACACATACGATAAAATACAAAAACAAAAATATTATAATTAAACAACTTAATAGCTCTCTTACTTAGCTCTCTCTTATTACAAAATACATATAAAAAAGCGCTGTCTCATTTCTATGCAAAAGCAAATTGCACAAACACACATGCACATTTTCTATATTTTTCAAGTTGAAGCTGATACATGCATGTGTAATAAGTGTGCATGTGTTAGTAGCAAATTTAAACGCTTACAGCTCCTTAAATATCGAAGCGATTTAAATAAAATTAAAGTTGTGCTCACCTATACAAAATACCGTTTAAAAACATATAAATCTTTACAAAATCGGTTCAGTATTACGGCAGTATAAGGAGTCTAAAAAAACCTGTTTGCGTGTTAATAATGTAGATAGATATTGCCGTAAAAATACTCATCAAATAAGATTGAAAATCAGAGGAAAAATCAGAAAATTCACTGGCGGCAGAATGGTTAAAAATTTTACAACTTTGTGCTCAAAGTCAAATCTGTTTATTGCAAAACCCAAAATTTATAGGAAATTTCTTTGATGAATTTTGGTACTAGTATAACTATAATCATCCAATTTTGTTTTTGAATATCTTTTTTATTTTGAGTGATGGAAGTCCGCATTTGGAACTTTAAAATTTTTTCTATTAAGTCGAAAAGATGATATCCGCCAAATAGCTGCCGCCAGTGTTCATACACACATTTGTGTCCGTTTTATCGCATTTTTAATTTTCTGCTAAATTTCCAATGATAACTGTTCGCATTCCTGTCGAATATTATCCTTAAGGGATGTGACTGTTGTGGTCATAAGACCGCGACTTCAAGTAGTCCCAAGGAAAGAAGTTAAATTGGGTGATCTTGCTGACCATGCAGAATGGTCAAAACGGCAGATTATGCGAACAGGAAAAATTTCGATACAATTATTCCATGTCGTTGCGAAGTATAGCGCTCCATTGTCTGTTTGTATTCTGCAGCTGTCTAGTTCACAAATGTCAAATATGATTGACGTAAAACGCCATTTGTAAAAATTATAACATCTAAGGGTGATTAATTTTGTGCCACCCAGTATTAGTGATCGGTTGATGATGATCTGAGTACGCTAAAATTTTCCCGAAATAAAAACTTCACATGATTTTTTTGTGCATGTTTGTATATCGTCAAAACACGGCAAAATGCAACCCTGTAAAATATTACAGTACAATAAGTGCAACGTTGTCAAAGTAAAAGTTTTACATACGCCTTAATTTTGGTTTTATTAAATAAATAAACAAATAAAGACAATTAAATTCAATAAAAAAAGTTTGTTTTGGAGATCGAGTTCGGTTTGAGAAATTTACCAAAGTTCGGGTTCGGGTGCATCCTAAAAAAGTGAGTTCTGTTGAATCCTCACAATTGGTATTTTAATTTTTTTTGCTAACTAATAGATTTAGTAGTCACGCTGGTCGCATTATAACATTAATTGCATGATGGTTTGAAAACTTCTGCTGCCAGGAAGTGACTACCATTTAATTAATTTTAAATAAATTGTTTTTTTTTCGAGTTAACTTTAAAGAAAACCTTGCGTTTGCATCTCTGAGTTCCGGCGGCTTTTCTATGAAAATGTTTACGTTTCAAAAACATGCAAAATTATTCTTGGTATAAACGAGGGCGCTTTTTCCCTCATACTTTATTTTATATACAAAACCGGCAAATACGATACAATTTGATGTTAGAAACAGACATACAACCAATTACATACATATACACATATATATATACGTATGTAATTATATATATGTATGCAGATAGATGGCTTATGTTAAAGTACAATTGATAAAGAAAATAAAAGGAAGGAAGGAAGGAAAAATAATAAATGAGAAATGTTACAGATGTTTCAAAGGTTTTAGAAATAAAATTTAAAAAGGTGAAAATAAAATTCATTAATTTCTTTGCGATAAGTCAAATTCAATATGTAGTTAATTAATTAAAAGTTCTATAAAAAATGATAAAGCAGTAAGAATGTTACATTAAATAAGAATTAAATATACATCATAGAGATCGTGTGCATAATATATAAAAAAATGCATATTTTTAAAATCCCTAAGATCTATATTTGGGTTATCGACAGTTACAACTGCCTGGTCGTAGAGCATCTCAGCAATAGTCTTGTCATTAAAAACAACATACTTTTGAAACACCAACGACATACCGAGTGCATTATTTTAAGGTAGTTGTACAATTGCTTACTAGTAAGTTAGCAAATAATTCATTCTCTGTGTGGGAAGGTTCCAGAGCGTGCGTTTATCTATCATACAACAGATGAACGGTTCAAGCAAAGCAATGTGGATTAAGGCTGTGCGTTCGTGGAAACAAGTTCTTAGCGTGTAATAAAATAGTTGTGCAATTGGCTAGTAATTAAAACACTTGACATCACACAACAACTCCTTCAGAACGAGTACGAGTTCATAATTTACAACATTATTCAATGTCTTCCTAATGTTGACGTTCTTAAGTTGTTATTTGTAAGCGAAGATGATACGTACTTGCTTCCAATGACATCGGCATATTAAAATAAAGAGTTTGATATTTTTTTATCTATTTAAAACAAAAAAATTAATTTTGATAATAGCTGTCACCAATAATAAGTAAAAAGTGTAGACGTTACGTTGACAATATCTCCAAACAGTCACCATAATAGTAGACAAAAGTGTTGACTTTTCTCCGGGTTTCCTTTAGGGTACAAATAATTTAGTTTTTGATATTTATAGTAGATATTTAAAATAGTTATAAATGCGTATCTTCTTTATATATATTATTCTACTGTACGTGTGTATGTCACTGAACTCTTCCTAAACGGGTGGACCGATTTGAATGCATTTTTTGTATGCGTTTCGGTGGCGCCCTGGATGGTTTAGATTCACAAATCAGCCCGGCATATGATACAGCATATAATGTGCGTAGCCTAATCAAAGGAGTAATATATTTTTCAATGAACCACGCCCATTTCTACGCCCAATTTTTTCCATATATCTGAAATTCCTATTTATCATAATTTAAAACTTGGTAAGAATGTTCTCTTAACCTGGAAAATTAACCAAAATGTTCACTAGAATTAAGTTAAATAGCAAAACAACGTTTGCTGAGTCACCTAGTAAAAATATAAAAATAAAACAGAAAATAATGATTGAAGTCAATATGTACTGAAATTATTTATTAAACAAACGCAAACCTTTAATAATTTTTTTATTGTCTGCATAAATAGCCGAGGTGTTTGGCTGGAAAATATGCGTAAGGATACATATCGTCCTAAAAAATTCAGAAAGCCCAGACATAATTTTTCATAGTTTTACAGTAGAACTAAATAACTTAATAAAATGCACACTTTTTTTGCATGATTATGCCAACGATTTTTCAATTAATAATAATGTGGCATTTCATCAAGGTATTTAACTCTTCTATAAAATCATGAAAAACCACGTTAGGATCCATTTGAATTTTATAAAATTTATTTTATAGATAAAGTTGCTAAAATTTTAGCCAAACTCTTTAGTCCAAAACATCTTAAATTATGCAGACTACTCCGTTTTGTTTCTTTAATTATTTTTAATGAAATTAAAAAAATATGTAAGATATTGGAAATATAATATTGAGTATCAAGAGTTTGACTTTTTATTGAAACTGGGTTTCGAATTTTTGACAAAGTTCTTTTTAAAAAACCCTTTTCGTGAGCCGTTTGACAAGTTAGTAAACTTTCATATTGTTTACTTAACTGAAATTAACTGCAAATCACGAAAATTTTAGCCTACAAACGGCCACCTGATGGACCGTCGATGGACATTGTCCAATCGTTTTCATTGAGGCTGGTGTCAAAGTCAATGCGACTTATTATTTAAAACTCTGTAAATTGTATGATAACAGTAGGTTAAGATATTAATTTTAATAAATATAAAAAAAAATGACAAAACAACATTTGCTGAGTCACCTAGTACATATATAAATATATAATAGAAATAACATATTAAATTATTATTTGCAGGTTTTATTAATAACAACGCTTGTTGATAATGGTCAAGAAGCTCTATTACACAGAACATTGTTTAATCAAAACTTTCTTTATGCAAACAATTGAAAGTACTGCTGCAAATTTCAATAACTACTGCAACATTTTGTTTACTGATGCAATAGTTAGCAGGCAGGTTGTATAACTTGCCTGCATTTCCGAACTCACCCAAAAACACATATACAAATTCGTACCATGAACAAGCAATAATATGTGTCATTCCTGTATTTTTTTTCTACTAAAAATAATTAGAATTTGGCAAAACCCTACGTTGGCAAAAATTTTTCCGAACCCCGAACTTTGTAAACATTTTATGTACATGTTCTTATATCATCAGGAAATGTGCATAAATTAGACCCTGTAAAATATTATAGTATAAAAAGTACAACTCCAGCAAGAACTTGGTAATGGTCGCGTTCATAAGACGTAGCTGTTGAGCTCAACTGTTGTGAAACTGTTGTCAACTGTTGAGCTCCACAGTTACGTCTTAAGGTAGGATCACACGATTGCCGCAATGCACCAATTATTGCTCTATTTTATATGTCAATCGTGTGATTCCACAATTTATTGTCCCCTACGTCAATCGAGAACAATATTGTGCTCATTTTCCCCAATCAAATGCAACTCTGGTGCGGCAATCGTGTGAACGGTTGATAGGCAACCATGCGTCAATACAAATGTTAAAAATGCACCAATATTTATTGTCTTCTAATGCGGCAATCAAAGTAGCCAATTTGCGGCAATTTATTTAATTAGTTTAATTTTGTGTGTATGCCAATTGTTTTGTGTACTATAAACTTATTTTAAGCGTTAACCCTTAAATGCATGAATTTTTTTCGCTTTGAAAAATATATTATTTAGACACATAGAATTAATGCCAAAAAAAATTTTAATTTTATTTTTAATTTTTTTCAGTTAAATTTATTAAGTGTAAAATACATCTCGTTGTAGATTGTATTTATTTATAATAAGCAGTGGGCGATTAATAATTAGAGGCCAATTAAAAGCTTTGATGCAGAATTACATCAATATGCTAAAGAAAAAAAATTTGCACGTAAAACAAAACAAACTAAAAACTACCATAACAGCTGTTTTTTTTTTGTTTTTGCCGCAAGTTAGAACAATCGTATGACTGGGCTGCGGCAATTATTGCCACAAATTCATTCTTCGTCAATCTGCGGCAATCAAATTTTTATAAAATGGGGCAATCATGTGACTGCAGTAAATTTGCTTAGGGCAATTTCTTTATTGTGTCCTATTTTAGAGCAATAAAAATTGAGCTAAATTGGTGCATTGCGTCAACCGTGTGATCCCACCTTTAGAAACGGCATGATGAATAATTCAATAATGAACAGCTGTTTAATGTAAACAATTGAAAAGAAATAAAAATGCTGTAAAAAAAATAATTTAAATTTGCTAAATTAATTAGTTTGCCTTATATCAAAAAGTATGGACAACACAAAACTTGCAATGAAGTTTTTCTTGGCAGGAATTTTCCAGTTTAATATAAAATCTGCACCACAAATTTAATATTCACAACATAAAAATACACAACAAAATAATCCAATAAAATGATAAACCTGCGCCGATATTAGTTCATATTTCAACGCTGAGCCGGCACTGTGTTCAAATAATCTTTAAACCTTATATTGAACTAATTTGGCAATAAATATAAATAGACACCATAATAAACAAACGTCTATTTAATGAAATTAGTATTTTAATATTATTTCTTTATTTTCGTTACTTTATCGCATTTGGAATGCAAAATTTAAAAAATTAATTTGTAGCCGCCACTTAACAAAACGGCGTTGCATTATAATATAAAAGCGCAGAACTCTCTTGATCAGCTGTGGAGCTAAACACAACATGTTGAGTAAATGTAGGGGAAAAAATTTATGATGGATAAAATGGCAGCAAATACTCAACTGTTGTGTGGAGCGGAACTACTCAATTCTGCGTTTCTAAGACAAACACTCAACGGTTGCGCAACAGTTACGTCTTATGATCGCGAACAATGTGTTGCAGCCACCGAACTACAACTGCTCACATATTAACATTTCACATTTAAGACTGTTTAGTGGCCAAATTTTAGAATCAAGCTCGAAAAGCCAACGCATATTTGATTTTAATAAACAAATAAAACTAAATTGGCAGATAATAATATTGTTAATTGTAATGACATTTAGAAGTCCTTATACGTGGGCGAGGGTGGTAAGTACTTGCCTGCAATGTCATCGTCTTATCTATATATAAATAGGCAAAGACAAATTTTTAGATCCCTTTTTCCAAATGGTAAACATTGTTGAGCTTTAGTGACCCGACTATATATTATTTGAATCGGTTCAGTATTAATGGAATAAAAGGCTCATAAAGTTGACACCACTACAAATGCTAAAAATACACACGTACACGCATTCACTTATATAAGTATTGGTTCAAGTAAAAACATAAGCAATTTTATTTCGTTTATTGTTTTTTTCAATGGGGAAGGGAATAAATTATGTAGTTTTTTCTCTTTAAATGAATGCAACTAAAATAGGTGTACATTTAAGCTGGCTGGCGAATTTCGACCGCTATGCGTACTCTAGTTAAAGTAATTATTTGAAATGCCAAAGTACAAGTAGTGAAGCCTGTGCTTATTAGCGTTTCAACTCATTACGAGTACTTTGCCATCAACGTTTTCGCTTTGACGGTCAAAATAAAAGGTTTGTTTATATCTGTGTGTGTTAATTATATTTCAAAATTGTAAAAGTAAAAGTTATTTCTATTCAATGAAAAAGAAGTTCGGTTTCGATTTCGGGCTCGTGTTCGATCTGAAAAATCTACCGAATTCCGGAGTGGCGAAAAGTTACTAAACTAAAAATAACTTCATAGGTACATACATATTATTTTAGAAGAGCAACTAATGCATTTGGTTTTACCTTTGAAGCGATGAAATTCTGGTTTCCTTTAAAGTATTTAACTTTTCAGATGTCAGATATTTGCTTAAGTTCAAAACTTTTTAATTCTTAGAAAATATTTTTATTGCCGTTTTCCTACAATTATTGAAAAAATTTTTAAATTTAAAACGTTTTGTATGCATTATATTATTTCTAAAGAATTTTTAAGCACGTTTCTCTACTTGACTTTTGTGCATGTGTTCGAATGTATGTACGATTGTTTTTTACAGAAAGTTGAAATATATGTATGACGTAGATGTTCATGTATAACTCTAAGGACCAGGTCATAGCATTACCAACCCTGAGTGTGTGTGCGTGTGTGTGTGTCTGTATGTCTAAAATAAAAATAATTATAACAAACAAAAACAAAAAGCTGAAATGTTTGTTCATGCCAACAAACCGACTGACATGTATTCAAACTCAAATTCTAAATCAAGCTAAAAAGAAACCAACACATTGAAACCCGCTAAGCCCATGTGTTCTTTCAAAGTCTGAAGGATGAAAAAAAAAACTAAATTTATACAAAAATAATAATTGACTCAAGTATTGTTGCATGTTGTTGCCGTTGTTGGGGTCGAGTGGCAGTAACACATACTACATTTTACTACCCCCGAAACACAAGTAAAGTAGAAAAGGACGTTTCACTTTTTTTCATTATTTTTTATTCCAACTTATTTATACCTTTCATAGACATTGAAGTAGCACTCAAGCGACATGGTCATGAAATTTTAATGACACAATATTGTTGTATACAATACATTTTCAGAGAAAATAAACCAAATATGAAAGAAAAACATTCACAAAGTAATACGAAATTAAAGCTTAACGAGAAAGTGTTTCTTAAACGCTGTGGATTAAAAAATCGGTAGATATTTAAGGGAGTTTCATAATGTTGGCCGGGAAAATTGAACTATTTCAAAATTATACGACATAATTAGGGGTTGGGGTTTTCCGGACCATTACACTACCTCCGCAGCGGGGATTGAAAAATAGCATTTGCGGGAATCTCGGGAAATTTTAATTTTCTAATTTAAGTTAATTTATCAAAAGAAAATATGCGAAAACTTCACTGTTTTATTAAAATAAATATTCTTTTTAATTGAAAATAAAAAAAAGCAAAAACTTGATATTTCTTAAGTGAATTCAAGCAATCGGAGTAGTAATTGATAAAATAATAAGAGATCGAATTAAGAATACTTCAACACTATTTGCATAAATATTTAGTTACAAATTCAATTTAACAAATGGAATTGTCATTTTGCTTTTTAGTTTTGCCAAATTTCCAGCAATAGAAAAATTAATTTAACTTTAACTGAAGCAAGTCTTATCGTTAATAAAGCGTTGTATGTTTCTCGAAAATTCATTGACTTCGCTTTTTTCTAAACTTGCCGGTACGAGGTTTTCAACAATGACAAGAGTAGGATACTGAAATTGTACTGCAAATACGTAACCTGTTGCTAATGCGATGTTCAACGCTCTGATTTCGGTATGGCTGTTAAGCTTTCTAAAATTGTTTTAATTGTGTGCTTTAGTCTAAGAAACGATTTAAAGCACCTTCGACATACCAAGGTATTGCACCATGTTCTGTTATTGTGATCTACACAATCTCTATGAAATTCCTCTTTCGTGCATTCTTCAATACAAACAATTTAAGGAAGAATTTTCTTAAATATTCATATTTACAATCAAATGAATTTTTCATGCCTTAAATCAATATTGATTTTAAATAATTTCATAAGAATCAAAATCCATTTCGGTGTCACTCTCTGTATGCTGAAAATTTCTTGAAATCTAAGCCATTGGTTGCTATTCGGAAAAACGTTCGGTGAAGTGAAAATTTGCATGGGAAGCAAAAATATAATATTGTTTTTCTTTCCTTTATAATGTTATATTTTTTAAGAAAAACGAAAACAAAATTAAAAAATTTTTGCTGTTTTGGTTTTGTTTTCATTGTAAGGTTTTAATTGTCGACACGTATTCCTGATTATTTAAAACAAAAATATGAAATACACTCCATATGAGTATACATACTTATGTAATAATGTGTGCCTTAAATTTCCCTTTTTTCCAGGAAAATAGCCAAAATGTTCCCGTTTCCTAAACCTATTATATATGTAGCTAAATATTTTATAAATAACACTACTCGACAAAATGGATCATTATTTTGCTGTTGTAAGACAAAAACAAACTGCAAAGACTTTCTGGTCTATGGGGGTGGGGGCTTGCTCCCGCAATCTTTTTTCAATAAGTTTTTTCTAATGCCGCTTCTTTCTTGATATTTTGCTGACAGTACTGGGAAAAAGTTTGAGCTAAACTTATTTTCTTTAAATACTAATAAAATGTATGCCATTCTACGCAACAAGTTTCCCGCCAATTTGAACAAGAAATATTCGTTAAGAAAAGTAAATGGACAATAATTCTCATGTTTTATCCATATTTTAATATTTTTTTTAAAATAACCTTCAAAATCCAAAAGGTTTGGAAACTCTGTTTTATTATTTGCTTTCTGTTCCTTAATTTTAAAGGTTGCCCCTTGTATTGCTGCGTCCCACTCAAGTGTATACCTTTAAGTTTTCTTCCTTTCCACCAATACTATTGCGAACGAAATAATTTGTATGGAAATTATTTATTAATTATCAAATATGTATGAACTCGCATGTACATGTCGTAGCACGCTTTTGGTGTGAGTAATTATAATTATATTTGTTGTACTTGTATTGAATATCATACTGTATTATGTTTATGTGAGTAGAGCCATACAATTTACGCTCATTTCCGTTTTGACGTTCATATATACGAATAAGCTTTGCTTAAACCGGCGTTCGTTGCCAATTTCTAAAAACTTTACTTCTTTATGTGTAGATTCCTTTTTTTAAAGAACGTTTGCTGGATTATTTGTGTTAAGTGTTTAAACAGTGTTCACGTGTTTCATGCATTCATTGTGTTCACGTGTATTCAGTTTCATACAGTTCAAATCACTTGATATTTGAGGTCAATTTTATGTGCTTTTGAAAATTTAATTATCTTAATTGAATCGAAATTGTCATATATTGAAAACTAACTTTATTTATATTGTACTGTATGTGCCATGAGTATTAGATTCAATATGAAATAATTTTTTTTTTCAAAAATAACCATCCTTGCAATTAGATGTACATTTAGTCGTTAGATATAGTTCTACAGTTATTGTTTCGAGTGAAATTAAAGCCAGTTGATTTTTTGGTTAAAAGAACCTGCATAAACAAACGTTTTAGAATAGTTATCAGCATAACAATATTAAGACTACGTACTGGCAGCAGTGAACTTTTTTAATATAAAAAAAGTAGGTACAAACAAAATATTTCTTTATAGAAGTATTTAATTCTGTCAAAATTGCGTTCTATTATTTGTATTGTAGCATTTATTATTTGCGAAACTAAATTATTTTATTTATTTTTCTTCACAGAGTAGAAAATAAGGAAACTAGAAATACATAAACTTTACTTTAATATTTAAAGTCGAGACGAATCGGTCCTTGTATAGTAAACTTATAATTACCAAACACTTATTAACTGTCCGATAATATCCTAGCTTTAGAGATACACAAGTTCTAATAATGATCCTTTTCCCGAATAGTTTCATTTCAACAAAAGTTCAATGCACGTTCAATAAATAATTAATTAAAATGAATAAATAAATAATAAATAATTTTTAAAATAGGATTATCTTAAGAGAAGGAAAGATTTTTTTACAAACAAAAGTGTCAAGTTGAACTATATAATAAATTAAACGAAAATCCGAAGGTCTCTTCTATGTTTTGCAATTTTTTTTATGATAATCGATAATCGGATAAGTATCTTGCTGCCCTTCTTTAAGAAAACTTTTCTATGCAAAACATGTTTTAAAGCAGACTTGAAATACAAATCTTTTTTGGTATTTTATAATTATCACTAGGGCAAGTTTTTATGCTTTTTGAATGAAAAATATGCATTTTCATATTTTTAAAATTTTTCCCAAAAAAGCATAAATTTGTATATTACGCAGATTGGCAACTCTCTTTAACAAAAATTGCTTGTGATAACTAACGCAGCTCCACAATGCGATCATCAAAAATTCTTTACCCAAAAATGTTGCATGTTACATGTCTGGCTCATGCGTTGCATATAATTGCAGATATTATTTGCTTACATTTTGCAATGTTAACTCACTTGTTGCAAATTTCAAAGCCTTTTTTTTGCGTAGAACATACATACATATCTAATATGTAGTATTTTTCCAAATAAAGTTATTGTCTTAATTAATTTCCAGGTGCCCTCTTGTATCAATGTAATGCATTTTATGTGCCCAAGTAAGATCAATCCTGAACACTGAAGATGGCACATAGCCGAAACCGGTCTGTTTATCAACCAAATTTGACGTGGGATGACGGAAATTCATTCCAAATTGCATCAAACCCCGTCGGAAGAAAAACACAACACTTAAGATCAATCCCCCAAAGCCCTGTTCCAATAGATGGGCAGCGTTTTAAATGAGATTTTTGATGATGAGGCACAGTCGATATGTAATGCAAAGGCTTTATTTAAGAATTCACCGGTAACAACAGATTTGATATACATTAAAGATAATTTTGAATGTTTTTCCGACAGTTAATTAAATTGGAAACCAAAGGACTTCCTTTACATGAAAGTATACGTCATAGAAGTCTTAAAAAAATAACTTTAAAATATTAAGAGTAAAATATTTATTGAAAAACTTAATAATTTATTTAATCGAAATATAGGCCTTCAAACGTTTACCAAGATATTGAACGTATATTTTCATCGCTTTGTGTGATAATCGAAGATCCTTTCAATTTTGAAACTTTAAAAAATATATGATTATAGCATAGGATGTTTGTTCGACATACTCTGACAATTAATTAAAATAATATATTAAAATTTTAGAAGTTATTTTTACTTATCAAATAAAACAAACAAATTTATTTGATTTTTTTGTATTTGATTTTTTTAGTTTTTTTAGTTTTGATAATCATATTTCAATCAATATGATTCTATTTTGAATGAAACTTAATGTCTGATTAGTAGAACAATTGTGTAAATGCTGGTTGCATTTAAGCAGTTAGAGCATTTCTTAATGAGTTTTATCGAGGAGAGGTGCGTGCGAAATAATTTAACATAAACATGATTTAGTAGCTGCTCCTTTTTCATGTTTCCCTTTAAATTGTTTTGACAAAAAAAAAAAGAAAATTACTTTTAATTCGAAATGAATAAACGATCATTTGACTTGTTGTTGATAATCATTATAATTATCTGTTTGACCCCCCATGAATGTTGATCTTTTTTTTTTTCAATAAACAGCAGCTCTAATTAAAAATCTTAAACATGGGAGTCGTGTTAACATTACCTCGACACCTTAGAAGATGAAAAATTACAAAAGAGTAGAAAGTTAACAAGTGCGACCCAGCAGCAATTAAAGTTTATTTCAGTAGATTTTGAAGAAATAAGAAATGTATTTAATATGCGACTCCTAAAAGGTTCTTCTGATGATGATCTGGTAAGTAACAATGGTCGCGTTCATAAGACGTAACTGTTGCGCAACCGGTGAGTGTTTGTCTTTGAAACGCAGAGTTGAGTAGTTCCGCTCCACACAACAGTTGAGTATTTGCTGCCATTTTATCCATCATACATTTTTCCCCTACATTTACTCAACATGTTGTGTTTAGCTCCACAGCTGATCAAGAGAGTTCTGCGCTTTTATATTATAATGCAACGCCGTTTTGTTAAGTGGCGACTACAAATTAATTTGTTAAATTTTGCATTACAAATGCGATAAAGGAACGGGAAAGGAATACAAATTTCATTAAATGTACGTCGGCTTATTATGGTGTTTATTTATATTTATAGTGCCGGCTCAGATTTAAAATTATTTTGGAAAATTCCTGCCAAGAAAAACTTCATTGCAAATTCTGTGTTGTCCATACTTTTTAGTATAAGCCAAACTAATTAATTTAGCAAATTTAAATTGTTTCTTTTGCAGCATTTTTATTTCTTTTCAATTGTTTACATTAATCAGCTGTTCATTATCTAGTTATTCGTCATGCCGTTTCTAAGAAGTTGAGCTCAACAGCTACGTCTTATGAACGTGACCAATAACAAAAACATTTATTTCTTGATTATTATTACTTTTATATACGTTTTCTGACACGCTCGTCTTTTGATCTTGGAATGTTTAATATGCAAGTCGTAAATAAATCTTCTAATGATTATTTGAAGAGTACGAAAATAACAATGTTACACTTTGTTTAACTACACAAATCTCAAACGATTCCCTCTACGATTATGGAAGAATTTCACAGAAGAATCAGTTGATGTAACAGTTTCTCCCGTGCAAGGAATCTTCTACGATTAAAAAGTGCGCTCGTCGACGATTAAAAGCATTCTTCATGAGATTCCCAGTAGGCTCTTTCACGATTGAAAATGCTAGCTGGGTACTTTCTAATAAACATTTATGTAAATAAAACAGATTAAATATTATTAGTCTGTGTTTGTTCGTTTGCATATTTTTGTCCATATTTTAAAACCTTTTTTGGAATATTTGCATGCATATTTGAATAATTTTTGTGCATATTTAAACTTGCCCTGATTATCACCAACTGTGTATTTATTTTACGCCACTGTGCAGTGCATGAACAACACCTGCCTATAAATTTGCTTCTTCTAACGCAGTGGGAGCTTCAGAAAATTTACGGAAATGAAATTGTTTTCATTTTCTTGTTCGTTAAGCAAATGTCATAAACATAAAAGTAAAAAAAAGAAATAGAAAAAATAATTTTCTGTTAAAAGTAAAATGAAATAATAGAATTTCTCGGCTTTATTTTGAAACAATATTAAAATAAATTTAAGAACTAAAAGGGAAGCAATTAAAAGAATACGAATAGCCCAGAATATTATATAACTAAATTAGAAATGCCTTCAAGGTAGGCCAAGCAAATAAAATTTAATTTTCCTTACTTACAATGTAAACAAATACATACATACATACGCAAATACATACATACATACATACCATACTTTTGCTTGTTATTTAATATTCATACATACTCGTACATACTTGAAGGGAGAAATCATTTATACATCAAACCGTGTGTTTAAGTTCCCATAGTAACTGTGTGTATCAAAAAAATTATTTTACAAGGTTTATTTTCAATAATTCTATGTGTATGGGGAGTAGTTAGTTCTTTTGCTTAAAAACTTAAATATATTTAAATATATTTTGATTTGGAGAAGCTTTTGCTCTCCAACGTACATGTTCATATTTACGAATCATAACTATATGACAATTGTAAATTCTTCCATACAATTATGTTGTATAATTTTAGGAGCGCATAACAATTGTAAAAACCTTGCATACCCTTGAGGTTACAAAATAAATAAACTTTAAATCCACATAGTAACTTTTCTGAAAAATGTTAAACTTTTGTGTAAAACTTTTTACTTTCCTCAAGTGTATTTTTTCCTTTTTTATGGCATTCGAATTTTTCAAACTTTGTTATTGGAAAAAATCTAAAAGTTGTCTTAATGAGGCTCTTAGCAGAAAGTATGATTAAATAATTAAAAAAAATGAAAGTCATTGAAAACTAATTTTTATCTAAGCAACTATCTACATATATACTTACATATACAGGGTGACGAGAAACTAATGTCGTAATTTGAAATGGTTTCAGTTTTTGCAGAATACGCCAAATGTCACTGTGCTTTGACATTTGTGATAAATAACTCAAGAGCATGGAATTATTTTTACTCCTTAGTTAACAAATTTTCAGTCCGTTGCTTTCACGCAGCGTGAATTTCGTCGTAGTTTTCCCTTACAAACCAACAATTTGCGTTTTTGAGACAAAGAATCTACGTGAAATTAATGAATAGCCATTGCATCGCCTCAAAGGGAACGTTTGGTGCGGCATTTGTAGGGAATGGCCGCTATTTTTTTTGAAGACGACGGTCGTACCACTGTAACCCTAAATGGTAAACGTTTAAGGCAGATGGTAAACGAGTTTTATTTCCCCTAACTTTCTGAATTGTTGGTTTGAAAAGGATGTAGCAGCCGGTCACGTAGCTTGGGCATCGTTGGAGATTTTGAGACACCAATTTCCAGGTCGAATGATCTCCGTTTTGGATTCCAGATCTAACAGCACCAGACTTCTTTCTTCTTTTGGACGTTTTTAAAATTTCTTGTCTACAAAAAAAAAAAAAAGAAAAAACCACGAACGTTGCATGTCTTGAAAGTTAACATTCAAGAAAGAATCGCCAAGTTGGAGGCAGAAGATTTGCAAGAAGCAATTCAAAGTGTAAAACGAGTGCAATTCTGCGTCCACTCCGGAGGTGGCCGTTTGAGCGATATATTTTTTCCAATTTATGTTATCACTTTTATACTTTCAAAAAAACTTTATGAAAACAGAAGCCCTTTTTTAATTTATAACAAAATGACAGCCGGTTCAAAATATAACACCATTTTTGCGACACCTTGTACGAACATATGTATGTATTCATTGCAGAAAAAGTTATAAGCCGTAAGAAATGCCGTTTGTGTATTTTGAATGATTTGAATTTGAAATTTTAATGTTTAAAACATTTGTGGCAGCACCGAGATCGCAGACTTTTTAGAACATACCTCAAGCATCACTGGTACGCAAAGTGACAGACGAAAACAGATTTTAACGCCGAGAGTATTTGGCTTTTTAATTTTATAGTAAATCTCAATGTACAAACATATTTTGAAATAAATTTATTAATATTAATAGTTATTGTTAGTAACATTTGCTGCGTTTTATTACTGGATATAACAACAGTAACTATACATTTATTTGCGGGTATACGTTTCATTAAAGTATATTTATTCAAGAACACTGACTTTGGCAGCCGATTAGCAACTTATTTCACCTGGATTATCAAACTTTGTTTAATGTTTTAATGTTTATTTTCACATTAAGATTTTCAATAATTGAAAAAATAATAACGAAAAGGAAACATAAATCATTTCAATAATTATGTTTATATTTGTGTGAGAAATTCCTTTTGTTTCGATTTGTTTATAAAATGTTTTTGTAATAGCTCTGTTCATTTACTTTTCCATCAGAAACCATCAACGAGAGAGTAAAAAATTTTTTGTAAAATTGCTCTCAATAAAAAAGGAAATGAACACTTTACGATCCATCCAGGGTAAAGTAATGAGTGTCTAGGGACTCATAATACGATACAATATACAATAGTGCTGGCAAATTCTACTACTTTTCATTGCTCAATAATATTCAATACTTTTCATTTGGGTACTCAATACTTCTCGATACTTTTAACGGAATTTTTGAATTTGTAACGCATAGTTTTTATCTGCAAATTGAAGTAGTTTCTTCAAAAATTAAATATAGATCTTCAACTATCATTGGTTTTGTATGTCTTTTATTATTAAATAAAAAATAAATATAAGCTAACTTTTAATTTAACGTTAACAACAACTTAAGAAATAATTTAGTAGTTCTTAAAAAAAAAATTATTTAGTTTTGATTTGATTAAAGAATCTTACACCTAGTTGTCTTTTTATCCAGTGATGTATTTTTATGCACTATTTTTGCCACTCAACGTGCTTAAAAATACAACTCTAAAAGTATCGAGAAACTACTTTTGCGTATTGAGTAACCAGAAAAAAAGGAAATATTCGATACTCGGTACCCACTACTCAATACTTTGCCAGCACTAATATACAATTCTAAAACTATTAGCTGATCTGTGAAAAATTATTAATTTTTAAATAGGATATACATTAGTTTACAGAAATCACCAACATTTGCTGCAACACCATATAATCCTGATAAACTACATCTTTAATTCAATTGCTTTAGACGGTTTGGTCCTGTTGATCCTACGTTAAACAAAAATTGATTTTCTATCATATAAATAGATTTTATTGTTCTAAAAATTAACATTTACTTACAATTTTTTAAATTTTGCAATATATTTTTATTTCCAACTTCTTTTAGAAAAAATTTAATTTGTAAATACAAACACAAAACAGCTGCTTGAAAAATTCTTAACAGTAAACATTTTTCTATAAAGAATTCACAAGAATTTTTTGTATCTAAATTTTTTTCTCTCTTTTGACGCTCTGTCCTTAAAAACTCTTAAGGCACGGTCACACTTGGCAAACATTTGCCCAAAAAAAAAACGTAACCAGTACTTTTGCTTAGGGTTAGTGCGATTTAAATTGGTTTTTATATCACAAAATGAAGTCAATTATGCTGCAAAATGCTATTTTTATATTATTTTTAATAAATGCGACCCATATTTAAAAAAAATATTGTAATTAAAGAAAATTCAAATTTAGCTTGTCTGTTGGTTAAGTTTTTTTCGGTAAATGTGTCAGATGTGACCGTACCTTTAGATTTAATTAGCAGTTTCTATTAACAATTGTTACAAATTCTTAAAAACTTCAAGTAAACGAACAGACCTATTACTTAATAGCAAAAATAAAATGCCTGCTGTTTTTGTTGTTGTAAAGAAAAAAATCAAGCGTACTTAAATAAATATACTTTGCGTTATACTTCCATCTGAAGTTTTATTCTGTGCTTAATAAACCTAAAAAAATATTTTTTTTCAAATAAAAGTTTCGCCCAGTAGCCATTATATTTTAAGTTTATTTTCATTTCCTTTCTTATTTTTATTTTCTTTCCCTCGTTAAGCATCTGTTTATTTCATCAAAAATTCACAAGACAAGTAATTTTTTCGATGTGTTTATTGTTATTTCACTCGTCTGTCTGCTTTATGAAAACTCACATTAATAATTTATGTTGCTAAATAAACTTACGAGTAAGTTTTGAATGAGTGGCGTAGGGATGGTTGGGTTTTAGGTAAAAGTTTTATATGAAAATAAAATCACTTATCATGGGGGTGGTTTCTTTTTTAAAGGTGTATGTGTGTCCAATATGTCAGTTTGTTTTGTTTTTTATATATATGAATTGATGCACATGCAATTACCACAAAAAAGTTTTGAGCATACTTTTTCATTTCGCGGGAAATGGGAATTAAGAAATCACATTCCCCGGGACCTGAAAATTAAAGATACATTCTTTGTTTTATGAAAATAAACATGATTTTTAAGTAAAACCCAATAAAATCACAATTAGAAAGTAAAAACTTAAAGCGATTCTGGCAAACGAAATGTTAAGAGAATAGTTGAACAATATTATCGCAAATATTTAGTCAAAAATTTAATTTTAGAATTCCCAAATCATTTAATTAATCAGTTTTTAATCTACATATTTATTTGCCCCAAACTTCTTTTAAACATACTTGTACCATTTTTTACCAATAATGTTCATTGGCTTTTAACAAATTTGTATCTTGACTACCTAAAGCTCCCATTAAAGTTCCCAACAATTTCTCAATTATTTGCTTTACTTTAAGAAATGAATCGAGCAAACTTTAATCACACAATAATATTTCACATTGTTCTGACATCGTGAACTAAACCAAGATATATTAAAAACAGTTATACACGATAGTACAACAACAACAACATTACAAAAACCACACGCTTTTTGTTTTTGGAAAAACCGTCTAGGGATGTCAAACAATTGCTTTATTTTTAATATTTTTCTTGTTTTCTTTTGGAAATTTTTAATATTTTTTTATTTTGAAAATTTTTAATATTTTTTTTCTTTTGGAAACACAATTCGGTTAAGTAAACATAAAACCAAAATTATTTTAACAATTTTTTATTAAAGGTAATCGAATTTTGACACCTCTGCGAGATAAACAAATATAATCACCTGATCACTTAAGACTATCTGTTTTTAATATATCTTGAACTAAACGAAATCTATCAAATTCCTCTTTCATTTTTTTTTCTGGGACAAGCAATTTTTAGTCTACTTTTTTTTAAATTTAAGATGAATCACTTTCACTTTCTGTAGTGTTCTAAAATTTTGTTTAAATTAAGTTATTTAAGAGAAAATTTTTTAATAAATTGTGTATATATTGTGTAACGTATATTTTTAATTTCCTATTTTCCTGGGAAATGTAGGAAAATTTTCCGGGAACATGAGTTTGTCTTCACTAGGAAATTTTCGCTCGGAAATTTCCCATTTCCCAAACACATGAAACATTTTTTTGGGGGAAATGTTCATTGATGGATAGCGACCAATTTACAATTATTGCTTGTGGTTTTAAGATTAACTTGCAAGAAACGCAGAATTTTTTCTTAACAAAATGTACGAAATTTCTCAAAATTTTAAAATAAATGGTCTCCTGATTAGTTTATAATAATATACTCACTCGTATGTATATTTATAACAATTTATATATTAGTCGAATTAATTCTACTTTAAATTGACACATTTTTTTCGCTCAATGTTAGCTTTGAAACATTAAGCAGAGAATAGAAAAATTGATCAAACAAATAAATTTTTTGAGATTTTACTTCTAATGAAGTGCTAAGGAAAAGTTCAGTAAACTTCAGTTATTACAGTTTTAACTCTAGATGCCGATTTTATGCATTATATTTTCAAGCATTTAAGCTGAAAGTTTGTGTTTTACTTAAGCATAGATATTCATATATTGAGCCTGCCATTAGATGGGTATTAGAGTCAAGCGTTTACAAAAAGTGAAACATATTTGTTTCATAAGATCAGGCTTTTCATTTTAGCACTTTTAGTGTTAGATCTACCATATTTTTTTCTGAGTTAGCACTAAGAGTTTAAATTTACAATTATTGAGCATTTTTAGCACTTTTTTAGACCGCAAAATTATTTTAAAAAATCATACATATACATAATATCAAGTTAAGTATAAATTCTCTCACTGTATAAAAACCCACAAATATATGTATATGCTACGTTTTCTACAACTTTGTCGTAGGTTTTTTACATCTTTGAAATATACGAAAAATAAAACAAAAAATTTTTATTTCCGGTCATACGAATAAGAGGGGGCGTAAAATTAGACAACGTATGCTGCTTACTTTAGAACAGAGACCCCAAAATAACTGCTGTTATTTTTTAAGTATTCAGTTGGTCAAAGAAGAAATAGCTGGAAAAATGTTGGTCCTGAAATAACAATTAGAAAAAGCTAAAAAATCCTTTAGTCCTCTCATAATTGTTATGAAAGATTTTTATTTATGTTGGTCTTTTCTTACCAATTTTTTATTTTTTTCGGTCTTTGCATAGCCATTATTTAATTAGGGCTTTTTAGAGCTTGTATGTGTTGATATAGATGACCAATAAAAATGAAGGTCGCGAGAAGACCTAGAAAAATAAAAATCTTCTGTAATGGTTATGAGAAGGCTGAAAAAATAAAGGCCTTTTATAAGTGATACGAAAGACCGAAATAAATTAAAATCTTTTATAATAGTTATAAGAAGACTAAAAAAATATTCCTCATTTTTAACTGTTATTAAGAGTTTTTTATTTAAAAAAAACCTTGAATAATAATTTGTTGAAGATTTTATAAATAAATATTGGGCATAAAAGTTATGTCCTTGCCAGATCAGGAGGATATTGTAAAAAATCGGTTCTTCTGAAATATACAAAAATGAATTAGTCTGTGAGGAAGATGCAAATAATATGGTTGATATTTTGAATATTCTTAACTTGAATTAAAATATATTAAAGCTTTTTGACTACAAAAATTTGATCTCATATGTGTACCTTTAAAAGTGTTTATATTAAATAAAATTACTTTAGTATGTAAATATATTTACATAACTAAAATATCAAATAAAATTAAAGAAATCTAATATCAGTACCTTATACAAATGGTAAAAATTTGTTAAAAATGTACAGATGTCTGAAATGTATTTTTTTTTAACTATATTATTAAAAAGCAATGTTACAAAAATAAACACTATTTTTTTGAACCGTAGAACAGTTTAGCACTTTGTTTTTGGCAATCTGCATAAGATATACATTTTTTTATATTTACTAAGAATTCCCTGCATATTCAATAATGAAAACTTTAGCAATATTTAAATGTATTATTAGCGTTTTCTAAGTGTCAAAAACAAAATTTAAAAATTTATACATTTTTGGTCTCCAATTGCAACCGAAGTCTTTCTTGCAGAATTTTAACTTTTCTACATATTTTAGGAATCTAGCAAACCAGACATTTTTCAGATAAAAATTCATTTTTACACAAGTTCAAGAAGAAAATTTTACTCAATTTTAGGATTTTCATTTAGCTAAAACATTGAAAAGCATACATTGCGGCCTTTCTAAGATAGTCCATTATATATCCGTGTAAATGTAAAAATAAATATATTTTAATAAAGTTGCTATTTCGGCATAGACATTCATACAAATGCCAATTTATGTTCTCTTAAACACACAACAAATTTATAAATTTATTATATTAGTTCTGTGTTCCTCACAAAAATGTCTCTTTTTTTCCGAGGTTCTTTAAAAGGAGACAACACATCATGCTGGCTGGCTAAATGATATTTCTATTAACTATTTATGTATAATTTTAACAGTTCACAAGCTAACGTATATTCTTAGTTTACACATTAATTTTTCTCCTCTGTTTTATATTCCCTGAAGACCAGTTAATATTAGTTGCAGTTATAGACTGGTTTCCTTTTTAAGACAAACGACTTCAATTATTACTTTTTTGTTCACACAGAAAAACACAAACTTAATAATGTGCTTCGTTGGTACTAAAGCTTCTCAGATCTAATTTGCCATCCCTAAAATGCTAACATTTGCTATGTTACTAATGTAACATTCATCGAATAGAAAAAAAAAGAAAATATTATCATGTTGTTTGTAGAACGTTATTACAGGCAACAATGTTTTTTGATTCTTATCACAAAACATCCTGATACCAACCACTTTATTCTATTTTTTACGAGTCTTTGTTTTACTTTCCTTCCAGCATAATTTATTATAAAACTCCCTTTTCTATTTCTTTTGTTAATGCCCGACTTTTACTTTATTACCTCGTTTTTTTCCTCCCCCCCATTCTGGGAGGAAAATGTTTGCCGCTTTTGTTTTGACGTAAAACCGCTATAAACTTATTGAGCTACAATGTAATTCCATCCTGTTTTTTTTTTACAAAACTCCTTAAATGCTGCAACATGGACACAAATGTTGCTGTTATGGGTTTCTATTAGTTTGATGGTGTTTCTGATGATAATATCCGTTTGGTGTAATATATAAATTTATTGCCTTTGTTTTTCTATTATTTTTGCAAAGACCTTAGGCGTGTTAAGGTTTGAGGCCATACAAAAAAAAAAATAGACAAACAAATGATATCTAGTAAAGATCTTTTATTGTACGAGTACATTATGAAAAAGTATTTATATTATTTAAAAATATATTTTTAATGCAAAAACTTTAGCAATTAGGCTTTGCAACATTTTGAGGTTTGCTTTTATATTTACGAGTACATAAATAAAATTCATTATTTAGGAATTTTTCACATTATTCAAAACTCACAAATATTTAAAGGGTCATTTTTAGCAACTTTCTTTCGCGCAACACTGTTTCTAGAAGCTCAGCTGTTTTCCTGTAACATGTTACTGTTAAACATGTTCAGTTTGGTCTATAATTTAACCATGAATCGACTTACAAACTAACAATCCTTACAGATTATTGAATTTTATTATCAAAATTAATGCTCGGTTAAGAAAGTGTATCGTGCACTTTTTCCATTTTATGATCAGCGCTACCGTGCGATGATTACAAACTTTTTTTCCCCAATCGGAAGAGCTGGACTTGGCTGACCTGTGGTTTCAGCAAGACGGTGCCACATGTCATACACCACGCGAAACAATGGCCCAATTTAGATGCGAGTTCGGTGAACAGTTTATTTCACGTTTGGGCCCGGTCAATTGGCTGCCTACGTTGCGGTAATTTAACGCCTTTACACTACTGTTTTTGGAGACAAGGCCGCAACGGTTGACGCTATGGAAGCGTGAGATACCGGCAGATATGTTGAAGAGAGTATGCCGAAATTGGACCCAGTGTACGAATCGTTTGAGGCGTAGCCGCAGTCAACATTTACATGAATTATATAGATCGTTTTATCGCCTCAAATAAAGATTTCATACATTAAATTTAATCAGAAAGCTCTTAAAAATCATCTTATAACACGATTGGCACAAACACACCAATCAGACCCAATAATAATATTGTCCCAACCAAATATACTCCAGTCATATCAAATATACTGCAGCCCCATTTTATAAAAATTTGATTGCCGCAGATTGGCGAAGAATGAATTTGTGGCAACAATTGCCGCAGCACATTCATACGATTGTTTTAACTTGCAGCAACACCAACAAACAGCTGTTATGGTAGTTTTTAGTTTGTTTTGTTTTACGTGCAAATTGTTTTCTTTCGCATATTGATGTAATTCTGCATCATGTAATTGGCCTCTAAATTATAATTAGTCGCTCACTGCTTATTAAAGTAAAATAAATACAATCTACGAGATGTGTTTTATTTTACACTTAATAAATTTAACTAAAAAAAAATAAAAAAATTAAATTAAAAATTTTTTTCCATTAAGTCTATATGTATAAATAATATATTTTTTTCAAAGCGAAAAACATTCATACAATTAAGGGTTAACGCTTCAAATAAGTTAAAATTTATGGTACACAAAACAATTGGCACACTCGAAAAATTAAACTAATTAAATAAATTGTGGCATATTTGCTGCTTTGATTGCGCACGAGAACACAATAAATATTGGTACATTTTTAAATTTTATATTGGCTCATAGTTGCCTATCAACCGTTCACACGCTTCAGCACAATATTGTTCTCGATTGCCGTAGTGGACAATAAATTGTGAAATCACACGATTGGCATACAAAAAAGACCGATAATTGGTACATTGCGGCAACCGTGTGATCCTACCTTTATAAAAAAAAATTTTTATGTTTTTAATTTACATTTTGATTTAGAGGGTTGTTACTAAAGTATTAATAACCCTAACGGGTCTAATGGGTTTTCGATCGAAAAAAAATTTTAAATTTTTAATTAAAAAAGAAATAATTTTTGTAGCTTCCCATTTTTATTCAGGGAAATCAAACGATTTCGTGTGATAATATGAAAAATGGAAAGTAGAAGAATCTTCATTTATAAATAAAAATCATTCTTGGAATAAGTATAAAATTGCGTTTTTTATGTTATGATTCTATTGAGCTAAAGGTTCGATTTATATTTTAAACAAATTTCAACATTAAAATTTTACAAATCAAAAAATTTTATAATGAAAAAAAAATAAAATAAAATATAAGTTTTCGGTTGTTACTTTACATTGAAAACAAAAACAATTTTTAGTTTTTCTTTTTTGTTGTTTCAATATAAATTCCCAAATGAACATTTTTATTTTATTTTCAAAAACAGTGTATTTGTAGCAGCAACACTAAATTCTAATGATGTTGTTTCGAAAGAAATTTTAAAAGATGAACATTTTAAGCGAGTTGATTTACAAATACAATTATTTTTCATAAAGAATAGCATTGGCTTAAATGGCACTCAAAGTTGGGTTGACGAAAACTCGCTTATTCAAAATTAAAATCGTACGGTGATGAATGGCAGCGATTAGTACTGATTTTTGTAAACGTACATCACAGCGTCTCCTTCGTCAGTAGTAAAATAATAATAATTTTTACACTGCTTAAACTACTTTAATGCGCCTGCTTGACGACATAGGTGCGGCAACACTGTTCTAAAAATTAACACAACGCGCAATATCAGAGTTGTAAAAATTAAGCTTTCTCACTATCACCAACTGTCCTCTCTCACTATCCCTTTCCCAAAGAAGTTAACACACGTACTGGTTGGTAGGCATCCTAATTGCCTGAGTGTTACTTCTCTTTATAAAAACAATTTCTTTTGGAGATAAAAAAAACGTTTGACAGCTGACAGTTAGGGTTGGTAAGAATGGAACGATACACCATAGATCAACGTGTTTATATTACTGAAAAACACTGAAAAGACTAAATAAAAACTGTGTTTTCTATATAATTCTAATCTAGCGTCAATTTTGGGACACCCTTTAGACAATTTACAACACCCCACCCCCTGATTTTACGGGTACCAAAGTTTTTTCAGTCTGCATCAGGCGCGTATCCTAGGAAAGAAAAAAAGGATATATTTCCTTTCCCAAAGTGAAGGAATATTTTCCTTATTTCCATTGAATTATTTAGAATGTTCCCTGCCAAAAGCTTGAACTGAATCCGATAGCTTAAATCATAAAACTCCCTGGGGAATGTAAGCAAATGAAATATTCTCAAAACTTGTTAACTCAAAAAAATACAAAAATATGTAAATACGTTTGCACAAAAATTCATTCGAAATAGTCCCATGCTGAATGTCTCCAAGGATTGAATTTTAACTTAATGTCTCGCAAAAAGTCTTCAGCAATCTTAGATTTTATGTAAATAATTACGTGCTGATTTAATACATTGATATGCATTTATTGTATTTCTTTTGTGTTTGAGTTTGTTTTTATTTTTAGCAACAAAGTTTCCAATTACAAGGACGTGTCATGATTTGTATGCTAATCCTGGCGCATATGAGGACATGATTATTTTTTGTTATGTATAATTTTAAATAAAATGTTTCTTGAAATTTCATCAGAATTATTCTTCACAAACATACACAAATACGCACATATTATTGCCATATCGATTTATTTTTTAAATGTGTGTTGGCGTTTGTATTTTTTTTAAAGATTTTAGTTTCAGTTTTAACGATTACATGGCTTATATGTACAAAACCAAGTTCTTAAACGCTCAAATGCAATTAACCTACTTTATTTGAACTTTTTCCTTATTCATTTCTTTTAGATTGTTCTGGTTTAAGTGTGTCTTGTGGTGGTGGTCACTTGCACTTGAAATCAATATGTACAATATGTACAGGCATACACATATTTACATACATACCGTGACGACATATTAAATGTAATTTACTTTAAATTACAGTGTTAGATTATTCCTCAACTACAAGGGCTGATACACAGAGAGTAAATACTTTATTTATTGTAACGCTGTGTAAAATAGAGAGGAAAACAAAATTCCAAAAAATTGATACAAACAAATGAATTATTTTATATTATTTATGAAAGCGGCCTTGAGCAACGGAGTCCATAGGATGTTATGTGAATCCTTTTTATTTACTGCGATAGGTTGAGAGACTATATATTTCCTTTGGAGATACAGAATATCTTCCTAGAACAGGAGCTAGTTATTAACAGAGTACATGACCTGCATTGTTTAGTCTTCGAGTCGAGTCTCGTGGCGTCTGCGACCACTATATCCTGTGAATGGTTACCGTTGATTGCGTAAATTTTTTAACGACTTATAGCCTTATGTGCGATTTTAAAAGTCGAAAAGGTCACACAATGTTAAGAAAAATATAAAAATTACATGTTCACTTTTTCATTAAGTCAGATATTTATGTTTTACATACAACTAGGCTTTTTGTAGCCGGCATTACATTTTTACATTTTCTGAAATTACCACAGCCTTTGCTACAGGTAGTGCAGTTACATGGGGCATCATGTTCACTTAACAAATATGTCCACATATGGTTGCAGTTTTGTAAAATAGGACAATCAAATTAAAAAATCTTGTATCTGAATAACCCCCATTAACACAAAGTTCAGTTACATATGAGTATATAATTTTAAAGCTTACTAACTTTCAGTTTGTCTAAACTTAAATTTTAATTGGAAATTGAAAATTTTGATTAACAATAAAATTTTCTTACATTTTTTTGTAAGAATTTATGAAAAATATTTTTAAAATAAACAAAAAAATAAATAAATTTTTAAATGTCATATTTTGTCAAGTTAAAAATTAAACTCAGAAAATGTTTCAGTTATTTTTAATTAAAACTTAAAACTTAACAGAGCTTCGTGTTAATGAACTTTCACAAACCAAAGTTAAAGTTTTGAGTTTAGTGTTAACTTCAAGTTAATTTTTTATTGCGTAACATGTTTAAGTTCATCTCGAGTTTCGCAATTTTAATGTTATAACATTCCAAAAATTTTTGATTTTATTCTAAATCGAGTACTATCTCCGCCACCATAAAAGTTTTTAAAAATATATTACGCATACTCCCCTTTTACAGTTTTATCAAAAATATAGATACAAATTTAAATTTTATTTATTTTCTAATTTAGAAATTCAGGATCTTTAAACAAAATCCCTTTCTATTCAAATATATAAATATATATTTTCTTAAATAAAAACGTAACAAAACAATTACATTTTTTGGAGAAGCGACTTAATAGTTCATTTTTTCAAAAAACTAATTTTTGTGTTACTTTTTCCAAATTAATATCGTTAACTTTGGTGCGGGTGAGATGATTGTTATCTAAAATCAAATAGATATCTTTGTAATTTTGCCCACGATATTAACTGTGGCTGTGTATGTTATTTATTTGGTAAACAAAATTATCAATGTTTGTACCAGACATACACTGGATCTAAAAAAATTTAGAATGATTATAATGAAATTAGAGAAAGAAAATCAAGCTTCTTTAGAAATGGAAATGAAAAATACATTTTTTTAAATCCATATGCCTGCATTTCTTTTAGTGTTTA
This sequence comes from Gymnocheta viridis, assembly GCA_956483585.1. Classification (NCBI taxonomy): domain Eukaryota; kingdom Metazoa; phylum Arthropoda; class Insecta; order Diptera; family Tachinidae; genus Gymnocheta; species Gymnocheta viridis. Next base: position 103,271,911 of record OY101440.1, on the reverse strand, counting down.
TGCCAAATCATCAGCAGACCTTCAAACATGTTTTGAAATGTTTTAAATTTCAAATGTTTATAAGCACCAATGAAATGCAGACATCTGGACTAGTTGACCCATAATAAACAACAACGTTTTTTTTTAATTCATTGGGAGAATATCTCGAAAATAATTTTATCATACAATATGGCTTATCGCGTCTGCCTTTTATCTTCATACAGTTTGAATAACATAAACAAACCAACCGAACTGCACTTAGAAAGTTTATTTTCACTCCTGATTATATTGTTTTCAGGCATAAGCGGTTTTGTATGAAAACCACAGAATTAAGCCAAAATTAAAAAATTTATTATGAATTTTAAATGAAAGATTTTTTAATTATTAATATTTATACGCAATTAATTGAACTGTTTAGGTTATTGTTTGGGCTTAAGTTCAAATCTGACTCAATAAAAAAGAAACTGGTAATCTTTTTATTAAGTAGTCTTTTTTAACTTAAAAAGTTATTTCGATTAAGAAATTAATATTGAAACATTTGTAGTCAACAGACTAACAGAACGGATCAGTACTAATTGCGAGGTCGCTGCAAAATCTCATCAGCGTTCTTTGTTCGATTTTTCCACTCATCACGATGGATACTAGCAACTAGGAATATCATTTCACCATATTATTTAATAAACTGGAATGTGAAAATTACTTTTATTAATTTTAACAAGTTAAACGAATTTCGGTTAATACGAAATTAATATATTCCAAATATTATCAATCTCTGGCTTTTTCCAGCTTTGTTTTTGTATTTTGTTGTTGAATTTCTTATTAAAACTTTGAACTTAAGCCAAACAATACATTTCAGTTTCAAAATTTTTATTTTATTTTTCTTTTGCGTAAAAAACGCACATACAAATTTCTTTAAAAAATAAAATTAATTGCGGCGCCTTAAACATTTAAAACAATTTTATCAAAACACACAATAGTTTGAGATCAATATCTTATGATTAAATATGATTTAAAATTTGACACACGATTTTTAAACGAAATACATATTAATAAATAAATAGTCATATAAGAAATTCGACATAATTTAAAATTCAGGCGCTAATAAAGTGATAACTATAACCCTCGTTTTTTTAAAGAAGATGATGGTCAAAAGTTTCATATATAAAACAAATAGTTTTAATCCTTTATACGCATTTTAATATATTAAAGTTTTAGTTTTTCTTTCCAATTGAATATAAACTTCACTTAATTTCTTTAACTGTATTCTTAGATAATTTAAGAAACATTGTTAAATATAATAAAATAAATACGCAAATAAAGTAAAATTAGCTTAGAACATGTTAAGGTTAATTGCTTTCGAACATGTGTTAAACCACGAAACCATAGAAAAAGTTCAATAGTGCAACAAAAAAATGCAGCAATGTGTTGAAAGTAAATTGTGCCTACAACAACATTAAAATTTACATGAAATTTCTCAGTATTAAACATACTCCAACCTTTTTTTAGAATAGTGAAATAAAGGAATTCACGAAATATCAAATGGAGTACTTTATTTAAAAAAATAATAATAAAATAACATGTAATTTAAATGTAAGGTGTTTAGGAACAAAAATATTTAAGTAGAACTACACAACTGTATACATAAGAAATCCTTCTCCTACTCCTTAGATATCAGCGGTAACTAATAAACTTAAATGTTTGTAGCAATTATAAACTTGTACAAGCATGTACGAGTACAAATAGCACATTATCATCACCATCATACTCATCCTCATTATTGCCAATTTTATTATCAGTACGCCTTCTTCTTATTATGCATGGGTAATGTAAAGCCAACAATATTAACAAGCAACACTCATGTAACAAGCTTAACAAATTGCTTTCCAGCTCATTTGTCAATGTGGCACTCACTAGTTGAGAGACCTTTAACCTTCTGCCTCATAAATTTCAAAGCATTCCTTACTTTTGTCTGTTAAGCTGCTGCTTTGTGTTTGTGTGCCAACAATATAAGCAGGCAACGTTTAGCTGAGAAACTGATATCCGTTAAATTTGAAAAACAAGATACATTTAGATACCAATAAATACAAAAAAAAATTAAATGTTTTATATTTGAGTTAAGAAAATCAAGCATGTTGTTAGTATAATATCCATGAAACTACTTCTTTTGCGGGACTACAACTTTCCCCCCCCCCCTTCCAATAGTTTTTCTTGGTTACTTTTTTAAGTCCATCAACAGCTAAATTTGAGAGAAAATATTATTTTCGCCTTGTTTTTATTTTGCTTGTGCGAAGTGTGTGGAAGTGTCTGAAGTAAAATATTTATATTCAGGGTTATTTGATTTCAAGAGGGTTGGCAGATTGTTTGTTCAAGTGGGTTGCTCATACACCCTCTTGTTTTATTTAATGCATAAAAGTGGCAAGAGGTAAAGGATTAATTTTGTTACAAAAGAATTTCTTTCGTCACACAATCTACACACATTCATAAGCACATTTTTATATTGACAACAATTTTTCTTTTTATTTATTGCAGCAACAATATTTATTTGAAAGTTCCTTCCAATAAGTTCGTTATTTAATAAGATAATTTTGGCATTCTTGTAACAGGAATTACAAATATTTTTAAGATAAAAGGACTACAAGGTCTTTTTTCAATAAACCTTTGTGTAGAAAACGCCACCTTCGATTAAATATTGGTCGCCCAACATTATTTCTGTTACTTAAATGCTCGAATGCGCAATTGAAAATTGGAATTACGGTGTGGTTCGTGTTAGACAAAAAAAAAGGGCTCAATGAAAAAGCACCGAATGAAATAATTTAAAAAAAGACTTGTGGCACTCGGGGACTGCCGCGTCAAAGCTATTGTATAGCATTTTTTTAATCAAATTATGCAATTATAATTATTTATTTATTTATGCAGTATTTTTTTTTCTTTGATATTAATTCAAGTTACACTTTTTGACTGTGGTGAATTTCTTGATTCGGTCGCCGCGCTCAAAGCCCGCGATAAAAGGTACGCAATAGCTTAAAAACCCACAAATTGTCTCTTTGTTTGTGTATATCATTTTTTGTCAACCACGATTGCTGGAAAGTACGCCATTTAGTGTTTTCCTACATGTAAAAATCTATTCTGGCAATACTGTATGTTAATGAAATCAATAGCTTACTTTAGGGGTTAACATACGCTTGGCGATTCAAATACTTAAAAAAACAAAAGACTTAAGAAACAAACTTAGTGTTAGGATTTATTTTCGTTACGGAATTTCTTGATTAGGTCGCCGCGCTCAAAGCCCGCGATAAAGGCTATGCAATAGCTTAAAATTAAATCAATAATCCCTAAAAGTTTTTATACATTTTAGGAGTTACTACTTTAGGAGTTAATTTCCAATTTTTGGCATTTGCTTATTTCCTTTTTAAAATATTTTATTCATTTGGAATTAAAAAAAAAAATTTGGGACCGATTTAATTTGTTTTAGACGCATTTTGTTAAAGTTTTCTTTTTTTAGTTCATTTAAAATAGGGCTCTGCTTAAGTATTAACAATCAAATTTTCGGCTTTTACAACGCTTTTATGATACAATTTTGTTTAAAGTTGATGGTTTTGAGAAATACCCACCGTTGCCACTTTCTGTATTATAGTACAACAACTGTACTATTTAAAAATATTTGTATTATTTTTGTACCAGTTTTGTACTATTCTACTAATTGCAGAAAAATAAAAAAATAAAACAGCAAAATTACCAAAGTATATTTAGAATTCCTTTCATATTCTCTTAGTATTTTAATTAATTTCAATTTCATTTCCCAATCAGAATCTCCAATGTTATACAACAAAAAAAATTAAGTTATAAAAATGCTTAAATTTGTTTTGCCTAATTATACAAAAACAGATATTATAAAACAAAAAGATATATATTTTGATTAATCACACAAATGATTTTTTTTATATAACAAAATTGAATGTATAATTATACATGTGGCTACACCAAGAGACTATTTCATTTTATTCGGAATCAGAGCAACAAAAAATCTATACCGATTTCAGAAATTTTTGCATTGTAGTTATTACCCAAATTAAAAAAAAGATTTAATTTTATGCTGATCTGTATATTTTTATACTCGTAGATAAAGTAGATCCACCAAAATTTGCACAATCATTTGAAATGAAATCTTTATAAAATTTTAAAATCAGATTTCCTTTAGTTGAAATAGATTACTAAAAATTAGACAATGATTGCTCGAACATACACTTTTGGGCCACAAAGAGTTCTCTTTCTTAGATGTCGAAATTAATTAGACAAACGTTTTTAAAAGAAAAAATTATAGTGGTGTAACTCTCTTACCAAATTTAGAAAATTATATAAAATTTCTTTTAATATTACCATTTTTTAATTCTTCCATAGAAGTGTTTTTAATAAACTAAACAATTCGAGAATTAAATTGTCAACTGCCAAAGAGGGTATTAAGAAAATTTTGAACCTACTGGAAAAAATAATTCTTACTTTTTACATATTTTACAGCAAAAATCTATTGATATTTTGACGGTACAGAAACTGTGACCACTGAAATAAATATGCATGTATATACATATAAAAGAGATATATGTATATACTTAGATAGTATATATGTAAGGAAATAAATGGGATTATGTGTATGTCTTACTGTATGTTTACATTTTAAAGTACAGTCAAAGCTCGGTATAACAAATACTCACTTTAACGAATTTGCGACATAACGAATGGAAATTTGTTTAACATTAACTACCTTATATAACGACTATTTTCATTTTTGACACTCAATATAACGAATGGTTGAATATATGATCGCTGGAGAAGCATCTGCTCCGGGGAGGATAATTGCAAAAGAGAGAAAAGTGTTCGTTTCTGCGCAAATGCATCGGCTATAAAGAATGTGAAACGTCTTCTTATTGGAAAGTCAAAAAAACCAAGGTCATTTTGGAACCAAACAGATTATTTTATGTTGGACAAAGACGACGATGGGAATGAAGAGCACGTAGAAATTGTACACACATTGTCCAATAATAATACCAAAATTAAACATGCAGAGATAATAAAATATTTGGAAAAGTGCATACAATGAAGTCAACAAAACAATATTTCTTTTTCGGAGTCATTAGTATTAAGAAAAATAAAAGAAGCAATTTTTTCACATCTGTTTAGTTTTTGACTTGAATAAACCAAAATGGGTTAACAATAAATATAGAAAATCTTTTCAATTAAAATATTTCTATTAAAAATCAACTAAAATTAATTAAATAATGCTTACAAAAAAACTTCCCTATATAACGAATTTTTCTCTGTAACGAATAGGTCTGACATTATATCATTCGTTATACCGAGCTTTTACTGTACAAATATAATGCTCTATGATTTTTAAATAAAAACAATATGTTTTGATGAAAATAAAAGAAAAATTTTTGTCGAAATTTTTTTTATGCTATTTCAAACTTCTGTACTATTTTGACTTTTTCTGGTGGCAAGGCTGGTAATACCACATGTGCTCGGTGCGTATGAGTGATTTAATTACACATTCGTCCCTATCGTGAATAATAAGTGAAATTTTTGTTCCCATGATATTTTTATTTGCGTCGAAGGGAAAAATGCTATCGTGAATCTCCCGTGAACTTTTCTTCATGCTATTAGTTCTCAATGAATGTATAAAAGGGAAGAAGATTTGTAAAGCTTTTAAATTTGTTTGATATTAATTAAACGGAAGTTTAGTAATGAAGAAATACACATTTTTTGGTATAAATAAAATTTTTTAAATGTAATTAAAGTTGTGTTTTTAAATATTTTAGGTGCAATAAAATATTCTATAGCAACGATTGTATACGAAAAATATGAATACTCTGTCCAAAAAAGTTTTGCGGGGAATTATTATTATGAACACTATCTACTGATCTTGTCCTTTGTAAACTTGAATATAATTGGAAGGAAAATGTTGAAAATTAGATGATGTTTTTATTCAGTTCGCCTGCAAAAATTAAGTGAACAAAAGCAATGGAAAAGTGGAAAAATCCACCCGAAAAATATTATTCGAGATAAGGGGAATTTAATTATTCATTCGAACATTATTCGCGGGAATGATTCGCGATTAGCAGATTAGGGAATAGGGAAATACTTCGAGGGGAAAAATATTCACAGCGGGGGTGATTATTTTTAAAAAATGGTGTCAATACGTACGATTCTTGCCCAAACTTACCGCTGAGATCACATTTAAATTTAACAAACTGTAGCAATAATACAGCGTTTTTAATAAAAATAATTCAGGCAGGTGTGAATCCGAGTCGCGTTTTGGAAGATTTCGCATTTGTTTGGATAGTGACACGTTTTAATTTTTGACTGAATTCTATTTTGAACATTTAGTGCAACATTTGCACGTGACGTAATGTTTTTTTTTTTTTTTTTTTTTTTTTTTTTTTATCTTGGACCAGCACTCACATGCAATGCATTGTGCTGGAACTAGTGGAAAGGGATAGTGATAGATATGAAAGGAGGTGAAGCTTCATTCGTTCTTTACAACTCTGCTTTTTTTTTTTTTTGCACGTTTATTCGTAGAACAGTGTTGCAGCGCCTCTGGTGGCGAGGAGGACATTACGAGGTTTGAAGCTGTGTTTAGTTTAGTAGCCACTTCTTTTTATTAATTTTATTTTACTTCGCCGTTGATTGTGCTACTCAGTACCAACGAAGGAGGGCGCTCTGATGTTACATTGGGATTAGTATCAGCTGAAGTTGGTACTGTTCAGTGACCATGCCTTCACCACTGAAATCTTCCGCTAACAACTGACACAAAGGCACACCAATGCACATCAGAGAAATGCATGGTGTTTTTATTTCATGACTCTGTCAGACACTGGGTTTGAACCCAGGTCCTTCGGTTTGCAGTCAACGTGCTTACTACCTGAGCCAACGCCACTATTTTGGCTAAAGCTACAATATTAATTCACACCATTTCCAGTTTCTAATACGGTTCGTAAAATATTTGTCATTTAATCTGAAAATAACACATTTTGTGAAAGTGCTTTTTATGGGAATTGATAAAATTTAATTTTTAAAATTTATAATCGCACCTTTTCTCAAAATTAATATTTTACATTTTGAATAAAATATGATTTGTATTATTTAAAAAAACAATTAAAACTGATTATTGAGGGGAGCGCATTTCACTGTTGCTAATGCAGATCATCAACGAACCTTTACCCAAATATTTCTTAGCACAACGAGAGATATGATATTAAGCCTTCATCAAAACAAATGAAGAGTATAAATATTTGTTCTTATAGCGGGCGGCCGATTATATACATAACGATTTTTTTTATTTAGCCATTTTTTTTTTCAATTTTTGCAGTTTATTTTATTTTGCGTTGTTCTGGCGATTAAAAAGCAAACTTTACAACTTTTGTGATATTTCTTCGCTTAAGAGACTTTCTTCATTTTTGCGATTATTTTCAATATAACGATTTTTATAGTTTTAATTTTCTTTCCCAACAAATCTGTTACTTATTTCACATTTTTTGGGTTTTATTTCATTAAAATTATTTTTCATGGAAGCTTTTAATTGTGCATTAAGTTCCAATTATTTGTTCTTGAATTACTCTTATTTTGCTTAGAGATTTACTTCGTCAAATTTTGTTAGAACGTATTTAATATTTAAGGGCCCTTTTATTATTCATTGGACGTTATTTCATTTAGCCACAAAGTATTATGGTATAAATAATACTTTATAAAACAAACTATTTAATTTTTTAATAAATATTTTCAATTATCTATTGGCTCTGTTTTAGAAAAAAGGTAACTCCAATGAAACATATCCGAATTGTTCGTCATACCATAATATTATATAACTTGAATAAGTAAATAAAAACTTTCGATCACACATAAAAAACACGAAAGTTAAAATAAGAGAATAAAATTGTCATTAACATAACTGCCAAATTTCCATTTGATAAGAAAACATAAATAAGTTAATAATGTTGAGATTGTACCCCAATTGATTTAATTGAATTATAGTGATTCACAATCACGACTTCTTTTTCAAGGTAAAAAGAACTATAGAAAATTCCTTATTGAGGACAATTATATACGCCACAAACACACATCGTTAAAACTTATTGTACAACCCTTATTTTGGCACACTTTAATTAGTATCTTTTCTATTCTCTTGCTACAATTTTCTTGTTAAATTAAACATTGATAATGTTATGGTTTTTTCATTTAGATTGGATTATAAAAACCAAAATATAATTTCTTTTACAATTATATAGTCAAGCATAAAAACCATAATCCCAATTAATAAAGTCATATAAGTAAAGAGAGCAAAAAAAAACCTATCAAGCGCAAGAAGTTTAATTAAGAAATACGTGACATATTTCTTTTTATTGATTTTTAAAGAAGGATAGTTTCATTGGTTTGTGTTAATGACAGGAAGAAAATGCTAGAGCAAAGTTTATTAATAACTTAATTATACAAGTTTAATTAAGAATTTAAGCATAAAGCAATATTTTCATTAAAAGTGTCTGACAGTACGTGAGAATTGAACCGAATGATATTAAACAGAAACTTGCAGCTGTATGAGGAAAACTACGTTTTCAGTTTTCCTTTCGCGCTTCGGGTTTCTTTTTAAAATACATCAAAGTTTCTATAAACTACATATCGCAATTGTTTCTCTACAGAGAGTCAACGCAAAATTTTTCAATTTTCACTTTTTACAAAAAATCGATGTACAGTGGACATCCCACTGTAAAAATCTTACATAATTTTCTTTACTCTTTTGCAAAAAAGGCATACTTCTTGATATAAAAGTAGTATTAAAAGAAATAGTTTTTTGCCTCTACTGAAAATTTGTAAATTTTAAGTTGACAAGTACGATATATGAAAAATAAATACTGTTTTCTATGTGTTTTATTTTTGGGAAAAATTAATTTTTAGGACTTGGATATTTGGTAACATAAACTGAAATTTCATCGTGTATTCTGGAAACATAACTTCTCATATATTGATATCTGAGCTTAAAAGTTAAATTTATTAGCGTTTATCTTGTGAGCAGCTCCACATTGCAGTGAGAATGTTTTGCATATCATCAGCTAAAATGCAACACCATGTCAAGTAAAAATGGCCGCCAACGAAAATTAAAAATTACCGAAAAAAGCCAACGAGTTTTGCGGCCATTTCCAATGAATTTTTTTATTTTTTAATTTGGGTAAATTTTTATATTAAAAATTTCTTAGAAATACAATCCAATCATTTTAATTGATATTTTTAACGTATTTTGAAACAAAGTATCGATCCCTTAGTGCCATATTATCGTAAAGGACAAAATTACATTTTTTAATCATTCTTAACACAGATAAAATTGATGTGTTTGCAGGAAAATTATGCATTTGCATATTTTTTCCCAAGAATAGCATTTTTGATATAACTTGCATAAATTTGCATATTACGCAACTTAGCAACTCTTTTTAACAAAAAGAGCTTTTGATAACTGGCTCAGCTCCATATATGGTCCTTGCAATGCGATCATTCAAAATTCTTTCCCAAAAATTATTGTATGTGACATGTCTGGCTCATGGGTTGCAAAGAAATGCATATTTTGTTCGCTTACATTTTGCAATGTTAATTAAATTTTTGCAAGCACGCTTTTTTGGATCTCTTTTTCGGTCGTAATACTGCACCAATTTCGGAAAGATTTGTATGTTTTTGAAGGGGTTTTTTTACATAGATGTGCACAACCTTAATTTTATTCAGTTCAGTATTTTTGGAGCTACAAGCATTTGAAGTTGCTACTAATACATGCACACTTATTACACTTGCATGTATCAGCTTCAAGTTGAAAAATAAACAAAGTGTGCTTGTGTTTTTGTCCAAATTTTCATTTTTGCTTTTGCATAGAAATGAGACGGAGCTTTTTCTATATCTACTTTGAAATAATAGAGAGCTACGTATGAGAGCTGATAAGTTTTATGTTGTTTATTTAGAATGTGATTTGTTTTTTTTTTTCATCGTATGTATTTGTTTAATATTGTTTAATATTGTTTGAAATGCAAATGCATTATAACCATTTTTACATTCTTCAAAATGTATTTTATATTTTATTTAAAAACTTTTAATTATGTAGTTTATTGACGTAAGTAATTTTATATTTTTATTTCTAACTATTCGTAAGCATCAGCATAATTCGTGGGAAATTATTGACTGCAAATTTCTGTTGACTAGAATTAATTTCAGTATATAAGCTGGCAATTTGTGTAATAAAGGACAGAATTAATTAGACTATCAAAACAATTTGTTTTCTTTACATAAGCTTACAATTTATTTCATTAAGGACAGAATTAATTAGCCCATCAAAGAAACTTGTCTTCTTAAGACTTTTTACTTCTCAAACAAAAAGTGGTAATTTCGATGTACTTTTGAAACGGCTGAAGAGCTTACACAATACTTATGACACCGTCTTCATACAAATAAAAAATGTGATACGCTGTTTTTTTAATAATTTGACTTTAAATCTTGGAGCAATAAAGATTGCTTAATCTAAAACTAAAGATTTGCCAATGAGATTCTGTTTCAAAACGACTGCAATGTAAACAATTAATTCATCATATGAGTCAAACTCATTTATAGTTCTTTGTGGTCGAGGCAAAAACTTATTGTGGAAAATTGAGTTTAAGTAAACAAAACTGAAGGAAATTAACCTAAATGTACCAACAACAAGATTACTATGCTCCTTTAATATCGTTTAATATCGCTGAATTAAAGGACTGCCAAATTTCTATGAAATAGAATCATCCATTAATGAATTAATGATAAACTTGAAATTACATCTAACAAAAGTTAAATAGAATTACATATACAAATTTGTGAAAATATTAATTTGCTAATAAAAATCTTAAAATATAAGCCCAGAAAAATTAAAAATGTTTTGTAGAGTAATCCAAGGGAAAAGTTGATAATTTCAAATTCAGTCTTTAAAAACAATCGAATTTGTTATCGATTATGAAAGATAAGAAAGTGATTTATTGTTGTCGGAAAGTGATAATTTGTTAAAATTAAACAAAATATTTCGAATATTGTCATAGATATTCGGATTCTCATTCGCGAATAGTTAAAAATTGATACTCTATACATCGCTGGTACAAACATGCATGTACTTGAAATTCGTTTTACTCTCCCAATCGTAACTTAACTCTAATAATGAGCAAAGACTATATATGATGAGTTAGAAGAATTTTGTTATCTGGAAAGCATACTGGACAAAAGTGGTGGTTTTAAGGCTGACATCTCAAGCAGCATAAACGAAGCAAAGTAAGCATTCGGACATCTTAAGAAGATGTGCAATTCATCGTACATATCAAGACGTACAGAGATAAATTTGTTTAACTCAAACGAAAAATTCACACTGTTGTATGGATGAGAAATGTGGAATGCAGCATCACGTGACGTACAATTTGTACAAGTTTTCGTAAATAAATGCTTAAGGAAGATCCTACATATGTATATTGGCCCAGAACAATTTCGAACTACGAGCTATTGTCAGAAACCAGACAACAACCGATCAGTTTGGAAATTCGAAAACGTAAATTGTATTGGATTTGACATACATTGCGGAAAACATCGACAGATATTGCAATACAAGCCATGGACTTAAATCCGCAAGGCAGTCGACGAATAGGAAGACCGTCACATACGTGAAAACGACAAGTTCATCTTCATCTACGTTAGAATGAAATAAAACTTCGTGCATCAGATCGATTATATTGGAATAATCTTGTCAAGCCCCTATGCTCTTTGTAGGAAAGAACAGGAATAAATATGTATGTATATATTCGTAACTTGAAGCCTGATTCATTTTGAACAAAAAATTTACTTCTACACACTTATTAACATTAATAAAAACACACAGTAAGAAAATTGTTTTCCTGCAAACGCAAATGAAAGTTTAAAAAAGAAAGAGAATAATTGCTGCAAGAAATCTTTTATAGTTTAGACTGTCTCGAAAAAAATTCAAAATGTTGTGCAGTGTAATCCAAGTAAGTAGTTGATAACTTTATATTCAGTCTTCAAAAAAAAACCGAACTGGAAGACAAGAAAGTGATACAAGTGTGATAATTTGTTCAATTGATTTTTGTTGAAGCGAAGGCTAGATTTTTTCAATTAAATTGTAAATATTTAAAAATTGAGTGTCACAAAATATCAAATAGAATATTCGTATTCTCGATGTTTATAATAAAATTTAAATTTGTTTGTTATTGATGATGAAACATTTTGCAAAATCTGCTTTCAAGTTCAAAGCAAAACCTTTTAATAATAACAATAAATTATTTTTGTAAGGTCTTGAAAATATCTGAATTCTTAAAAGGTTTTTCCTGTTGCCGACTTTTAGTCTTAAAGCCAGCTTAGTAAATTAAAGAAATGTAAAAGAACATTTCATTCGAATATTTATATTAGAAACGAAAATAAAAACTGAAATTAATTCTTTTTTCCATCATACATGAATTTTTCATTCGAATTTAGAGAAATAGGCCTTAATCCGAAAATACATTTTAGTTTGCAGATAAATATTTGCTTAAACTATTATTTTTTTTTCACCGAACTCTAATTTCAATTTATTATACAATAATAGCTGGAATTATTTGAGAAGCAAATCAAAATTAGAATTTATAAAATGATTTAATGAAATATAGATATGTATGTATGTACGTGTGTTTATATATTACATAAGAGAGAATAAGGATTCAAAATGGAAACCTTAAGTACATATATGCAAGTATAGAACAGAGAGGAGACCTGGCGTTTCATTATCAAAACATTCCTTAGGTACTCAGCTGATTGTGGTCCTAAGGCCTTACGCACAGCTGAATATCAAATTCAAATTGCTGAATAGGTACTAAAAGTTATAAAAAGGAAAATGGATTTCTTTACTTTTTTGTTTCATTTGTTTCATTATATACAAGTCGTCAGTAATGCAAATGTTATTTTATATATTTACGTACATGCATACACATACTTACACATACATGTGCATGTATTTTATTTATTTATGTATTTCAACATTTGTATATAGAAATTTATATAGATTTTAAGGAAAAAAATTATGGTGTAGATGTATACACACAGTTTTTTAGTTTGTATAAAAATGTAAATTCTATAGATTTTTTCTCTGCTGTGCTTCTTGAAATGATGTTTTTTTTGGAACTTTTTTAGAAAATGTTATATAATTTAATGGTATTTTTTAACGTACCTGTGTCGTTTGTTGATATATTACTGAAACGATTTGTTATAAAACCGCGGAGATTTGATACAACCCGTTGTGGTGAATTGGGACCACTGCCGATGGAAAAACTTTTGAATTTCGAAAACAAAGCGGCCTTTTCACCCGTGCCACTGCCTGTGGCGGCGTTAGGATTTGAGTCGTTGGACGCCACTGTCAAAACTTTCAAGAAATTTTAGTCTAAAAACAAACTTGAATTTTTTTTATTTCTTTCAATACAACACTTTAATTTTTAAATTTTTGTATAAATTAATTTTTTAAAATATTTTATTTTTTAATATTTTATTCAACCTTTGTCACTGCAGTTTACGGTAGACTTTTGTTACTCGTTTTAATTTTCGTTATTTTTGTTTAATAAAAATAATAAATTTAGCTCTAAAAGAAATTTTAAGAATTTTCTTTAAAATTTCTGTCACTCTCTTTCTCTCACAATTTTTTCTAAATAAAACAACATTAATTATTCTTTGTGATTATTATTATTTTGTAATTTTTTGCATACATTTATGTGAGAAGCTCTGAATTTGTTTTATGTATCTTTTATTAGTTTTTTTTAGTTATATAGAATTTTTTGTACACTAGACGACGATCAACCGTTTGTATTGTTTGTCGTCCAGGCCAGAGCAAAGGTAACTTCTGTCTGGTGGCTTAAACACGTTGAAAATATCACATGCCTGTGTATAAACGGTGTGTTTTGCCTGGAATTTTAGTACCAGTTGGTAACAGTTGAACCACCCAATTTGCCACCCACTCACTCATTATATATTTAACGGTTTATTCCATTTCCTTTGGAATACACACATTCGCATACACACTTGCAAGAGATATTCATTCTAACTGTTAAAATGTTAAGGCATGTGTGTGTGTGTGTATTTCCATTCATTTTGTTGGAGGTTTTCGTTATACACTGGTTTATATTAGTATGTTTGTTTATTCTCTCTCAGGATGCCATTATTCCTACGCTTGCGCTTGTTCTCGTTTTTATATTATTTTCTCTGCTCACGTTTACTCTTTTATTTGTTTGTATTCATGTTCTATTAACATGTTCTTATTACTACAATCTGCTATTAGCTTAGTGCCTTTGTCTGTGTGCACGCGGTTGAATTATAATTTTTTGTTTAATTTTTGGTTAGGAAAAAAATTACACTCTCTGTCTCCAAATATTCTGCTATGGGTTTCCTATTGTTCTTGTACATGTGTATGTGTTCATTTGTTTGTATCCTTTACAGCAATTGGCTTGAATTGTTTCTTTTTACCTTTTTTTGGTACTAACTACTTAATTTGTCTGTATATAAAATTGTTTGTTCTTGTTGTGCGTGAATTTTCTCATGCTCATTATGTTCGCTTATCTGAAGAGCTTGTTTATGCTTAAATAGAGATTGGCTTTTCCAATATAGAATTGATTCTAAGTGTATTGTTTTATTAACATTTGATTTGCTTTGATCTGTCTGCTCAAGAAATTTAATTTCTATTTAATTATTAATTGTAATACAAAGTTGAAAAATTGTATGCAAACAAATTTTAAAGGGTGATTTTTTTAGCAACTTTATTTTTTACAACACTGTTTTTGGCAGCTCATCTGTTTTCGTGTAACATGTTACTGTTAAACATGTTCAGTTTGGTCTATAATTTAACCATGATTCGACTTCCAAACCAACAACGTTTGCAGATTATTGAATTTTATTATCAAAATTCGTGCTCAGTTAAGAAAGTGCATCGAGCACTTCTTTCATTTTATGATCAGTTAAGGCGACCTTCTGAGGCGGCTGTTCGGAATCTTGTAGCTTTTATCTGCCAGTGTTGTTGATGACTGGCAGGAACGTTACTGTGAATTACGAGCTCTACCGTGCGAAGATTAAAATTTTTTTTACCCGAAATGGAAGAGCTGGACTTCGCTGACCTGTGGTTTCAACAAGACGGTACCACATGTCACAGAGCACGCGTAACAATGGCCCAATTGAGAGGTAAGTTCGGTGAATAGTTTATTTCACGTTTGGGGCCGCTCAATTGGACGCCTAGATCATGCGACTTAACGCCTTTATACTATTTTTTGTGGGGACATGTTAAGTCTCATGTCTATAGGGACAATGCCCTGAAAGCCAATATTGAAGAGTTTATTCGTTGATATTTCGGCATAGAAATCGGACCCAGCGTGTAAACCATTTAAGGCGTAGCCGCGATCAACATTTGCATGAAATCATCTTTAAACATTGAATTATATACAAATCGTTAAATATATAGTTCGTTCTATCGACTCAAATGAAGATTTTATACATTTCTCTCAATTTTATGTGTTTTTTTTAAATCAAACTTGAAAGCTCTTAAAAAATCACCCCTTACTGCCCTTTTCTTAATAAATGCATAAATTGTGAGGAAAAATTTGCTTGGACTTGACATTTTTGGTTGAAATTTGAGAAAGTATTTGAGAGTATTCGATTCGTAAAAATCTTCATAAAGTTGCGTAACGCCTTAGAGTGAATAAAACGATTGCCGAGCTCTTTTGTATAATTTTTCGAACTGCATAAATCGGTTTAATTGTGAATTATTGATTAGTTGAGGACTGAGTTCGGAAAATTAAATTATTTTTTATGATAGGAAAAGCTTATTAATTTCTACAGAATTATAGCAGAGCTTAGTTGTTACTATTTTTGAGAGTCGCTATATATATCAGTGTTATTGTCTGTGGCTTTTTTTCCTCGTTTGAGATGGCTTCTCAACCCAAGGCATATTAAAAAGGTGAAATTAATAGTACAACATTGCATCAACAACATTGCAATTATATCGGCTCTGTCAAAAACACCTACAGAAAACAAATACAGAAAAATATAAAGGCACCCTTTTAACATTCAATGTAGAAAAAATGAGCGAGACAGAGAAATCAGCTGCCGTAATACTGCCACCTAGTTAATACGCCTTGATTTAACCGAACTATATGTATTGTGGATCCTAATAAAAACATGTGTTCGTATAGGAATTGCATTGTCAAAGTTGCTAGAAAGCCGACGTTTCTGTAGGACCGATCTGTCACACTTTCCAATCTCGAAACGATTACGTGTTTTCAACACACACGTTAGTGCAGGACAAAAGTACTGTGACCCCGAAAAATACTGGGGTATCAAAAAATTAATTAATTATAAGATTTAAAAACATAAAATCGTAATTTACATCATCTTGGCCCCATCACAACCATTTAATAAGTTGTTTAGACGTATAAGTAATATTCATAATTAATATTACACAATACGCTCAATTTCACTTGCCTTGCATTGTTCTTCCTTCTTTAATACAGACCTGCTAAAAATCTATTAAAATACAGCCAAATAATAGCAGCTATTGATTTTGGTTCTAACAAGGACAATCATTTCGAAATAAATGAAAAATTTTTAAACCAACCAAAATTTGTGATAAATAAGTACAAATGAGTTTTTACATTGTGCACCATCAGACATGCAGAATATGAAGAAACTCATTGGTCTTGACCGTCCGTAATAGTTAATCGCCCCCACTTAACACAAGTATGAACCGTAATTTGCCAATTCTTTTGTCATCTGTCACATAAAGGACATTTATATAATTTATCTGGATTAGATTGTGTGCATGTGTAAATCAATGTGAACAAGTTTCATTGTATGCGGTTCTTTATATTGGTGGTAATAGGGAAAAAGTGCTTAAGACATATTTTACCATTTTGTAGAAGAGCACCTTTTAACTTTCAAATGGATTTTTAGAAATTTGATTCTATTGTAGTTAAAGTTACCAAACTCGTTTCTTATTTCTTCTAATTTATAATTGCATTGTTCTACACTCTACAACTAATATATTCAACTAGAAATATACTAAATTATATGATAAGTTAAGCTTTTATTTCATATGACGTTATAAGTTAAAAAAACATAAGAAGCAATCCATTCCTGAAAAATCGTGCAAAATAATTGAAACTTTGCCCAGGATTACCTTTATATGTGAACATTAAAAAGAGTGTGTTAACTGAAATGTAGCTTATGCCGACTTAAGCAATTATTCCAATTTGCCATAAATATATGTATGCATGTATGTATGTATATCTTTTTAAGTCTATGATTATTTGTGTGATTTAATGATCCAATTGTTGTTATTTTTTATTAAATGCAATTTTCACAATAACATTTGTCTTCTTTTCATTATATTTCTGGCATTTCTTGATTGCAAATTATTTCATATAAATTACTTGGAGTTTTTTGACATATTCAAGGATTCTTGTACAAGGAAAAAAATACAACAAATTATCATGATTGAAATTTAAAATTAGCCTCTGAGAGATTTTAAAATGAGTTAAATTTTGTGCTTTATTTCGAATAAAAAACAAAGTTCGCAAAGTTTCATTCATTATACTTTCATATTATTTTTCCCTCCTTTTAATTTTATTTTTAATGAGCTACCTGCTTGAGTACGTCCTTGGATCTATTGATTTTATTCTAAAATTTCATAAAAATCACAATGTACGTTTTGCGGGAATTTTCATGAATCTCTACAATTTTGCACATCGTGGTACAAGAATTGCAAATTGCAAAGTTTTCGAGCAGTGAACTAAGCTCCTATCATATAAAATATTCGATCTTGTTGATTTCATTGTAACTGTGTTTGACTGTGATTTGTTTCTTTTATTATATCTGTCGGTTGCTTTTCATGGATTAACTTTTACGTAGCGTAAATAACATTTGGTAGAAATATTTCTGTAAGTAAATAATGAAAGAAAGTCAGTAGTTTTTTACACGTACATTACATACATGCATACTTTGAAAATATTCATACGAATACATTTCTATTTGATGTTCTATTATACCTTGTGAAAGTACAAATACACACCTTAAATATTTTAGTATCCCAGTGTGTGTGTGCTATTTCTTTTTTTAATTTCTATGGTGGTATATACATACATTAGACATTCTATCTTTCGTATACACATACATATTTCTATTACTAAATTTATTGATTATTTTTTGTGGAAAAAGAAAAAAAACTTAGCAAATGAAATTTATTTTCTTTTGTAAAATGGCCATAAATTTAAGGCTTTTGTTATTTAGATCTCTAATCAAAATATTTATATTGAAACTAAAAACGAAGTAGACCATGAAGCATGCAAAAAGTGTAGCAATTGAAATATAAAATACGAGTATGCATTACTATAACGAAACACAAATTGTTCTTGTTGAAGGACGATAGACACATTAATAACAGATACAAATAAAGTAATTATTATAAATTACTTGTTGTTTTGCTTTAATTATAAACATTTTTATATTTTTTTTTGTAATAACTATCGTAAATTTTGCAAGTACTGCTAATTTTTAAATTTTTATTTTAATAGCAAAATAAAACACTGAATGTTATTATCCCGAAATTGTATTTTTTTTTTTCTGTATATTTTTTATTTGTCTGGGGACAGCTGCAGAATATACGTGGTAGCTCTGTTCTTAAGAGAACAAACTGTAAACTTGGCAACATTTTTCCCATAATTCTTTTCCATATTAGTGAAAGGCAAAAAATATTGCCAAGCTTACAGGTTGCCTAGAAATGATATGGTATTGTGCCTATCAAGAACTTGGTCTTTATTTTGATCTCAGTAGTTTTTACGGCTGAAATTTTTGGATAGGAACTTGGCCTTATTTTCACATTTATGTTTTTTGCCGATCTCACTTCTTTTTTCCAAGTTATATACAATTTTTTTTTAATTTAAAGTCTTATTGCTCACGAAAATTTCAGCTTTTCAGCTATACTGATAGTGCCCAATATAAAAGGCGGTCATCCTAGTCTCTCCCGGGTGAAAAGTTCCCCTTCTTAGATTTTTCTGGTTAATTTCTCGCTAAGACCAATCTGCATACCGAATTTCCGTTCTCTAGCTATAGTGGAAGTGCCCAATATATTGATGAGTCAGTTAGTCAGTGAGTGAGTGAGTCAGTGAATATGTACTAAAATATGCACTTGTTACACCTTAATATCTCGGGAAGCTTTCACGGTAGAACTGAAATTGAAATTTTGCCTATGAGATTACCTCTCCAGGGAGACCTTATGTTTCAAGTTTCATTATTTTATGATAAAGAGGAGCAAAGTTATGACTGGATAAAAACATCTCGAATGGTTTTGTGTAATAATACACACTGCGTGGCCGGAACTTGGCCACTGTATAAATTCTGAGTATTTAAAAGAGTTGATTTAACTATGAGTTTTGAATGGTGATTTTTTTGTACCTAATTTGTTTTTTTTTTTCAATCAGTGAAAAAGTTTCAATCGCACAGGTATATTAAAAAATTAAAATCCACAATTCTGCAAAAATTGAAAAAAGAATAAAACAACTTAACATTCTAAATTATATTGAAAAAATTCATAAAAAAATAATCAAGCCATAAAGTGAGAATGACGATAATGCCAATTATGTCAAATTAGTGCAAAAAATTTTCAAAAATAACCCAACTTCAAGAGGCCATTAAAATTACATTCGAGCTAACTTTTCAAAACCCTTCGGCAGCTTTTTTAAGTTAACGGTGAACTTACATTTCCCATTGGAGCTGTTGAGGCTGGCGGCGATGACCCGAAATTTGTTGCACAATGTTATCGAGAAAACCTGTATATTAAATTTTTAAATTCATAATCGCATTTTTGCGCAAAATGAATATTTTTTGTATTCTGTAAAATATTAATTGTTTTATTGCAAACGTATTGAAATTGATTAATGAGCGGTAAAGCTAATTCTATGCTCATTTCACTATTTTTAGTGCAGATCACAGCTAACGGTAATATTTTTTAGAACAACTAAAAATATTGCAAAAAAAATTTTTACAGAACAAAAATTTAATTTCTGAAGGAGTTAAAAATAGTCTTCAGCATTTGACCCGTATATTTTTCTACTAAAACATTTCCTTTTAAAATAGGAAAAATTCCAATGGATTTAAGTCTGCGGTTAATGTGGATGCGGTACCAATTTTAACTTTAACTTGTGTATTTCAGCCATGAAACCTGCACAATTGTGCAGTTAAGTATCATCTTAATAGAAGATCAAGTTTTTCTGCTAAAAGAAAGCATTTTTTTCCTATTTAATTACATTGTCCATTTACGATTTTTCCTTTTTCCAAGTACGTTGTGTAGATAGTCTTTACCACCCGATTTCGTTTTCTTTGGGTTAAATTCATATGCCTTAAGTGCTGATTAATTTGTGGTGTATAATAGTGAACACATGTTTTACTGGCGAAGAAAATTATCAGGAGATCAATGGAAACCAGCTACAACAACATTATTTCATAAATTTTTGCTGCAAAATTGGAGTCCTTAAACTAAGTGATATGCCCGCGGACTCAAATAGATCATGAACTTTAATTTGCACATAATGTTCTGTTGTAACTGTTTTAACAGGACGGTACTAACGAGGCCTTTCGTTTATAAATTTACCAATCACGCTTAAATACATTTAAGCTTAGGACTATCTAAACGCTGGTACAGTTGATAAGTTAGATTTTCTCTAACTTATCTCTGATTTCTTTATATGTTTTACTTTTGCAGCAGAAGTGTTTGATAACAGCATTTAATATAATTTCCTTTTTTCAAAAATGACTAAAATTCTCTCATTCAATTGATTGCTAGAAAACTAAATGGATTGATTTTGTAATTTATCATATGTCTTCTATTAATACTTTCGCAAAAAATGATTTTGTTTTCAATTCTTGGTGCTCCTTGTATGATTTTGCAAAAACTTATTCTCGTTCCCTTGTAGAATTATGGCCTTATTCACAAACGATTAATAAAGTTACAGTAGGTTCAATGTTTATAAAGGTTTGTGAATAAGGCCATTAGAATATAAATTAACTAAAAGTAGAGTTTTTCTTATAATTTTTTTTAAATTTCATGGATGTTAGATCGAGCTTGTACACTCTATTTTAATTATAAAAAAACTGATTTTGTTAACAAATTTTATTTAGAAGGTAATTAATTACCTTTGCGATTATTAGGTTTGCATTACATCCCCAAATGTGCCAACATTTACATATTTTTGCATATCTTGAATCTTTAGAAAGTTATTACACAATATTTCTAAACGCAAATGAAAGGAAAATTATTTTCTAATAGCTTAACTGTAAATAATATATAATAAAGTATTCATTCCCATTGCCAGCAATATTTCACGTTTTCTTTTTGCTGCCAATATTAAGTTTTCATAAATATAAAAATAAAAAAGAAAAATAATATTATGAGACGAAAGTAAATCGAATTAAGGAGGTCAATAGGAAAGTTCTTATGATAATATAATAGTTAGTTGTCTTAACTTTAATTGGTGATTGAAGTTACTAAACAACTCATGCCATCGTATATTTATTTTCCTGTAACTTTTATACAGAAAATTAAATTAATAAATATTCTTTTTTTTACTAACTTTTAGAATAACTCCCGTACTTGAAGTAAATAAGTTTTGTCATGGTGTTAGAAATAACACGCCTAATTTAATTCTTAGATGCGTGTGCCCTCTTAATTTTCTTGACAACTTTATATACAGTAGTTCTCAAAATATTTAATTTCTCCAGTCGCTGTTTCTTTTTAATCCAACGATATTATAAATGAATTTTTTTAATATTTTTTGTGTAAAACAAATTAAAGAAACTACGTATAAAAAACTATAATTTTAAAAGTTTTTAGAGATTTGTAAATATTAGATGGACTACTGGCATTAATTTAAATTCTCCAAATAAAATATAGGGTCTTCCAATAAGAGGTTTCATTTTGATTTGTAAAACAATTCGAAGTTTTAAGTGAAATTATCGTATGTTTATTTGATTGTGAAGAATAGGGTATGACATCAATAATATAAAACAACATCATGCAAAACGCTTGCAAGGCCATATTATTTTTCTGAAATTTTCCAATACCAACTCTCAAATTTGCTTCTCTATGCCTTCGATAACTTCACTAACTCCATTATTGAGGTCTTGAATCGATTGTGGGCCACGGCTTATCTTTCACATAGCTCGAATAAAAAAAAGTCTAAAGGTACTAAATCACAAGATCTCTACGGTAAATTGTGATCCCTTCTTCGAAAAACTGTTCTCACAAAAGAGCGATGGTTTCGCTGCCTTTAGGGCTGTCCTGTTGAAAATACACGTCGTCCACATCAATATAGATGTATGTATATCAAATACAAAAAAATTAAATACAATTAACATTTGATGTGATCGTAACATTTTAAATTACAAGGTTATTTTTACTTAAGCTCAGAAGCCTTTTTGACTTATCTCCAGAAATCCCGTGACATAAGAGTTTTTCACTCAATCCACTCAACCTTCATGGGTTAAAACTGTAAGAAAATCAGCCATGCAGTAATGATGAGATTATATCAAGACATTTTACACGAAAAAAAAACCTTTTTTTCCACAAAATCTGAAAAGTTGAAAAACGAGCTGCAGGTCTCTGTTAGCAGGGGCGATGTGTCAATGTGCAGATACTTGTATGAATGTATGTTTTTTTACATTAAACTAAATTTGTCTATCTCTAACTGCGATAAGGGGGTGGGTGGTTCGGTTTAACATTGCCTTTTTAAGACATAATATTGTTTAGTTAAAAGTTTTGCGTAAAGCTTAATTCATTAAATTTTAACTTTTAATGGACATACGCAAAACATCTGCATGTCCAACAAGCATTAAGATTAAACTATCAAAAGTGTGACAACAAATTTTAGTGTCACACACATGTAAATGTGACTAGATATTTAGATTTGAAGTGTTTTTACTAAAAAAAATTAAAACTTGAAATTTTTAGACTTAAGGCGATATAAATGAACATTGTAATAAAGCACTGTGATCCTGAAATTTGGTGAAAGAAACGAATTGTAAACCTGAGAGAAATGTCTGCCAATTTTTTTAATGTAGTCGTTTCGGATATATCGCCTAAAGGCCTCATTAGTATTTACTTTTCGTTGCCGTTCTGTGATGTTCTTTTCTGTAGAAAATATTTCTTACTTACTTCTTCTGTGTTTGAACTTTCGGATGTGGACGATATAATTATGGGATTGAATTTTGTAAATGTTTGCAAAATGTTTTTTACTTCACAAAAATATATAAATCTTTAATAATTTGAATTAAAATAAAATATTCTGACCTTTAAAGCAAACTTTGTAATATTTCATTTTACAAAAAACTAATACATACAAACTCTTGGCTGTCTTACTTAAACTTGTCTTCTATTTTCTACAGAATAGTCCGCAACAGAACAGAACGAAAAAGTAACAACGACATACAGTTTTTCAATTGAACAAAAACAAAACAGCGGATCCGTAACAGAACAGAACGCACAAACTAATTCTGACTTAATACTAGTTTACAAATTTTAACAAAACTATGACCTCAATGTAAAATTGTTCTTGTTAAACAGAATTAAACAAATTTTTATTTTGTTTTTTGTATTACAAACCGGGTTGTTTTCTTGATTTATAGTCACTTCCGCAAAAGAAACTTCTTAAGGCAGAATTAGTTTGCATGTTATGTTCTGTTACGGATCAGCTGTTTTGTTTCTGTTCAATTGAAAAACTTTTTATTTGGTTTGTTGTTAATTTTTCGTCCTGTTCTATTGCAGACTATCCTGTAGCAAATAGAATACAACGTTAAGTGACAGCCAAGACTTTGTATATATTAGTTTTTTTGTGGTGTAAAATATTACAAATTTTGTTTTAAAAGTCAGAATATTTTATTTTAATTCAAATTATTAAAGATCTATATATTTTTGTCAAGTAAAAAAACATTTTGTAAACATTTACAAAATTCAATCCTATAATTACATATATCGTCCGCATCCGAAAGTTCAGACGCAGAAGAAGTAAGTAAGAAATATTTTCTACAGAAAAGAATGGCACAGAACGGCAACAAGAACTACAAAATTAAAAAAAAGGTTTAATTTAATTTAAATATATGTAGTTTCGTTTAAATTGAAAGAGGTTTCGTTTAATTTGAAAGAGGTTTCTTTTAATGTGAAAAAGGTTTAATTTAAACTGAAAATGCTATATATCACTTGACCACCTCACAATGCAGCAGTAATAACATCAAAGCGGAATTGACTACCCGAGGCATACCCTGACTATCTAAGCACAGGCTAACTAATCTAATGATTTTTTTTTGGCAGCCATTGCTTTCATATCAATTGAAATAAATGATTGAAAAAGTATACCAACTTTTACACTTACATTGTATGTGTTTAAATCTCTTAAGTATTTTGAAGTCCCCATACTAAACTAATAAATTAATAAATGCGTATGTATAAAAAAGTAAAAAAGCTAAAAGACCAAGAGGACAAAAGAACTAAAAATAGTTTCTGCCAAATAAATCAATAATTTGTAGGCTTGTTAAAAACAACATGATATCAAAATTGTAAACTTTTCCAACTATTTATTCCACCTTACAAGAAGGGAAGCAACACGAAAGCCACTATTACTCTCTTCCTCCCTCGAAAGTCCACGAATATTTATAGAAAAATTCTTGCTGCTGTCTTGTAACATAAACTAGGAAGAAAAATATCAAACGAATTGAATTTTTTCCCCCTTTAGAGAAATATTGCTGTTGTTTTCTATTTCATAGTCGTAGAACGTTATCGACCTTTTTCATAAAGATTCAGGTAAACTAACAGCAACAAAAACCTTCCTTTCATATCATTTTCAGCGGTTTGTTGTAACCATGTTCTAGTTGTTTTTATGACCGTGTTGGCTGCTTTTTCGTTTCTTCATCAATTTAATTGCCACAAGACTCATATTTAAAATGTGTTATTGTGTACAAGTGGGGGTTGGCAGCGACTTTGGCCTAGGCTGTGGTGGCAAGTCGTTAGGTTAAGTTGCACGAATGACTGATTGTATGTGTGTATGCGCGTAATGTGTGCTTTTTGTTTATGTCTATATATTTTTTTATTTTGTTTATTAATGGTTTAGTAGTTTTCATTTCAAAAGTTTTTATATTATTAATAATATTAAACTTGATTTAATATTTATCACGTTATAAAATAAATACGTTGTTATATTGCGAGGGAAAGTAAAGAAGTCCTTAGAAAAGCAAATTTTCCTTTTTATTTCCTCAATTCTTTTTTTTTTTGCCAAGCAATTCGATTGAATTTCGAAAAAGTCGTTATGCGTTCTTCCAATAAGAGGTTTTATTTTGATATATAAAAAACGTTTTAGTTTTAAGCGAAATCAATGTTTCTTTAAATGAGAAACTTGTCGTCACTGTCGTCGCTTTTATTACAGGCTTTGTTTCCCTCAGAGTGATTTTTGGCGTTGACGTTACAGTCGTATTCTGTTTCATCATATGCAATAGAAGATTTTGTATATAAAGAAAAAAACCAGCAAAAGGGCTTAAAAATTGCTTGTTTGCTTTCATGGATTGCTTTCGAATCCCCCAACATCGATAAGTCAAAGGATTTATTTAAAAGCAAACTTCATTAAAACTAAAGAAAACAATCGTTTTAAATCGAAACATTTGAATCAAAATATTTGTGTATAAAGTTATTTTAGAAGTTCTTCAGAAACCATGGAACTAATTTCTATGATATCACTTACTTGTCGTTTTCTTTATAAATATTTATGAATTTTCCTTCTGCCTGATTTATTTCAAGAATTGTTATATTTTATGTGTTCTTGTTTGTTTTTAGTAATAAAATCTCAAAATAATAAATAATTTATGAATTTTTATTTATTGAAATTAATGCATTTGTGGAACATTTGTATTAATCGAGTAACCGATAAATCCCAAATTAAAGGATTGTATACCGATTAAAACAAAAACTCGACTTATTAATCCAGCGATGAAAAGACTATAACACAAACTCGAGAAGTTGAGTACTCCAGTTAATAGTCAATCAATAATTGCGTGCAAAGCAACTTATTCCTTTAATAAATCTCCAAATGAAGGCAATTATTTATGAGGAAAATAATATTTCTCTCCTGCCCAAACGTGGCTCTGGAATCCATAACTGTACCCAACAGACACTAATATTGAGAAGTTAGAATAAAAAAAATATTCTTTGACATATTTAGAATTAAAAAATGTTAAAGTCCTTTAACAAAAAAACTGGAACACTAAATACAAATGTGTTACCGCATCTTGACTATGCTTGGTTCACCGTTTCAAATGTAACCGGCGGAGTTAAAAGTGAGTTTTATAATATGTTTAGCATATGTATATATTATTTCTAGAGTCCATGTGACATTAAAAATCGTGTGTAAGCTCTCGCAAGACACAAAAATGTTTGCATTTTGCAGAACAGTATTAATCAACAAATAAAAATTCTACATCTAATAAATTTCATTAATCGATTCAGTCAAGGTGTTTGATGAATGAAGTAATTCATTAAAGCGGAATCTTCCTAATCAAAGATTTTGGTTAAGCTATTAATCGCATTTTTTCCAATAAATAGAACGTCAATAGATAAAATTCTAATCTATGCAAGAGTTCACATTTTCATGTATTTTATTATAACATTTTGTTTGACACTAACTTTAGTCATTAAATATTTATGTTAAACTAATAATAAAAAGAACAACCAATGTCAACACAATCGCCGTTGTCATTTGAGTTTCATTAACAATCCAAAATTTGTTTTGGTTTAATTATATACACCGGCAGAAAGAGAAAGATAATCGCTTAAATGTGAAAGTTCAGATGAATTGATTTTTGTTTTGTATGTGCTGGAGTATGTTTTTCTAATATGGTATTTAGAGAGAATTGGACATGAGGTGGTTTTCCACGGAAAGCCAAATTAATTCCGCCGTACTCGGTATAACATAACAACTTTGTTTTATGAGCCCCAAATCATTTCCTCATTAGTGGGCATGTGTATTTCGTATATTAATTTCTCCATTTTTTAGATGCTGTTGGTTGTTGGTAAATTAAATCATTATTTATGTAAATCATGTGCGTGAAAAAAATAATATACAACTTCTCAATTGACTTGATTAAAAATAGTTTTTCATATACTTATTTGCCTTTCCACTAGGTCCATTTGAGTGTAGAAGGCCGAAAGTTGCTTTGCTTCACTACTTTTTCTTAAATTTTAATTATTAGTAAAGATGAATTAGCTGGTAATTATTTCTTATTCTAAATATTTTGTTTTATTTAATTACATTTTGAAGTGGTTTTTACTTTTTAATTTTTATATATTTTTTTCCTTATTTTTGATGAATGTTTCTCAAGGGAACATTTTATGTCGCTTTAAGTGGAAAAATATGTTTTTATTAAAATGTATTTTTATTTATGTATGAATGAATGTTTAGTAAAATTAAATGAATTTTTTTAGTGAGAAATATTTGATTTGACTGAAAAGGTAAGCGGGTAGATGGCAGCTTATAGGAACAACTAATTTTAATTTCCCTGGGGTAAATTTTCAAGACAAAAGACAAAAACCAAGTAAACATAAATGGTCAATAGCTTGATCTCAGCATCCAATAGCGCTGAAAAAAGAAATCGTGTAATAATATATGGAATAATTAATTATCAGAGATGCGAATTTTGTAATAACCGAAATTAATTTAACTTGTAAAAATGAACAGAAGCAGTTTTCTTATTCTAATTTGTTAAATAACGCCGTTAAATAGTTGATATTCGTTGTTACTAGTATCCACCGTCATAAATGGTGAAATCTAACAAAGAACGCTGATGAGATTGTGTAGCGGCTGATCCATTCTACTAGTCTGATGAATTTATGTGTTCCAATAATGCAATAAAGCATAAAAATAATTTGAAGTTGACAAAAATGTCTTAAATTAAAAATAAATTGGTAAAGTTAGATTTTAATTTGAGCCAAGCAATATTTTTCAACTTCAAGCTAAAACAGTTCAACTAATTAATTAAATATTCAGGCATTTTTTATTTATTTTATTTATTTAACTAATCTAACTTACTTAATCTTACAATTTCACTATACATATATAAAATTGCGACATAAATATATTGTGGTATTAACACAACGGATTCTGAACATCTGTTGCCGCATTTCGACAACTTCCTAAAAACGTATTCAATTGAAAAATAAACTCAATCTTAGATCATTTCATTGTGGTTTATTTTTTTCATTTGCAAGTAACTTATTTCTCTTTGAAATTAATTTAAAAAATTTTCATTTAAATTTTTTAAATATGAAATGACATGTACTTTGCTTTAGTATCTTATTCTGTCACGCCAAAGTGTCCCATGTGTAATATTCCTAAGTTGTCCGTGGCCTTAAAGTAACACAAATGTATGTATAATATTCAATGCAAGAGTTCGAACGTACTTAGTCGTTATTTTATGAGGGTACTGTTAAAAAAAGTTTCTTATTCGATGCTTAATCAAAGGCAATTCCCTCGATTCTGCTACATGAAATTTTTTTAAAAATTTATGCAAAATGGCAACAAAATACCATGAATTGAACTAAAAATAAATAAGATATTACAATTTTATTTTACAAAATTTTTATTGCACAGAAAAATCATGTAATTTTAATATTTTCAATAGAAATGCATGGCAGAAATAATTTGATATCAGATAGATATTACTGAAGCAAATTTGATTGCATCTAATTTATATGGAGATAAAGTTTCAATATACGCATCCGTTTCGTTTTTATTACAATACTCAGTGTTTTTAACTCGGCGTTTCGATTGCAAAGTTTTATTGAATTTATGGAAAACATTTGTTTAAATATATTTTTGCTCATGATCCATCTTCCCACAACTGCCTACGGCTTGAAATTTTGTAATAGTGGAACACATTTAAGGAGGATTCAAATGGGAGTCATAAAATCATATGTTTTAAAGTAATAACACGAAAAAATATGACTGTTATGAACAACCCAACATAATATATTGTGCTATTATCAGACGAAGAAAAACAAGCACTGTAATTTCTCTCACACTTCTCTCAAATTTCTACTGTTTGGATATGACAAAAGAATAAACAACAAGTCTTATTATTTTATGCTTTTTTAAACTATTGGAAAATATTAAGACATTATGACAATGCTACACCGTTTGAATTCCCCAATTGTATATTTACAAAAAAAGCTCTGAGGCATATGCTCTTAACATTTTCAAAAATGCGAAGTTCGAAGTTTTTGCTTAGCAAATTTCAGTTGCAAAAGAATATCTGCTACTTCATTATGGACGCCTTGTGTAGTTCGGATGCCTTGAAATTAAAAACAAATTATATTTTATAGAAAATTCGATTAAAAAATGCTTTTTTACGAACTGCATGAAAAAAATGCCGAATGCCGTAGAAAATGGTATGTGCCACAAAAAAAGCTCTGGTGGTCCCATTTAATAAAACATGACAAAGTTTACTAAATCATCTCAATATTTACTAATTTATTTTATTCTATATATAAATATGTATGTATGTATTATGTATGCATATCTTTTATCGCATTTTATAAGAAATAAATTTTCCACAGAATATAACAAATTGCGCATCACTCATACGCCACGTGCATACATTTTACTAAAAATGAGCAGCAGCACACAGTGGAAAGTAAGTTATTTATTTGTTTGCATATTATAACTTTTGTATTTGTTATTAAATAAAAAATATGAATTTGTGCCGGAGTATGTTTAAGCATAACTGTGTGGTTGTGGCTTTAATTACATCGTAAATATGTACATACATACTTTCATATATTTATATAGCAGAACATGCGTCGTGAAAGAAATATTTTAAATTTATTATGTTATAAATTAAATGAAAATACATACATGTGTTTATTTATGTCCGTAATTAAAATATTTATACAAATGTATCTCCACAGATATTTAGTTTTACAATATTTATAATTCTGTCTTTGCAACATTTCGGCAAGAAAGAGACTTTTAATGACGAAAAATTTACTCTTGCACTCCCAAAGTTATTCTACAATGAGTTGAAGAAGAACCAGCAACAAAAATACCATTAATAATATAAGATATGCAGTTGTTCCAAGCGAAAATATTCTAAAACTTAATAACTTCGGCTGATCCCTATCTTGTAATCCATTAATCATACTTTGAACAAGTGCTTCTCAAACGAAAAGTTAGATTTTCTCTTATATCATTCAACCTATAATTTGAGATTGTGCTTCTTCTTGGAGGCCACCTATATTTTATTTAATGTAAATAATCTATGTAAATAAAATTATGTATCACTTAAATACTAAAACATGTTACAAATCGCTTAACAACTGTTTTGGATATTCTATCCACAGAGCGAATAAGTGAATATGTATTTAGAAAAGTTTCTATTGTATTGTCACCCACTGTATGTTTGTCTATGCAACGAAAAATTCAATAGTATTATGCTTCAATACCTGTTTCAAAAATAACAATTGTTGTTAAAGAAAAAAAGTTAAATCCACTACTTTAAAATATGTATACACTAACCAAACATATGTATGTACATGCACTCCTAAATATACATACATACATATATGCTTTGCATATACACTCTCCCACGACCACACACACATACACACCCACATACAAGCATAGATAGTGAAGGAAACAAAATCCAAACATTTCTCACAATGTAAAAGTATTAAAAAGAAAAAGTGGTGGAATTTATCAATTTCTTTTTTTTCTTATATGTACATCCATACATATGTATGTATATCCATACATGTGTGTGAGTGTATATGGTTAAGTTTGCCTGAATATGAAACGAGTATCAATGGGTATAAATGGATTTATCAAACGACACTAAAATGCCATAAAAAAGTAACAACAACAAATGAATAAAAAGTTAAGTAAATATAAAAATTTTATAGTGACGACGATGCTTATAATGGCGATGACGACAAAAGCACAAAAATAGGAAAATATTATTTACAAAATAATGCAAAATGGCTGCCAAAATAATGTATTTGCACATATGTATTTGTAGGTACCTCGGTACACCTGAAGAAATAGATTTAAATTCAATCAGATTTAAATGAAATTTTATATAGTAGGTGATCATTCTGAGAGTTTTACATAGATTCGATTCCTACAAAAGGCCTTTGTTAGATTCACTACAGCGAGAGAAATTCTTTCTAATTATGCACGATAAATTTAGTTACAATATATATACATATATATTTTAATTGTATTTGTAGCATTTAATACACAAACTAAATAGTTCTGCATTTATACTCGGAGTCAATCGTCTGTTAAAAATATTCTTATCAATTATTTGAGAGTAAATAGAAAATTTTCTTTTTATTTTGACTATTTACTGGCTTTCAATCTTACGAGTATTTTTAGGGGTTTTTCCCGCGCAGGCTCTCGAAGTTATATATTTTTAAGATATGTAATTGTTTTCTTCATAATTTCAGTAATTGCTCTTTACAAATTATTAAAAGTGTAGACATTTTATTAAGTTTTTAATAACTAAACTTTTCGCAAGATGAAAATAAATTTTTCTGTAGAAAAAATGTTTTCATTCTCAAGATTGTAACATTCGATATTTCTAAGCATTCTTGTGTACAAAAATTTTTTCGCAGATGCAAGCAAAGGGCATTTGAATTCAGTGAATGCGCTGTCGTTGTGACGTAGTAAGCATAAAAAAACGATGTCCCACAAAATATTTACCACTAAAACGGACAGTAATTTTTGGTAAAGTGGAACATAAGTTTCCATTTTTGGTCAATGACACAAAAATTAATTTATTTCAGTTTAGTTTCTTACTTTCAGAATTTGTTTAATAATGTTGTAATTTTCTATTAATATAACAACTAATATCAGCTAAGCTTGCATAGTTAAATTCTTTTTGTATGAACATGAAAAACTTGTTTTTATGAACTAAAACATTTGTGAAATTGTACAATATATTTTACCTAAAATCCATGTTAATTCGATCATTATTTCAAGGTATCAAATGAAAATATTTTTTTGTGGAAATGGTGCCTCGATATAAGTATAATAAATAAATACATGTAAATAAATTACATTCTTTTTTATTTTATGATGGTCCTGTAAATAGTCAACATTGCAAAAAACGCAGTTTAAACGCAACAAAAAAATTTTTTTTGCAAGCGTATTTTTTTTAAATAAAAATAAGGTCGAAAAAGCTCTACATTGAGTTGAGTACTATCAGCCAATTCACAAAGCTTTCTAACGCGACATCTGATAAAGCACTATTTAAGATCAAATAGCACTATTGTGCTATTGTGATCGGCCTCTTGTATTACCATTTAAAAAAAATTGTCATAAACAATAAATGCCTTGAATTTGTAAATAAACCGCAGCTGACTATATAGAATACTGAAAAGTATATGTAAAAAAATATTATTGTCATATAATATTTTTATATGATAAATATCAACAACATTTTTATGACAGTACAAAAATTTTACCATTTTACTACAAATATGACACAATAGAACAGCTTGTGAAATGGGCATATCTCTGTCACGAATACATCTTCTTAAAAATTCATTAGGAAAATATAGAAATATTTTCAATAAACAAACATACAATTTTGTTTATCGAATACACAAAACTCATGATCACAGAAAATTAAATAAATTATACAATTCATATTCAGTGTACGAATGAACGAAAGAATTTGCGCAACATGCAGACCGCTGTAGAAGAGGAAAGTATCGTAATCTTGGTCAGGCCATATTTAAGGCTATTAAAGGTGCATACCGCCTACAAAAAATGGTGTTGTAATAGCCGATCTCTCAATTTAGTGAATTTTTAAAAATGTTATTATAGATATTATTATTTTTGTTTTATTAATAAGAAAATAAAATTATACATACCTGCATAAAAATACAAAAATGACACGATTTTAGGATCACAAAAATCACAAAAAAATAGAATTTAATATTTAGTTTTCAAAAGTTTTTTAGTTGTTTTAAAAAAAATTTCAATAGATTTTTTGATTATAAAAATCATTAGATTTTTTGTTAGATTACCTGAAAAAAACATTTAAATGCCAGTGCGCTTAATTAAAGTTATATATATTGGTTCCTTTGGCTCCTCAAGTTAAAATTATATTATAGTTTTTAAAAATATATCCTATAAATCCTGCTGAGTGTTAATAAAATACCAAACATTTTTCAAATTGCTTAAGAATTATTTAACGTTTTCGGTCTCCACGAACGAATACATGAATTCTTGGAAATGTTTCCATTATACTGTTGCATACTGTAAATGTTCGTATGTATGTACATGCATGTATGTTTAATTTTCGGTCATCCTATTTTATTTTTAATTAATAGAACAATATTGTATGACTTTTTAATTATTCTAGTCTATTAAAAGTAATAGTTTAGAAATTTAAGAAATTACTTTTTTCGTATAAAATAACAAGAAAACAGAAAATTAAACAAGTTCTTGAAAAAATTACTTCAGTATTTTCGAGGATAAATGTAGCTTTTCTTTGTCCTTTTTCAGGATCTTATCGACTTCATTGGACTATGGTTTTTCGCCGAGTACTTACAATATATTAATAATTTTTGAAGATTTCACTTAAGTCGATTTTTTCATAAATTTTTTATTATAAAGTATCAAGTTGTAAGAAACTGTCGTTAACAAAAAATTGATTTTTTTTAATCTTCACTTTTGAACAAGTAGAAATTTTTCCAATTGTATTTCAGAAATTTCCAATAGATTTTGAGAATTTAAATTAGAATTTAATTCATATATGCAAAAATTTATTTTTACACTTATGCGATTGAAGGAAAAAACAATACCGATCATGTGTGTTTATCTTTAATTGAATACAAATATTTTAAAGCCTTCAAATTTAAAAGTATTTATTGGTCGCATTAATCGCCTTAAATGCGTCATCGATATCCTGCCGATAAGCATTTAATTAAATTAAAAAGCTTGCGTGCTTGAGAGATATTAATTTGTAGATTTTTATATCGGCGTATTGCTTAGGATATCATTTACTTTTACTCTTAATATAATTAATATAAATAAAAAATATTTATTTTTGGATTTAAAAATACTTGCATTTATAAGAAAATTAAAAATTACTCAGTAGTCAACATCTTAAATAAATCCTAAAAGACACCATTTTTAAGGAGACTCGTAGTTTTGCGCTTATGATCCAAAATTTTTTTGCATTTTCAATGCACATTTCCCAATAAACAAATTTTCAGCTTATCGAAAATCGTTGAGTAAACCATTTATTTTTGCTTTATTGAAATCCTTTATTGAAGTAATCTAAGATAGTTGTTTGACTTGTAGCTTTCGTTTATTATAATAATAATATTTTATAGTTCTTCCAAGTGCAAACTTCCCTAATAAAAATAATTCTATTTGCAAGCGGGCGGGTGAACACAAATTCGGCTAATAATAATTTATATTATATGTTATAAAATATGATGACATATATGCCTAACAATCACGGGAACCCACAAGTATTTACGTTCTTAGCGAATATTTAATAATAATTACCTAAATGAGTAAATTCATTGCTAAAACTTATAGTTTTTGCACACAAAAATTGGAATTTTTTTTAAATTGTTTTGTCCAAAATTCGAAGTGTGCGACTTTAAAACATTTTTCGAAAAATCTGAAAAAACTCAAAATAATTTACTCTAAAAGCTTGCAAAGCCCCGAAAGAATTTGGTTTGGTAATACCTAATGTACATACTAGAGTACCGATTTATTTGACTTTTGATTCTGTTCGATTAAGGAATTAATCGATTTTGTGATTTTAAAATTGCTCGATTAATCGAATAAGGGTTATTAAATTGTTTGAGTAACTCGATCAATTCAAATAATTCAAAAAAAAATGTCAAATAATTGTATCCAATGGAAGAAATATAGATACTTTTATTATATTATAAAACAAACAAGAAAACAATAAAACAAAAATGTAGTTAAAAATAAACAATAAAATAACAATTTATTTGTACCTACCAATAAAGTTCTAGAACTTTTAAAATATGATGGATGCTACATCAAAAATTGCGTTTAATGAAAAATTGTACTGTTGACGAGGTTTGAATCATATCTAATAAAATAGTCTTTTTTAACTAATATGCAGCTTAGATATTTGCTTCTTAAACAGTTTTCTTTTTTTTTTTTTTGTAATAAAACTTGACGTCGAAATCACCCATTTCACTTAAAGTAGATGTCAGTGATAGCGATAGGATTGTATTAAAGAGATTTTCTATTTTTTTTTTGATTTTTTTGTCTTATCTAAATACATGAAATCATCTATTGTCAAGCTTACACAAGCCATTGCTTTCATTTAGATCATCTTTTTCTTCTTCCAAAATATCAATCTCTGATAGAATTTGCTGAGATTTAATGTAAAACAACTGATCATGCAAATTGATTGTAACCTTTCGAGCTATATTTTAAAATTTTATCATTATTGGGGAAATTTGCTGAATTAAGATAAAGAGTAAAAGTACGCTCACGTCTAACAAACATTTGCCCAAAAAAAATGTAACCAACCGACAAGCTAAATTTGCATTTCCTTTAATTCCAATATTTTTTAAATATGGGTTCGCATTTATTAAAAATAATAAGAAAAAGTCATTTTGCGGCATAATTGAGTTCATTTTGTGATATAAAAACCAAGTTAAATCACACTAACCCTAAGCAAAATTAGTGGTTACGTTTTTTTGGGCAAATGTTTGCCAAGTGTGACCGTACCTTAAGTGTACTAAGTACTTCATTTATTCTGGTCTTAAGGCAAGCAAGTAAATCTTTTGAAAAGGAATTATTCGCCTTTTCGAAATTGTTGATTATGAACTCTATTATTCCATCCAACTGAATTGATATTGGGGAATCTTTACTGAGGTCTTTAATGGCCACGATTAATTGATATCAATTGTTCAAGTTATTCGTTAATCGAAATTATCTATTTTCAGTATTTGATCAAATAATGGAAAAAACTTACTCGATTGAACGAACAAATATTAAGTACATACATACATATACAAACATATATTCCTAGTTGAATATTCACATACACATATGTAGTTATAACATAAATACATAAGTATGTATGTATTTATGTATATTAAATTTTAACATTTAAACAAATTTGCAAACATGTACATATTTATTTGAGTATCCATTTTTGTACGTGTATGTTTGTGCTTTTAATTCCTTTAACTGTTTTAAAGTTTCCTAAAGAGTGATTTAATAAAATTGTGACAGCCAACGAGCCACAATCAAATGGTGTTATTATTTTTATTCGCAAAAAAATTTAGTAGAAAAATTTTTAAGAACTTGAACCAAAATATATAAACAGCACAAAATATTAGGAGTGTCAAATTGAAGCCTGCAACTTTTGACATTTCCATGACTCTTCTTAAAATATTTTTAAGTATGTATGCGCGTATATGTATTTGTCTATTAATCCCTGCACTCATATGTATATACCTGAACGTTTTTTAAAGTTGACTAAAATGGTTCGTATTATGAATGCGTGTGATTTAGTTTTTACTGAAAAGCAAAAGCCTATCATTTCAGATTCTGCTTGTGAAAAGCAAAAAATAACAAATAAACAAAAAAAATCATTTAATAAATTTGAATAAAAGCCAACAACCAAAAACGCTTTAAGTGTATAAAAGTGTGAAGCAAATGAAAAGAATTTCGAACTTGTTCTTTATACTTTTGTTCGCTGCCATTTTGTCGGCAACATAACCCAGTTGCCAGTGTTTCATATTATAACATTTCATTTCCCATTTTCTATATTCCTTTAATAGCTGAATAACCTTTATAACGTAAGTGCAAGTGTGTATGTATGTGTTGCAACCATTTGCTTTTTATCCTTTATCTACTAAGCACAACGCTTTACGAAAAATAAATTTCTCATAAATATGGCTGCGTAGGAGTGGCTAGTACCAGTCCTCTGACATTTTCTTAACCCACACGTTTTACATCATAAAAAATTGATTTTCTTGTTTGGGAGGAGTTTACAAAAATTTATCTCTCATAAAAGAGCTCCACATTTTTTATTTTCTCAGTTTGGAAAGTTCGTATTTGGTGTGATTTGGGGGGTCAAATCCTTTCCATTGGGAAAGGCATTCATTTTTACCCCAATTGGAAATTGTTATTATTTCCATGAGAATATTACTTGTCAGCTGTTTCATTTAGTTTGTTTAAGAGAATGGGATTATTATTTTTTGTTGGGGAATTTTCCCCAATTGAGAGGGGTATTATTTGAATGTAAAAGCTTTTGAAGGGAAATTCTATGAATGTAAAAGATATATAAATTATTAATTTATGAATGCTTTTATTTTCATATTTTGATGTTTTAAAAATTATGTATTGTAAAAATTAGTGTAAAAAATAATAATGACTGCTATATTTGATCATGTTTAATATAAGAAGTGCATACGTCTTATACAGACATCAAATTTTTTTTATGCGTTTCCTTGTATAATATCTTTATAAGTGATATATTTTTGTTACAAAATGTCACTTTCATATTGAATCTTAACCGCCAAAAAAAGGGCGTATGACGTTTGCGGATTTATTTTTAAATATAATTAATTTCATACGAAATTTGTGCCCACGAACAAAACAAAGAAATTTCAAAAGGTCACTAACACATTTTTATCTAAGAATTTTTTCCATTAAGTTTTGCACTTACAAATATTCCAGCTTTTCATTTTAGGTTTTTTCTAGCTCAAGTAGTCCATTTACACACGTAAATTTTAAAAGTCCCCGCAAAACGTAAACATTCTTGTTAATAGATGCGAACAGTAATAAAGATTGACACAGTTCTCGAAACATTGAAAATGTATACTTAACAAAGTTTTCTAATCTTAATTTTTTATTTAATTTTATTTGCCATATTAAAAACTAAATGGATTGAAATGTGGTTAAATCATGAAATAAAGTTGATGGCAAGCACACATCTGACGTAATACTAAACATTTTAACAAAATAGGGAAAACCTGAAAATTAAAAAGAGTTCGTTGTAAAACTTTGGGCTATTTACAACAACCAAAAGTGCTAAACAGTGTTTTTTAACCGCAAATTTAGAAAATGATTTTGGATGACTTACAAATCCTTAAATGTTAGATTGTTAAACTACACTGTTTTTCTGTTAGTACAATGATTAGAGTCGCGGATAGGAATTATTATCATTACATCAAATATATTATAGTGTCAGTCGCAAAATATAGGACAAGAAATATTATCGTTTCAGTCACATCTCTTGGAAAATTTAGTATGAGCGAAAATAAGCAAATACATGTTTTCAAATAAGCAAATATGCACAAAGTCGCTCGAGCTATTTTTAGTGCGAATTGCAAGCACGTATAATTTATTATTAGCGATATTTAGTGTTTAGTGCGTTTTGCATTGCAAGTTCTTGCAAGTGCAACTATTTTGTCATTGATAAGTTTACTTTAACAAAGTCTTTTCAATTTGCTTTCGCTTCTACACACGCAAAGTTTGCTTAGAAAAATTTTGTGTTCGTTTGTTGGATGAACATGCAAACCAAACACACAAATGCAACTAAATATAAGAATTTGTAAACGACGCACAGAATTATTAAAAGTGTTTTTTGAATTAAAAGATTGAGTTTTTTGACAGTTCTAGGTGTA
This sequence comes from Gymnocheta viridis, assembly GCA_956483585.1. Classification (NCBI taxonomy): domain Eukaryota; kingdom Metazoa; phylum Arthropoda; class Insecta; order Diptera; family Tachinidae; genus Gymnocheta; species Gymnocheta viridis. The sequence continues at coordinate 103,233,147 of OY101440.1, read as the reverse complement.
ATTTGGTATAAAAAATCTAATGGCAGTTTTTTCCTGTTTTACAAAGTATTTGAAGAAGTACCTGATGAGCAATAAAAAATTAAATTTGAAAATTTAAAAAAAAAATCGTTAAAATTAATGGCGTAATCTTGCGCAAACTTTCTTTTTTGTGTCTTAAATTAGAGATTCTAAATTTGTGGTATAAAACATTTTCTACCTTCACTTTTAAGAACCTTTTTTTTGCAAAAAAGTGTATAAATTTAATTTCTTTTTTAATTTTAAACGAATTGTTTCAACATTAGTATTCAAGATAATTTCTTTTTAAATACCAAAAATAGCATTTGATCAAATCTTTCAGTGAAAAAAAAATCAATGTAATACCTTTATTCGTTTATCCATAAGAAAAATATTAAATAAACATGTCTAAACTGAAAAAAACGTTAAAAGTCCGTGTAATTTTCTTCCCTTTCCTGACTTCAGCAGTGACTCAGAGCTAGAAATCACAACATAAATTTTTAAAATTTGCTATATGATGTAAAATTTTGTATCGAACTGTGTACTTAGTTTTTAAGATTCCTTTAAATTCATTTTTGCCTTTTTGGCCAGTTTTTTAGGTCAAATACTCCTCTGTGCGACGAACGAAGAAGAAAGCAAATTTGCGAGTACAGCAAATTGTGTACTCACTCCCTTTCTTCTTTCCTTTATCAAAATCAATCACAAGACTTTGCACAACAGACTTTGACCGTGGAAAAGCAGTTTTTCAACTATTAAAAAGCACATCGGATCCTGTTCACCATCAACAAATAAAAATTTTCTTGCAGTCTTCCAAATAATAAAAAATTAAAGATATTTCATTTGTAGTCCACTTTTTATTTGGTTTTTCTATTTTTCTTTTTTTTTTTTATTGAATCAGTCGATTCCATCGCTTTTAAATTTTTTTAGTAAATAAATTTCGTTCTTTACAATTTACAGCTTTAAAAGTACGTGATGACAACGCAATGCACATAGCAGAAAATAAAAGCTATACCATTTTCAGTGTTGCTAAATTGCAATAACATGGCAAATGCAAATTCAAATATTTTGTTGTTGGATTGCAAAGAAAAACTACGATATTTTGCATTAGCACTTATGCAAGACAATTCGCATCAAAAATTGAATACCGCTATTGTTTTGATAAAAATAATGCATTTGTATCGTTAGCTTAGTTTACTCTATCCATTCTGAGTATTCTCAATGATTATTATATATTAACTTCAACAGCTTATTTCATTATTACCTAACAATTGCCAATGGTTATTCCGATAATGTAATTTTTTTTTTATATAAAATGTTAAATATTACAATTACGAGGAGTTGGTCTGAAAATTTTATTTATTTGTTACAAAAAGTATTAGTAAGATTTAATAGTAATAGTATAATTGTTTATATTTATTTTATAAATTTTTTCGCTGTTCTATATAAAGCGCATACTATTAAAATATAATGACAATTATTTATATTAAAAAAAATCAAGGAATAAAATTATTACATCCGGTGTTTTGTTTAAAATGTTTGCTATATTTTATTCATACATTTATTATTCTATTTATTATTCTAAGTACTTCCACAACATTAGAGTGCAATTTAAAATAAAAATACAAACATTAATTATTTGCTTGACTCGCAACATAAATTTTAAACAAATTTAAAAATAACCTTAATTTGTCAGCAAAAAAATGAGTCAACTTGAAAGATAGAAAAAAATCTTAAAAGGCGCCGTTTTAAAAATCAATGCAAGTCAGATACTTGAACTTGAAATAATCAATTATATTGCAAATTGGTTGATTTAGATTGTTTTTTTATTTTTATTTTTTAATTTCAAAAGTTGCAGCATCTTCAAAACGTTTTTGTTGCATTGACATTATTACGTATTCGTACAATCATAATTATAAACAAAATCAATAACAACAACAATGGTATCAACTACACTAAGAAAAAATTTTTATTCATGTCTTGATGTTCGTGTGAGTGCTTAAGTGTCTGCAGTATAGAAGAGCTGGAAAATTATGATGATTTCAATTTAACTGAAGCAAAATTCATTGAATACAATGTCAAGAATTTGCAGTAATCATGGTTGCTAAAGTAGTGCAGTACATTAGTATATATGCATTCAACAATTCATTTACAATCATTGTAAATGAAAAACAAAAACAACAGCAGCATTGACATCTAAAATAATTCTGAAAATTTTAATGATGACACTTTTTTATTTCTTTTTTCGTTGGAAGTAAGATTTTTTAGCGTTGACTATTATGAAAAAAAAATCATAATTATTTAAAATAATTAATACACTACTCGACAAAATTTAAGTTTTTACGGAAAGTCTATATTTTTTGAGAATTAGATACAATGAATCCTAATTTGGCGAACAAATTCTTAATTGTACTTTTTTAACCGACATACATAGAAGCTTTTCATAACTTAAGAATATAAAATAATAATAATATAATTTAACATTATTTCCTACGATATCGAATGTTCACTGGAATTCTAAAAACTGAAAACAACGGATTTGGGTCCCACTAATAAACTATTTTCTGCATTCATTTATGTATTAATTAAATTAACAAATAAACAAAATAAATTGGTAGTTATTTTTTGTTATAAATTCGGCAAAAGATAATGTTCAATATCCTGGGACAACCCGAAAGTAACTGATAAACTAAAATTATCTCAAGGTTTTTCTTTGTAATTAAAATTATACTTATTTATTAATTCAATTCAAATACTTTTATTTTTTAATGTTTTATCATAATCAAAATAAGCCACCGTAGGAGGAATTTCAGGTTTCTTCCGGAACCAATTTAGCCAAGGGATGTAAGCCTTTAACAAATGCATATAATCCTCATCCTTGTGGCAGTCCACTTCTAAAGCCTCGTCATTTAGTTGTTCACAGTACCAATATTTAGAAGGATCCCAATGATGGGGAAAAGTGTGACCAACCTCAGAGGTATCACGATAAGCAGCTCTACTGCCGATCTGCTTACTTTCCTGTCGAAATAATGCCGTCATTCCATTCACCATTTTTGCGCAAGTAAGGTGTGGTGGCTGTCAACCATCTGTCAATCTATGGAATGTTAAAGTAATTAACCTAAATGCCAAATTAGAAATAGTGAAGGTTGTTTTTATTACTGTTTTTTTAAGTTTTGGGTTTGGCTTCGGCTGCTTTGAACTTCAAGATATTAATCTGAAGTCAACTCAAAAACCAATGTAGTCCAGTTAATGAGGCCCTTAAGGATCATTTATAAAAATGTGTATTTTCCTACACCAAATAATTGTTTATTTGTTCAAAATATAAAATTATGTTTATTTTCATAGATATGTTGTTCTGTTAGAAAACAGATTGAAATACATCTCACAAAATTTAAAAACTATTATTCAAATAAACGGCGAAGCTTTTCTTTGCCTTGTCTGCAGGAACAACCAGAGTCAATTTTCATGTTTTTTAGTTTGAGCATCCTTTTTCAAACTTAGACTATTTTTAGGAATTTGATATATTATATTTTTACAGCTTTTTTCAATTTAGGCGACTGTCCCGGCACATTGGGGGAGTTAGGAAAAAATTGGAAGTATATTTTCAGTTTCGTTTTTAATAATTAATAATAAAACAATTAATATGTTTTTATTCGACGAAGTCTACTGGTATTTGAACTCAAGCCTTGCTAAATATGTACACTTAAATGTATGGACCGTAAATATAGTTAACGATTATCAAACCGTTAGTTGCTAAGGTCTCATTACCATAAAATATTTACCTAAAAATTGTATAAAAAAATTTTATGATTTTCATGCATGTGTCCGAAAGTCTTTTGGATCACTTAAAACAAATGGTTTTTAAGACGTACACGGTTATTCATGAATACCACAAACTGCGCTCGTCGTACCACGCTCTTGGTGAAGAGTATAAAACAAAGAAGACACGAAATAAAATAATAACCATTTAAATTCGTATCAAGTAAATTATTTAAAACAAAACAAAAACAAAAAGTCAATCTGTTACCAAATCATCTTCTATAATGATAAAAACAATTATTGCAAAAATTTTTATATATTTAAGTGATTTCTGTATATGCTTTTAAGAGCACTTAAATTTATTCAAATTAATATGTACACACATATCTTTATGATTATTTTAAATAGAAAAGTTGGAATACGATGTAAAAGTTTAAGTGGGAATTTAATCAGTTAAAAAATACAATAAAATACTATACAATATTTTCAACAGTTTTGACATACTTTATATAAATACATAACAATGCTATACAGTTGCGATAATAAGGTGTACTTGAAACTATTTCAGGTCATTGAAAACTTACATATATCTAGTTTTTATAACTTTAAAGAAAAAAATTGTTGTTCATTAATAGCGAAACAAACAGACACTTAAAATTTCACTTTCCATTTTAAAAATGATATCTTCCAACCACTTCGAAAAACGTTTGAATTATTAAATATTTTTATTTATTTGTAACTTTCGGTAACAATAAATATTTTGCGGTTTTCATGAATATGAGCGTAAGTCTCCATATTAATTTTTTCAATAGATCCAAGTCTCAAAAAAATCATTACTGTGCGAAGCAGTTATCGACATATCCTGATGTGAAACTCCTTCTTAAAGAATAAATAAATATTCGTTACTGAGCGAAGCCGATATGAGCATTTATTGAAACGAATACAACTTTTGCGTAGAAATGTAATTCATTTATTTGCGATAATTTTTCATAATGAAAAATCCTCCGAAATTCGAGGCCATATTTCTCCCACTAAGGCTTTGTAGCAATGTTTTATTATAATGCGCTGATACATATATAAAAAGAAGTGTTTGGATTAAATTGTCTGACGTCTTATTTCACAGTGCCTTCTTTTTCAAGATAGCTTAAGTCTAAATTATGTTTCATATTGAATAATTTTGAAACCAAATGAAGACCATTTATAGTAAATAAATTTGACATTGATAACTCTAAATTAAATAAAAATAAACATGCATACGCGATTATTCCTGATTACCACAAATTCTATGTATTTCTTAATTTAACAGTATATCTAATTTTTCTAATCTCATATATAAAAACGCTGAGTAATTCAATTAAATCAGCCAGCGGTGTAAGTAAAATGTAATTTTTATTTTCTTTTTTTAAGATTCCGAAAGCACTTTTTTAAAAAATTTGTTGTTTACAAGTTTTAAATGCGCAAAAGGATATTATTAGATTTGTATGTTAAACACATAACAAATAATCTGATAAATAACATCAATTTAGTGTCAAGGACATCTGCTTTTGAAAATGTTGAAACAGTTTTGTAATAATATCAGATATATTTCCATTATTTCTTTATTTCTATATACATATATATTGTCAACATAACAGTATAAACAGGTAACAGGCTTTAAGTCTAATAATCTAATTTGCGAAAAATTGTGAGCAACATTGATTATTTCGTTTAAAAATTTTTACAATTAGCCAGTCAGTGGTGACACTGAATAGACCTGCCCAATAGCGAGAACTCTCTGGCTTAGCATCGACACTGATAGAATAAAGCAATTTTCATGTTTTCAAGGAAACAACTGCGGTTCCTTGTGGCTTCACCTATGGGACACCGCACCTTTGGAACCATGCTAAAAGGATGGGTATCCCATATAACGACTACTGTTTCAGCTACGAGGAGGAAGAACAGAACATAACTTGTATGTCTTTGGCTTTGCCCCGCACTGGAGCATCAAAGCCTTCGCTTCGTGGGCAAAAGTACTTCAGAAGCCTTTCGGAGCTGTCAAATATGGAACTCAAAAATATTAGTTACTTCATTAGGAGCAATACTCTGTTGAAATTTGCGAAAAATTATGAACAACATTGATTATTTCGTTTGAAAATTTTGACAATTAGCCAGTGGTGACAAAACCATTACTTAGATAAAAATTATGGATTTTATTGCCTTGAAGTAAGCAACATTGTTTTGCTTATGTAAACAAAAACCTCGTGTGAAAACAAGTGGACAAAAAAAATAATTTTAGGAGCTTGCGCTGCAACGTATCAATCAATGCAAGTTGCAACTGCTGCGGAGGAGCTCTTTGAAGCCATACGTTCTGCAAAAATCTCTTACCTTCATTTTATATTATATTTAAAACATTTTCCATTCTTTTAGTTATTTGTGCGCAACAAACTTAATGCCTTTTCGGAATTCTTGGAAACTCTTCTTATCAGCGCATTTGGAAAACGTGTAAATTTTTTACTGATTCCAAAAATAAAGTTATTGTATAAATGTCGTAAGGAATTTCTATATCAACATTTGCTTTGAAACTTGTTAATGTGGAAATTACCAAGAACATTTATCTAACTTACAACTCATACAGTAGTTTGTGAATTGGACAAACATTTTGTTGCTGATAAGATTACACTGTACAACAATTACAAACTTTATGCAAAATTAAGGAGTTCCGTCGATTGATTCTGGTACGGGAGACCAAAAAATATATAGCGTTTTGAAAAGCCACATCACATCGTTCGTGTTAAGTTTTGGGTTTTGGTGTGTTCTGAAATATATCGCAAAATTGTACGGCCAACATTTTTGTAAAACGTTACATCCCCGCCCTACCCATTTTTCAGGGTGGTTTTTACGATTCGTTAGAATAAAGCGAAAAAATGCCGTTATGAGGGGGATTTAAGCAGGGCATACATTACTCCAGTATACTGGGACAAACAAGTGATGTTGAATCGTGCTCGAAACGCATACCATACAAACGTACTGGTGCAATATTCATTTCTTTAAAATTTTTGTACGGGTGAATTGTTGCAACTGATGCGCACCGCATTTATTATTGATATTATTTAAAAAATAGAAATTAAAGAAAATTCGTGATTTAATTGAACAGTGCTAATGAATAATGACACAGTTTGTGCTGCAATTATTGATGTTGCAGTAATGATTTGTTTTTCAGCAAACAATGGTTTTTTAAAGTATTTTACCCTGATGTTTACTCTTTGACTCAATTGTTTTCCCCACAATCGCTTATTTTTTATTTTTTTGTGTTGAATTGATGTGTCGGCAACAAATAATTGTTACGGGACAAGAGGCATATTTTATCTAAGCAGCAGATTAATTACTTCTTTCCATAATATATAATTATAATACAAATTAATCCAACTCTAACAATTTTATATACAATTTTCGTTTGATTTTCTAATTAAGTTCAAAGTCAAATTTTCTTATGTATGTGTCTAAAAACAAACAAAAAATTTTAATTAAAATGTTTTTTTGTGGTGAAAACAATATAAATAAAAAATATATGTTGTATCATCTAATTTTACAACTAACCCAAATCTGTTTCTTATTTTCTATAATTTTGTAAGTCATCCGAATCACAAAAACTTGAATTTCTATTACAAAGTTACAAGTACACACATATTTAATACCGCTGATGTTACAAATTACACTGTGCTTCTTCGTAATAATTTTAGATATAAATGTAATCAATATCGCTTGTAAATACCTTTAAAGATTTTCTAATGAACATGCCAATAGTAATGGAATGAAAGAAATATATAAATCTATAGTTATTTTCAAAAATATAAATTAATGATTAGTTTTAATTCGAGTGGCTGTTTTCACCTTTTGAAAAATTTGAAAAAATTATGTTTTTTTTATTATAGTTATATTCGAATTGTTTTTAATTATAATTAAAATAATGGAAAGTGTAAAAATTAAAAATCTCGCAGGTACAACTTAATCTGTTTAATTGTGCTTTTCAGCACAAATTAAAAAACCACAATCAAAATTTTAACCACTATAATTTTCTTGCCTACTTAATCTAATGGCAAATAAAATCTAAAATAAAAGCACGCTTCAGTATATACAAAATTGGGGTAGGAAAAGATTTAAAATTTTGAAATAAGAATTAATTATAAAAGAAACGAATTATCTGTCGTATTCTCCTTCTATAGGTTGTTCGTCTATATGTACAAAAAAAAGTACCCTGATATACCGTTAGTATTTCTCTTTTTTTTTTCTCTCTCTAAAAATGCGCAAATTTTTTAAAAACTACATGGTTTTCAATGTTCGCTCTTTTTTATTTAACTTAAAATATTTTATTATTAATAGTCAGTTTTATTAGAGTTCTGAAAAAAATTCCTTAAAAATAAGGACATTTTTGAGGCCAATAAAATAGGTAGTTTGCGATGTTGTTGATGGCTAATGGAGATGTACATATAGTTAGATCGAACGGAAGATTTTTATGTTTGTTATCTAATTATAATACAATAGTAATCAACATTAATGATAGATGGATCGAATGCCGCATTGGACAGTGGAAGAGCAGACACTTTCTCAGAGACTTCGAGAACAGAATAAGTCATATATTTGTCAGATTATATTGGAAACACAAAAAAAGACGTGTCAATTTAAAAAAAGCAATCACAATCATTTATACATAAATAGCCATGTTGGCGAAACGAGACCCCTTTAAGTCATTTGAAAAGATTGCAGGTTAAGTAAATAATCAAATTTCGGCGAGAATTGTGTGGTGTCGGCTATCTGATATTAAGGAATATCTCAAAAAGTTCCATTATTAAAAAAAATTAATTTACAGAAGACTAAAGATTTTGCAAATCGCCATAAAACATGGTGTGGCCCAGATGGAAAATGGCACAATATACTCTAAAGCAGTGGTTTTCAACCGGTGGGTCGAGATCCCCTGGGGGTCGCGGCGAGCTTTCTCGGGGGTCGCAACCTGATCTAAATAAAATACATAATTTTTTTTTAATATTGAATTTTTTTTAATTGAAAAACATAAAATTACTTATATTAATGCGAACGCTGGGATTGCTTATTTTTAATTAAGTGCGAAAAACGTGGTTGCAATTGTGACACGCAAACAATGAAATTATTTTCTAAATATAGTTTATTCCTTTTTTCTAAATTTTCACTATTTGTGAAAAAGCCTTCCTTCCGCATACTGTCCGCTGCCAGCTCACATAAATTTTCTTGAAAATTATTGACAAGATGGGTGAACTGAACGCGGTTAGTTATGAATGGATTTAATACTCAGCAGTCACCATTATCTTCTTGCAGCTCTTTTGGAAAATAACACCTGAGGTAGACGGTTCCACAGGTCTTTTAAGAAACTTATCCATTTATTAATTTTATGTAATTTAAATACGGCTTGTCTTCTTCACTGTTCGCCAGATTTTTTGAAAATCATTTTGGGGTCGCGGCTTCAAAAAGGTTGAAAACCACTGCTCTAGAGAAATGCAAATCGAAACGTAAGAAGACTAAGGAAACTTAATTTTATTTCTTTTAATTTTTAACACCGCAGCGACCCCACATATTTGAAAGGTAGTAGGCATTAACACCATATAGCTCATTCTGCATTCCAACAGGGTAATCAATAATACAATATACTAAAAGCCTTGATCATTCTACATATGTATATGATCTTTCCTCACATACTTCAAACTTTTGGGAACTTTGTAGTGATTTTTCATTTTAGTTTTTTGTATGGTTTTTTACCTTTTAGTCGAATACTTACAAAATTAAGTTCTTCTAAGAAATCGGAGATTTTGTTTTATAGTTTATTCAAGACTCAATCAAAATTTATTGTTTTATTTTTTTTAATTTTTATTTAATGACGTATTTAAAAATTTTTTAGATATAATTGAAAGTTATTAATTTGGTCCCGGCCCATATACTCAACATCGAAAATTCAGTTAATACTCGTATATTTATTTCATTATTACTATTAATAATGGAAAAAGAAAAAGAGTGGGAGCTAATGATTCGGTTGTCACCAGGCCAACATCATCGGCGTTCATGTATCTATTTGTTTCTATCACTTATTGGGTGCTTGACAGATAAGTCACGTGACCGTTTTTGAAGTGGCAACGACCCGTTGTCGTTGTGGAACTTTGTCTAAAATGTACCCGACTCTTTTACATGGCGTTGGCATTAGAGAGGAACAATTGGCATAATAAGATACTCTGTGGCAGGACCTAGATCAAACCTTAACGTGCTGGAAAAAATTGCTAAGATTTTAGGAGCACATGAGTTATGGGCCTGGTTCGTTCAGGGCATTTGACACAATATATCCCCTCTGGAAGCTTCCGCTCATCACTTTCATAATAATATTAATTTAAAAAATATATTTACTGAACTTTCATAATCCAGTCTTCAAAATCAAGACAGATAAATAACTTTCAAATAATCGAATATGTTATCGTACAAATTTCTAATAAGGAGAGCTTGAAAAAACCATTCTAAATTAATCCTGGAGTGATATCATATTTCAAAGAATTTCAACAAACAAAACTTTTTGAAACTCTTTGTAATCATGGATATTTAAAAAAAAAATTTATTAAAAACTTTCCACATGCAATAATTGATTTTACTTTTAAAGTTAAAACGGCTAATTAAAAACTTTCAATACATTGTAGGAGTTGTATGTTGTATCATAGTTTTTGGTAATTATTAATATTTATACGTAATTAGTTGAACTATTTCTGTTTAAGTTGAGAGGTTGGTCATTTTCATACAAACATGTTTCTAAAGCATTTTCAATTAGGAAATACCAACAGTATTTTTACAACATACAACTCCTACAACAGGGTGTGAAATCGGCAAAGTCATTGAATCTTTTTATATTTTTGTAATAGAGTAAAGTCTTTAAAATATAATATAAAATATATCTTTATAAAATGTAAATAACTCGTGAGATGAAAGTTCTAATATTGACTGTGCTTGAACGTGCGTGACTAAACAAATTCTGTTCATGAACGTGCAAGAATTTTAAAATTTGTCGCGCATGCTAAAAAATGTATTACGTGCTTGTGCATAAGAGTGTAAAAATCGCACGCGCTCATCTCTAGCGTAAACTCAATTTTAAGATCATCTTTAATATACAAACATTAATTTAAATCTTCTTTTAATCTCAAATTACTTTCATCATCTTTAAACAACCCCTTTGGTGGGGATCTTTTGATTTTTGAATTTTCTTGTAAAGTAATTCCAATGCAAAGACTGCAATACCTAGAATTAAACCACAAAAGTACAAAATAAAAGACATGAAACTGAAGGTGGACGAAAATTTGTTATGCATATTTAAGCATTCTGAACCGGGAGGATCCTTTAAATATTTCATGTAGCCGTATTTTTCAGCACTTCGAAATACTTTCGATTTCCAAATATCATAAAGACCTGCTTCTCTCACAATCATAACAAAATTTCGTAAGTATGGTTCCAAAGCCGAGTCCAATCGCATTTGAAATTGTAGAGGACTATTGCTGACACAAATATCCGAGAGCCAAAAACGTTTTCTAAACAAATATTTCTGTTGTTCATTAAATTCGTTCCAACGATCTTCAGAAATAATATAAACATAAGAGGTGTTCATTGTCAGGCGAGCATTGATGAGTTCCTTGGGAGATGCGAAAACAATTTTATTAAACACAGACAAACCAAATTGTTGATCCTTTAAGAAAGTATTATAAAATATATTTGAGACCATGATGGGCTGCTTCATGTTCAGAATGTTCAAAACCGTAATTTTTGGCTTCGTCCATCTTGAAACTGCAAGACCAGATGTTAAAGATGAGGAATACATTTGAGAAAAACAAAAACCACCGATGGCAATGAGGAAATAGTATAACAAAAAACGTGTGTATTGCCTGATAGAAACGTTGTGTATGTTCCAGAATTTTATATCAGGCATGGAAAACCCTAACAGTACGCATATTGCATAAAAGACAAAAGTGCCTGGCGCAAACTGTCGATAATATATGTTGGCTTGAAAAAATTCCGGATGATAACGTATGGCCAATTGACACAGAACTTCACTTGCTACGATAAAAAGTATAATCAATAACCAAATTGTCCAATGGTTAGGCCAGACGTAGGATACTCTAAACTCATCTGTGTCATCAACGGGTAACATTAGACAGCGACCGGGCGATATGTAAGGGTAACTATAATCTATGAGATTACGCTCCACCGTAGGAAATAAATGGGGACTTATTTCTATAGTACCATTGATCAGCATTTTCTCGATATATGGAAGATCAAAGTAGTTAGAATTGTTCAAATTCAACGGATAAACATCCATAGTTATATTCATTGTCCTCATAAAGACTCTAAACATAATGCCACCAATGCCATCTATCCGAATACATTTGTTATCGATATCGTAATACCAAAATATATTGGGCAGATCAATTTGCACGGGTACTTTCAAAACATATCCTTGCAGATTCGACTGCTTGAGAGGAGGAAAATATTCCTTTGGACTTCTGCCCGTTACATTGATTGCCTTTACTGAAGGATACGGTTTCATAGAGTACAAATGTTTTTGTGCGGTCACCAGCAACACTCTGCGATATTGAAGGTGAAATAAATATGCAAACAAAGTTTGTACCTCATCTTCCTTATAATCAGCTTCTAATAATATGACAATACAAATGTTCTTTTTTCCACGTGTAATTTGGTCGGCTTTTTCCAACACTGGATCATAAACCGTAGATGCTATTACAATCATTAAGGTGTTTATGGAAAATCCTCCCAACTGGGTAAGGCTCATATTCGATGCTTTCAAGTCTGCAGTCAGAAACGGTTTATTGCTAAAGTAGACTGCTCCCATACCAAAGATTCCTTCGATATATTCATTTAAAGTGGACTTTTGAATTGTATTTTTGTTGTAGAGCAGATACAGCGACTCAAATTCCCATGTCAAACCAATTTGCGTAAAGTTCAATGACATAGAGAGGTGCTGAGTTTGTTTTTGTTGCAGCAATATCAACAGCGGAATGTTAAAGAAATCCGTCAACATCTTCGATTGATGTTTATGGTTACGACTGATTATGTTTGAGAAGTGCGCGCTTGTATGTATGTATGAATGTATATAGATGAAAATTATATATATATGAATTTATAAAGGACTGTATATTTTTTTGTTTGTTTTTAAAATAGTCCCATAGGAAACTGTAAGAAAATTTATGTGCAACGCCATGTTGCCAGAAGTGGTGGAAAATTCGTGAATGGAGTTGATTTTGTCACTAAATAATTTGTGGCTAAAAAAGATTAGGCAATTCTATTTGGTCATAAAATCTCTTAGCTTATCTCGATGCTCACCTGATATAAATCTCTAAGAAAATTACAGTTAAGATTCAGATATAAATTGTTTATATACAAAACAGTTAAGCTATAAAAAAAATTACGACAGACTACAAATACCGCTGGGTGCAAATGTCGCCCTGTAGCCAGCAACTTAATAATTTTGAAAACGACAGCTACATAGTAAGCAGCCGATTTATTAATATCTGAGTCGTGACACTTCAGATTTTTTTCTTTTGATTTTTTAAAGTTATATTTTTTTCAAAAAGTACAATTCAATGAAGCAATAGAAAGAATAGAATAAAAATAGACATGGTATTTATAAAAAACAGTCATCAATGCAAATGACAAAAAAGGAAATGATTGGCTTACGTGACAGAGGCTGAATTCTAAGATTTATACACCATATGATTAAATTTTAATAGTTATGTGATGTAATAAATTTCTCAGATTTAAACAATTAAGAATTTGGAAACTGTACTCTTAACTTAACGGAAGAAATTTAGATAATCTTTGTAATTTAAGATAATATCTTCAAAGTAGCGGGAAAGATTGTATAAATTTCGAATATATTATATAGTTTTTTAATTAATTCTAAGTAAATTGAAATGCTATTTTACATAAATTGTATTAAAAGTAAAACATGTTTTTAGTTTTAATCCTACTTTTTGTCATTAAATCTAGGTAATTTTCGTTTTTCAATATTGATTTGTTTCTTCCAATTCATTGGGATTTTTTTACCGTGTAGGGAAGAAACGATTTTCTTTTTTGGCATCAGTATTACTTATATTTATTCGTCAACGACAACAATGCTGAAAGAGGAATTTAGTAAATTGCATTCATTTTAATTCATAAATTACACAAAATTAAATGTTCGTAAGCTAAATAAACACATGTTAATATGACAAAAAAATATCAAGTTGAAATGAATACAAATATTTTTTTTAATAAATAAAATAATCTAAACTTATTTGTTGTGCTATATTATGGTCTTTTATTAGAAATAACAAATATTCTCATTATCTATGGAATACCATTTCATTCATGGGACTGCATTTGCTTATCGTGCCCGACCAACTTGCCAAGACTTTGTAGACGGTTTTTAGTTTTATCTCACAGATGGTTCCGACCGTGTTAGTTTTAAAGGTGTGGATCGTTTGTGCATTATTCGCATATCATCGATCTTAAACGGCAACCCACAAAAGCAATTCTAAAGGGGTCAAATAGCAGCCCAAATTTCATGTCCGAAAAATTAATGGAATAATTATTAAAAAATAAAGGAAATGCAACCGGAGTGTTGAGTTATCAAAAAGTAACAGATCGTATAGAGAATGAACACTATTTCCGTGTATATTCTATTAAAATTTAATTTTAAAAAAGCCACTTGTCATTTTGTTATTCCAATTTCGTTGAAAAATTTCCAACGATGATAAATTAGGTAAAATAGCATTTAAATTAATTTGTTTGGGTTGGCTCTGGTTTTCGAAATAAACAATTAAAAAAATAAAGAGATTATACCAACTATATAAGCATTGCTCATGAATGCTAGATTTTATTTAATAAAATAGAAAATTCAAAAATTCCCATTTAAATTGTTTTTGAGTCACTCCAATATTACTTTTTTTATGTGATCAACAGTTTCGGAGATATGCGATAAATTGTGAGAAAAATAAGTTTTTATGCGAAATCTTATAATTTTTTTTTCAAAAATTCATACAAAATCAAAAACGACAAGAATATCACATAAATAATAAATAAACTATATTTCATTAAAATTGCTGTAGTAGTCTTGTTATATTTTTTACAATTAAATGACGTTGTTTAACGGATAAAAATCGCAATTTTTGTACGCTGTTGTGCAATTTGTTTCAATTAAATTCCGTCATTTAATTGCAAATAAAATCAAAAGTTGTGCATTGATTTTAATAAATTGTGAATTTTTTATTTGTGGCAAATTCAGCATGAGGTGTGCAGAGTAAAAACTTGGCATTTTACGTTTTCTACAAATTTTTGAAAAATAAGATTTTGGAAATTTTCAATACATTTGTCATACCTAAAACATATTAAAAAGCACTGAAACTATTTTTTTTAGTACGACATGTACTAATAAATAAAAAAAAACGTTCCCAAGTTATGCTAATAATTTTCGACAAAATTGTTTATCTAGAGAGAATCAATTCAAGAAAAGTAATTATCACAAGTATCAAAAGTATCACAAGTATCCAAAAAGTTAAGCAACTAGCCATACTTTAGCAAGTAGTAAGTTAGAAGACCTTAAGGGAAAACATTAATTTACGCAAAAGTATGAATGTGAAAATAATCCCAGTTTCTAACCGAAAATTTCGCACGTTAAAAGAACTGATATCTAAATAAGAACCATGTTCTTAATAGGTACAATACAATCTTATTTCTAGGAAGCCTGGTAGATAGTTCTGAATTTTATTTTCGCTATAATTTTTTCTCATATTAGAAGAGTAAAAAATATTGCAAAGTTTGCTGGTGGAAGAGTCTCATACAAATAAGGGGCACAGTGCTGCCTCTAGATCAAAAAGTTCATGCGTTCAGACTCTTTATTTAGTTATTCGCCAAAAACTATCGAATTTCAACTCTCTAACTGTAGTGAAAGTGCCCCTTAATATTGTTGAGTGACTCGGTGAGAGAGTAGTTACCAAAATATGCACTTATTACATCCTCATATCTCGCGAAGTTTCTATGGTAAAACGTTCAAACTTCATCTATAAGGTTACAAATGTGGAGTATCCTTTTTTTCGATTAAAATACACACTGTGTATTTACGTGGAGCTTGGCCTGCTACATAAGTTAAGTGAAAATTAACGATGTATAACAAAAAATACACTCTATTCAGTCAGTATCATATAAATAAAAAAATCATGCGTTCTATAAAGTTATATGCATACTAGGTTATCTTGAAAAAAATATTTCTGCGTTAGAAAAATGAAAAACGAAAGTTATTAATTTAGTTAGTGTTAGACGCCCTATTTAATTTAATTTATTTGTTGTATTATTCTATGGGTGGGGAATGTAAGTAAACCTTATCAACGTGTTGTTCTATAATGGCAACAAATTGTTAGAAGATGTCAGAAAACAAATAAAAAATTGTAAATAAGATTTTTTTTGCAATCATTGCTCAACTATAAAATAAAGAAAAATTTTAAACTTCATATCATTAACTAACAGCCTCTAGAAGTTTCTCCTTGTCAAAATGAATAAAGGTAAACAGTTGCAGCTTTTATTTCACGAAACACTTATAAACTATTGTTTTAAATTGTAGTGTGTTTGGTTCTCCTTTTGGCCACGATGGCCTTTGCTTCGGCTGCTTATATTCCTCCACATTTTGAGCCGCAAGACATTTACGCTGAACCCAACTGTGCTGTTGTCAACGATCATGGCCGCATGTTTCGTGATATTTCCGATCCTACTCATTACTGGATATGTCCCGAGTATCAGGCCAAAGCTAATTACATACAGTGTCCTCCCAATGAAGCATTCATGGAGTCTTTACAGAAATGTGTGATTTGGGAAGAATGGAAGTGGGTTGAACCCTACACGAAATAGAGCTCTGTTTAAACAATAAAATTAAACTATGTGTCAACTTAAACAATTTATTTAATTAAAGCTATGAATTTAATGGAACAGTGTAGCTGTTCTAATAACTTTTTGTTGTTTGTAATGGACGAGAACGTTTTTACTTCTAAATAATGGTTTCACACAGGACTGTCTAAATGGTCAATTGCGATTAATATATTTTCAAAATCAATTAGTGATAACTAAAGTACTGGATGTTAACATCCCAGCATAGTTTTAATATATCACTGTACGCTTTTTCAACGAAAATTCATATTCCCAGGAAAACTTTCACCATTTTTCCACGGAAAACAGGAAATTAAAAGTATACATTATTACATAAGTATGCAGTATATGGACTATACTTTGTATTTTAAATATTATCTTAAATTCAAATCAAATTTTAGCAGACCTTACAAGAAGTGATGATGTTGTAAGTATTAAAGCGACAGTGACTTTGATTCTATGAAATTACTTCAAACCAATAGATTTTGCAATACTTATTAAGACATTGCAAAAGTTATTTTGATTGTACAAGAAAAATTTCAAGTTTTTGTAAAACTGCTTATCCCGAATAATATATGAAAGAGAAATTTTAAAGAGATCGCTCAATTCACGGTATCAGTACGTGGTGGAATACTGTAGTATGATTAAAGTGATTTAATCGTTTCTGAAGTAAAGCACACAATTAAAAGTAAAATCGACAAGTTTAAAGGAAACTTTAGTTAGGCCTGCTGTAGATTATTTGAGTCTTCACAACTAAAATTTGTTAATAGCCGGTGGACGTTATATTGAAACCCGCTACGAACAAGCTTAAAGAAATATTTAAATTTCGCCTTAGTGGAAGGTAAACTATTTCTCTATCGCAACCAAAATAATATACAGAATGACATATGATCAAATATTACTATTAGACGTTTGTAAAGATGATACTCCCAAAGAATTGGACATGGGACAATATTCCAAAGGAACAAGTCAAAAATTAATATTAATTAATTTTAACCTTCACGACAGAAAAGAAGCAACGCTGCCCTACTCCCATCATCGGTGCTCGAGCGTATTTGATGTGTTCACTATTTAGGTGGATCGGCTGAAATGATTTGTTAATTTAAATTAAATTAAATTTGTTAACTTTGTTTAAGTATTCTCTACATGATCTCTTGCTCCGAATTCACTGAAAAAAACATTCAATTTCAATTTCTTAATTTTTATTGGCCTGGGACAAGGTGTCGAAAGAATCCTTTCTTTCGTACAATTATATTTACAAACAAAACAAAATTTTTGAATTTCTTTGGTACATTTTTACATCTGAAACAAAAAATAATTCTAAAGTTTTGTGTCATCTCATTCTTATTCTTGTATCCTGGGAGCACGATTTTTGAATTCCAGTTTCCCGACAAGTGAAAAAGTCGAGAAAAAGCCTAATCAAACAAAAGACCCAAACGCTATAAACAATCAAATAATTTTTTTCATTTTATTAGACATCACTTTGAGCGATTTTTCTCTCTTAGGCTTAACACTCTAATGTCCAGCTTAAGAAAAAATGGAAAATATTATGCAAACAATTTTTTAGAGTATTTTCGGGCCTCTGAATAGAAAAATGTGTGTAAGCCCATACAATAAGTCGTGAACCTTCCATGTGAGAAAACATTAATCAATGCTTTGAGACATCCTTGGGCATTTAGTAATAAAAACACATTTAGTAACAAAAACCAAACTTCTAAATGATAAAAGTCAAGCATATCTGTTAGAAAAAAATTATCGTTACCATAGAGGAACTCAAAACCACTAAAATTTATATAATTGATAACACAATATGCAACTGCACACTCAATTGTCATGCATCAAAATCCTTATATTTTATACGGTGTAGAAGTTTTCTCCGGTTCACATGCGTGTTTTATGTTCATATTCGATCGTATGTTTGTTTTAAAAGATCGTTCTCTATTCTAATATAATCTCCTTTCTTGTAGAGGGTTAAGGAACAAAAATTGGTTTCGCTTTTTTTGGATTTTATTGAAATTTAATTTAAAAACAAGAAATTTACTAATTTCTTATTTTTTAACTGTTTTTTTTTCGAATTTTCGGGGAATTTTGTTTCTTTGGAATTTCAAATTTTTATTTTTTTCTAAGAATTTATTTAATATAGAATTTTTCGCTATAATATTTATATTGAAAAGTATTGTTTATTGTTTATCTAAAGCTCTAATCCGACTTTATATCAAGAATATTTAATAACACAAAAAAAAATTATAAAATTATGATGACGATTTTTGATAAACCAAATTTTATGGGCATCTGTTGAAAATATTTTTGTATTTTAAAAAGTTTTATTACCCTAAAGGAAACCTGTTTCTATGTCACCACTTTTGTCTACTATTTTGGTGACTGTTTGGGAACAGTGTTTTTATGAATTAGTGCCTTTAGTCTTTTTTTATTTTTTCTTATTAAAACTTCAAAAGTGAACAAAATATGCATTTTAATTATCGACATGTACTTCAGAAAAGTACCGTAAAATGTACTAGTGAATAACTGGATCCAATGTCTACATGTAAATGGTGCCAAAAAAAACTACCCAGTCAATAGTACAAATTTCAGTAGTGGATTTTCAATGACAAGCTCCTGTATGTAGTAAATATCATTATCTGGGGTATTATAAGTCATTAGTACTGGTGACTGTGTCCATAGCAAGTCAGTACAGTTTCACTTTTGACATTTCCTGGACAACCATACATACAGTTTACACGATGATTTTTATGGCGTCTCCTGTTTTCCTGATTTTTTTTAATATCTCTTTACTCAGGTAGTTTTCGTTGTTATGTTTTATTTGATTTTGATAGAATTTTTAATGTTATGAACGAGTGAATAAAAGAAAATTCAAAGCAAATACATGAGTCAAAAATGCATCGTGTAAATGCAAATGATTTTCGTATCAACTTCAAAAGATAATTTATAATCATTGCATGATTTTAAGGTGATAGTATTCAATTCAACTCAGAGCTTTTTCGACTTTATTTATATATAAAAGAAACGGTTGCTAAAAAATTTTTCTGTAAACTTCAAAATTATTTTTATTTAGAATGAATTCCATGTTTTCTTTGTCATAGTTGGGTGAATAAATAATCATCATAGATGAGAATTTCATACTAACAAAAATTTATTTAACTTGTAGAAATTAATAGAAGCAATTTTCGTGTTGTAGTTTATTAAATAATACGGTTAACTAGTTGAGATTCCTAGTCACTAGTATACACCGTGATAAGTGGTAAAATCGAACAAAGAATTCTGATGGAGTGGGCGACGTCACAATCGGTACTGACCCGTACATCTGGTCTGATGAATAAATGTTTCTACATTATACTTTCGTAGTAAAAATAATTTGAAGTTATCAAACGTTAAAAATTACACCTATCAGTATAAATAGTAATTTCTTTCGTGTTTTAAATTTAAAGTAAAATCCTTCAAAATTACCAAGAATCCTAAAAAGTTTTATTTGCCTGATGATGCAAGAAAAAATAAATATGATTCATAAGCATTCTTCAATAAATTTAAAATCTATTTCTAATTGTTTATAAAATTTTATCAAATACAACAAATTATTAAAGTTTTTATCGAAAACATCGTACAATATTTGCTGTAGGTGCGAATTTTCAATTAAACTGATTAGCAAAAACATTTGCTTGTGCCCTTGTAAATGTCGGCGTCATGCGACCAATAAAAGGTGCGTTGCAGTTCTTTTGCAAAAAAAAATATTCTATAAAAAGGCAACTTTGCAATTATTTAAGCACAGATCGTTTCGTACTTCGTACAATATTGGAAAATTTAAACCATGACATATTGTTAGTATATATTTAATTATATTTATTGTCAATTGTATAAATTATTTTTCTATAATTTGTTTGTAGTGATTTGCATAGCTTTGTTAGCTTCTATGGCCGTTACGGGTGTTTTGGCTAGTGCTGGCCAATCTGCTTGTCGCGATCCCTCTGAAGTTGGTCATACTTTTCCTCATCATTGGGATCCTTCTAAATATTGGTATTGTGAAAAACTTAATGAAGTTGCTTTGGAAATGGACTGCCCTAAGGGTGAGGGTTATATGCACTTAATGAAGGCTTGCATCCCTTGGCCAAATTGGATTTGGAAGAAACCAGAAGATCCCCCAACTGTTGCTTAATTTTATTTTCAAGATTTCACTAAATAAAATTCTGAAAACAGCTAACAAGTAATCGCATTTATTGCACTCGAGGAACTTATCACTTAGAAAACTAAACTCAAATAAAATATTGTTATATTAATTTTTAATAACAAAGCCTCAGTTCATCGCAATAAAGAAATAAAAATTCGTTAATAATGGTGATTGATTCCCAGAGTACATGGGGTTTGCCCCATTGTGCACTACATACTTGTCTTGAGTATGAAGAAATGGGATAGAAAAGTTTTTTCTTTATTTAGAACCTGATTTAAAGACCATTTACAAGAATTTCAAGAAAAATACTGGAATTTCGATAGTTATAAAATAACAAGTTTTTTTAGTATTTTATGACTTCGAGCTTAAACAATTAAAAAGTACAAATTTTGAGTTTTAAAAGTGCATTCAAGCAAACGAAGTATTAAGTTATTAACAAATAACAAATGTATTTAGAATACTTGTTGAACACTATTTCCGAAACTATTTAGTTAAAAACTAAATTTTGAGACCAACGAAACATTTAATAAATTACGTGTGATTCTTTTTTTTACTTTTGTTTCCATACTTCCAGCGAAACAAAAAAATCTTCCTTGTACTGGGTCGATTATTAACAAATTTAAGTCCTAACAACCTAAAGGTGTCCTGCAAATGAGCTTAAAGTTTCCACTAAACTTTTTTGTGTTATTTAGTTCAAGAATCGATCAAAGCACAATATAGTATTTCACTTTGTTCTGACAACGAGAGTCAAACGAACTACATAAATATATAAAATAAATTTTCGTGTATTTTTTGAGACAATAATTTTTAAGCAATTTTTTTTAAATTTATTCACAATTAACTCGTATTATCAAAAGCACTTTTGTCGTGTCTTAAATAAATATTAAAAATTCCATCGATTCTAAATAGTTTCATATGAATCGAAATCCAGTTCGCTGTCATTCACATCATTTACACTTTCTGCAATGTCTGCCAGAATTTCACATCAATTTCAGATGATATTTGAAAGAAAAGCATAAAATAAAGTTCATATGTAGTAATTTACACTTTTATTTTTCCGTTTTTTTTTCGGAAAAAGGTCCAAAATTTTAGTGTGAATGGGAGTGTGTCTGTTCCCGGGGAATTTCCGATTCCCAAACCTTTTTATATACATATATAAATATTTAATATTTTGTTAGACTAGAATACAGACAACTACGTCGGACTATAATAATTCCTCCAGATATATTAGTTGATTTTTCATCACGGTTTTTGATCAAATTTGCTGTAAAGTTTCCTATTGGGAGAGGCTATTTTTATGCCGTTGGGGTACTACATTCTTTCATGAAACAAAATGTAATACTGTTTAGTGATAAAACGATTTTCATTAAATATATATGTAGATGTATATCATATTATCTAATTTTTTTTTAGACACTTTGAGCGCATGCGTAGCAACCCACAATGCAAATCATGAACAAACTTTAGTAAAGAGAGCGAACTCAACTCTATTCAATCTAAGTTATCAAAATTACCAGAATGTTAGCTTTATCAAAAGTTTCACTTCTGCTCTTTTGTCTAATTTTATTAAATTTAACCAAAAATAGGAGTTTTTAAATTTTATATTCATATTTTTCTACTCAACTTCTTAAATATCTGCGTAACTATTAATCAGTTAAAAATTGATGCTAGTGTGACTTGAAAGGAAACAGAATGCGGATTTTTTAATTAATTAATTTTTGATATAGTTGTTTATTTCGATAACTAGAGCCAATTCGAAGAAAGTAATTAATGGGCTATGAACTTAGCACACCTTTGAAAATTTGCGTTACGTAAGCGTTACATCAGTGATGCCAAAAGTAGGGAATTTTCCTTTATTGTAGCGAATTTATTGGAAAATTTCAAGAGAAAGGAAAAAGGGACAGATTTCTCATTTTAAGGAAAATGTAGGGAATTTTTAAAACTTTGTCTTTCTTCCTTTTATATATTTTTTTAAGAGAAGTAACACTCAGGCAATTAGTACGATTTCCAACCAGTAGGTGTGTTGCCTTCTTTGGAAAAGGGATAGTGAGAGAGGATAGATGATGAAAGTGAGAAAACTTAATTTTTACAACTTTGATATTGCGCGTTGTGTTAGTTTTTAGATCAGTGTTGCAGTGCCTCTGATGTCAAGTAGGCGCATTAAATGTATGAAGCTGTGCAGCCATTTTATTAATTATTTTACCTCGCCGGCGATTTTGCTACAATACCAACAAAGGAGGGCGCAGTTATGTCCGCTAGCATACACCAGTATCAATTGATACCGGTGTAATTGCATAAAATATCCCACAAATGTGATAATACATATAAAAATCTAAATTCAAAATTTTGTTACAGTATTATGTGTGATATTTCATACAGAGAGAAAACATCTTTTGGTAAATACTATATATAGAGACAACGAAAGGCAAAGAAATTTCCGGTTTTCTTGGGAATAGAATTTATATGAAAAATAAAAACAAATTTGAAAACTTTGAATTTTTTTTTGGTTTAACATATAAATTAAGTCTTTTTAAAAATTTTTATTAACTGCCTGTCTTTATAATATGAAAACGAAATTGTGAGTGAGAATTGATATTGAAAATAACAATAAAATACGAAAAATTGTTTTTGTTTTCAATATAAATTCTCACTCACAATTTTGTTTTAATTTTATAAAAACAGGCAGTAAGCTATTTTAAATATTCATTCTTTCCATTCCGGGTCACATTTATTTTAACTTGAACAATATTTTATTAAGAATTCAGAATTTTTATTGCCTTTTAAGATCTTCACATCCTTATTTTAAAATTTTAAGAAATCTATATTAGCAATGAATGCGAAGAATTATAAAAAAAATATTCCAACAGCTCTCTATTTTTGAAGAAATGTAATTAGTACAGTCGTTTGAGAACTATGATGGCACAAAGGCAGACAGATATTGGGGGTTGTTAAAATTACAAATTTATGTTTTTGTTTGTTTAGTATTATATAATTTTTTGTCTGCCGATATAAATGTAGAAACTTTTAAAAAGCTAAATAACATGTTCTTTTTTCCTAAAATCAATGAATTTTTAGAGTAGGGCAAAATGTAGAGAACTTTTTTTTGTGTGTAAGGAAAAAGGGAAATTTTTTCGAGACAAGCAAGGATTTTGTTAAATTCTGCTGGCATTACTGCGTTACGTACGAGTACTTAAAAAACACAGAATCGATTTTGTCGGGTCTTCCTAATTATCACACAATAGCTGCAATCTTGACATTCTAAACTGATTCCCTTTATTTTAATAACGCGGGTGTTCAATTGCTGGATAAATAAATGAATGTGCGGATTTTTCTTCAGAATATGATTTTTATTGCGATCGATTGTGATTTTGTTCCCACATTTACTGGAAACTCTGTGAGTAACAAAGAAATATGAATGCGTAATCTTCGTATTGTTTACATGGAGTTAATGTGTTCGAAAATTAAATTATAGTTGTAGTTGTGTAAAAGTTTTTCTAGCATTGTAAACAACAACAAAAGTAAATTGTAATAGATTTTTACGGCTTCGAACATCTTCTTTAGTAAATGAAGATGAGCATGATGCCGAATAGACAAATCAAAACAAATCAAAACAAATCCGAAATTGAGAAAAAGTAAAACAAAATAAACTTTAAGAAGTAAAGTTTATTATGTTTTTTTTTTATTTTTATTAATATTGTTTTTATATGTATTGCTTCAAACATGTAACTAATGTTGTTTCGCTTCAATCTTAATTTTGTATTTCTTATACTGATTTTAACGTTGCTGCATTTATGTGGAAAAAATCGTTATACTTTAGTATAAAAACCAATGCAGTACCTTAATAGAAATCACAGTTTACATTCATTTATCGGCATAAACACATAAAACAAAAGCTTTGGAATAACTTATATTTTTCAGAAATAAAAGTTTTAAAAAAATTGGGTTAGTGTTGAGAACTTTTAAAGTGATAGAAAACACAAGGTACTAATACAAGAGAGGCTTCGTAGAAAATAATCTCTTAAGTGAAAAAGTCAAATTTAAAAATTGGTTATTAAGTTATTTAATAATAAAAAATTTTAAGCCGAGCTTAAGGTACCACATATCCTAGTGCGAAAAAATAAAAGAAAAACAAATAACAATTGGCTTTAAAATATTAACGAAACTTTTAATATACATATTTTCGTATCTCAAACTAAAAAAATTATTACTAAAAAACATTAAAATCAGCAGAATGATAATTTATTTTAATTTTTAAATTACCTGAAAATCAACTTAATAAACGTCTTGTAAAATATCCAGTGAAACCAAATGCATCAAAATAGTTTAAATAAGCTAAAGTCGTATTATTGTTTTTTTTGTTTTGTTAAAGTTTGACCTGGACGAAAATTCAAATGCATGTCCTTAATTAATTTTAAAAACTTGTCTATCGTATCAATATCAGCTATAAACGGCATTCAATGAATAACTTTTTGGTGATTTGATTACATAAAAAAATTCTTCTAGCATTTTAAAATTAATTAAAACTAAATATTTAAGGAAACCAGTAACTGTACATACAGATATAATATTTTAAATTTAATTGCCTGCCCTACAATATCGAAAAAAAATTTCTTTCGTACAATTACATTTGAAGTAAAAGCAAATTTTAAAATTTTGTGAGTTTGAAAAAATAAGTAAGGATGAATGAAATAAGGATTACAATTAAAGAAAAAATTCAAAACTTTCCAAACACTTATAAAAGTATATTCTTGACGCTTGATTTTTCTTGAAGACTCTTCATAATAATAAAGTTAATGATATTTCTTAAGGCTCCTTTCTGTCATATAATCTCTTTTAAGGGACATCACTAAAGTTCTAAAAACAAATCCAAAGAAAAGTTCAAGTATTTGTTTCGACGCACAAAAGATTGCGAGAAGTAAACCAAATTTGTTATTGGCCAAATAATTATGTTTTTTATATTGGGCCTGTTCACAAATTACTTAACGATGTTTGTCGTTTATAAAATACCATTTTTCGCCTTTCCGGCAAGGCATTTTAAAAATTGTTCAGTATAAACTCTTAACTGTGGTAACGAAATTTCAATCACGCCCCCTCGACCCGTTAAGTGCATTAGATAATTTCTGAACGGCTCCTTTATATGAATATTTTTTATTCAAATAAAATAACAACAAAAACTTACATCACACTTACATCAAACGCTAAAAGGCAACAACATTTTTTTTTAACTGAAGAGAGTGCTGTCGGTGATGATGATGGTGATGATGAAGATGATGCTCAACATTATCAAAGACAATCTGATTAACTCATACGTGTTACATGAATTCAAACAAAAGTTGAAAGCAAAAAAAAAACCGTGAAATAAATCTGCCAGACAAATGGTATTGTATTGGTTTTATTAAAATTCATAACAAGTGTTTCTTTCTATCAATCTAGCTGCTCCATTTGTAGTACCCCAACAAGCACAACAAATCAACGATCAAAAGTTTGATTTATGATGATTTTATCATTTGATATCAAACATTATTCTCAAAATATTTTTCAAACATAAACATAAGTTTGAGTTTGAATTCAAATTGATGTTCTTTTAAAAATAATCGAATGGTATTTTCTCAATTTAATTTTAATTTAAGCAATTTTTTTCAAGTTTTATAAAAACAAAGTTAATTTCTCTAAATTTTATTAAAGGTTCATCAATATTCCTAAATCCCAAAACTACGTGTAGTTCAAGTTTTTTAGCACAAATCATATTTTTCGAAGAACTTATATATTAAAGGAACTAAATTAATTAAAAGTTTGCCTATTTAAAAGTATGAGAAATAGAAATAAATTATTTCCACTTATATTCTGCATTTATTTACAATTCACATTCGTGAAGCATTGATTTGAAATCATCAGGGATTGTAAATCAACCCAGTGTGTTTGCTGGGAATATTTTATATATATATATGTGTGTGTGTCTAACGTTGTATCTGTTTGTTGTACAAATTATATTAAATCGTATCATTCTCTATGTATGCTCGAAATAACATTGAAAAAAATTAATATGCTGAAATCTACAGTTGTAGCTTAAAACAAATAGTACGATCATCTATGCAAAAATGTAATTAAATTCCGCAAAACAAAAATACACATGCTTTTACATATTTAGAGTTGTAATAGAAAACATAAAGTAATATGTGTAAAATAAAAAAAAAGTAATAGCTTGCTGTAAAAACCAATTTAACACAAGGAAACTTATTACTAACACTTTTGCATACAGTTAAAAATTTTATTACTTGAATTGATACTGAAGTAGAAATGAGTAAAGAAAAGCTCTAAGATCGCTCTATGTACTAAAGCAGTGATGGGAAATTTCATACTATTGTCCTTCTTTCAGTTCTATTTGATTTGAGCAATACCGCTGCAACTCGCCGCTATGATACAAAAATCACATTTGTCCAATGTGAAACGTAAAAAATAGTTACCAAATAAAAGAGTACATTTACAATATTCTTTTTGTTAAAAAGAAATTCGATTAAGTTATAGTAGAAGGCGAATTAAAACTAAAATATTAATTGAATCATAAAGTACAATTACTTTTAAATTTTTCTTTTCAAAAACAATAATCGAATTTTAAAATCCAAATAAATTTGTTTAAGTTAAATTGTCGAATTCCAGCAATTAATTATTAATACAAAATTAGATACAAATAATAAAATACTCAAATAAAAACATTTAAAAAACGTTTGCATTATTAAATCTCCTCCTCCCTTCCATATAAACATAACGAATGCCAGTAAGTGTATTTCATAATTTGTGAATAGCAGCTAAAATCCAAAAATACTAAAAGTTTCAAAGGTTTATTAATTTTTAACCCATCTCAGTAAACAAATTTTAGGTTTTCCTAAGCAGCTTAAAACCGAAGAGCTCTATGGATGTTCATTCTGAAATCGTTGGCGGTTCTCAAGCTCTTCATATAGTTTGATGACTTGAGATAAAATTTTCCATTAAACACACACAGATGAACAAAGTCTTTTATAAATTAAAGTTCATTTCAATTTTAAAATCTTTATTTTCCATCACCGCTCTGCTAAAAAACTTTTGAGAGTATCAAAATATTGTGTTTTTTTTATAATAGACAGATGTATGTATCTAAGTGTGCATATGTGTGTGTATGCGTGTGATACCTAAAGGATACAGAAACCTGGATTAGCAGCTTTGCATGTCATTATCGTAATATCAATGCATGCACCTAAAAATGTAAAGAGGCTTTATTTTGAAGGCGTTAATTTTTTGTGGCGTTTTGCCCTTCTTATAGGGCGAGCCATTTAAAATTATAAATTTGAACTACCGATTAGCTTGACTTTGAAAGGTAGAATAACATTCATATTTATTTTCAAGTTTATGTTTGACATTTGCAAAATAGAACGCTATACGATCGAATAAAATTGGGAAATATTAAGAACTTACTTCCAAAATACCGAGTCTTTAACGCAAACTGCAAGAAATTTACTTTATAATATTAATATGTTAGAAATTGCGATGTGAATTGGCCGCGTCGGAGCTGTGATTTGAGTCCTTTGGATTATTTTATGTGGAGAGCCATTAAGGATAAACGTTACGCAAGCCATCCATACACAATTGAAACATTTAAACATAAAATCAAAGTTGCTATTGAAGAGATTCGACACGAAACAATCGAAAATATACTGAAAAGTTGGATTGATTGGGGAGGATACTGCCGAGGAAGTGGTGGTAGTCATATGAATAATATTGTGTTCCATTCTTAAATGACAAAATTCAACCTTTGCAATAAAACCAGAAATTTGAAAAAATAATCAGAGCCATTTTTACAGCCGATGCAAATTTAAAATTTTAAACTGTCCAACCTCTTATTCATATTAAGCAAATATATATTTATCCTTTGCAGTCCTATGAGGAAATTAAAAAGTGGTTTTGCAGTTTTACTTTTTAGGGTCTGTAGTTTAATGGGTATATCGAATTATACATGTCGAAGAAATTTTATTTCGCGATGTAATGTGCCGAAAAAAATCGGAAAGAATCATAATCATATCTTTAACCTTAAAACATCCAATAAATCTTTTTGTTTTAACATTGCCCTAGTCTAGTGAAAAGTGAGCGAGTTTTATTCCTGTCAAGACCCTGGCGTATATCAGCTGACTAAACACTCCATAGTTTGTATTTGTTGAAAACAAAATATATATCCTAAAATATACAATCGTTGGTAGGATCTTATTTTAAGTTTCAGTTCCGAAAAATTAAGCGAAGTACAAAAAATGCCCTTAACATAGTATTTGAACCGCAGTATCTTAGAAACTTAAAAAAACAATGGTGTGATCAACCAAAAAAATATCAAAAGATTTTGATTTTTGTACAAATTGTGCAATATGAGATGTATGTCAAGGATATCTGTCTGTACCCCTAATACCTTCGATAAGGTTAAGCTTGTCTACACAAACAGAAAAAATAATTCTTCAAATATGTTAACATATAAATAAATATACTTGATTCCGTAATTCTATAAATTACTCATGTAGTTGAAACTAAATTATCTAAACAAAAATTAAAAATTATATTAATAATAATAATTAAATATAAAATTTTCGTCGTACTTTGAACTTTATCAACGAAATTACTGAATTTGATGAAACAGTATTTTAGTTTTTTCGGGGCACAAAGAAAATATTATTCCTTATGGACATTGCTGTCAGTAAAATTTTCAGAAAAATCGTAAAATTTTGTAAATAAAATCGTAAAAATAATCAGTATTTAAAAAAAGGTCGTCAAAAAATCGTCACTCAAAAATCTTTTTTATACAACAATCTTTCATTTAAAAATTAACAATTCAACAAATTTCTTAAAAACAATAAAAACTTTAAACATTTTATTCAATTCAAAGCAAAATTTTAAGAGATTTTGTGTCGAAACAGGTATATACTTTCCAAAATAAATATTAATTTTTTATATGATATGTTTTATTTTTTAATTTAAATAGAAATTCATAGAATATACTATTATACAGTTTTTCATAAACATGCAATTAATGTGTAGATTCGAATTACTTTTTTAATAATTTTATACGCGAACAAACATATGTACATATAAATTACGAAAATAAAGGACATATGATATTAATTTAAATTGTGTAATTACAAAATAAAAATACTATAAATACGAATACATATCATAGTTATTTTTTTTTATATTTTTTGTAATGCTAACATTGTAACATTCAGAGGAATTATTTTTTAAATAATCTTAAAAAAAACGAATCCCCTCAATGGTTCCTGTTTGTAATGAGTATCTTATCTTGGTTTTAGATAAATTAATTGACTTTCCTCTTTTCCAAAATATATCTAAATTTAATGCGCTGTCTCCAAAATTCAAAAATCTTTGTTTTCTTATTTTACTCTCAATATCATGATATTTTTCTGTAGAGACTAGATTAGGAAAACCTTTTAATAGAGGAAGAGTTTCGGAGTTAATTTTTCAAAATCACAGATGGTGTAATTAAATTTAATTTTTTTATAATTTTGTCATCGAAATCAAATCTTTTAAGCTATTGCATACCTTTTATCGCGGGCTTTGAGCGCGGCGACCGAATCAAGAAATTCCGTAACGAAAATAAAACCTAACGCTAAGTTTGTTTCTTAAGTCTTTTGTCTTTTAAGTAATTGAATCGCCTAGCGTATGTTATGATTTCATTAACATTATCGTACATACCAGAACAGATTTTTAAATGTAGGAAAACACAAAATTCCTGAATAACCTACATGTATTGTAAGATAATAAAAATATTTTAAACTTCTCATATATTCAATAAAAGAAAAAAATTTTTTTGCACGCTCAAAAAGTGTAACTTGAATTAATATCAAAGAAAAAACTTGAATTAATATCAAAGAAAAAAATAAATACTGCATAAATAAAAACTTAATCAATAGTTATAATTGCATAAGTTGATAAAGAATGCCGCGGCAGTCCACGAGTGCCACACGTCTTTTTTTTATTTGGTAACACAATTTAACGTAAAATGATATACAATTATCAATAAATTGATTGAAAGTTTTAATATATATTGTCTTAACATTTCTTTTATATACACACCTTTTTAAAAAAATTTATACGGGTATGGAAATAAATTTAATTTAGAGGCTTATTTTTTATACAATCATCTACTAAAAAATTTATTAAGACATTTTAACATTTTCGCTATTTCATAGTGCATGTTGTGAATTTAAATTCCCTGAATTTTGCTTAGATTATTCATCAAATTAAGGAAATATTTTATAAAACAAAAGTAAAGCTCGTTAATGTCGTTGAAATTTTTAAATATTTAAATATTTAATATCATCGATATTGGCCGCAAAACAAAAATATATTTTTAGAGCTTGAGATTTTGCCATACGTAGAGGTTATGTTGAGCAAAAAGTAGCGAAGTCCAAAAATCGTTAAAGTATAAGGGAGAATACTAACGAAAATCGTCAAACGTCATTTTGTGAAATTCGCTATAAAAAATCTTGAAAATGACGTAAAATCGTCACGTTTGGAACCCCTGCTTATGGACAGTAAAAGCAATATATCAAAAACTATAATTGGTATGAATTAATTTCGTAGTTAATTGCCCATGTGATCAAAAATTAAATTTTCTATTTAATTTTTTTTTAATATTAGGTAACTTAAAATTAGAGTTTTAATATAAACAAATAAAATTCTATTTCAATTTCTAATTAGGTTGTTAAAGTTCAGCCTATGACAAAAATTGTAAACTAGAAAATTACATACTAAAATTCCAATTTTCAATTAATTGAACTTTAAAAAAATTTTTAAATAAATTTATTTTTGATACATTGGTAATTGATTCAATCACGACATTAATTTAAATAAATTTTGATTATTGATAAATTAGTTTTATTAAAAGTTTTTGGGACTATGTTTGCAATTTTCATCCTATCCCAGCACACAAAAAAAATATTCTTGAAAATTTTTTAATAACACAGTTTATCAAAATTTTAAATTGGTTTTAATTAAATTCGTGATAAAAAATAAAATTTGCTAACAATTTAAAAAAAATTTTAGTAAACTAAAGTCAGAATTCTAGTGATTAAATATACATAGCGATGAATGCTTCTGTAGAAATTTAGTATCAACATTAATAAATAATAAAAATAAAAATCTCTTATACTATTTATTTTAAAAGTGAATGCATTTCAACTTCTTGCTTTCTAGACTTTATAACGAAAATACAAAAGATATTGTGGAAACATATTATTACACTTGAATTGTGGTAAGAAGGGAAGTTTCAAATCACTTAAGCGTCAATTTAAAATCCATATCATTTTATCTACAAATTATTTCGTTGTTTTTGTTTTCAAACTTATTTGCATTGTTTTTCCAAGACACGCAATGCGTCATTTGCAAAACAAAGTGTTCGTTCGCTGCGAGTCTTTGCACAAAATCTTACCAAGATGACCTCGCTTAATGCTTAAATAAAATCTTGTAATATTTTTTCTACTCTGCCTACCGATTGGATTTGTTTCTTGCATCTGTTCGTATACGTGTTAGAGATGGTGGCAAATCTGCTTTGGATTTTAATATACAAATGTTTTTACTTTAAAATGAATGATTTGGTAAGATAAAAATTAAATAAAACTAGTAACATTTTTAGTTTTGGTTTCACACTCATAAAAAAGTCTTATACACTGGGAGAAAAATCGGATTTTTAATAATAAAAATATGAATTTACCCACTCTCTTACCTAAAAATATATATTTTAATAGTCTTATACATTTTGACGAATTGAACTTATTCTTATTTCACTCCCAATAACTCTCAGTGTACTGGGCTTTTCTTTTTAGCTTACTTTTTCTCTTGCAATATCATCTCCCCATGTTATTTACGTTCCTGTTTTG
Organism: Gymnocheta viridis; assembly: GCA_956483585.1. Taxonomy (NCBI): domain Eukaryota; kingdom Metazoa; phylum Arthropoda; class Insecta; order Diptera; family Tachinidae; genus Gymnocheta; species Gymnocheta viridis. The sequence goes on along the minus strand of OY101440.1, from coordinate 103,200,363 downwards.
TCTTATCTTTTTGTTAAGTTGTTTTCTTATGCTTCATTTAAATTTATTATTATTTTTTTTAACATACTCGTATGTAAGTATAAACATTATTGAACATAAAAGATGAATTTCAACACTTTATGTGTATTTCAGTAACAACTTTTTTTTATTATATTTTAAATTTCTTATCTAATTTTAGTTCAAAGAAGAAGAAATTGAGATACATGTATATTTTGGCTGTAATTTTAACTAATTGAAGACGTTATGAAATTGTTTACCACTACAGCCACGGTAAGTGTTGTGAATTGTGGATTTATATATATTATTTACTTGTGTGTGTATGTTTTTTGTCTTATTGTCTTAAACGCAGCTTTTGTGCGTTGCTTTATTCACATTAAGCGGTGAAGCCTTAAAACGTGAGGCACCTATCAGTAATAGTTATTTGCCTCCTTCAGGTCAGAAGGGTAATGGTAATGGCAATGGTAATGGCAAAGGTAATGGGAATGGCAATGGTAATGGAGGTTCATATAGTTCTCCCTCAAACTCCTACTTGCCTCCCGCATCTGGACCTGCGTCCAATGGCTATGCACCTAGTGCTCCATCAGGGGGACCTTATGCAAAAGCACCTGCTACACCCTCAAAATCTGTAGGCCCTCCTCCTAGAAGTCCTTCTTCTAGTTATGGTCCTCCACCCCCGCCATCAGGCCCTGCTGCTAGCTACGGGGCTCCTAGTCGTCCCACCTCAAGTTATGGTCCCCCAAAAAAGAATGGTTCTCGCCGACCACCAGGTGGTCGCCCTTCTAGCCATGGTCCACCAAAACAGCCTTCATCTAACTACGGTCCACCATCTCGGCCATCTTCAAGCTATGGTCCTCCGAAATCATCATCACCATCTTCTTCATACGGTGCTCCTTCTAAGTCGCCATCTTCTAGCTATGGGGCCCCATCTAAACCTTCTTCTAGCTATGGTGCTCCATCTAAGACACCGTCTTCAAGCTATGGCGCACCAGCCAAACCACCGTCATCGAGTTATGGTGCTCCCTCAAAGACTCCTTCTTCGAGTTATGGTGCGCCATCTAATGGCTTTGGTGGTTCTCCTAAGTCTCCTTCATCAAGCTACGGTGCTCCTGGTAAGAAATCCTCCAGTAATGGAGCATCTGCCAAAACACCATCTAGCAGCTATGGTGCACCTGGGGCACAGCCACCGTCATCAAGCTATGGAGCCCCTAGTAAAACTCCTATATCTAGCTATAGTATACCTGCTCAATCGCCTTCTTCTAGTTATGGTGCTCCCCCTCAAGGTTCATCTAATGGCATACCAGCAATACAGCCTCCATCTACTAGCTATGGAACTCCAGCTAAAGCGCCTTCATCAAGTTACGGTGCGCCATCAGCATCAGCGCCTTCAAATGGCTATAGCGCTCCATCTGCTCAAGCTCCTTCAAATGTATATGGCGCTCCATCTGCTCAAGCTCCTTCAAATGGCTACAGTGCTCCAGGTGCCCAAGCTCCTTCAAATGGCTATGGCGCTCCATCTGCTCAAGCTCCTTCTAATGGCTATAGCGCTCCATCTGCTCCAGCTCCTTCAAATGGCTATGGCGCTCCATCTGCTCAAGCTCCTTCAAATGGCTATAGCGCTCCATCTGCTCAAGCTCCTTCAAATGGATATGGCGCTCCATCTGCTCAAGCTCCTTCAAATAGCTATAGCGCTCCATCTGCTCAAGCTCCTTCAAATGGGTATGGCGCTCCATCTGCTCAAGCTCCTTCAAATGGCTACAGTGCTCCAGGTGCCCAAGCTCCTTCAAATGGCTATGGCGCCCCATCTGCTCAAGCTCCTTCTAATGGCTACAGTGCTCCAGGTACCCAAGCTCCTTCTAATGGCTATAGCGCTCCATCTGCTCAAGCTCCTTCAAATGGATATGGCGCTCCATCTGCTCAAGCTCCTTCAAATAGCTATAGCGCTCCATCTGCTCAAGCTCCTTCAAATGGCTATGGCGCTCCATCTGCTCAAGCTCCTTCAAATGGCTATAGCGCTCCATCTGCTCAAGCTCCTTCAAATGGATATGGCGCTCCATCTGCTCAAGCTCCTTCAAATGGCTATGGCGCCCTATCTGCTCAAGCTCCTTCTAATGGCTACAGTGCTCCAGGTGCCCAAGCTCCTTCAAATGGCTATGGCGCCCCATCTGCTCAAGCTCCTTCTAATGGCTACAGTGCTCCAGGTGCCCAAGCTCCTTCTAATGGCTACAGTGCTCCATCTGCTCAAGCTCCTTCAAATGGCTATAGCGCTCCATCTGCTCAAGCTCCTTCAAATGGCTATGGCGCTCCATCAGCTCAAGCCCCTTCGAATGGCTATAGTGCTCCATCTGCTCAAGCACCTTCTAATGGCTACAGTGCTCCAGATGCCCAAGCTCCTTCAACTGGCTATGGCGCCCCATCAACTAGCTTCAGTGCCCCTTCTGTCCAAGCACCTTCAACAAATTATGGTGCCCCTGCAGCCCAAGCACCATCATCCAGCTATGGTGCTCCTGCTGCTGAAGCGCCATCATCCAGCTACGGTGCCCCATCTCAGAATCCATCTTCAAGTTATGATGATCCAGCACACAAGTCCCCTGCATCTAGCTATGGAGCTCCTACCGGTCCATCTTCTAATTATGGTGCCCCCTCCGAACAATCCGGCTCTTCTTCTGGATACTCATCAGGTCCTTCGGCCAGCAACGATATTTCAGCACAGCAACCCTCATCCAGTTATGGTGCTCCCACCGGCCCATCGTCTAGTTTCAATTCTCCATCAGCGCCAAGCTCATCATACGGAGCACCTTCACAAGGTGGCTCAACATCCGACTTCAGTGAACCATCCATTAGCTATGGTGCTCCTACTGGTCCATCTTCATCGTACAATGCTCCCTCAGCTCCATCGTCGTCTTACGGTGCTCCTGCAACTGATAATGGGGGCAACGGTGGGAGTGACGGTTATTCATACTCTGCCCCCAGTAAAGTACCTGACACAATACTCCAAGGTTACTCCTCCGATGGTGGCTACGCTTATTAGAAATGCATAATAATTTCATTATTTGATTTAAAAACGTGCCTTAATTTCATCTTCACAAACTTGAGTTTTAAAATGTATTCTTTTAAAACGATCAGGAATTTCTTTGTACTTTGTAACATTGTAAAAGAAGAAACGTTCTCTCACAAATATTTAATATTAATTATACTTTTAATTGAATGTAAACTATTTCATTTCCTTTTAAATTCGATTAAATTCTTACAATTAAGTATTAAATAAAACAAACAAAAAATACTCGTATGTATTGATGTATTTGTTTTTATTAATGATAGAGATAAAAGCGATTGTTTTAAATAATCTTGTTTATACATAGTACTCATATGTAAATGTATTAATAATTTAGGATAGATAAGGGACAGCATTGCCGGTCCAAGAATGGAATCGGTACTTTTTACTTACATGTTTAATTGGCCTACTTATGTGAGTTGAAATAGTTGTGTAGATATTCTTCAGTTTGATTTTTGCAACAGCCTCGATTTTTTTCGATAAGACTTATTATTCGATAACGCATTGTAATTAGTAGCAGCAGTTCTTCAACAATTTAATCTCAAAATACTTAGCGAACTCTACTTATTTGAATAAGTGCCGAAAAAATGCGATTATTTTTTGTTTTAATATAATTTCGGGTAGAATAAATTTATTTAATTATTTTAATTTCTTTTAAATTATTTTTTATAAGTATTAAGAAAATAGAATTCATTCATTGGCTGATGGCAAACAGTCGCCATTTCTTTATTTTGCCATTCCGGTCCACCGATTGAAATAAGATCACTTTATAAGAAATGATAATTAAACAAATTAATAAAGTTATTAAAACTGTAAAGTTCAAGTTTACAGTTTTTAAGATTACAAAAAAATATTAAAAAAATTTTTGACAGAAAAGCAATTTGATTGCCTTCTTGACTCTGCTGCACATCACTCAAAAAATAATTGAGAGAAAAATAATTCAGCTTCATTAATTAATTAATCCCTTCTGAACATTAGTAACCAGATTTGGTTGATTAAATTTATGTGATTTTCCAAATGTTTGTTGCTTTATTTTATTTCGTTTATATTTGAAGGTAATAAGTTTTTATCCTGTAAAATAAAAAAAATAAAATGAATAAAATGACAAAATTGGTTATTTTAAAACAAGTAGCATGATTTGTAACTTAAAAGTCTTAACTCCTTTGTTGTCAAATGGTAATATGTCAGAAAAAAGATAAATTGGAACTACCTTGCATTCATATACCATGTTATTGAGTATATAATTATCATTATACAGTATATAATTATCATTATCGGTATTCGCGAAAACTCATTATCGCGACGGCCCGGTTATCGCGAGGCCTTAATTTTTATAGTTGCAGTTTCTATAATCGCGACAGCTTGAGAAAAACGACTTTTATCTGTTTTTTTTAATTTGATTACAATATCTATAACCAAAAACCGGAAATCCCGTCTTTTGGTATATTAACCTTTTTAACAATTTTGTCAGTTTCTTCGTGTCATTTGTTGTGTAAATGCATCTTTTAATATGGAAAAAGTTCCACATATTTTAAAGCCAAAAGTAGAGATTTAAAAAAAATTTTAAAGTGAAGATTCTATAGATTCCATTTGCGTGAACTACAAGTTTAATAAGTCTTCGGCTTACCGCATTATAAAGCAAGACAATTTATTTAAAAAAAACTTTGTACGTACTACAGAAAGTGGCCCTGGCGAACGTTGCACCTTAAAGAAAGCTGAGAGCCCAAGAATGGAAAAAATGCTTTATAAGTGGTTTGTAAAACAAAGGGGAAAAATGTTCTAATATCAGCAGCGATTTTACGAAACAAAATTAAAGTGGAAGATTCTCTAAGATCGATAAACATATGCGTAAAATGGGCTTTGGAAAATGATGAGCCGATAACAGCAATAGTATATGAACTACGTGATTCAGCTGTTATTTTAAAGAAGCAACTCAAAATCTCCAATTTCTTTAAAAATGTTTAGAATGTAAATTCATATATCAATAATAATAATTATAATTTTTAAAATTCCATAAAGTTTTTCAATAAAATCTTGGGTTGCGTTATCTCGAAAATTCTGTTTTCGCGACAGACCTGGTTTTTAATTAGTCGCGAAAATCAAGCTTGCACTATATCCGTCGGAAATATTCTTGTCTTGTTTATGCTGCCTTTACATACACACATCTGTAATAGCGCATTTCTGTCCAAATTGTACATTTACAGACGGTTTATAATTTTTGCTTTTACACTTGAGTTTTTGGTTTCATCTGACATAATCTATAATTGATGACAACAGTATGAATAATTGTTCTTAGATCACTTAGAGATAAAAATATCATAATTCCTTTGCACCGCCTTCATTCATTTCATTTCATAGCATTTCTTTATACATGCGTCCGGCCTTTGGAATTGTCTTCCTCAAGCTCAGCAACTTAATAGCAACGCAAGTAGTCTTAAGAATTTCTTATTTAATTATTTTGCACCATAGTAAATCTAACAGTGATGTTAATAATTTATAGTTTAATTTAACTTCATCTATACAAATGTGTGATCTTCTAATGTAACTTATAATCATTGCTTTCTTGTACTTTAAATATAAGATTAAATCTTATTGTACAGGAATTGAATATATAATAAATAAATAAAATAAATAAATAAAAAAATTGTTTTTTTTTAAATATGTATACACTTTTTTTTAAATATATATTTTAATACATTTTTAATCATTTGCCGAATCACAAACATTATGTGTTCTTGGCGCCATACACAATAGACTTGCAAAACAGCTGATGTCAGATGTTTTGTCAGTTGATAATAATTGTGTTCGAGTACCCAAAAATTTTTACAAATTTTTACTGAACTTTACTGCATTTTACTAAATTGCGTTCGTTTACTCGATTTGCAGTAAATGAGAACACAAATTGAGAGCGTAAAGTGACAGTTCATGACAAATTTTTACTGCAGAAATTTCTTGTAGTAAAATTTAGTAAAACAGAAAAACATATGATTCAAAAGGTAAACAAACAAAAGTAAGAAATTAAAAAGTATACAATTTGTGAAAAAAATATAAAAAAAAAGAAAAACTCAAACAAAATAATAAAAAAATAATAAGTGAACAATTATATTTAAAGTATTCCTTCGTTAAACATATATGCATATGCCTTTTAAAAGGAAAGGAATGTTTTAGAAACCATTTATAGCCATTTTCGTTGTTATTTTGTTATTTCGTTAGAGTTGTGAAAATGCTAAGTATATGGTTACTTGGTACTGCACATGCTTTTAAGGTAGTCAGTAGCAAAAACATTTAATCAAAGTATGTGATAAATTTAATCAGACATGAATGAATAAATTTAATCAGACAAAAATAAGCAATAGCAAATAAAATAAAAATAAGTATATGGAATAGATTACAGAAAATAATTTGTTTATATTATCTTAAAATATTCATATTATAATTAATAGTGCATCGAGTACCAACAAGAAAAACAGTTGAGTAGTCCAAAGTGTAAATATATTTCAACACTATATTGATTTGCAATCACCTGTTTCCTTAATCTTACTAATTTTTGCAATTTTTCCGTTCGAGTACTTTTTTGGGCAACAGCTTTTTTGAGAGTAAAATTTTCAGTTTACTCAGTAAATACTCATTTACTGCATTTTACTGTAAAAGTACTCGAACGCAGCTAATAGAACACGCTCTAATTGAACAGTTTTGCACTGCAAAAGCGGCCTGACATTTACAGAAGCAATTTTTTTTTGCTTTTACACACAATGTATGCATTTTGCAGTGGGAAATTTGACAAGCACACTGTAAAATACATAGTGTGTAAATGCAGCATTACAAGGGAAGCTGTTCAATGTGTATGCTATAAAAAAAGCTAATTTAAATCATTTTGTATGTATAAAATGAAACTAATTAAATTAATTCCCAGATAGGTAATACTACAGCATTTATAAAAAAGGCGCATGACGAAAGTTAAATGGAAAACAATAAACGTGTTCTATGGACGCAAACTCGTACATGTGCCATTCGTGCTTAGCGTAGTTGCGACGAGTTCTGTAAACGTGCTGTTACTTAAAATGATTTTCCTGTCGAATCCCGAAAAATACTGGTATCACAAGAAACTCAAGAATCGATGGATTTAAAATTTAAAAAATTCCCAGTTCTCGTATTTACATAACCCAGTATCGCTTGACATCCATCTCTAATTGTAATAAAAATAGTGTCATAAACAATAATAATCATGTCACATATGCTTACAAAATACAATGAAGCATTTCCTTTAAATTTTGTATGTACTCGTACATTGAGCAATCACAAAAAAGAAGATTGTGTAATATTTCACCACAAAATAATGAACATACATACATACGTCCTACGATATACATATGTATGTATGTAACAAACTTTGTTCAAATATATAAACACAGATCAAAAGACAATCACTCAGATAAGCTGACTGAAAACAGAACTCCCTGTTCATCTAGCGCCGACTGCATTACTTTGTTATTCGTGTTTTGTTTTTTTTAATCGTAGTCAAACAAGTAAAAATCGCTGGATACAATTAAATATGAGTGCGCCTACTCTGATCTACTACATTAAGAAAATTAAACAATAGAAATAATTTGACACACAAACACATTTAAGGTAAGTCATAATGTGGCAAATATTTGGCGAAATCAGCGTAACCACTATGTCTGTGGAAATTGTATGTATAATTATAGAATATGGAGTTTGAGTACAAAGCCAGTGATGACTGAGAACGTGAGTTCGAGCCCAGTTTCAGGCAAGTCATAACATTCAGCATTTTTCAGATGTGCAGTAGTGTGCCATTGTATTTGTTGTTGTTAAACTGTTTAAGTGTCGCAGGCATAGCACCGATCACTGAATAGCAACGGCAGCAATTGAAACTGGTACTCGTATATGCTAATGTCAATACAGGGTCCTCCTTCGTTGTTATTGTAGCTAAAATCGCCGATGAAGTAAAATAATTAATAAAAATGGCTAATATAACTTAACAAAATTAATGCACCTACTTGATACCAAAAAAAAAAACACTCGAAAAACATAGAACTTGAAATTAATGAACTCTCTTTTGTTTACTACGCCTTTCCCACAATTCCACGAATCCAAGGTAGAAAGAAGCTCTGTCTCATTCTTGTTCTTATTCCTTTGCAAAAACAAATTGGACATACACAAGCATGTTTTGCTTATTTTTCAACTAGAATCCTATAAATGCATCTGTAATAACTAAGTGTGCTTGGATTAGTAACAACTTTAAATCCTTATATCTCCCAAAATACTGAACCAATCTTAATAGACTAAATATTATGCACATCTGCAAATAAATACCTTTAAAGTCGGCTGTATAATGTGATCTTAAACAAAAAATGGTCCCGCCTGTTAATTATGTATATAGATTTGAATTGCCACGATTGATAGTTGGCTTACAAATGTGTCCTTTAAGTTTGATGCCGTCTTCAGCCTCGTTAACTTCCAGCGAATTGCTTTAAAATTCTTCTTCTATTTCACATAATCTATTAAACAACGAAGTTTGTTTAACATATTTTAAGAGCTTTTTAAGATGATAGATAAACTTTATGAACAGTTGCTTAAATCGATAAAGAACATAATATTTAGTGGTTACGCTTTTTTCTTCAAGCAGGTGGACAGACGGACGATGGAGTGTCAGCAATTTGAAATTATTTTTTTTTGTGTAAGTAAATAAAAACAATTGTATCTGAGTTAGATTTACTTTTCCAAAAAAAAAAAAACAAGAAACACAAAACCGAAATATTCCCACAAATATATTTAATTTTAATTTGTCTCTTCTACTTAAAATGTTATTTATTTTAATGTATCTAAGACAGTAAATTCATTTGAAGCATCTTCTCTTCTCTTCAATTGTAAAGCAAAGGCAAAGCACATGCGAAAAAATAAGTTTAGGTAAATAAACGTGGTATAAAGATGACATGAGAAATCATTGGGAAAAAGGCAAATTTGTCTAAAAACAGGAGTCAAAATATGCTTCATTTTTCATTTGATTCATATTGATACCTTATAGAACAAAAAGGCACATATCGCTCAGTTACTCATACAACATAATAACTCCAAAAAATTACGTTCTTCGGAAAATGAGTTAAAATTTTTGTAAATATTCTCCCCTCAAGAAGTGCGTAAATACGATGTTTGTATGAAATTTTTACACAATAAAAAGAACGATAAATAAAATTATTCAGCATTCTTAACTCAAACAGAACGTTTTTTTTTAGTTGTGACGCTGTACAAGTAAATTAGCGATATGTACCCGTATTTGTTAGAAAGTAAAATTGTATACATGAAAACTGATATAAATATGATTTTCGAGAGTATTTAAAGATCCTGGCAACTGAAATATACTATATGCTTTTAATTAAATACTTTCAAACATACAAACATACAAATTTTCAATGGCAATACTTTTATAAAAATCTGGGGTATTTACCGAAATATTCATCACATGATATCGGACTAATTTTGGCGCCACATGATGCACAAATAACAATATATTACGTATATGACTGTGTTCGTTTTGGTTAAAACTTTGGAAATGACTCTCTCTACATAAAAATAAATACCTTGCTTTTTTCAGATTTTTTGTTATATTTTCTACTTCTTTATAAAATTGTAAAGCCTTGTAGCAGCCCAAGAATACCTGCCAGCGAATAAATTATGTTTTTATTAAGAAAGAAAACACAACACTAGCAGAAGTTAATATTCACTGATTTCTATGATCGGCACGCCAACTCAGTTGTTTATCCGAATTATTTATCGATAAGGAATATCAGAACTATTTATTTCTTCATATTAATTTTTATATTGTCCCCTTCTCTGATACTCGGTTTGGTTCGGAAATTTTTGGTATTGTGTTTTTGTTAGTTGATATTTTTCAGTATTTAATATTTTTAATAAACACTACTTTTAATATGTGAGCAAATTTAAATATACTGTGAGATATGAAGTGGACCCAGCACACAGGTGGGATAAGATTACTTGAAAACTGTTGAGAATGCTTTAGCCCTCACCAAAAATGCTAGCTTTCTTGGCTGGAATCATACGGAGCACTGTATGACTGGATAATGATTCACCTCAAATCAGCCAACGGGTGGCCCTCAACCTCTCAGATTTTAGTAAGACTCGGTACGATCTTTTTATTATCAAAAATTAAACGGTTACAAAATATTGGAATTAAAACTGACTTAGACAAAAAAATGTTTTCTAAGCTAATTTCAGACAGCTGAGTCCGAGAATGGTATTAAAATACATTTCTTAAGAAGCGTTATCGAGGTAGCCGTATTTTTGCAGTATTTTTTCATTTATTGTTAAAAATCTCGAGAACGGCAAAATCTAGAGTTACTGACGTTGAAAAACGAAAATTTTCTAGCGTTTTTTTTTCAAACTTAATAATTTTCGCCTGATCCGTTCAATACGAAATTTAAAGTATTTTTAAGGTTATAGATAAAATATAATTTTACATTGAACAAATGAAGCATAAAATAGAAAACATCTGAAGCCAAATAAAGAGGCTGAAAGACATAAATTTAGTAATAACAGCAGAAGTTTCATAAAAATCTGAAATAGTGAGGTCCATTTTTTCCATAATCTTGGTTGATTTGAGCTGGATTAAATCTATTAGCTTTAGTAGAACTTTACAAGAGAAAAGGTGGATGTTTCTGAAAACCTTGAAACACATAAGTTTTGTAAAATTTACACAAATGTTAAAAAAGTTTTTTCTTGACTTTTTGCTTTCTAATTCATTTTCAAACTGAATAAAACGAATTTCAGTTTAATTTTGATTTCATCAACAAAGAAACCATATTAATATATAATATACTTTTTATTAAATATTTGTTTGTTTTTTATAATTCAATTTATAATATATATTTTCTATTATTACTATTGTTTAAAACATTGATATGTATTAATTACATAGTTGATAATTTTATAAATTTTAAGACATCATTATTGCAATAAAATTCAAAATAGTATTGTTAAAGCAAAATGTTTACAATAAATTATATGCAAGACTAAAATTATTTGAACAATAACATTTATTTATGATATAACAATAGGTGGTTAATAATTTATTATTAATTTTTTTTTTTACTTTTTTAGGGAAGGGAAGTGAAACTAAACGAATATTTAACAACAATTAAAAATTAAGTTTAACTTAATTTTGATTTCAAAGGGCAAAACTATAATTGACTTAAGTGGGAGGCTTATATGTGATTGATCCATGTATGTATGTACATTTTTAGGACGCTAAAAATATTTTGTTTATATAATACTTATTTAATGGTTTGGTTAATTTTTTGATTTCAAAAAAATTCTTAATTTTCGTTGGCTTACAAATTTTGTTAGTAGGCTTAATTTTTTGAATACCTACATAGTGTATGTCGATATATTTTTGCGGAAATTTTAACTTAACGCGGAGTAGCATATTTCTAAAATAAGGCCAAGACTTCGAAAACGAACTGTCTGCAGTAAAATCAATAATATAAATCATATTTTGAAGTTAACCGATATTTGTTTAAGTCTATTATAGTTAAGCCGTTCAGTAATATGAATTTTATACCAGCGAAATAAAAATAAAACACCTTCCGAAATGGAAGATTTGGAATAAACAGTTATTTTTACTGCATCAAAGCGGTATTTTTTCGGATTAATAGTGCTTAAAAACATTGCTTCAAGCAAACATTATGTTGCCTGATTCGCTAGCCAATGGAGCACAAATGGAAAAGTTTTTAATTAAAAATACTTCTAAGGTAGTAACGACAGGCGGCCATTAGATCCCTGGAGAATGTGTTCATCACATCAAAAATTGTCAAGGAATGCCGGATATCTCTGGACGAGATAGCGAGACATTCAACGTTCACCCTTAAGTGGGTACCAGGACACAGGGACATACACGGAAACTGTATCGCGAACGCGTTGGCGCATGCAAGCTCCACTTTAAATCGAAACGATTCAACACATGACATAGGCGTCTCTCTCCCAATGAGTAAACAACTGGACACTGGCCTATTGGGAGGCACGCCCAAAGGTTGGGGCTCAATTACAATGACATATGTAGAAGTTGCGGCGATGACGAAGAGGAAGAATCGACGGAACATCTTCTCTCATTGTCCGGCATTCGATGATCTAAGACTTAAACTTTTCGGTCAAAGAACCCTTGGGGACAAAACTTGTCTCTCTAATATTGATTCAAAAAAGATCCACGCCTTCATTGAATCAACCGGGTGGCTGCGTGAGAATATCAGCAGCCAGATAACATAGGAACCTTGGAAGACGGGACAACATGGTAGCACAACGGGAACTAATTGATGGACCCACGTGAGCTGTGCTTGATCACGGCTGCCAATGGAACCTAACCTAACCTAGTAACGACAGGAATATGAAGCGCCAAATTGTAGCGATATTCGAGTGAAACAAAAAAACAATTCAAACTGATTAATCCTTTTTGGTTTGTCTCCAAGAACAAGCATTGTCTTGTAAGGAATCGAACCAGCGACCACCGGTCTAATAACTTACCACACTATCTACTAGTCTGTGGGATCACCCCGTTAAGCACACTCTGCTGCACGTGTTTCAGGACATAAAACATACAATTCTTAAAATTTATTTCTAACTTCGCAATAGAAATAAAAAGTGCCGGGTACATGGAAACACACATGAACACTGATGATGGGAGTGTAACTTGAAATTAATTGATTTAAATTTTCCCTCGTTCCTTTGGAATATTGTCTCATATCAAATTCTGTCTGTCTAAAAAACTAAATGTCACGATGATAATCTCTTTGGTTTACAACCGCTAAGAAATAAAAGATGGCTTATTCATTTATTTCGTAAAAGTGAAAGGAGCAATATTCTTTTCGAATCTGGATGCACTCCCAACTTAGCAAATATCTATTCTTTTAGATAGGAAATTTGTAGGATGCTATGAAAAGGACAAACGATTTTAAAGTTTGCGTTACTTTAAATTGAGAAACAGGATCCCATTCAGAAATTCTTGAAAATTTTCTGATATGCCAAATCATCAACTGAATGCGGATGATAAATTTTACTGCCAGCGACATAAGAAGAGATAGACGTAAAGCTTTGATGTAACAAGAAAAAGAATAACGATTCGAGATACTCCCGAATTCGTCTTAAACACATTTAAAGAAACATAAAGCTTTCTTATCGAATATTCCCGATCTTCCATTTGGCGGTTTTAGTTAATTTTAATTTGTTTAGCTGTTTTAGTTTGTTTCTAAATGTACATTTATTTTCTATCATTATTTTCTTATTTACATAAATATATTTAGGATAGATTTACACTATGATTTTTTATCATTAAAGCTGCTTTAAGAAACCTTTTTCTTCTCGCTGATGGAAGATGTGAAAAAGTAAGTGGAACGAAAAATTGCATTAATATACTCCCATATTTTTTGTAATTTTTTATGAGTAGTTAACTGCAAAAGCTGCTTGCCACAACACTCATGTAAAAAATCATTGTATAGATCTGGCCGAACTTTTTTATACATTTGATTTATTTATTCTTTTGTGAATAGTTTGTTAAACGAATTCAAGTTTTAAATAATCTTTATTTCAATTATGTAGATATGTTTTATTTCATTTAACAATTAATTAATGAAAAGTCTTTAAGTTTGAAATAAATAACAAACATTAATATATAATTTTATGAAAAAAAATTTTCCAAAAACTTTTTGTACAAATGGCGGTCGGTCAAACATCTTATATAGATCTGTTATGTTTTTGTAAATATTACCGATTTTTAATTCAGTTCTAAGCCGTCAAAACTCATTGGATATTTTACTTTTTAACAACAACAATTTCAAAATTCAACAAACGCACATTTATTCATTTAGAACAAAAATTAATAAATTTCATAAAAATTACAACTTTGGAACGGAGTTATTAAAGGTTTTATTTGAACTGTAAGATTTTGAATTCAAAATATTGTCTGCTGTATTCAAAAAAAATAATAAAACTGATAATCTGAATTTGAAGTCGGCTTTAAAAAAATGTATATGAAAAATTTGTTTTAAAGCAGACTAGAACGCACAAATTATTTTTTTTTTCGAATACGGCAGTGTATCTTTAAGATATCATTTGATATGTATGATAAGTATTTTTATAGTTTTTTATATGTTTTATTTGTATGAATACTAATTGTTTGTTTATTTTGAGGCAGCTCTATTAGGATTTTCTTTTTTGTTTATTTTCTAAGACTCTTCTATTTATTAATAGAATTTAGTGTTCTTTTTTTTACTCTAATTTTTAACCAAAAAATGATTTCATGTAGTTTGGGCTTCATTTCTAATATTTTAAATATTTGTCAATTAATAGCATCGATTGCATTTAAAGCATTTTTAATTAATTAATCGTGCAAAGTCTTTTGGTGGTCATGAACTACTTAAAAATTAATAGAAAGAAACAATAAGGTCTGCTGCGTCGAGTCCCCTCCCGACCTGCGGTAAACGTAAAAAAAATTAAGAAAAGAAATAAACTTTTAGTTTACAATAGTATCGCTAGATCTTTTTAGTGGTAGTGAAGAAATGTTTAACTATCACTAATGACAAATCAAATTTTTCTTGCCATTATTGCAAGTGAAATGCTTGGTGCAATAAATGTTTAGTACACTACTGCCAGCTCTGATTAAGTACTAAAAACTGGTCTTAATATTTTTAAAAGTTCTTTGTTTTAATCTTTAGAAAAATATTTTTTATAAATCCTTTGGAAAGTCATTTACAAGAAATCTTTTTGAAATAGCTTTTAGTTCAAATTTTTCATTTACGTAAAATCGTCTTTTGGACAAGCAAATCTATGAAATGTTGTATTATGTTAAGGCGCGGGTCCAGCTGAAGCTTTTGGGAGAGGAAATTTTAAACAAAACATAAAATACTTAGCAACGCAATACAAACAAGGTTTATTTATTGCTCTTGGGAAGGGGAATATCCCTTTTTTCCTTCCCCATAATCGGCACTAAACTTTTGAATATTCATTAATTCCGTTAATGCAGTATCAAAAGTGATAGTTACAATCAAAATTCTTTGATTATCACGACAAACTTTAGTAATCCTGTTTTGTATGCGTTCTAGGATAAACCAAATCACAAATTATTTTTTGAAAAAGGCTTTCAAAATAACTTAAAATTTTAAGTACCCTTTTTTGTGTCAATTATTAATTTCTTTATAATTATCGTATTCATACACAATTTTTAAATAAACTAGTTATTTGTTTTAGTTTTGTTTCTTAAATTTCTAATAATTGGTATGTGTGTTTGTATATATAGAAGTATATTTTTTTGGAAAATGATATGTTTTGGATTTATGATTAATTTTTATATAAAATCAATTAAATTTATAATAACGATATGTATTAGGTTTCTGTAGATTAGTTTTAACAGTTTTTGTTTAATTTAATCAGCTTGTTTCTGTTCTCTTTATAGTAATTTTCAATATTTTTTTTGGAAGGTTTTATGAAACTTCAATTTAAAAACATGAAAAATATTTATAAAATAATATACCACAAAAATAAGTAAAATAATTATTTTCGTTATTTTTGAAAAAAAAAAGTTCAGATCAATCTAAAATCATGCAGCCATACCTAAATCAGAGCGTTGAGCGTCGCGTTATCAACAGGGTACTATTTATGATATATTCTAAGAATTTACTCTGAATGTACTGCAAATACGTACGCTGTTGCTAACGCGACGCTCAACGCTCTGATTTAGGGATGGCTGATAGGCTTTCAAGAACCATGTCAGAATTTAAAATAAAAGATGTATACAAAAGTTTAAAACTAAAGCTATTAAAAAACGAATGAAAAAGTGTTAAAAACTAATTTTAAAATGTGCGCAAAACGCAAATAAAGAGAACATGACATCCTTATTTGATTTGAAAGGAATACAACGAACGACTGCTCGGCGTATTCATTCAAACACATCGATGAAATGTATATTAATTGCTCTCTACCTTCGTAGGGATGTCAATAAAATTTTGTGGCCATGTATGGTATGGCGCCCAGCTTGTGATATATGATAAATCACTGTGCTTTAAGGCGACGATCAGATAGCAGAGTAAGTTGTGCCCGACCCACTCGTACTTAAAAAAAATAATACATGTTAATTTTCAAGATATAACATGAAGATGACATAAATTCATACTAAGAAAAAAATCATACAATTTTGGAAATTTGTGAAAATTAGTGAAATTTAGAATACAAAATTAAACTATCGAAATACAGTATCTAAAAGACCCGGGTAACTGGTTTTATACATATATGTATAATAAGTCGGTTTTAAGTGAATCGCCCTTATAGGGAATAAAACTTCACATTTTATCTTAAGAATTTAGGTATAAATTAATTATTAACTGCATTTTTTTATTAAAACATATAAAATAATTTTGTTTTTTTTTGTTTATTGTTTATGTTAATAACTTAAATTTACATATTCAAAACAATTTCAAATCGAAGGAAAAGATGTGTAATAATATATTTCATTTATACCAACCACATGCGTGAGCTAAGCTGATCAAATTCATCGTGTTCTCTGATTGGCGAAGATCGTAACAAGAAAAATATTTTTTTCTATGGTGTTTGGTAATCAGAGAGACAGCAAGCAAATTGGCATGCATTCGCTGATGCATGTGCTCATTAAATTGCCTTATATTGACATTCTATATCTAAAGCTAACACACAGTATTGGTTAATGCTTGATTATTAAAAGTAATCGCATAAAATTTTAAATTAAAAACAAATAGAGAAATAAAAAAATAATAATAATATTTGTTATTGTCGAATAATTTGCGACAAAAAAATGGATTTGTTGAATAACTCAAAAACCGTGTATTATTTATAAAACCCGGTTTGAAAAACTGGAAAATTGAAAAACCCCGGTTTTTCGAACAATTCGATAATCGATTTCACAACTCTGCTTCCATCTAATCTGCCTCGATTTTGGTGAACAACGAATTTAAATTATATGTATTAATTTTAAAATCAATCGTTAAATAATACTTTTTTCATTTAATTTAACATCTGCCTTTAAAGTCACAATTACTGATATGTACACATATTTTTGTTGTGTCTTTTTTAATAATTTTTAACTTAATTTTTATATGTTTTACTTGTGAATACACAAATGCATCATTTGATATGTATAGGTTACAATTTTTAACTTAAATATTTCAAGTTCTTAGCGAAATCAAGCTAAATTTGATTTCGATTTTCTTGGTTTTATGTTTTTTTTTTTAATTATTATTTTTTAGCATACATAATAGTTGTCAACATTAAAACATTTAATACTCGTTGAATATAATTTCTCTAAGTGTAAATTTAACAAATTGAAATAAATTTTAATAAAAAATAATTTATATTAGCAACTTAATTCTAAAAATTATAAATAAAATTTCAAATAAGATATAGTTTTAATCAAACATTATCATAACAATACCTGAGCATATATATTTAACAATTAACTTTTTTAAGCCTTTTTAATTCATAGAAGTTGGTGGTTATAAACAAATTAACAATCAAAACTAATTTTCAATAAAGATTTGTCATAGACGATTAAACCGAATTGGAACTCAAATGAACAAGCTTTTGGGTATAATACAATTTTTGCCTAATTTTCTAATATTTATAACATTTATTAAATTGCCTTTTTGTTAATTTCTTCACAGTTACGAATATTTAGATATTTAATTATATACAAATTTTGAATAATTTCTTTTTGTCTACTTTTTCTAGAGAATAGTAATTCGGTTATTTCTCTTAGTGTAGGATCTACAACGTTGCTTAGTTTAGTTTAGTTTAGAGTTTTGTTAGTTCTTTTAAGATTTTTTGTTTGTTTTTATTTTGTTACTTTATAGTGAGCGTTACTAATCGTTTGATCTGTTTCGTTAAAACATCATTTTCTTTTTGGTTTCTAGATATGAAAAGATGCATTTAGAATTTGTTATTTATTTTATTATTAGTAGTTCTTTTATCTTGTTTAAAAGGCAGTATTGTCTTGGTCAGCAGTTGGCACTGTCATACCTCCTCCCCCACCCTGATAACCACTAACGTTACTACCGCCTCCACCACCACCTATGCTAGTGTCGCTATCTCTACTAGTATTTTGGCCAGTGGCACTGCTCAACATTCTTTGTACTTGTTCTTGTGCCGTTTGTTGATTTAATCGTTTTGCTTCGTTTATGGGAAGATCATCGTCATCTGTTTCTAATGCTGGATTTATGCGTCCATTACGCTCATCTTTGCCTGCCATTGTAGCGGCGCCATATGATCGTCCCAAAGGTCCAGCCATAACAGACAGCTGCAATAGAAAAGTTAAATTAAAATAATTTGACAAAAATGAAAAAACATTTCATACTTTATACGACTACATATTTATAAATATTTTTTGAATTATAATTTCGATGCTTCACTAAAAAAAATGCAAAAAACTAAAATAATATACCTATTTTAGACGCGGTCCGGCTCACAAAAGCTCATCGCTAGACTCCCCAATAGTCTTGGGATTTGCCACAAAGCAAATCAATCTTTAATTTAATAATGTCAACAAAAACACGTTTTTCAACTCAATACAAAGTGAGTTGGTCTAATTTACCGCATCCATATACAGCGCATGACACACATGTAACAACCTACATATTTGAAAATATCTTTTTGTTGTTTCGAATATTATATTTTTATTACTGGCACAGAAAAAAATATTCCTCAAAATTTTTCAATAAAATTGGTTTCAATTATTTTCTCATGTGAGAGAAAAATATTCTAACAATTTTAAAAAATTTTGAGTTATTGAAAAATTTTAAATTTTGCACTTGATTAGGTATACAATTTTCGTGCTAGGTTGAATTTTAACAACACAATTAACTGAATATGCCCTTTTCGTAACTAAAAGCATACTTTACTAATATCGAAAGAAAATTTTCTTTCTTCCAATTACATACATTTAAAACAAAAACAAAATTTTAAAATTTGCAGTTAGCGTTTCCTATATGCAGAAAAATATATCCGCATAAAAAAATAAATGTGAAAATTTCGGCCGTAAAAAGTACTGATATCAAAATAAAGACCAAGTTCTTGATAGGTGCAATACCATCTCATTTCTAGGCAACCTGTAAGCTTGGTAATTTTTTTTGTCTTTATAATATGGGAAAGAACTATGGGAAATTATGAAATTTCACCTATGAGATTACCTCTGTAGGGAGACCTTATGTTTTAAGTTTCATTATTTTATGATAAAGTGGAGCAAAGTTATGAGGGGGTTGAAAACTGCGCGAATGGTTTCGTGTAATAATACACACTGTGTGGCCGGAACTTGGCCTGACGTACTACCGTGCGCCTAGATCGCTAAAACAATTTCACCAAAAACAGTTTATAATAAGTTATATTGGTTTCAATAAATTTCGTAATTGAATCAATTAACCAGGGATAAAAAACTAAATTTTTTAAGAGTTTTTACAAAAGTAATTGAAAATTATAATTTCTGGTAATTGATTGAAATCTTATTTTAGCTCGTTATCGTTTGCTGAATTTCTAAACAAAAAACAACTAGACATGCCTATGAAGTGCATAAAAAACTGTCGAACCGAAAATAATTTACTTTGAAATTGTTTCTATTTATACGTTTACCTGTTCTCCGGACTCTGCTGGCTCACCAACTCGAACAATATCTTCTGGTATATTGACTACACAACGGAACACATCATAGCTTGGTGGTAATTTACCAGATTCAAACATCATTCTGAAAAAAATTTTTGGTTGAAAAAATCTTTATTTATTTCTTAGAACGCAAAATTAGTACTTAGTCCACCACGAAACCAATATCAATGTTATCAAACTCAAGAGCATGGCCAGTGTACGGAACGGAAATAGTTGTGTTTGATTTTCTTCATCATAGCCAGGGAAATGTATTAAAGCGGGTAAGCCGAGTAAAGCCTCACCACCTGAGAGGCGTATGAAAAAGGCTATAATATAAGCAGCTAAGCTACCATAAGTATTGCAATGGTTTTTGAAATGTACCACCATCAAGAGCTGGGGAAAGAGGATGACATACACCAAATCTGAACACATGGACCTAAAACACAATAAATAATTCAATGAAAGTTATATAAAGTAATGTTTTGTTTAAAAATACTTTATATTTAATAACATAGTCAGTTTAGCAAAATAATTAGATGAGTTTTGCATTTATTTCGTAAAATAATTGCCCAATTGTTCACATACTTACCACAAACCATAAATCGAGGGTATAGTCAAGGCCATAATGGTTGATAATATACCCACAACTATAATGCCACCTCTCATCACCCATATAATCTCCATCTCGGAAGCCTTTTGACGAAATATTAACTTGTAAACATTCCGTGCGAACATTGAGGCAGCCGACAATACTGACGAATCAGCAGACGACATAACGGCTGCAGACACAGCACCCAGACCAAAAAACGATACAAAATCTGGCGTTAAATACTGCAACACCATGGGCAAAATCATACTAGTTTCATGCACTGTTAAAGGATAAGGTCCACTATAATCGGTTTCATTCCAAGCTAGAAATTATAAAAAAGAAATGTGATTGTTTTCTAATAAATAAATTAGTATCCCTTTAAACATACGTGTAGCTTTGGCAATAGCGCCAATTATTACCGGTGGGATAGCCATTAAAATACAACCTGCTGCAGCTACATAAGATAAAATTTGTGCACGACTTGCAGTCTTACTGGATAAAACACGTTGGAAATATACCTAAATTAACAAAAGAAACATTTAATGAAATTTTTGGGAGCCTATTGATATTTTTAGTTCGCAAAAAAGTATATTTGAGTGGATAAATCCTCAACTGAAATAGGACCTAAAAAATTTAAAAAATAACAAAAACTCAAACTTAAGCTTAACTACATTAAACTACAATATGTGTAACTGCATTTAAATTGCAGTTTCACTGCAGCTAATATATTCGAAATTAAAAAAGGTACAACAAAAACAAGAGCCTCACAGAAGGACCTTTAAGAACTCACCTGCCAAGGTATGCCACCAAATATCAACAACAGTCCATAGTCTATATAAAACCATCTCTGCTCCGGATCTACATGGCCAATCCAGTCAACATCCATCGATGACAAACTTTTGACATGCTCATTGGTCCAAGCAAATGGTATACACATCCATAAACCAATAAAAATACAAAACAATTGTATGACATCCGTATAGGCGACCGAATAAAGACCGCCAAAAAGTGTATAAAAAATGGCAATACCAGATGACAATATTACCGAAGTACGATGATCCATATCGATAATTACAGATAGTGTTGCACCCAAAGCAGCTAAAATACCAGCAGCCCAGAAAACTTCACCACAAAGGGCCGGCAAGAACAAAAGACCACCCATACGTTCACCAAACGAATCTTGTAAAGGATCCAACATTGTGACGTAGCCCTGTTTACGCATAGGATTGGCAAAGAATATGCCACCTGGCGAAATATAAAAATCAAATATAAAAGAAATCGATATTTTAATTTGTATGGTGTTTCTTTGTACAGAAAATAAATTTCGCACTTACCAAATATTAAACTCATGGCATAGCCAAAGGGGGCCTGACACCAAACCAAACCGGAAGTGTAAATAGCTTCAGCTGTGCCATTAATATAACCACCACCTACCCAGGTCGCTATAAAAATAATGGATTTTTTTTAACCAAAAGCTATATCATTCTTTTAATATTTCATTCAAAACAAATAACTTAAAATTAATGAACTCTTTTGTTTTCTACGCCTAAGAAGCTTTGTCTCATTCCTTTGCAAAAACTAAAAATGGGACATACCCAAGCATATTTTATTTATTTTTCACGCATTTGTAACAACTAAGTGTGCTTGGATTAGTCACAACTTTAAATGCTTATAGCTCCAAAAATACTGAACCGATCTTAATGAAATATATATTGTGCACATCTGCAAGCAAATACCTTAAAAATGGTATAAGTTTTGTCAAAATCGACTGAATAATGTGAGCATAAACAGCCTCGCCTAATAATTATATAGATTAGGACAGGGACAGCGATTGAAATTTTGTTACAGAATTTTTAATTTTTATTGCAAATTTGTTTAAGTGTTTTACGAAGGGGAAGGGCAAAAATGACATTACGTAAGAAGTGTACAGCAATAACGAAGCACATGCTGACCAAATGTGATATATTTGAGAGACACACTTTCAAGTTCAAATGAAATTTAGTAAATTACAAAATAGCACATTACGTTTCATCAAAGAAAGGATGTAATTTGAATCTGTTACTATATACATGATATCGAAAGAAAAAAATATTATATATAGAATGAGTTAGAATGGTTAAGCTAAATTTTCATAAGATATATAAAAGTGCAGCAAGCCCTCAATAAATCAGATTTTAATTAGTTAACTTAAACAGGCAACATCTGCCTTTGTTTTAATTAAAGCCTCAAACTACTTTTGGCAGTTCTCTTGAACGCCTACTACTAAGATGGAACCCTACAGCTAGATAAAAGTATACTGACCTGTTGGGAAAAACGTTTTGCCTACCAAACCCTCTTTTCCTTACAATTGATTTCAATATACATATGTATTTTACCACAATTGAAAATAATTAAAATGGATGTAATAGTGTGTGTGTAGCAGTTTTGTTATATATTAGACCTATTCACAATCTTGTGCATTTGAGATTACATATATTTGCATACATTTCCCATTAATCGTGAACAGTTTTGTTATTTTATTTTGCAATAATTTCTTGTAAAACAAGAAATTCACACTCAGCTGTGAAAAGAGATTTTTTATTTATTTACATTTACACAAACACAAGCATGAATGAGCGGTGAGAGAACATTTCGGTATTCTGGTTTGCATACGTAGAGCGCAAATATATACTTTACTACCTGTAGGTGTTGTTTATTTGCACAAGTGTAGCAAGTGCATGGCTTTGCATTTTGTTAGTGTAGAGTAAAAATATGCTACACCACTTTGCAAATACTACGATGCAAAACCATTTGCACAAGATTGGGAATTGGGCTGTTGTAGTTGTCAACAAAGAGATACTTCGCTTATACGCACGACTTATAGAAGAATTAGTTTAATATTTGCGAATAAAGGCCGGCGTACATAGAATCCGTTGTATGTTATACGTTGCTTTTTTCAACTAGCATTAAAGTATCGGCGGAGGAGTTCGACACAGTTAGTACTTTGTTGACGGACATTAAATCAGCTTCATTTGATTAAAGTTTACATTTTCAATAAAATTAGTGGTTATCTTGGTTTTTTTTAATTTTAATTTTTATTTAATTTAATTTTATCACAACACAACACAAAAAGCTTAATAAAAACGAAGCAAAAAAATATATATTTTTCAAAGTACTCAACGTACGTTAAAAGTTAAAAGTTGCCCTACTTTAGTACTTTGAGTTGAAGGAGACGTATGGAGTGTGAGAAGGCTCATAAGAAAATCTGTATTTCAACTTCGTTGTCAGTTGAAAAAAGCTACGTATAACGTACGACGGATTCTATGTGCCCCGGCCTTAACTAACTCATGAAAACCATTCCGACACTATTCGCAAATACAGTGTATGACGTTACCACATCTTTATGCGTTTATAACGATTTTCATGATCGTGCAGAGTGGTTAATGTTGACAATTACAAAATATAATTATTTTGTTTTTGTAAACTTACAAAAGCCTTTTTTTGTAGCAGTTCTATCAATTAATATTATGTTTGCTGTCTGGCTGCACTAAAAAGGTAAAGTTATTCTTCCTGCATGGAATATACCATATAAATGTTGAGTTAATTATTTGCAAATTATTTTAATTGCAAAGAGTTAGGCGTATAAACGTAGTTACAGCAACGAAATGTTAAAATAATTAAATTATGTTTGCAATTATTTACTGAATGGAAAATTTTCAAGATTTGTTTGTTATGCAAAGATCTACTCGACCAGATGTATTTTGTATTTATAAAATCTTAAAACCCAAAATGTTGTCGATTTTTAAAGTTATCATAAATTCTAACACTTACCGGTCATGGTAAATATTCCCACGAAGAGACCAATTGATCGACCAGCCAGCATAACCTCCTCCTCAGAATCATTGCCGGATTCCTTTTTACGACCAGCCCAAATGCCCACAAATAAGATGAGCAGATAAAAGAGCACAATGCTCACAACACCAGCAATGTTAATCATTTTTTAGTTTTCTAGGGAAATAAGCTCAAACACACACAAACACTTAAAAATGTTTCACCCACACAGTCAGAATTTAATTGGATGTGTGTGTGTATGTGCGTTGGGTGACGTTCAGGTGTTGGTGTATGAATACCCGTAAGCCGTTTGATGTATTTAAGTCTTCTATGTAAAAACTTTTTGTTTGTTGCGTTATTTTTTTACATGTGCAATAGTAGTATTGATTCAGGTGATATGTATGAGTATCTATGTATGTATGTATGTGTAAATTTGATTTCTTTCTTTATATATTTCTATTTGTTGTATGTATGCAGTATATAAGTTTTGTTTTGCTTTTTTTAATTCAATATATAATTGATTTGAATATATTTTTTATTCGTTTTAAATATATTTTTTCTCAACGAATTTACTATTTTACTTGTAATCGTAATTGTTGTTTTTCTTTCCTTTAATACTTTGTGGCTAAATTCAGTAATAAGTAATTTGTTTTCATTTGTGCTGTTGACTTTCTTTCAAACTACACAAAATTGTTCCTCTACTTCGTTTTGTAGACATACGTCTATCGTAGATTTTGTTCAATCAACATCAAATAAGAATATCTGAAAAGAAAAAAAAAAAGAAAAATCGAAGGTTATAAATCGATAATATTCGAACATGCTATTTGCTACAGTATATACAGGGTAAAATGCATTAAAAATTATTTGGGAAATCGAAAAACAAAACGTGCCTTTTTGTATTTTTACCAATTTGCATTTTCATTAAACTTGTATTAATTATTTGAGCCGAACGTAATGTACTAGAAAACATTTCCAGCCTGTTCGCCGATATCGAAAGAAAATTGTCTTTCATATAAGTACATTTAAAACAAGAACAAAATTTTAAAAGTGGTTTCTGTTTCAAATGTAAAAGTATGGAAGAAATTTTTCTTTCGATATCGACGAACAGGCAGTTCAATTTTTTTTCTTTTTTCGGATGAAAACTCTGTCACTACTTCGAGTTTCCATACATGTTTATGGAAATAAATTGGGATCGTAAAAACACGTTTTGTCCTGCAACTCCTTATTAAAAATATGACAGTCGACAAGTGTTGCCAGAAATCCACAACGAAAAACAGTAAGCAAACTGACTAAAAAGCAGCTAAAAATAACAATAAAAAATTGACGAGTATCATACAAAACTCCAAGAAGCGTAGAGTGCTTTTTGATCGTTTGTACTTATAATTTAGTTGAAGAAAGCGGTTCAAACTTTTTGTATAAATCATTGGATATGAAAGATGGATCAAGATTACTAGAAATCTTCGATGATATCGCTCATCCACAACGCGTTTTTCAAAAAGTATACGTTTACGTTAATTATACAATCAACTTCAATAATTTACAAGAGTAGAATATTTAGATACTGATATCGTAATTAACACAAATTTATTTGATAATTTTATGGTTTTTAGTGCGTAACAAATTAGTATATATATTTTTTTGATTTTTAAACTGTGTATAATTTATTTATACTTATTTTAGCCATTTAACCAAAACGTTCAAAAGCAAATCAAATTGATGATTATTTTCCACTTTTGTCGGATACTAGTAACTAGGAATTATTTAACAAGTAGAATACGAAAATCACTTTAAGTTAAATCAAATTCGGTTAGTGCGAAATTCCTATCTCTGATGATTAATTATTACTCTCTCTCGCTTTTTCCAGCGCCATGGGCTACTAAGATCAAACTAAATTCCCTTTAAGTTTACTTGGTCATAGGCTTTTGTTGTGGAATTTCTTAGTATTCAACCAACTATGACAACGTAAACATGGAGTTGACTGGTGCCATCACTAAATAGATATTAGCCTAAGTTTCCGACATCGACAACGGTGGTCGTGCTACCGTGTTAGCTTCAAAACAATCGTCCTCATATAAGCGTGCGTTTTCTAATTTTCACAGATTTTAGTCGGTAGCCTGTCTGTCGTATATGTGTTTAAAGCATAATTTTTGATGTGATCGTTTTTAAAAAATTTAAGTGAAATTAGAAATTAATCAAAACGCACTAAACTTAATTTCTTTTTGTATATTATGGGTTTATTTGATATAATAAACATTCCCATTATTTATGGAAAACTATTTGATTATTGTGATTGTTGCGGCTGGCATCGCAGTAGCTTATCCTGCCAGTCCAATTTCGCGAGATTGTATTAACAGTTTCTGATTCTATCTGACGAATGACTCGGACGATATTAACTTTAAAGAGTTGGATCGTTTCTGGATTAACGGCAATCCATAAGAAAAAGTCCGAAGGGGTCAAAACCCAACTCCGAAGTGGCCAATTAAAGTCGCCAAGACTGATAGCATGATTACCGAAGATATTATGCAAAAAATCGGTAGTTTGATGAGCAATATGACATGGTGCACCATGCTGCTGATACCAAACCTTATTATCCGTAATAGTGGCTCTGTAGCAGCCGCATTTGAGTGCATAGGCGTTTCCAGCGGTATTTAAAAAAATTATCTACTTATGCCACCACTGCAACAATTCGCCCAAAACTTCTTTTTAACAAATACACAGTTCCAGGAATACAGCACTCACTTTGGATTTAATTTGAAATATTAAGATGGTACGAAGTTTTTACGGAAATTCACGATTGGAAATTTTTACTTATTTCTCCATGGAAAAATGATTCATGATACAAACAAATTAATTTATTTTTTTAATTTAAAGTAATAGTGGCTCTGTATCAGCCAAGGTACGAAAAATGAGAAATGTCAGAAATTCCGTGACAAAACAACTGTCTCAACATTAGTTTTTGTTAAAGTTAACGAAAAAAAGTCACCACTTCTAGTTATAAAATACCCATAATAGTCAATATGTGTCAAAAACTCCGTGTACCGTTCTTTTTGAACTCTGTACCAGCCAACCGAAATTTATTTAAGAAATTTATCAACCTGAACTTCAACAAATCTTTTTAAACTCAGCTCTTATGGGAACCTAAGTTTTAGTCTAAATAACTCATTTATAGTTTTTATTTTATTTCATCTTATTTTTATTTTGTTTAATAAACGATCATATAAAAATAAAAAATCCTTGAGAAAAAAAGGAAATGAACTTTCATTTGAATAAAATAAAAATCACTTTTTCCTGGTCTATCTACTCCAGTTTTTGTTGGTATCAGATAGAATCTCCGGCGTCGAAAGGGGGCCGTGTACGAAGAGACAACGACCTTTCTCTTCACCTACGTCTAAGCATTTTTTGTGACAACAATCCTCGTCCTTATCACATTCCCACCCTATGCCCAGACAGGTATGGATTCCCTAAATTATAAATAAAGTTATTTTAGATGTTAAAAAAAATAAATAATTAGCAAAATGTTTACCTTTATTATAGCGGCAATAACGAAGAGAATATAGAAAATTTTCATTTTAACAAATCAGAAAGAATGAATATCACTGTACTTAAAACATTTTGATGATGTCTATTTATACATGAATAGTACATATCTGTTCCCGTGCATGCACGAAGTTGCCGAAACTTATCCGAAAGTTGTTTTGGATAACTTCGTGCATGTACGGGAACTGATATAAGAAGAAGGTTTTGACGCCAGAAAACAATAGTTATGTACATAATGAAATTGTGTCTATGATTATATCTTATATTTATATGTTTTTTTTTGTTTTAACTTCGTATTATCTTTTGCAAAATAAAGGGTGTCCCAAAATTAACGCAAGATCTAAATAAATAGCAAGACAGGTTATATTATTTCCAATATTTTTGAGACATTGTTTAATAATGAAATTACGTTGTTACATCGTGTAACGCTCCATTTTTTTACTGTCAACTTTCAATGGCTGCAATACAAATCTTGCGTCAATTTTGGGACACCCTTGATTTAAAAACAATTTCATTTGCTCCATTTAATTCCAATTTGCTTGGTAGATAAAAATTTGTTTTAATAGATATAACAAAAGAAACACCCAGTATTAGTTATACTGTATTTTTATGATGTTTGACTTTCATCATGATAAAAATGTATCAAGTATAGGAAGTTAGATAAAGTATTCGAAAACTAAATTTCAATTTATTTTTTAAATTAATTAAAATGTTTTTTAGGCTTGAACTTAATTATTTTCATTTAATTGTTATCTGCATGCGCCTTTATTAAATTTTAAATTATGTACGTACTTTAAATTAGAGATGGGCACCGCTCACGTGATTAGCGGGAATCACGCATGATCGTGATTAGTTTTTTGTTTCAATCACCTGAGCGTGTATGAACTTGAGAACAAAAAATTGAGCGCGAGTGAGCGTGCATGAGGAGATTTTTGGCATTATTTTTTTTTTGCTTCATTGCAATTTTTTCATATAATTTTTTAATTAATGTTTATACGTAATTACTTGAACTGTTTTAGGCTTATGTTGAAAGGAATAGTTTGGTTTAAGTTCAAATCTGACTACCAGTTTCCTTAATAATTTAAGACATTTTTTTTTATAAATTATATTACTTTGATTAAGAAAGTAATGTTGGAACAATTATCCATCAGACAAGCAGAACAGATCAGTACTGATTTCGAGGTCGCTACACCACCTTATCAGCGTTATATTATTACTCTCTCGCTTTTTCCAACGCCATTGGCAGCTGAGATCAAGCTGTTTTCCATTTCTGTATGTATGTTTACTTGGTTTATATCTTTTCACCCAACTGTGACCCAAACATAGAGTTTGGCGAATGCCATCGTTTTTAATAATTAATGTTTTTACGTAATTACTTGAACTGTTTTTGATTTATATTGAAACAAAATTATGTGGCTCAAGTTCAAATCTGACTTTACCCATTTCCTTGTTAATTAAGAATTTTTTTCTGTTTTTATCAATAAAGAATTATTGGAACAATTTATTCATCAGACTAGCAGAACGGATCAGTAATAATAATAATTTTTAAAATTATTTTAAAGTTTTTTCGTGAGTATTTCGTGAGCGTGAGTTTTCGTGATTGTTAGTAAGTTTTTTCTACTCACGTGAGCGTGCATGAGTATTTTTTTTATCGTAAGCGTGGGCTATAAAAGAATTCTTTATAAAAAAATTTACACATAATCTGAAGAACTCATTCTAAGTTTTAAGTTTTGGTTGCGATTGAATTCCTTATGTTTTTTTGAGAACAAGAATCTAAATCTTAGCCGAATTAAAATAAATTAGGAGGATATTTGAAATTGTTTATTTTTATGTAAATAACAGGGAATAATTTGTATGGCATAAGCCACTTTCCACTTTTCAATTCGAATACTATAGTATTTTTCAGAGACTATTTATTCTAATTTATACTCAGAGATATTTATAGTCCACCTGTATAATACTAATATTCATTACAACTACTTACATCTAATCATTAATCTATTTCCTGTAATTGGAATTAAAAGGAAGGCACTCACTCAGCTTAAAGCTTAACAACAAAAATTTATAAACATCTTAAAAATTAATCAGGGAGGAAAAAATATTAAAAATATCTATAAAGTGTTTTTTAGGTTGCCTCGATATCTTTTTTCAAAGATAAGAGGTTTGAAACTTTTCAAAAATATGGTTCAAAATATATGTATATGATGATTTGGCATTAGCAGCAATGAAATGCATATACATATATATAGACTAGCTAAAAAAACCCTCAACAAACAAAAGTTTTTGAAAATATTTAGAAAGGTTAAGTAGAAAGATTACTGCTAGACTACATTGTATATATCCAGATTATTTTTTCTCCTACTGTAGAATAATACGCTTGCACCTTCGTAAAGAAGAATAACGACGCCCAGTACAGGGAGGTCAGCTGGCGATAGATACTCTGCGTCTGAGCAGAGGATATCCTCAAACAGACAGGGAAAACGAAGGACATGAGAAGTCGAGTAACTGTGACTATAGAGTAGAAAGGCATTATCCCGTCTAAGGATGTTCCTATATGATACATATATGTGATTGGTGCTATCAGCGGTGAAAATAAGCATTTTCACGAAATATTACACCAAGATATTTCATTCTGCTCGAAACAGTTATCAAGTCATTTTCAATCCTAAGGATCGGTATAAATTTCCTGCAATTCGGATACAGATACTTACGCTTCTCTTTAATCATGACCGCTTCCAAACATAGCTTTTACCCGAACACCGACACCAAACCCGAACATTCGATCGGTCACTAGTCAACAAGCTTGAAATCATATTCAAACATTAAAATATGCATTAAAATATTCCTTTTTTATGTTGTGTTCCAATTAAACTTTTTGCTTGCCTATCAAAAGCCCACATTCCCTAAAACAATTTCTATAACTAAGCTGGAATATATAAAATGCGTTATAACTGTTATAATATTTTAAAAAAAGTTAAAAATATATTCAAAAACGTGTGCTTATCTTATCTATTCGATATGAATCTAAAAATATATTCATATCCAATAATATAATTTTTTGTTGGGATTTTTTAATAAGTTTCAAAGCCTACAGTTTTGGTATAAGATATGAAGTTTGAAACATTTCAAAAATATGGTTTAAGGTCTACTGATGATTTGGCATTAGCACCAATGAAATACATGTACTTATATAGACTAGCTAAAAACCCCTCAACAAGCAAAAGTTTTTGAAAATCTTTAAAAAAAGATATCGAGCCAATCTCGATTAATAAATTTAAAAAAATATATATCGAGCAGTAAAAGTTAAGTCTGAGAACAATTTTTATTTGACAAGTATAATAAGTAGTTATCATCGGTTTTTAAAAATAAAAATTTTAAATAATAATTGCGCTTAAGAAATGAAATAAATTATATTCATAATAATTATGAGCCAACTTTTAATCGTTTTCAAAAATTGAGTAGGTTGTCAAGTCGGTTTTTTAATGATTGTTTCCAAGGCGTATTTAACCAGGTGACAGCATTTAAACAGCTGACTATTCGTTGCGAATGTCAAAATACATACAAAATACTTTTACTTTTTTTCTGAATCTGTTTTCTTTGTTTTATGGATTAAGTTTTTGACATACGTAATGAAACTACACAAACAAAAATGCATGTTGTTCTTGTATTGTTGTAATTGTTTTCCTAATGCTATCACCTAGTTAAATACACCTTGATTGTTTCTTTAAAACTCCGCCAATTATGAACCTATTTGCTGCATTTATTATCAATTCTTATTTCGAATGAAATCTGTCCGTCTTCAAAATATACTCTATATAATTTTTTTATCAAAAATAATCTGAATGTTATATTTTTTACTTCTCAATTATATTTAAACTTGTAAACAGTTTTCGCCATCAGCTTTGTTTGATGTTTACTTCAACTTTTCAATATCAAGTTAATGCAAAAAAAATTTATAAATAGTTAAAGTGTTATTATATCATCTGTTTTTTTACCTTGTATTAGACAATGGACACCAAATGTCAATGGCGTGCTAAAATTGTCCTTGTTAATGTGGTTTTAATAGTAATAATAATAATAATAAGAAACGCACACAAATAAACCCCCATCAACAACAACAAGAAGTTTTATATTTAGTAAAAAGTGTTTTTCTGCAATTTGTTTGATAAAACTAGTAAAACCGTGCACGTATGTATAATATACATTTTATATACATATATGTATATATAAGTTTATTAATTAATGCTCAACAGTAAATGTCATGCCCTTAATGAGAAAATTTGTTACTTGTAAAATAACACTGCGCTATTAAACGCAATTAAAAAGTCATATTGAATATTTATGACATTTCTCTTCAAAAATAATTTTTTTATTTATGTGAAAGTAATATAAGTATGTACATATGTATGTATTTAAATTGTTTCATATAAAAAATTTATACAGAATTACATATGTATGTATGTATATATAATTTAAAAAATCTATGTTTAACATAAGAAAAAAATTACACAGTAAAACTGATCAAACTTATTGAGGACAAAGCTCATTGCAAAATTACCGAAAATTTTTTATACAATTTTGTATGCCTTTTTCGCTTAGTTTTTCATGAGTGCACCAAAAATCGTTAAATTGTGTTATTTATTATAAATCTACAGAAACTTAAGTAAGTACCGTGCTAATGTATTTGGCCAGTTCTATTATTGTGTTTATCGATTATTAAATCTTTAGCTAATAAGGCCTAACATAACTTCGAAAAATTATATTATCTCATCCCACACATATCTCTGCATATATATATTTATTTCATTAAATCCATTTGTGTAATATATTAGAATTAATTTATAAACAGTAACGTAATAAACACACAAAAAACATCATTTCAAAAACTTCAGAATCAAAATCTTCTGATTCATCCATCAGCCAATTAAATTTTTTTGTATTAAAAAGTGTTAGCATTTGAGAAGATGGAATGAATTCGGCACAGCAAACTGAACAATTTTTAAAGTGTATATTTATTCTAAGAAGAGCTTACAATAAGTCATACTGTATTCTTATGCGAATTTTTTCAGAAAAATATGATATATCAAAATGTACATGAATTTGAATACAAAAAAGAAAAAATAAAATAAAAGATTTATAATAATATATTACCCTCAAATATCCCCAGCGAAAAAGAGATTTTTCATCAAAAAATCCCCTGGGGATTTTTCTAAAATTTTTATCCCCAATCACAAAAAAATCCCCTGTTTGGGGACACATCCCCAAAACTGAGAACGCTGTTTAGTTCCTCGATTTTAGAGCTTTTTGAAATTTAAAAGTTGACAATGCCTCCTAAAAGTATGCTTCTTTTAAAAGGGGTAACAAAATTAGTGAGTGCGTGAGTTAAATAGAAATATTTCTCTCATTTAACCAAGATTATTTGACATATCCTGTCAGGCAGCTAAATAAAAAATTCATTCACAAAGTTATACAACCAGTGTTGCCACGATAAAAAAATTTTTGCAGCCAAAATTTCTTTAAAAGAAAAATAATTTTCTTTTGATATCGACGAACAGCCAGTGTAACTCGCATAGATATTAAATAAAATCTTATTATTGTCAATAATTTTAGAGCTTTTATTTATAAAAAATGATGTTATACATTGTTTTTAAAACAGATACTCAACAACGATGTTAAAACATGGAAATGATGAGTCTACACTTAACATTAACGTGACGTTCAAGTTAATGTTAGTGAATTTATGTCTAATGTATATGGCATGTCATTCACGTGTATACCAGTAACATTTCCCAATAAAAATATTCCTGCTTGCTTATTACTTACTTACCTCTTACTAAGCGAAGTCAAAAATGTCAAGAAACCCAAAAACGAACAAATTATTTTTGAACAGCAACTTTAACCTTAAAATTATGCAACGTTTTTAATCTCCTTTTTTATAATTATAAAGTTTATTAAATAAAAACACAGCACATTTGATAGGTAACAACTTATTAGTATGAATTAGTTATTAAGTTATTTCAGAAATAGGAATTGTTTTTAACATCAAGTAAACTTTTTTCACTTATGTAGTATATATGTATGTTTATAGAATATATCTTAATGTTCTGTTATAAAAAATTCAGTTGCCACAATTATCGCCCCAGCGCAAGGACGTCTTTTGAGACGGACTATTTCGCGTTTTATACTGTAAACCACACATGGGCTCTTTTAATTATTATAAAGCACTTCATAGGGAATGACATTTAACTTTATGTATGTTTATTTCCTTTAGTTTATGTTCACTTAGGTTTGATATAATTTTTCCCCTTTCGCTCAAGCTTTAATATGGACAGCAAAACTGCAAGACTTATAAATAAAATATGATCTTGTATCTGAACTTGTATATCAACAACTTTTTTATTTAATATACATAACACATATTCATGTTTTTACGTACGAGTATGTATGTATGTATGCAAATGTATCTTATCTTTTGTTAAAATTATGCCACTAATTCCAATTTTACACTCTTTTAAAATATTTATAAAGAGAAGACTATATTTTCTTGTTATTGGGAAGAGTTATAGCTGTCACACCGTGTAGTTTAACGCGCACGCCTGAGAACACACTTCATTGGCCGTAAAATTAATCGAGATTCGACTGATATGAGTTGTCATATGTATCACACTATTCTTCAAAAAAATCATAAAAGGAACAAAATTCAATTTCTTTCACAATTATTTGTAAAAACTAAGTTTTAAAGGTGGGTAAAAATGTTTAAGGACATTTTCTTTGTTTTTTTTATTAGATATTGTCAATCCGTTTTTCTCTAAAGAAACAAAAACAATATGTATGTTTGTAGATAACCATTAAAAATTTTTTCGCGCTTTATATTTTTAAGTGTTCCTTTGGTTTCAATGGTGATTTGCTAACTGAATTGAACTTCATTGGTTTTCTGGAAGCCATTGAAAAAAAGGAAAAAAGTATTTGCCTTAGATAATGAACTTTTTTGGAATTCAAAGAGTTCATTTCTTGTCTTTTACAAAGGGGAACAGAAATGTGTTTCCACATTTTTTTAAGCGGAGAGAACATTCTCAGCTAATGGAAATAGCTGCCCCTCGTTTTTCCCCATGGAGAGAATATTAGTAACATTTAGAGGAAATAGTAATGAAGCTTTTTATCTGCTGTTTCCCTGGCCGTTATTTTACTCTTAATAATTTTAATAATATGTATGCATGAACAATTTTTCAAATCATTCGAATTTAATTTATCCTTCATTCATTCATTAATTTTTTTTTATTAATTTTAAAATAATTATTTAGTTTGTTATATTTATACTTCATTTTTTGTTGTTACAGAATTTGCCAACATATTTTTTTTAGAGAGAACTAAAAACTATAGTTATTATTTTTTGATTACTTCCTTATCGAAATTAGCAAAAATTATTAACATAATATTTAATTAATTTTATTGTTTTTAAATATAGAGCTTGCTGCGGGCTAAATTTGAAATAAATGTTATATTTCAGCAACATTGCGTATTCTTAAGAAATAGTAGAGCCATAAATTCCTAGTTTGCTGATAAATCTCCTACTCTGACATCACTGGCTGTTGACGAGCTTATGTACAAGGCGGTGTCCCTACCCAAACAATTATGGTGCTTTATAGGCACGAGTTATACTCGCACTTGGCTGATTAATTTATAAATTAATTGTTGGTTCGATTGTTAAAATTTTTTCGTTTTTGGTAGAAAAAGATGCTTGTAA
Organism: Gymnocheta viridis; assembly: GCA_956483585.1. Lineage (NCBI taxonomy): Eukaryota > Metazoa > Arthropoda > Insecta > Diptera > Tachinidae > Gymnocheta > Gymnocheta viridis. The sequence continues at coordinate 103,164,954 of OY101440.1, read as the reverse complement.
ATGTAAAAACTCGAACTCCCAATTATTTATCAGCAAGAACATTCTTAATTACAATATTACAAATTACATACATACGTATGTACATATGTACTTAAGTACATAATTAATCACACTTGTTTCCTTATTTGAAATGATGTACACCTAGTTTGGTCCCGTTTTAAAGTGTGCAGCATCACACCCATTCAAAGTAAATTCGTATTGGTACAATTTGTACTAGATTAAAGAAGCACACAACATTATGATTTAACCTAACTGTTGGCAGTGTGGAAGTCGAAGACGAAAATTCGAAAACCGTAATTATTCACACTATTTGTCAACTGGTGCTAGTTAACCGATTCTTATGAATCTTTGCACATACATTAAGTTCCCGAAACAATAAAACAATATGTTTAAAAAAGTAGTGTTTAACAACTACAAAATGAATTCTAATGTTACTTTGCAGACATATTTATTTATCGGAACAATGCAACAATATGGTTAGAAAAATGGACAGTGCCACGCCTATGAAAAGTAAATATTCTTTTTCACCAACTTCTACTTAACCGATTCTTCTGAAACTATGCAAACACATTAATTATTACTTTTGCAAGAATTATTATTTAAAATAAACTGTCTCATTTTATTTAGGTTTCTAAGAATAATCTTACCACCGTGCCCGAAAAATTATCATTAAATTAAAATTATTGCTGAGACAAGTAATTACAAAATTTATAGTAAATTTGCTCCTATTTAGTCCAGTTCAGAGCACACAAATATATTATATTTATAATAATATATAGCACTGGTCTTCAAATAGAAAAAAACACTTAAAATCAGAATTACTGTCCGGCTGAACGTACTTTTTCAGACTAAACCCGAACTTCGGTAGATTTTTTTTTGGAAAGAAAATTTAAATCTTTGTGATTTATTTGTTTAATAAAAAAACACATTTTGACAACGCTATTATGTACTTTAATATTTTAAAAGTATACAAAGCTCGGTGTTCGTCGAAATTTTTTTTGAATGCCGAACAGAAACCAAACCGAAAAAAATAAAAATACCATGTTAGAGAAAATCCTTAAGCCCGGCCGAAAATTTTTAGTAAGCATACAAAATTATTACTTCAAACAAACTTTACCTTTAATAATTTGTTATGAATAAGGTGGCAAGTGTAATGTGCATTGTATGTATATACTACATAAGATAATTTTTTTTTTATATATACAATCATTACTTACCTCTTTTTTTATTAAGAACGCACAAAATTAAAATGTTGACAATGAAAAATAATGTTGCATTTTATAAACTGTAGTATAAAATATATGTACATATACATAACAAAACTTTATCACTAAATTATTGATTTATTTAATGACTTTTTGCCAAATTTCATTTTTTTCTTCTTGGGTTCTTTACTGCCATCGGATTTAAGAGAATCCATAGTTTCATCTAAACGCTTAGTTCCACTAAATAAAAAAAAGGACAATACATATATCGAATACTAATATACTTATAAAAAAATACCTTACCTTTTAACAGATATTAATTTAGTTTCATCATTTCCCGATAAAGCCTTAGACCAATCCTCGTCACTGCCCTTAATAGCAAAATCTCTTAAATTTTCCATTTTCAGACGTTTTAGTTCACTTTTTTGCTTTTTAGTTATTTGATTGGCCATGTCTTCAAGCTCGTCGTTCAATGACAAGGCAACGGGTTCGAAGTCTTCTCCTCTTTTTTTAAGTTTTGTTTCGCTAACCATTGTGCTTTCTACATGACCCTCGATGATATTGGAATAATATTTTGATGATTTTTTTATTATGTCATAAAATTTGGCCAATATTTGGCTCCCGGGCATATTTAATTCAGCCGCTATGCCATCTACAGTTTTTCCTTGCACTCCAATAGCCAAAAGTATTGCTTTCTGTAAAGCATCAATTTGTAGATCGCTCATCTTGCCTTGGAAATATAAATAACTTATATCATTAGTTAAATCCAAAATCAAACGAAATTCAATTTGATTGCGCGAATAAGATTCTAGACGTTGTAAGTCGTGCGGCAGAAAATATACGTCCAATTCTTCCTTTTTAAGTTCTGCTCCTTCAATTTTGACGGATTTATTGTCTAGTAAAGAAAGTGCTAGACTTGTTGGAAATTCTCTGAATGCCTTACTTAACAACTTGATAATACGTCTTCTAAAGTCGCTAAAATATAGACTTAGCCATGTTTCATTTACTTTTTTATTTAGATCTGATTTGTCTAAAGTATGTAACATAATGCAGGAGTGTTCACCAGTTAAATCGTTTGCTTTCTGGCTTAAATAAACGGGCACAAAGCCCATGCTTTTCCAAAATTTCAATAACTCTTGGGTCAGGCCATAGGAAGTACCTAAATAGTCAATATGTTCAGGTAATCTCTCATTTAAACGTTTTAAAAGTGTTGGTATCTTCCGCCTAGGTCGTATTTGTTCTTTTAACAACCCCACTTCTTCCTCTTCCACCTCTTCAATACCATTTTCCTCATCATTGAAGATTTCATTGAGGTTTGTACATTTTCCGGCATAATAATCTCTTAATAACTTAATGGCTCTTTTTCCATAACCCATCTTTGCAAAATATATTAAGTTAAAAGTTTATAAAATAAAAAAAAATTATAAATACTTACTCTTTGGTAGTTGGGATGGGTCGCAATACGAACTATTCTTACACCAGCCAATTTGGGAAATTCCCTATCGCCATACTGTTCTGATACATTCCAAGGAATTAAATCACCACTCGCTTTTTTGCCTCTTCCCAAAGAATCTGTTATAGTCTGAGAAGATATTTCACCTTCCAAAGCTACCTGCAACACCACCAATATCTCTGGCAGTTGGTCTTTCTTTTGTATGGGTCCTAACAAACAAAACAAGTGATGCGCGGGAGCATCACTCATCATTTGCAAATCATTTGGGCTATTTTTATAATGCGAAGCAACATAGATCGATACTAAACGATGTAAAAATGATTCGGCTGCCTTGTGGTAGGAGAACAGAGCATCACGATCTATATAATAAAGTTCACAGGCGTCGGGTGTGGGACAGCCGGAACTAATGTGTGGCACTGTGTTAGTGGCATCTAAACACAATAGATTAATCAACCAACTTTCAATATCGTCTCCTTCTGTGTAACGTATGGATTCATCTAATTTGATCTAAATACAACAATTAAATAAAATGTTTTAAAATTAATTTTAATTCAGGTGCTCGCTAGAGGCTCCTACCGGCGGTGGCGCATTATTTTCCTTCTGTAATTGCGATATCAATTTTAAACTTAATGATCTTCCAGTGCCCTCATAACCATTTATGGTCGAAGCCATAAAAATCAAATATGGGCCCATCATTTTTTTAACCAATGGCAAAGGTATTGCGGCTGCTTCATCAATTAGAAGTAAATCAGCGGCATTCAACAAGTGTGTATCATTCGGCGCTATATATTGGATAGTTTGACGATTTGAACGTGTTACATTAATGCGTATAATAGCTTTCTTGTAATCTATATTTGTAGAACGTATAATTGTATAATCTGTATGCTCTTGGTATTCTAATGCATCAAATCCTTTTAAAACGAATTCAAATAAAGTAATCAAATTCTCTGGATGTGGAGAAGTTACATAAACATTAACGTAACCGAAAGCAATTGCTGCTGCAATTGAAAGTCCCATCGCAGCCGATTTACCACGACCACGTGCTGCAGTTAAAGATGTGGGCGGTCTGAAAAGAGGAAGTTGTTTACTTAAAAAAAACACTATTTATTTTTGTTATTTGCATATATACATAAATTTTTTAGCATTTTTTTATATGTACACACATAACTATTAAAACAAATACCTACTTTAATTGTTTCTCAGCTAAAGCTTCAATAAATTGTGCTACAGCTTTAGCCTGATCATATGTCTTACAAAGGTTCACTAACGGTCCAGCTGGAGGGGTATCTCTCAAACTTTCCTTAAGTTCTATCAAAAATTCATTATTTTCCGATTTATGCATTTCGGCCGGCTAAAGGATTTATAGTATTTGTATACAGATAGTTCTTAAAAGTATTGGTAGCTTACATTTACTGGTTCAACATGAACGGTCCTGGAACTTAACGGCAGTACGGTTAAGTCATCATTAACTACAAGACATCTTTTACAATCGGCCAAAGAAAGAATAAGTCTCTCATTAAAACGACAAGTAACCGTTCGGTGAGATTCAGTGCGGAATCGTTTATGTACATCCATACTCATGGTAAACAACTGCTTAAGCGAAGTTAACGTTTTAAGAAGCAATATAATAAGACCACCTCCCTCTACAGTTTCCACAGTACGGGCCAAAAGATTAGGTGTTAAAGCTTCAAAATCTTGCAGAACACAAACACCATAGGTTCTACCCAAAATAGCATGAGTTTCAGAATAAAAGCGCCCATGTATCGTTGTAGATACTCGAAAAGTGTCAAACAGATCGGCATCGTTAATGTCAATTTTTCCAGCAGCTATTTTCTTTGCGCGCTTTTTACCATGGCTAAAAAATATTAACAAATTAAATGTAACGTTTTGTATTTTCCCACTTCCTGAAACTTACTTGGATATTACTTCATCCTTATTCTTATAACACCATAGAACACTTGGTCGTGCTTTGACAGTGGATTTTGTAAGAATGTCGTAAAGTATTGGCACTTGATCCCTGGCTTTATCACCAATTATTATAAACATTGTGCGGTGACCTAATTTAACGCCATTTTCGATCATCACTCTAATACGGTTGTCAATCTTCTTTTTAACCATGTTTAAATATTATTATGAAGAAAAACACTTGCAATATCAGATCGGAATTTAGTAAAGTGAACAAATGCACGTGTATTTTTGTTTGTTTTTATTTCTTTATCTTTACATTCTTCTCTAGAAATTGCCAGATTAAAAATTCTATAAATTTTAGTTTACAGCCAAGGGTGGCAGCATTTTATATCCGATAACAAAAACAGACGTGTCAAAAACACAAGAATAAGTGCTTGTTCTCGCACATCAAGTTTGCCTTATCAGTTTTTGTTAAACTTTCTTTTGAACCAGCGGTAACGTTCATACACGAAAAGATCCTTTCAAGTATTTTCGTTTTTTGTTGCTTCAAAATCAATTTCGTATACTACTACGGATAACAAACGATAAGAAAAAAAACAAAACTTGACTGGTACGTTCAAGTCTGTAACCCTCTCCATTCTCTTTTCCTCCTTCTCCTAAAAACCCAAACTTGATGTGTGTGAACCAGGTATGTGAGGAAAATGAATAGATAAATTCTATTCGATTTTGACAATAATTTTTGAACCAATCACGTACTGTTGGCTTTAAAAAATCACACTAAAGGATAAAATACGAAAAATTAATGTATCAAAAATTTTTTTAATCACCGTTAAAAGCACATTTTAAGATAATGCAAAACGGAAATATTGTATACATCAGACAATTTTCTCGGTCTTAATCGTTCAGATTTTAAATTCGATTTCCGTCAAACTTTATTTCAAACGTTCTATTCAGGACTATAAACTTCTCCGAAATAGCGTCAACCGATTTAGACTTTTTTCAAGTATCGTATAACGCAAATATTTACAGGTTTTCAAATAAGAGGTGGTTAACATTAAAGTTTTTTTTGCGTTTTTTAAACCCTCCTTTGCATAGAATTTAAAAAAAAATTAAACATATATTAAATTTATTATAAGAGATTGTCTCGAGTATATAGACTAGCTAAGAACCCTCAACAACCAAAAGTTTTTGAAATTCTTTGAGTATATATTAAAAATTCCGTAATATATTTTCAACGTAGCCTACAGAAGTTTTCACTTCAAAAATTCATACAATACCATGTGACAGCAAAGCGTTTTTATCTACTAGTATTTGGTGGTGTGAAATATTACAAATTTTGTTGTAAAAGTAAAAAAAAATTAATTAATAGTTCAGACACAGAAAAAGTAGGTAAGAAATATTTTCTGCAGAAAAGAACGGTAACGAAAAGTAAAAACAAATGAGGCCTTTAGCTGTATTAAAAAAATTTAGCTTAGCTGTCAGCCGATTCGGCGGCGGCTATTAGACGAATTTGAGTTGACAAGCTTCGTGTAGTGTTCTACACATGTGCTTAAATTAAATTGTTTATTGTTTTTCCACAAATTATTTTTTTCTGCTCAACATTAGAACGTTAATAATATTAATTTTGCAAGAATAAATTTAAACAAAATGTCTTCGTGGAAGAAAGCTTCGAAAAGCAATCAGAAGGTCCACAGAGAAAGACATCAACCTGAATCACGGGCACATTTAGGTTTATTAGAAAAGAAAAAGGATTATCGCAAAAGGGCTCGCGATGCCGAACGTAAAGCCAAAGCGTTGCAAATCTTACATAAACGGGCGCTTAACAAAAACCCAGATGAATTCTATCATCATATGATACGCTCTAAGTTGCACGAAGGAGAACACCATGAAGGAGAGGAAAAGGATGAACATAGCAAAGAACAATTGGCATTAATGGAAACGCAAGATCTTAAGTATGTAGCTATGAAACGTACTATGGAATCGAAGAAAATAAAACGTTTGCAATCACAGCTGCATATGATAGACTTTGCTAATACCGTACCAAATAAGCATTTATTTTTTGATGATGGTAAAGATAACACCAATGAAGATGGCTTGGTTGAGGGCAAAGTACTTAATGAATTGGAACTAGCTAAACGGCTAGAAACTCACCCCAGTATGCTAGAGAGAAAAACTAATAGACCAAGATTGAAAGACTTGGAGAAATTAAACATCCCTAAATTAAGACCCGAAGTAAGTTCACTTTGTTGAGAATATGTACATATTTCTTAATCTATGCATATAATTTTGATACAAAATTTTTTTCAGGAAATAAAGAAAGCAAATTTGTTAAAGCAACAATCTTATAGAGAGCTAACAAAACGTATAGAACGTGAAAAGGAGTTATCTGTCGTTCAACAAAAGCTAGAAATTAAACGTGCCCTACAACATCCTCGGCTTCTAAAACCCAAAAGAAAAAAACGGGGCACCAAAGATTCACCGCCGGTTTATGAATTCAAATATGAACGCAAGAAGTAAAATTTAATGTTCTGTTGCATTAAATATGTTAGATACCGCTCATTGGCTGCAATAACCTCATAACTTAAATTAATGGTAATATTGTTACCCTGTATAAAAATTCATACAAATATGCTGTATGTTGATAGAATATGGTATTATTTTGTAAAACGTTGATAACTTTTTTATTTTATTTGTATACTTTCAATAGAACATTTATTAACGCTAAGTATCAGTTCTTTTTACAAAATAATCACGTTTTGTCTAAAACTTTTATTTTTAGTTACTATGTCTGCTGCAAATGAGCGGTTTGAGCTTCTGTTTTAATATTATTTTTTGCTTTAACTATTTAGATTTGTATGAAACTGAAATAATTAAAAATAAATATTTTTCGAAGCAAGTAACTCATAAAGTAAGTTTATATGAAATAAAATTACTAGCGTCCGATCGAACTTTGTTGCATATTTTAGGTAGTACTCGATACGATTTTTTTAACTGAATATAAAATTAATATGTCGCATGTATTATTTTGCGTATATGTGATAACATACAAACAAAACGTATTTTTTTGCGGAACACCGAGCCCAAACGTTCGGCTAGATACTAGAAAGTATTGAAGCAGGCTTTTTCTGTTTTTGTTACCAAACACCTTATATTATATTATCCCACAGAAAACCGGAACAGAATTTGCTAATCATTTAATCAATAGCAAGAAAACGTTTTAAACAAAAAAAAAAAAACATTTTGAAAATTGACGCAGAAATGGAGTAGTTATGCAATAGTCAATATTATCGTCCGATTTTCGAAAAAATATGGGACCAAACTCTAGTGTCCGGCCGAACCGAACGTAGGTTTTTGCTAGACTACCAAACTGTAAGCAAACCCTTTCAAACAAAAACATTTTTTTATAATTTGTCCACAAATGGAGGAGTTTTGTGATAATCAGGAATTATATGATACAGGAAATTTTGGAAAAAATATTTTGACGAAACTACAAGTCCTTTGGAACAAAAAATAAATTTTAAAATCGGTTTGATACCCTCCTTCTTTTGAAGTCGGTTAAAAAATAATAAAAATAACAGACTTGAAAGTTTTCTTTTTTTAATATTTTGCAGATCTTATTTCACAAATAAATTTAATCTATTTATGCATATTTAATTTATTAATGCATATGTATACTTAAGAATATTTGTTGTACTTATTTTCTAAATATTAAAAAATAAAGTTAGTAACCAAACTTTTTATTTAAATCCGTCAGTCCATCACCAGTTTGATTTTCTGGCGGCAACCATTTCGCGTATTTTTCAGATGATTCATATTCTTCATCATCATTCATATCCACTTCTTCACGCTTGCCACGCTGACGAATACGTTTACGACGTTTTTTATTGCTGCTTACAGTTTCTTTATTGTTGTTACTTTCAGAACCTACTAAACTTTCTAAGCATCCGGTTTTCTCTTTTCGTTTTTCATTGTCATTTAAGTTTTTAGTGGCTTCATTTGCTTTTAAATTGTCAGTGTTTTCCATTTTATTTAATAAGGCTTCTTCTAACAGTATTTTGTTATAAGGACTTTGTTCTTCATTTTTTTTGTCACTAGTTTCTTCGTCCTCTTCTATTTCTTCTTGGTCCGAGTTGAGTGATTTGACACGTTTTATATCTTTAGTTGCTTGAATATTCACAATTTTAAACTTATTGAACTGATTACGTTTGCCAATCATTGGCAGCGGTTTCCTTACCGAGATGTCACTTTGCTCTGGCAATGATTTTGTGTGTGAGGGTTGAATAGTACATGGCAGATCAATTGGTTTTGCAATTTTTAGTAACCTTTGTAATTTTTGTTTTTCACCTTTTAAGCGTTGTTCTTCAATCTGAAAAAATAGCAAATAAACTTAATAATTAAAGAATTTCAAAAAGTTTTGTTTGCTGAGGTTTTTTAAAACAAAACATTTTGAAATTCTTTGAAATAAGATATCGAAGCATATCTCGAATAATAAATTGTAAATTTAAAATTAAAATTACCCTTAATTTTCGAATTTCCATTTTATCGAATTTAATTTCTTTTTCTTGTAATTTTTCCATAAACGCGTCCAAATCTTCACCTTCAGTGGCTTTTTGTTCTTTTATGCGTTGTTGTTGTTTCTGATACTCGCTTATATTGCATTCAACTTGTTTTATATTTTCATCAATATCATTTTCTTGTTTAAGCTACATAAATAATAAAACAATTACGTAGATATGTATAGCTATTTTACTAATTTTTAAAAATCCTTGATACATTTTTAAAATCATAGATTATAGCGTTTTATAACTTACCAAGTCCTCATACGTTAATGTCACAGATATATTGGCTGTGGCTTTTCTCTGCTTTTTCCTAGCAACATCACCAGTACGGTCCCAAAACTCATCATCCCCTGAATCAGAATCATGCAGTTTTTGTTTTCTTTTCAAAGGTTCTTGATTTGCTTGCCTTAAAACACCATGACGATCTAAAATACGGCAAGCTTCCAAAGCGCACTGGAGAACGCAGTCTTTCTTTTTCCCTTTGTGTACAACTTCAGCAACAACAGATCGGCCATTTGCATCGTCTATAGGGAGTTCAACACGACATACAAAAGATCCCGCTGACATTTCATCGCATTTATATATTAACTCTGAGCCTTCTCGTTCAAAGTAACCACGCAAAGTTTTCTTTGGATCGTCCAGGAAGAGTTCTTCATTGTTAGAGATAGCATATGGATTGTGCGCTAAATCGCTTTCTTCATCAGCGTCTTCTGTCATCCCCCAACTGCAACTTTCACTGTTGGCCCTTCCAACTCTTTCTTCAGATAATAGTTTTCTTTGCGAAGCAGCTTCTTCCGCCTCTTGTAGACGTTTCGCTTTAATTTCTGTTATAGATAATTTACTCTCAGGCTCTTCATCTTCGGTGGGGCCTTGTAAAATGTATGATCTTGTACTTGCTCCTAATCTTAACAAATGACCAACCCTTATTCGAATATATACTTTTGGCGGTATTCTTTGCTTATTTAAAAACGTACCATGTGTACTGTCTAAATCGTATATATACCATCCTTCTGGGGGTCCTTCGGCTTTACTTACATCCTCCAAAATTTCTTTACTCTCTTCTTCCTTAGCATTAAAGTTTTGCTTTTTGTTAAACTTAGGCCTATATTGTAATATTGCATGAAACCTTGATATAGTAGGATGTGCCATTTCTATATCATTTTCTGGTAATCTGCCAAAACTCCAATATGCCTTTCTCTGCAGTTGTTTTACTTCATCTATGATTTGCCCAGACTTTAAAACTTCAAAACTGTAGTTTTTTTCATCGGTTGGTGCATCTGACCATTGTGGTATTTTGTACGGGTTTTGTGATTTTTTTAATTCAGCCTTTTCTTTATTTTTCTCTGCATTCTCCTTAGTTATTTTCAATTCATCCTCACATTTTTCTGCTTTTAATGCAGCGTTAACATAACAAGGCTTTTTAAATTCTTCCATTGTGCAATGACGCACCTACCACTTTCTTTTAAATCCTACAAAAAAGCAATGAATGTTTGATTCTTTTAAGTAAATAAATGTCAGCTGTGTTGTGTTTTAGTTCTAACTTCGCTGCACTGTGGTTCAGATTACAATTGGAAGCTGCAACAACACTGCTTTTAGGTTCGAAGCTGTCAAAAAGTGCAAAAGAAAAATGGCAAAATGGTTGCATTTTCTGTTCTATAAAGAATGTTGTTTCTTTTCCTTTTCTTATTTGCATTTGAAACAAATGATAAAGTGTGCTTTTTTTAGCAGTGTGGGTGTGTGTTAGTAATACATGATCAAATTTTGACAGACTCGAACCCAAAAAAGTCCGTTAACGCTTCGACACTACCTGTATTATACTACCATGGATATTGGTAAATAGTTAAAAAAACAACTATTTTGATTTTTAAAATTAAAAAAAATGTATACTTTGAAATCCAAATGTAGGCAAAATTTCCCCACACGACATACACGCGATTAGTTGATTATGGGTATGCTCAAAAATAACGTTATTAGAAATGGAATACGTCATCATGGATCGTTTGTATCATGGAATTTAAAAGCTAATTACCAGTATTTCATCGTGAGACGAACGACTCAAGACGATAGCCCATGATATAACAAACAAGGTAAACCAGTTAGCCCAACAAAAACATTAGATTTTCTGACTGTCTTTTTGTATATTTTATATTGAGTTTGACATTCAGGATATATGTTATAGTCGATCAGCTGGTTTAACGGGTTTACCTTGCTAATTGTATCATGTCTGCTGATCGTTAATTAATTTCTAGAATGTCAACCTCAATAAAAACAATAAATATATTGTGTATGGATTTTGTTTGAGAGTTATAAAATATAAATGTTTTTGATGTACTAACGGGTAAGCCTTGTTTATTATATCATGGATACCTATCCCGTTTTATATGGTATTTGAAATTTCTTCAAGAATCATGTGTGTCGGCGGTGCCACACGGTTTTTTATGTATCAAAGGTTTTTCTACATCAAGTTTTGTATTGCTGTAGAAACGCTACTACCTGGTTGACCGGCATTGCAGTTGTCAATTCGGCTTCAAAAATAAATTACTCTAAATTCGCGCTTCATTTGAAAAGAATAAGATCGAAGATATTGAGTCCCAAGTGCTCCACTAATTGTTATTCAATGAATTAGTGTAATACAGTCTGGAATTCCTCTTGAACAAAATGACTTTTTCTCAATCATTCGAATTTGGCAACAGCACATTTATGAAATTGGAAAGTGAAGTTAATCATGCAATAAAACATAAAAATTCCAAAGAAAATAAAGATTTGGATGTTATTTTAGAATCACCCACATCGAAAACTACAAATAAATCTTCAGTTTTACCTATATCCAGAAACAGATCGACGGCGTTATTGGCTGTTACACAAAGCCATAAATCTGAAAACTCGGCAAACAATCGAAAGTTTAGACGCAGCAAGTCTGACTCAACGTTAGCAAAAGTATCCGCTCAAAGCAATCAAAATCCTTTAAACAATTACTCGCAATTCTTTCAAAGTGATTTTTCTTTTCAACATGATATTACCAATGATGAGCAGAACAGAATTGGACATAAAAATACATCTGTATTAAGAGTTTCTCAAATAGCAGCGGCAATTGAAGATTATGGTGAAAATGCTAAAATCGAAAGTAAAGTTCCAGATGTTGAAAAGCCAATATTATCCGAAGAATTGAAAACTATTGTAGAAACTGAAGATGAAAATATATGGGGAGATTCATTGCCTTTTTCAGATATGGAAAAAAATTATGATGAATATGCTGATGAACCAGATGAAATTCAACATGAAATAAGCAGTTTTATTTGTCCTCCTAAGGACAATCAAGTTTTAAGAGAACGACTTTTGAATATAGAATTAGAGGATAGCCACCGCATTTTAAAGGAATTTCAACGACCGCCAGCATACGTGTCAGAAAGCAGCATAAGTTTAAGTTGCATGTCGCCTGATCAATTAAAATTCACGCAAGAAACTTCTCCTTTAATACCGAACGAAAAAAAATTAACTACTCTATCAAAAACAGAATTTAAATCTATTAAAAATAATGAGAATTTGGAAGAAAAATCTATGAAAATTATTGAAAAAGATTATCAAGTCAAATCAAAAGATATAGTATCAGATAATTTAGAAGCTCTGAGGGATATGAAAGCATGGAATTTACCTTTAAGCATCTTAAATGAGTATGAACGAAAAGGCATAAAGGAAATGTTTGAATGGCAAGTACAATGCCTAAGCAACCCAAAAGTAAGTACATATTGAGGATTTCTTGAAATATGCTATGTAAATATTTTTATTTGCTGTGGGTTATATCTAGTCTAAGTGACTGCATTTCGTGCAATGTACTCAAATAAAACTTATTTAAAAAAATATTTCTGACAATAACGCAGAATTGTTTATTTCTTTTTAAAATTCATACAAATATGGCAGTTTTCATAAAACTTTAAGGGAGTTCTTTATACAATGTAACGCTAAGGAGCCACATGTAATACAGACTGCTCATGAATTCTTACTGTTATTGTTAATACTAACTATTGTTAGTTTAGGCGGGGTGTGTGTACAAGGGCAGGGATATAGATAGTTACTAGTAATACGAATGAAATTGGCCAATAGGCTTTATGTATTATAATTGAATAAATAAATAAATAAATTCCGATGTATCAAAAAGTAATAATTCAGCTTTTTGTATCTTCAGTCATATTTCAGTTCAATTTTTGTGTTTTTATGTTCTATTGTCTTATAGTGTATTATTCTATATATATATATATATATATATATATTTATTTATTTATTTATTTAGCTTTATGCTATTAATTACAATTTAAAAAATAAATAATATACATTATTTGGATTTTATACATTAATCAAAATTTTTTACATACAATACTAATTGCATTAAAACATTCATCACCAGTCTTTGATTTACTGATAGCCATTGCAATGCTTCTAACATGTCTCTTCTGTGTGTTGTCCTATTGCCTATTGTCTATGTAATTATGTATGTATTACAAGACTTTTTTAATTGTAAGGATGTATATATTTGCCTTGAAATGAGTGAGGATGGCTTACAATTAATTTGTATTACGATTGTTCAAATCTTTAGTATATACATCTGTATGTATGTATGTACATATGTATATTATATCACATTTATTTACATATCGTTGGCTTAATATAGAAAGGACGTATCTCGATTTTTTTACTAAGCGCCGGTTTCAATCTTTTCTGACATTACAATTTCAAATAGACTAGAAAAGCTTGGAATCGCAATTTAAAAAAATCAAAATACGTCCTTTTTATATTATATACAAATACAAATTAAAACAATTCGTTTCAGATTCTTTTCGAACATTGTAATCTTGTATATTCCGCACCAACTTCGGCGGGTAAAACATTGGTTAGTGAAATTTTACTTCTGAAAACTGTTTTAGAACGAAGTAAAAAAGTATTACTTATTCTACCATTTATTTCCGTAGTACGAGAAAAAATGTTTTATTTACAAGATCTTTTGACTGCTGCCGGTTATCGTGTAGAAGGATTTTTCGGCGGTTATACCCCTCCCGGAGGTTTCGATAGTATTAATGTTGCTATATGCACAATTGAAAAAGCAAATTCAATTGTCAATAAATTATTAGAGCAGGGTAAATTAAATGAGATCGGTACTGTTGTAGTAGATGAAGTACATTTGATATCTGATCCTGGAAGGGGCTATATTTTGGAATTACTATTGGCTAAAATATTGTATATGTCTCGCAAATATGGCTTACAAATCCAAATTGTAACTATGTCGGCCACGTTGGCCAATGTAGAACTATTGAGGAATTGGTTGGATGGTGAATTGTATATAACTGATTTTCGGCCAGTGGCTTTAAAAGAAATGATCAAAATTGGTAATAAAATCTATGATAATAGCTTAAATGTGTTGCGTTCTGTTACCGAAACATCTCTCAATATCAAGGAACCATTTCCTACACTACAGAATGATTCGGATCATGTTGCCCAGTTGTGTATTGAAACTTTGGTAGATGGCTGTTCTGTTATTGTATTTTGCCCTTCAAAAGATTGGTGTGAAAACTTGGCCACACAATTAGCAGGAGCTATACATTCATTGGGAAAGCAAGGCGGCGTTTGGGGAGCTAAATTAAGAGCTCAAATAAATCGTCAAGCTATTGATAATGTTAAACAACAATTAAGAGACATACCGACTGGTAAAACTTTAATTTTTGTATAAAAAATTATTATGTATGTATTGACCAATTTTCAAAGGCTTGGATGCTGTTTTAGATAAGTGTATAACATATGCCTGCTCTTTTCATCATGCCGGATTGACAACAGAAGAAAGAGATATTGTGGAAGCAAGTTTTAAATCTGGAGTATTAAAAGTTATTGTAGCTACAAGCACATTAAGTTCTGGTAAAATGTGACTTACGTAATATATATATCTGATTGCATAAAGTAAGTTTTCTTTTTAGGCGTTAATTTACCTGCTCGTCGCGTGTTAATACGATCCCCTATGTTTGGAGGTAAACAAATGAACTCTCTCACATATCGCCAAATGATTGGTCGAGCTGGCAGAACAGGAAAGGTATTTTTTGTTTGTTTTTATTTTAGATTATAACTTAAAATGTTTATCTCTGTAGGACATATTGGGAGAATCTATTTTAATTTGTACAGAAAGCAATGCACGTGCAGGCAAGGAATTAATTAATGCCGATCTGAGACCCATAACTTCCTGTCTTGACTTTGATAATAGTGTGAGTACGAAAGCATTAATTCTGTAACACCTGTGTGCTTATCAAAGATTTATTAATTTTCAAGACCCATCTTAAACGAGCTTTGTTAGAAGTTATATCTTCAGGTGTAGCTACAAGTAAGGAAGATATTGAAAACTTCGTTAATTGTACACTTTTGAGCGCCCAAAAGCAATTAGCGATACATCAGAAAGAACAAAATCAACATGAAACAATTGAAAACGAATACATTGGTGGAGCCTTGGAATTTCTCATTGATTATGAGTTTATACGTTTACAAAAAAGTGAAGAAAGTCAGAAACAATATTATGTAGCCACACGACTCGGCAATGCGTGTTTAGGTAACAAGAAATATTACTTACACTACTTTTCCATAACCTATTACTTTTGTAGCTTCATCAATGCCTCCAACAGATGGTTTGATACTGTTCGCAGAATTACAAAAATCAAGACGTTGTTTTGTATTGGAATCAGAATTACATGCCGTTTATTTAGTAACTCCGTATTCCGTATGCTATCAACTACAGGATTTGGATTGGCTTTTATTTCTCGATCTCTGGGAGAAATTGACACCGGCAATGAAAAAAGTAGGAGAATTAGTAGGCGTAAAAGAATCATTTCTAGTTAGAGCTATGAGAGGTCAAACAAAGTTAGACTACAAGTTAATGCAAATACACAAACGGTAATTTTTTAAATTATTTATGAAAATAATGATAACTATGCAAAATATAGGTTTTATACAGCATTGGCTTTGCAAGAATTGGTGAACGAAACACCTATTAACATAGTGGCCTCTAAATACAAATGTGCACGGGGGATGTTGCAAAGTCTGCAACAAATGGCTTCAACTTTTGCTGGTATTGTAACATCTTTTTGCAATTCCTTACAATGGGATACACTATCATTAATTGTCTCGCAATTTAAAGAGCGTTTGTATTTTGGTATAAATCGCAATTTAGTTGACTTAATGCGTTTACCAGATCTAAATCACAAAAGAGCTAGAGTACTATTCGACGCTGGAATAACGTCGTTGATTGAATTAGCTAGTGCTGATATCTTGTGTATTGAAAAAATACTTTACAATGCTTTTAGTTTTGAATCGATAAAAAAACACGAGAACGAGAACGAGTTTGAAGCCGCTCAACGTAATGAAGCTAGGAACTTTGTTATTACTGGTAAGTCTGGTCTCAATGTAGCCGACGCAGCAAAGCTTCTGGTGTTGGAAGCTAGAAAATTCGTCCAATACGAAATGGGCGTGGGAAATATAAAATGGTCTCAAACTATTTATGAGAAAAATGGACAGGACGAAAATGATAAGAATGAATTCCACATGTCTTATGAAGAAAAAGAATTACAGAATGATATGGTAAAATATAAATTAAATCAAACAATTTATCATCCCAAAAATAAAGAAAGTTGCGCAGATGAAATTAAAGAATCAACCAAAAATCTCAAAAACATTTCAAATTTAACAAAACCGTTAAAAAATAAAATTGTTGACAATAAAGTTACTATAAACAGCAAACAACAAATTATAATAAATGAGGGCCATTTACTCATACCGAAAGTGGAGCTTCCTAAGGATAAAAATATACATGGGCATAACAATTTAAATGATATAAATCTTAACTTAATGCAACGTAGAACAAGGGCAGATAAAATAAATCAACCAGAAATTTGCAATAGTGAAGCAATTAATATTTCATCGAAAAAAGATGTTTATTCATTCAAAACACCAAGAGAGGAAAACATTGAAATCGTGAAACAACATTCAGAAGCTGAATGCAAAGATAATAATGTAATATTTAGAGATAATCAAAAGATACCGAAAATCCAAGAAAAGGGGAAGAAAACAGAAAGCCATCAAAATGCTGTATGCCATGATAATAAAAAAAATGTTGAGGAAAAAACTGACGGTCCCGCAATCAAACGCAAATCTTCTGAAAATATTGATGACATTTTGGATGTTACGCCGCCCAAATCAAAAAAGCCAACAAACGAAGCTGATACTAAATTAAAGTCAAGCAATACAGCTGCAGTGGGAACGCCAACTGTTATTGTCCACAATTCAGTAGTTCATAATAGTAAGCCGGTACATACTGAAGAAAAACCTAGTACAAGCAAAAAAGCCCAAAGATTGTTAAGAGCAAAACAATTGTCAGAGATAAAAAAAGAAGAATGGGCAAAAAGAAGACAAAATGAATTAATGGAGCAACCTGACCCTAAAACAACAGCTTTAGATCAAAACTCACAACATTCTAATACAGTCGGAAAAAATATAAAAATGTTAAACAAACATACTTCGAAAAGTTCAGCGAATAATCCGAAATCGATATTTAACAAAGAAAATCCGGAAACTCCGAAATTGCTTAGGAGAAGTCCACGAAATCACATAATAAGTTCAAAAATAATAGAAGAGCAAAATAAAATAAACTCTAAGAACAACCTCAAACGCTCTAATAATAATATGTTTGATAGTGAAGATTCTTTTATAATCAACACCGGTATTCAAGAGGCTCTTCAGGAAGCTGATAATTTTAAAGAACCTGATATTCCACAATGTAAGAAGATGGACTCACCACAGGAAGAAATACCAAATTCACAAACACTGATAAATGAAATACCTGCTGGAAACTTAAATACACCGCAGTCCTCACGATTTTTAAGATCATTGCGTACTACACAAAAAATACAGAGTCCAAAAAATAAACCTAGATTAGAAGTTACCCAATTACAAAAATCTCATAGTGTTGAAAATGATTTGGAAGTTCCATCATCTACATGCATTGAGATTTCAGATTTTTCAATGGAAAATTCTCTTCTAAAAAATCCTATTCAACTCAACGCTACACACATTCTAAGTTGCTCTAAGTTTGAAACTGATTCGTCATCATTCAAATCTTTAGATATAATAGATATCTGTGGAGACCAAGAACTATTTAAAGCAGCATTTAAAGAATTTATGTCGCATAAACGATTGGGACTTTGTTTAGGCATACAGAAACAATTCGGGAAACGTAAACCAATAATAGGATCAAATTTACTATTAAATCAAGTTGCAGCTTCAGAAATAGAAAATGAACAAATTAAGTCATATGAATTTCAAATAGATGATGTAAATTACTTAGCAGGTATAGGATTTTGCATATCCGAAAATATTGTATATTATATGAACATGCAACAGGAAGGCTCCTGTAAAGAACTTACAGGGGAAATGAAGTGCAAATATTTACGTATGCTCCTAAGATCAGCGGAACATACTTTGCTTGTTTACGAAGCCAAAGAGCAAATAAAGATTTTGCGAAAAGTTTTGAAGGATTTTGGAGAAATTCTTATTGCCATAGAGGATCCTAAAATAGCCAATTGGCTTCTGCAACCTGATAAGAATCATAATTTATATAATTTGGTAAGTCCGTTGATTTGGTTGTTCATTTAGAACATGTTTTATTTTCTTTTTATAAAGGCTCAACAATTTGCCCCTGAATGTTCATCTTTAGTTAACTTATGTGGCAGTGGCCGAGGATATAATAGTTATGGTTTGGACTCAGATAGCGCTATTTTGGCAAAGGTTAGGTAATAAACAGTCTTAATTTTTGTGTTATCTTACATGTAATATATTCCTGCAATTTCATTGCAGATCATCAATAGAAGCATGCGTCACAATACATATTTTAAAAGGACAATTAGAAAATCTCGAACGTATTGGATCTGGCCGACTACAAAAATTTTTTACTGGTAAAAAGATCTTGCTGTACAAGTTATTTTCTAAATAACAAATACATTTTTTGGTTTCTTTTCTGCTTAGAACTCGAAATGCCTTTACAGATGTCCCTCAGCAACATGGAAAATACAGGTTTTCCCGCAAGCTCGGAAGCATTGCATAAACTGTACCAGCAAATGGTTGACTCTATGAAAAAACTAGAGTCTAAAATATATGAAATGCATGGATCAAAATTTAATTTAGGCTCATCTTCAGCTGTGGCCAGGGTAAGAATAATCAAAGCTAGTTTTTATTGTTATAATAGTTTTTTAAAGGTTCTAGGTTTACACCGGAAATCAAATGGTCGTATAAGCACTTCTAAACAAGTTCTCGAAAAAATAGATTCTCCTGTATCACAGATGATAATTACTTATCGTAAACTATGTGCAACTTTAACAAAAACCATACACCCTTTGTTAAAATGTGTAAAGGACGAACGGTAAGATTTTCTATATGCTTAAAATTATATAAGTAACAATTATTTCTTTCTGTAGAATTCATGGTCAGAGCATTACCTTTACATCTACCGGGCGTATCTCTATGACTGAACCCAACTTACAAAATGTTGCAAAAGATTTTGATGTCATAATTGGCTCTGAAAAAACTATATTATCTTGCCGCAGCGCTTTTTTCCCCAGAGATACAAAACGTTGTTTGATTGCTTCCGATTTTTGTCAATTAGAAATGAGAATACTGGCACATTTATCACAAGATTCAGCCCTATTATATGCCGTAAAATCTGACAAGGATTTATTTGTAGCTATAGCTGCTCGATGGAATAAAATTCCCGAAAACAGTGTAACGGAACAATTACGCAATGGTACGAAACAAATATGTTATGGGATTGTTTACGGCATGGGTACACGTGCTTTAGCTGAAGGCCTTAAGTGCACCGAACAAGAAGCCAAACTTGTGTCAGAACAATTCCATGCTGCTTATCCAGGTATAAGGTAAATATATATATTTTGCAAGAGTTTAGTAAAAAGGAATTTTAAATTTTTGTATCGTTGTCAATTTTTAGATCGTATACAGAAAAGGTTGTAAAATTTGCCAGAACTAATGGTTATATTGAAACAATAACGGGCAGAAGGCGTTATTTAGAAAATATATGCAGTGAAGAAGGATTAATTAAGAGTAAGTACATTTTTATATATATTTTTATATTTTTCTTGATAAAAGCTTTCAAAGAAAAATGTTTAAAAATGTAAAAAAATCTAAACATTTTTATATACTCGTACATACTAAAAACATGATACTGCTAATTCACTGGCTTCGCACTAAATATGAATAATATTGGCAAGGTACCGTAACGATTATAAGTTTTGTGTAAAAAAAATTACTTTTCAATAATAGTTTTTCAAATTTTATTTTTTGCCTGGAAAATAATAGTTATTTTCCAAGCTTTTTTGTGTTTTCAAAAATTTGTACAGGCTCTGGAGATAAATTTTATCTTAAAGAGGCTAACATAAGTGTTAGGGCGGGAAAATATTGAAACTATTTTGTTGTCTCACAAAAACTAAATAAAACAAAGCCAAAGTAATTTAAAAATGCACCTATATATTTGTTTTCGAAACCAATTTTTAGGAGCAGTATATTTTATGACTATAGGCAAACTCAACATTCGATTTGCTATAAATGTTTTTGCTACACTTGAGATCACATCTTTCGAAGGTAGTATACCTTAGTCGGCCATATACGTCATCCTAAATCTAGTCCAAAAAAGTACAGGGGACCCGTTTAGACTTTATGTCAAGTTTACGCATTTGAAAGTCACTGAAATTGTTTTTTACTATAACATTCTCAATAGAAATCCAGGATAGTTACCAATGTTATCACGCCGGCTGGCGTCAACATAATGGGAACTAATATAAGCA
Organism: Gymnocheta viridis; assembly: GCA_956483585.1. Lineage (NCBI taxonomy): Eukaryota > Metazoa > Arthropoda > Insecta > Diptera > Tachinidae > Gymnocheta > Gymnocheta viridis. Next base: position 103,143,956 of record OY101440.1, on the reverse strand, counting down.
GTTCGTATGACTTCCGAATGGATGTGATATATTGCTAATGATAATTAGGCCACGCTAAAAGGTTTGATAGAGTTTGTATCTATTATAGCTTGTGTGGATAGAGTTGTGATAACTGACCAGATTATAACTATAGGAAATACCAGTATATGGAAAAATCGCTTTGCGGAGTTCAGCAGATTAATGCGATTGCCCCACTGCCATTCGAAACCTTATCTAAAATAAAATGAATAGATTTGTGAGCTATAAATAAGGAAGTGTTAATTAAGGTTAATATAGGCTTTACTAAAAGATTTCATCGTAAGCGTAAAATATTGGTGTATTTCAATCCCCACCGTCATATTTTTTGTTTTTAGATCAATCTGAACGGCAAGCCGTCAACTCTACTATTCAGGGATCTGCTGCTGATATAGCAAAAACTGCTATTTTACGGATGGAAAAAAATATTGTAAAGTACCATGAAAAACTGGGCTTAGAACAACATTCGGTTCGTTTAGTTTTGCATCTACATGACGAACTTATATTTGAAGTACCAGAGGAAAAGGCTAAGAAAATTGCTAAAGTTTTAAGTCTAACTATGGAAAATTGCGTAAGACTTAATGTACCTCTTAAAGTGAAACTAAAAATTGGTAAAAGCTGGGGTGAACTTCAAGAGGTTAAATTGTAATTATTATATTAATTTGATTGTATATACGCACATGCAAATTAATTTTGCTGAAAATTTTACTAAGACAGTCCCTATATTTTCATTTTGTTTTTAGCGTTAATGTTAATGTTCATCAAAAAATTTTAATTATTCATTGAAAATGAAAAACATTAATGCCTTTTTCTGTAAAAACGTTTTTTTAGTTAAGACGTTCCCCTCGCAAATAAACATACGCTAAGGTTAAAACGGAGCAGAAGCAAAGCTGAAACTGTGGACGGAAAGTAGAGCAGTAGTAAATGTATCCACGATGAAGATATTTTCGTACAAAAGCATTTGTTTACTACTGCTCTGCTTTTCGTCTTGACTTTCAGCCTCGTCTTATGCCTTAAAATTTCTACACCCTTAAATGTTTGATGATTAGGTTAGAGCCTGTAGCACTTCCAATTAGAGACCCATAGAGGTAAATTGTGAAGAAATCGTTAAAGAAACGATTGAAGGAAGGAAAGTGTGAGATAAAAAAAAAATAGAGAAATGATGGATAGATCTATTGTAATTTGTCCGAAGAGTTTTTCCTCTTTTTGTTTTTATGACCATTTTTTATTTAAGAAAATTAAATTGTTCCTATATTGCATTCTTAATAAAAATAATTTACCAAAAAAAATTATTAAACAAAAAATTTAATAATGAAGGGGTAGTCAGATTTGAACTTGAGCCTAACAATTCTTTTCAGCATTATTAATAACTTAATATATTGGAAGTAAGATTTGATATAAGAATGCATGTATATATAAGTTACTTTCTTAGAAAAATTTTATTACTTTCCCAAAATTAGGTAAACAATTTTACTAAAGGGTATTATTTATTAAATATAAATATATTAATCCATAATATGAAAATAATTGTAGACAATTTTTGCGGGAAATGTGAAAAAACTTCTTGTCTTCCTACAAACCTTCCTTTTGCGCCCATTCGTTCCATGAACCTATGTATGGTTTAACACTAAAATATATAAAAAGTATATGGATGTACATATGTAAAATGAAAAAAGAGTAATATGTACATATGTACATAATATGTGTTACTCTAATATATTGTGTTATTTTCATTATTTACCTTTTGAAACCATGGGCTGCAGCGAAAACGGTGGCTTTCTGTGCTCTGCCTCCTTTCAAGCAACTAAAGATAATTTGTGCATCTTTTGATGGCTTAGGGCGATTATATTGGGTTTTAAAATCATTATCAGACATTTCGAAAGCATGGCCTAAGTCTAGTACTATTAGAAGAAAATTAAATTGCGTGTACATATTTATGTATGTATGGCTTAGATCTAGTTTACGGAGGTACAGCCAATTAAAAAATAAAATCCATGTGATGAGAAATTTGATTCCAAGTTAAAAATATTATTAGTACCAAAACGATCGGAAACCCTATTTTCTGAGTTATGGGCTTCTGAACTTTTAATATGAAATTATAATCGTATACAAAAATAACGTTTGGTAAGCCAGTATTCATTATATGAATACGCAAAGACAAATTATTAGAACCCTTTTTCTCTTTTGTTTGCCAACCGATTTTCTTCATTCTTTTACCAAATGGTAAACATTGTTGAGCTTTAGTGACCCGATTATATATTATTTAAATCGGTTGAATATTAAAGGAATAAAAGGCTCATAAAGTTTACACCACACAAATGCTAAAAATACACACGTACACGCATTCACTTATGTAAGTATTGGTTCAAGCAAAGCGACGAGTGGTTAAGAGTATCCACATACATACATACATATGTATGTATGTAATGAGTAATATTTTTTTTATAAATGTGCTTGTTTGTATGCAAATTTATTTGGTTTATGGTTTTTTTCGTGGGGAAGGGAGTAAGTAATCAGGTAGTTTCTTCTGTTTAAGTGAATGCAACAAAAATAGATATACATACATTTAAACTGGCGGTCAAATTTCGATCACTAGGCAGACTCAAGTTCATCATACATATACATATGTATGTAGCTCGAAAAATATTAACATTTTGGTACTTACAATGTTTGTCTTGGAATTACATTTTCTATAACCTAGAATATTTTTTATTTTGGAGTATCTGCGTAATCTGGATTTATTCCATAATTATAAATATTCTATGTATGCACATCCATCCATACATATGCATACACTGTATTTATATTTACATGGTATATTGATACTGCCAGGTATGGATCCAGTTGAAGCTAATTCATCTTTATTCCTTACGTCTATTAAATAAATTTCGGGATGATTAGGTACATCTTTAACTTCTTCAAATGTTGCCATTTTAATGGAAATCTGTATTTTTATAAAGCTTTTAAATACGAAGTATGTATGTATATTAGTTTTTGTTTCGGTAGGCGGAAATCCAATTATGTAGTTTCCACGGTGATAGCTGGAGCACAGGGTAATTACTTCGTGGCTGGAGGGCAACAAACAAAACTTTTGTCAAAATATTTGACTAAACAGTCCAGCCACTAAATAAGTATCAGTGTTACCAACACTCTGAATTTTATCCCACAAAATCGTTCATCTAATTATTAGATTCTAATACCACTAAAGAACCACTAAAACTTCCTTTGAGGCAGTGATGTTGTATAATTTTTTGAGAAGTCTACGCAGCCCGAAAAAAAATCCCTATTTTTCCCTACGCGTTCAAAAAATTGTCTACAAAAATACCTACAACTTTTAAGTGACGTATACATATAAATTTTATTTAAATATAAACAATTTTATGTACATCAATCCGTTATTTTTTACTTAAAGTAGTATTAGATGGTCAACGAGCTGACTTGATGCCTTTATTTTTAAAAAATGTATCCATTTGTTTGCCATTTTTACAGAATTCACATTTTTTGTGTATCTTTCCTTCTGCGTGCTTCAGAAGATCAGACTTGGCGCAATTTTAAATTTTATTGCATGCAGAACACTTGCATTTGAACGGTTCGTCAGAGACAGGTTCCAGTCAGCCTTTAAAGTTATCGTCCTCCAGCCATTTGTTGCTGAATTTTTGTTTCCAATACTTTAAATCAAAGCTGAAATGGCGATCATTTTAAAAAATATGACAATTTGTAATGTTCCCGTATTAAAGATTTTATTAAAATGTCACAAATCGAATAAGCTTGCAAAATGAATATATTTTTGCCACATTAAAAAGTCTAAATTTTAATGATTTCAATAAATCTGTATTTTTTTCCCCACGGCCATTTTTTTAGAAGAAAATCTATGAATAGGGATTTTTCCCTACGTATAACATCACTGCTTTGAGGTTACAAGCAAACACACATGGAATATATAATTTTTGTCGTTTTTCTTTTGTGCTTTTTGACAGCTTCGGTACCAAATAACAATAAAAAGCAGTGTTGTGTATATCTTTTTTCCCCATCAACCTTTCGTTAAAAAAAAGAGAATTATCATTTAAGAATAAGGGAAAATAAGCAAATCAAAATTAAAGCATTTTGAAAGTGTGTAACTAAATCACAAAGGAGAAAAATATAACAAATTATAAAACTTTTTACAATTTAATATTTAAAATAATTATTATAAAACAGGAATTATTAAATTGTTCTCTTATTGAAATATGTGCGGTGAGAAATATGTTGTGCAAGTGCTGGTAGTTGTTTAGTGTAATTAGTACTAAAAGCATAGATGAAATAGATAGATGTGTATGTGCTTTATACATATGTATGTATGCGCTTGTTAAACGAAAGTTGCTGTAGAAAAATGCAGAAGCCAAAAAAATACATAGTATGTGACATGAACATACTAATTTTCCTGTAAATAAAATAATAATTTATATGGTAATAGAACAGTTTTTAAGAAATAAGAATTAAATATTTTTTGCGGCAGAATATGGATCAAAACAAACCATGCAAAATTCTTTGTTTACGATTTTTGTGTGACAAAACAAAAATAATAGCATGCCGTTTCGTGTCACCCCTGGTCTTCTTTGAGGGGAAGATAGCGTCGAGTATGTGAATTCAAAAACCGAAAGATTTATCCCAGGAGCAGTGTAGTTCTGCTTGCTCAAAGGCCAATGGAATATGAATGTAGACCCATTAAGGCACCAAATGAGCCAAACGCGCTAAAAATCGTCAGCCGTTTCCGAAAAAATCGAGTTCCTCTAAAATGGCAAAAAAAATCGACGATGATTTATCCCAGGAGCAGTATAGTTCTGCACGTCCAAAGGCTAATGAAATATAAAAGTAGACCACTTAAGGCACAAAATGAGCCAACCGTGCTAAAAATCGTTTCCGAGAAAACCGAGTTCCTATAACTGCAGTGTAGTTCTGCACGTCCAAACGCCTCCGACGATTTTTAGCGCGATTGGCTCATTTTGTGCTTAAGGGGTCTACTATCATATTCCATTAGCCTTTGGACGTGCAGAACTACACTGCTCCTGGGATAAATCGTCGCCGATTTTTTTTGGATATTTTAGAGGAACCCTTAAGTTCTACTTTCATATTCCATTGGCCTTTAAAAGCTTTACTTCATATATGTATGTACTTTTAATGTAGAATCAAAAAGTTTTTGTTCTATTGAAAATTTAAAAATTTGAAGTTAATACAGTGTTGATAAAAAGTGCGAAATACATATATACATACATACACATATATTTTTTCTTCCAAATATTTGAAAATTACTTGATCAATTTCATATTTTATGTTTTTATTAATAACATATTTCTTTACAAAATATATATACTTTTGAAAAAAAAATATATATATTGTTCACTTTTCATATTTTTTGTTTTTACTAAACTTATAAAACATAATTTTAAGGCATATAAAACATGATATGAAGGGTAATATGATTTTGAAAAGGAATCAATCATTCTAATTAAAAATTGCACAAATATTTAACCTTAATATGATGGTATTATAATAAAGAAAATAAATAAACTATTGCATTAAAAGTCGATAAATAAACAGTTTTTACACGCATTTACAATGCTGACATTTGTTTTTAAATATTTCTTAAATAACTTTTAATTTTTTTATTGACTATGTATTCATTATATTTTTAGGATTCGTGTGTATGAATGCATTTTAATGAGTCTTAGGGCATTAAAATTTAAAAAAAATAATAAATATAGACTCGTAATATAGACTATTTTCATAAACGCATGTTCCTAAATGCAAACCACAAGTTTTACAATATGCTTTGTTCTTAATGGCAACACTTTTTGAGTTAATACGCAGTCAAAACTACGAAGTAAAAAAATTAGTTGCTGAGCATATACAAGTTATTAAAAATGTTTATAAACAATTGTTCAATTCACAACATGCTGAAGAGTTGTATTTAGCATAAATGTTGTTGCTAAATTATATATAAACATTTGGTTAGAAACATGTTTTAATGGAAATTTCCACCATTATTTATACCACTTACAACTTACCACTTATGAATTGGACAAATGGCGTCAATGCATACGTTTAGGAAAACAGTCATTTATAATTGATTTTATATTAAGCATTTTGTTTTAACTTCGTTTTTCAAACTCTTTTTGTGAGACATCTTTAAAATTCAATAATTTAAACAGGAAATAAATTAAAATTCTTTTGCAAATTCCTTAGACCTGACATGCTTATAAATTTTATGTACACAATTACATAAACAATTTTTAAAATAAAAATAAAACATATTTTAAATATTATAACAACAATAAAAGGCAATAATTTATCCAAATAGGTGTTAGACGCTTTTTTAAGAACTCAAGAAAGATAAAAAATGTTAAATAAACGATGTATTGTGAAAACATATTGTGGTTCATAACTAAACACCAGATGTATGCCACCGATGTTTGCTTTTTTGCTTTAAAAAGTATAAACATTAACAGCGTTTCGATGGAGGCACTAAATGATCAGGCAAAACATTCGGCAATTCATTTCCTTCCAATTTAACATTGATTAGATGTGAAGCTAAAGCAAACTCATCTGAATCCAAGAAACCGTCTCCATCGACATCAGAAAGTTTCCAAATTTTACTTAGCACTGAGTTGGGTAATTTTGATTTAATGAGCTCTTGTTTGGCAGCTGCAAAAAGGAGAGATTTTTTAATATATGTATATATTTCTTACATATAAGAATTATAGGAAAAAAATTAAACTTACCCTGTCCAGAAATTTTACCATCAACAGGAGAAAGTTTCATGAATATAATATCCGTGCGTTCTTTATCCCTACTGCAAATCCAATCGTGTTCTCCAAACCCAGCATCAATACCCTCACCTTTCATGTAACCGAAGGGTGAAACATTGTCATCAATGACACCTTCGAAAGCACCACCTACGAAAAAATAAATGCAAAAATGTATTTATTGACAAGGATATAATATAAAGCTAAGCTTAGATTACTTAAACCTAATGGATATATCGATTATGGATGGCAACCGATCCTTAATTGAATTGGCATTTGCTGAAAACGATATTACGGAAGCTAAACTGGCAACTGAAGGTTATTAATTTAAGTTGCTTTTTAGTGCTTTCCTGGCAAGTACGAAACCGAAGCTGAAGTTCGGTTGTTATACATAATCGACCTATAAATCATCAAAATCTAAACATTACAAATTTTTTTGCACACAAAATGTGACTACGATCGTTATAAAATTATTCTAGTACAAGTTATCCAGATGGACGACTTTTTTCGTTTTTCATCCGATTCAAAACATTTTTGTGTATCCATATAGACCATATTAAAATCATGAATCCGGCCACCCGCATAGTAGGAGTAGTTTGGGACCAGTAGATTCTAGAAGGAGATATGACTACATTTACTGGGTGGCCCACTATGTCGAACGATAATATCGTTCTTTTGTAAAATTACATTTAAAACCAAAACAAAATTTTAGAAATTGTTTTTGCTTAAAATGTAATTTCACAAAAGAACGATATCGTTCGTCATCCCCTATAAACCAAACGTTATATCCAGCAATTTTGTCTTTCATTGAGAAAGGGTTCTGGTCGTAAATGGTCCGTTTTTCCGCGGACCGGAGTGCCACACAGTCGGTCTGAATCCGGCAGTATTATTAGGAAAATAAATAATTTATATTTACTTTATTTACCTAAAGCTTGAAGAAACTATTTAATAAAATAATATGAATTTATGAAAAAAATTCTTAAGTCTCGATTCACATTATGAATGTTTTCTTTTTGAAATTTTCTCCAATTCTTTTTTAAACGTTCATTCGTGTCTACACATTAACATTAAAACAAAAATTTATTATTCAAGAGATCTGCTGATGAACTAGTGTACTTTATAATTAATATAACTTGGTCTAATTGTTTGTTTTTTTTCGTTCGAAAGATATGACACCTTTTTAAAATAAACTATTTTGAAATCAATCGATAATAGTTGAAAGAAAATTGGAAAAAATACATATTTTCAGATGCAGAAAAATGTGTCCTTTTTGTTAAGAAAACTACGAATCTTAAATGCTTTCAAATCGTTCTCAAATGTTTAAAATTTAAGAAAAGAGTTTTAATTGCTAGGATAATTTTATTGCTTGACAGTAATTAGAGAATAACCTTTTCTGTCGAATTGAGAAAGAAAAACCAGTTTGATTCGAATTGAAAAGCTTCTTTAACATGTACAGTACCGATCAAAAAAATATACAACCAATGACAAAAAAATAACATATTTGGAATGGCCAGCAGAAAAAAGGAGAAATGTACTTTGGACAGATGAGCCCAAAGTTGCTTTATTTGGAGGCAAGGAACCACGTTCCTACGTCAGAAGACCCCTAATGCAGAACTCAACAAAAATACACAACAACACCCGTTAAACATGGTGGTTCTAGCATTATGGTATGAGAGTGCTTTTCTTATTTTGGCGTAGGACCCATATACTGGATCAGAACATTCATGGATAAGACAGTAATGCTACCGTATGCCTCTGAGGAAATGCCGCTGGTCTTCCAGCAACACAATGACCCGAAGCATACGAGCAAAATCGCAAAAAAGTGTTTTTTGAACAATAAAGTAAACGTGATGGAGTGGCCCGCAGAGTCCCCAGTTCTCAATCCAATTGATAATTTATGCACAGGTATAAAGAAGGGAATCTCTCAAATACAACCAACTAGTAATGAAGCCCTTTGGGCGGCTGTTCAACAAATCGGGGGGGGGGGGTTATTATGTATTTCTATTCGAAACGAAAATCATTCGAATTTGTATAGCTTATACATTGCGTTTCGAAAATGTCTTCTTTCGAATCGAAATACATAATAAACCCCCCTGGAACTTCATTTCGAAAGAAAGATGACAAAATCTCCTGAATTCCATGCAAGAACGTTTTGCAAAAGTTATTGCCAATAATGGGCTCCAACAAAATATTAATTTTAAAATCTTAAGACATCAAAATCTTTAATTTATATTGATTTATTTTTCGTTTAAGTATTTAATTTCACTACAGAATGAACTATGGTGCTATTTTTTTGACTGAGTGTTTTTTAAGATTTTTTTAAAAAAGTTAAAAATTTTCAAGAAAAGAAAAAACAAAATAAACGTTTTTCTATTGTTACACAGTATTTTTTTAATACATTAATCGGGATTGCCTCGATATCTACTTTCAAAGATTTTCAAACAAAAGTTATTGTTACACAGCGTTATAAGTATCTTACGACACATTTTCAATAAAATAAGTTTAACATATATAAAAATATATGACGAAGAAAATTTTTTTTACCATGGTGCTATTTTTTGTACCGCAGCTGTAGGTAGGTAAAGGTTTGTAGGTTAGCTGCCATGAGTTTCAGCGAAATGTATCATAAAAATTAGCTAAATAACTTATAATTTTATATTTTTTTTTTTTGGGATAATTAGCACAATATTAAGTAGAAAAAATATATAAACGAGTTTATAATAGTATGTAGAACATTTATTATTTAATACAATACCTCGATTTAGTATTTCGGACTAAAGGTCTTTAGATTAAAGTCATGTAATAAAATAAAATTATTTTGTATTTCTGTTTTGTCTACTTTATTTATTATATTTTTCAACCTTTCAATTAGTAACAATTATTAATTGGAGGTTTTTTTAATATTTTTCATCGTGTTGTGCTGTGCGCCACAGCTCTTACTACTTTAAAATATCAATTTTAATTTTAAAAATCTACTTGAGTATGCGCGCATTTTCATCTGTTTGCAAGTTGATTGAGTGCATCCATTCAGTTAAGATTTTCATATTGTAGATATTTAGTTTTGTGTTTTATTTTATTTTAAAATGCAGACAAACAAATATGTATGTAGTGCCTCAGCATGAATCCAAAGAGCAAAGTAAGTTTTCTTTCTATTTGCTTATTTCAGCAATTTATATACATATATAGTATATCTTACAGAAGATTATGTTGTGATTGGCGGCAATTGGAGTTTAGCCTCTGAATTAAAACTGTTTGCGTTTTTAATTTATGAACAACAATTGATCTGCTTTGTTTAATAGGCCGTTTTTTAAGCGTAAAAACCATTATTGGCTTTAAAAATAACGTAGCAATTACAACTACTCATGGTATGGCCACGTTTGATGTAAAACGTTTACCCAGCGAAAGTACTGAATTGAAATGCTGGCAAATGACGTGACAAATAACTACTTAAAAATGTCAGTACTTAAGTCATTTAATATACAAAACAAAATAAAACCAAATGTCTGCTATGAGTATCAAACTCGTGTTTTAGAGGAAATTGTTGTATTTCATGTCAAGTATTTTACTCACTGACCTGCTGCACAACTATATTAATGTGCGCTAAAAACTTGCATTTACGAACGCATGTATTTAAGAAGGCATGACTTCGCCAGAGGTTATGCAGACAACCTTCTACGCTCTACTACTGCGGCCAGTCCGAGAACAATTTACTTCATTATTTACTAGTAAGTAGTTATATAACTACTGTAAAGCAATGTAAGCGGTAATAGAAATCATTACAAAGTTTTTGCAAAGTATATAGTACATACACATGTACATATATACTCGTATATACCGTCATATAAAGAGGGCAAGCAAAAAAAATCTTTAATTAGCAAATTTACGCAACACTTTTCAACATTTTTTCAGTTTAAACTCATTTTTTATTAAGGAATTAGTACAATTTTAATATATAAAATTTTCCAGGTGGATCGTAATCAATCAAGAAGTCGTTTTTGATTATTTTATAACTTAGGGCTTTTTTTGAAATCATATGACGATATATTCCTCTCTCTTAAGCAAATATATATTTGTCAAAATTGAGTCGTAAAGCCAATACACGCATATTTTTTAACAGCTTCATAGCGATCTTTGATTGGTCAAAAAAACTCGTTCTTCGGAAAACCCTTTTAAGGTGCTAAATTTCTAGGAAAAAGGTGATCAAAAAAAATATTTGTATACATTTTTTACACAAAATGAAGAGCGATACGACGAATAATTCTGCATTTTAAAAACCACGTTTGCATTAAACGACCGATATGAGCATAAACATATCGTAAATTATACAACAGAGAGGTATAAAATTTATTTTTACCCAATATCAAGAACGATATGACGATTAATTCTGCATTATTATCTAAAAATCCTGACTAATCTTATGATTCGGTTTTTATCCGATTTGATAACTTTCATTGTCATTTTAACATGTCAAGATCAAGTTTTAATAATATGCCATGTTAATAAATGATTTTACAATATTTAATATGTGTGTGAAGATAAATATGCCGAGTTAAATATGTTTGACGTAAGAGGTTACGTAAAACATATTTGCCTTTATAGTTAAATATGTTTTGATGTGCCAACACTGACATATTTAATTTTGTCATATTTAGGAAAAATTAAAACTACAAGCAAATTTAAGCAATTTTTTTAACAATTTAAAATTAAAAATCAATACCAATTTCATATTTGTATTTGTGAATTTTTTTACAAGAATTTCAAAATCGAATTTAGTGAAATGTGAAATAGATATTTGAATAGTGTGGACCCTTGGCTAAAGACTCCATATAGTGGTTATGCGCTGCAAGGAAGGATGCGCCCAAAAATAGCCAAAATTCGCCAATGATCACCCAAAAATTCACTAAATTCGATTTTGAAATTCTTGTAAAAAATTCACAAATACAAATATGAAAATAGTATTAATTTTTAATTTTGATTTTAAATTGTTTAATTTACTTGTAGTTTTAATTTTTCCTAAATATGACAAAATTAAATATGTCAGTGTTTGCACTTCAAACCATATTTATCTATATATAAAGTTAAATATGTATTACGTAACCTCCTACGTCAAACATATTTAACTCGGCATATTTATCTTCACAATATTGTACATAAGATATACTTTAAGAAGGAAAGTGTTGCTTGAATTTAATTAAAAAGTTTAAAAAATGTAATTAAAAAAAATATGTAAATTTTTATCAATGCTAATGCAGAGTGTAAGTGCTTTATTTTGTAAAACGCAACACTTTGCGTTGATAAATTTTATATGGAATAAGTACGAATTATAAAAACAAAACATATGTACTAAACATTTGTCAACGCTTACGAGTTGTGTTTTAAAAAGTAATGTTCTAAATTAAAAATAAGTGCCATTTTAGTTACAGGAAGTGCATATTGAAAATTACTTTCTTACTTTTTACACTTTTGATAGTATATCTTCATTTGTTCTAATAAATCATATAAACGCGCTATTACATTTAACTGTACATGCTCGACAACCTCTACAGAATGGAAGGAGTGAGAGGTGGAAATGGTATCGTCTAAAAATTGTAAATAGAGAAAAGAACAATGTAAACAATTTGCACTAAAAAGTATAGAACTGTTATAAGGAAATATTTGAAATATTTTTAAAGCAAATTAGGTAAGAGTAAGAGATATTCAAAATGTTAAAAAAACCGAAAAACGGATTTCGAAAAATTCGAAGAAAAAATTTTTAAAAACTGTTTTTTGGGTTTTTCTATTAAAAACCGGTTTGGGTAAGCGAATTTTAGTCATTGTCGTTTATGCCAATTTAAGAATTGATGTATAAAATAATTTTTTTTATTAATACAAATAAAAAATTTAGGGCCATTATTAGAACTTGTCTTTAGTTAAAGGCTGCATTTAGTCTACCCGATAAATAGGTCTACATTATTACAACTTAAATTTTTTATTGTTATTCTTATTAATACTAATAATATTTAATGGATAAAAAACAATAAATGAAGATTTTATAGTGCAAGTCCATTTATCGGTGCGACAAAATCCTGCCAAGTTGTAATAACAGCCCTTAGGACCATTATTATAACTTGGCGTTAGTTAAAAGCAAGCTTTTGTCGGATCTATAAATGGCTCTGCATTACAAAATTTCATTTATTATATTTAAATATTATCATCATTAATTAGATTAAAAATAAAAAATTTAAGTTGTAATAATGCAAAGCTATTTATCGGGTAGACAAATCCTATCTTTAACTAACGTAAAGTTGTAATAATGGCCTTTAGTCTTTTTAAAATAAATTATGTTCATAACTTAACATTTTACTTTACATAAAAAATTACATAGAATTTCAAATTAAAGGAAAGGATTTGTATTAATATATTTTACTTATATCAACTACAACATGCAGGTGCTCATCGGATCAAGTTCTCCGTGTTCTCAAACCCAATATACAAAAAATACACAATAATATTTTATGTATAGTGTTTGATAACCTAAGAGATTTGGATTGAATTCGTCGATGCATGTACTTACATATTAAATTTTTTTTAACAAACATAAACCCGCGAAGCCATTTCGGCTTGTCTGCAGAAACAACCAGGGTCTATAGCCAGGAATCGAACCTGCGACCCCCAGACTAATAGTCTAGTACGCTATCCACTAGTCTACGGGGACTCGAAAATAGCTTTATTTTTATTTTTTCAAAGAACTAACACTCAGGCAATTAGTATGGCTACCAACCAGTATGTCTTTTACTCGTAACTTCTTGGGAAAAGGGATAGTGAGAGAGGACAGATGGTCAAAGTGAGAAAGTGTGTTAGTTTTTAGATCAGTGTTGCAGCGCCTCTAATGTCAAGTAGGCGCTTTAAATGTGTTAAGCTGGTGCAGCCATTTTATTAATTATTTTACTTCCCCGGCGATTTTGCTACAATACCGACGAAGGATGGCGCTGTGATGTCCGCCAGCATACACCAGTATCAATTGCTGTCGGTACTCTTCAGTGACCAGTGCTATGCCTTCGTCACTCAAACAGTCCAACAACAAAAAATACAATATTTGCTTTGTACTTCAGCCAACAGCAACATCGATTAATAGCATTCAACATGAAATGATAAAACAATGTGTTGCTTATCAGAGTAGGAAAATAAACAAAACGAAACGTTTGCATCCGTTTTGTTTTGTTGTTTCCAATGAGTAAAACAAAAACAATAAGAACGATAGTCCCATTTAGTTTTGTACTGTTCTTGTTTGTGAGCACTAAATGTACATTAATTTAAACGTAAGCAGCTAGAAAAGAAAATAATTGGAACAAAATTGAAAAGTTTTACGAAGAAATGTTTGGAAACGTTTGCTGATTGATTTGCTCATTATACAATGACGAACGAAATGAAACACTCAAAAAATACGTTTGAGTATTTGTTTTGTTCTCAATTGTACGATTGTAACGGGATATTAAAGCAAGCAGATGAGTGAAAAGTCAATAGTTTTGTTTGCCGCTCTTTGTCATTTAAAAGGTATTTGTTTTGGTTTTGCTCATGTACAAAACGATTGAAAAAATTTTAAAAGTTTGTGCTTTCATAGGAAACATCCGCAAAAGGATTTGTTTGTTTTCCCACTCTGTTGGAATAATTCGAGACAAAAAAACAGGTTTGTCGAATAACTCGAAACCCGTTCTTTTATAAAAAAAACTGGTTTAAAAAACCGAAAAATTAAAAAAAACCGGTAAAAGTGGTTTGGCAAATCTAAAATTAGTAGTATCTAGTACATATTAATTTAAAAAAAAAAACAGAAAATTAGAACATTTAAATAAAAGAAAAAAAAAACAAAATTAATTTTTAAGCCACACATAACTTTAAATTATTTAGCAATTTAACGTTAAACATGTGATATAAATAAATGTATATACATACATATGTAAATGGAAAAGAAAATAAGCAATAAATACAGGGTTAGAAAAAATTTTAAAGTAACATTATTGTTAAAATTAAAATAAAAAAGAATACCTACATCTTGAGGTTAAATTATATTAGATAAGCTTAGCAACAGAAGATGTGAGTAATATATTTTTAAATCTTATTTTTCATTTAATATTACACATACATACATACTTTTGTACAAACGTATGTATATATTTTTATTTTAATTACGAGCAATGAAAGAGTTAATATTATATATGTAATTTAGTAATTGCCGCAGTAGTTTTACTTTAAGAAGTCTAGCAAAATTTAATGACCCAGAAATGGAGTTTCAAAACAAATTACAAAATCCGCTGTAAAAGAGGTCATATATTGAAGAGATGTAGAAGACAAGTTCATTAACACTGGAGGTAAATGAGCAAAAATGTACAACATTCGCAAAAACACACGAGAGTACACACCATAACTTATTTATGTTTACAAAATAACACAAAAAACTCTAAATGAAAAGGTTAGACGGAAGATTATTAAAAAAGTTAAATGTTTTCTTTCATTATAATAAAATATATTAAAAATAAAAAATAAATATGCGTAGTAATTTCATTAGTATGTAAATGACACATTTACATAAGAATGCAACGAGATGGGTTTTATAGTGTACGCCAAAGCATCAATCATGTTTTCAGACACACATATTGTCAAACCTACGAAAATTAACTCACCATCCTACTAAACGAAAAAAAGGCTCAACTAATTTGGCAAGAAAAATCCAAAATGGCAACGGTAAGTATGTTGTTCCAAAATGATTGCCGTCAGTAGTGTTGCTTTTTTCCATCACCAGGAGAAAATAGCATACTCGTATTGCGTCCCAAGCAGTTGTTACGCTATCGCAAGCTCAATGTTTTCATTTTTGCCGCTTTAAAAAATAATGTATTGCAACACAACTTTCAAGTTGTTGATTAACCTTTCATTGGCGCCTTGAAATTTGTCTCATATTCAATTCTTCGTAAAATATTACGAACATTGCCCTAATATAAAAATTAGTTTGGATGAAAAATCAAATATAGTTTGAAGTAAAGCCACATTAATAAATTTTGATATTTAAAAATTAAAAAGCCTATAAAATGTTTGTGGTGTGGAACATAAATTTCGATGGTAAAATACAAAAATTTCGCCTCGAAAAGACTAAACTGGTAAAGCTGACCATCAGCATAGAAAGCATTAAAGAGCTCTATTATAAATTTTATTTTCGAGAATGGAACAAAAGGTCAAGGTTCAGATGCAGCTACGAGGAATTCCCTTTATTTTGTTTCTGGTCCTCTAAAAATATTTCTTTGAAATTCAACACATTTTCATCAAAATAAGCGATACTTTCTTGTCTGTTACAAAATATGTTAACAAACTATGGATTTAAAATTGCATATAAGGGCTACTTTTTTTTAACAAACGTTTAGGTTAATAAAGAAACAAATTTAAATGTGCTTTCAATAGTGGTATTAAGAGCTCCCAGTTTTGCTGTATACTTTGTTTCCAATTACGATATAACACCGTTGAAAATTTTTCACTTAAATGAGACAAGGTTTTCAATTTCAAGAAATATTACCATATTTAATGTGATTTTTATTTCAAACTCTATTTAATTTTTTAATCCAAAGTAATTGATAATTGGCTAAAGCTCGTAACGCAATCAATTACAATCAGAAACAATTAAATATGAGACATCATTTCGAGAAACAAAAGAAAAAGTAACGTCAATTAATTCTAAAATACAGGTATAATAGAAGAGCGCTGTTTTCTAAGTACGCCACAACTTCCATCATCAGTGTTCATGTGTATTTCATATATTTCACCACTTGTGATGCTGATTGTGAGTAAATTTAAGCCTTTATTAATTCTTTTGAGGAAACAGAATATGAGAATCATGATTCTAACGCATACAAGTGCTTGCAAATTGTTTGAAAAGTTACATCTATCATCACTTCTTAATTGCTGTTTAATTACCACATGTGACTTTTGTTTGATTAATACGTAACTGTGTGTCTTACTTTACTAGTGTTTCGAAGTCAATTGGCGTTATGGACCAAGTAGAGTTTGTGGATATAGTAAATTCTGTACTGTTTACAATTCAACTATAATTTACTACGTTGTGGTTCATATACAACGTAAAAAGCTAGGCGAAGCAAGTGTGAAAAAGAGACGGTGGAGCAAATACTCTGCTACTGTCCGGCACTCATACACTCCAGAGCGAAATGTCTGGGTGATCATTACTACCAAAATCTCAGGGAAATCTCTGGAATTTGGCTAATGAGACTCCTAGCATTCGCCAAGAGAGTGTGGAGTACTCTTGGTATCATAACATCGAACTAACTTTTTCATTTACAGGTTATCGTACATCAAGGTAACGCTAAGGACCAACACGGTCTATGCGTGGTCTTTATGACCGGGCATCTTAACCTACCTTAACCTAAAGGTACGCTCACACTTGCCAAATATTTGCCAAAAAAAAAAACGTGACCAACAGACAAGCTAAATTTGAATTTTCTTTAATTCCAATATTTTTTTAATATGGGTTCGCATTTACAAGCACCATACCATCTCCAATTTTTCACTGCAAATCGTGAGTAAATCGTAGTATATAAAATTGTAAAGTTAACAGAAAGCGTGAATACCGCTACTGTCATCTAGTTGATTTTTTTAAACAACTTTAACTAATTATGCGATAAAGTATAGTAAGTAACTCACCCAAACTATTTGAACTGATCTTTATATCGAGTTCGATTTATGTTTTTTAATACATATTAGTTTTAATTAAATACGTTTGTTTTAGTTTTAAATTTTTGTAAAAATGGTGCAACTTTTTGATGGTTGAACTATTTTTGTATTCAAATTCAAATTTTAAATCGGGTAGATACTTATGTGAACAACAGTAATTTAAGACTAAGCTACAATACACTTTATTCTAAAAACTAGCCCTAAATTGTTTTTGTTATAAATTTCACATCGTTATGAAATTTTCAAAGATGATATAAATTATCGATTGGCAAAAAGAAAACACGAAAATCGGAAAATGTGACTCGATAAGTGTAAAAGTACTTTATAAAGGAAACAATTAAATAATTCGCATTCTGGGACAACAAAAAATAAGAAAACCAAACAAAATTAACTATACAAAAAGTTTAATGAACAATTTAACGTACACCAACTTAAATGCTTTCAATATCATTGTCATTGAAACGCCGCAAAAAAGTCTTTATTTAGTTTTGTGTTCGAAAATGTCGTCACTGAACTTTTGAAATAAGAGCAAAAATAAATAAATGTAAAAGAAATTAGGCATTTAGACATTAAGTTTTATCGTGAATTCGTTTTTAAAGTTCATTAACTTTTATTTATTGTATTTCAATGCAAGTTTCATATTATTAATCACACTGTAAGTAAATACAATTTTTGTATTATAAATTCGATCAATAAGCATTTATTGAAAAAAATTAACATCTAATCAATTTTTTTAAGCAAATATTAAGTATTTGATGGGAATGTAAAATTCCTAATAAACCACCAAATAACCTTATGATAACAAAACGTTATCATCTTTTACAGTTTTTATAATATCATATTAGATTGGCATGACGTTATTGTCACAATAACATAATTTAAAATAACAATCTGAGAGAATCTTCGATTAAATGATCAAACAGAACTCCGTCGTAACGTATTTTTTCATACAAACTGACATTTTAAATACGTCGAGAGTAGCTGTTTTGAAATAGAATTTCGAGAAAGTATTTTATTTTGATATTCTCAGCCTGACAAAAACGTTTCCATACTTTCATAAAAATTTTTTATTTGTATCCCCTTTACCACGAAATAAATGTGGAAAAAGTGTACAAAGGTTTATCATTCCGTTTGTAATTTCTGCAATATTTATTTCCGACGTTATAAATTATATGCATATATTCGGGAATCTTATCGATAAGAAATTGATTCAGCGATGTCCGTTTGTCCGATGTTGCAATGCCTGGCCTGAAGACTCAAGCTCTAAATGATGAATCGATATGTTAGAATTTATCTGAAGATTTTTGCTAATGAAAATCAGCGAAATCGGTTCATGAATGACGGAGAATATAGTAAACAAACAATTGTTTCCCATATTTTTGTTTTTTTATTACCATTTTCCTGGAAACAAACAGAAAGAAGTATTTTTAGTCAAACAACAGTTATTAGTTTAGGACAATAAAATGCTTTCGACGCTAAATACATTTCTTACTCCATACTTTGATGAAAGGTATATAAAAGATTCAATACAGCTGGATACAAACTTTCTTCTTTTTTTTGCAATATTTCCGACATTTGTGTAGTCAATCTGCTGACTCTCATTAGCAAAAATCTTCGGACAAATTCCAACAGATCCATACATCAATTTCAATGAATAAACTTCCCTATCTACAAGATTTCAGACTATATATATTTAATAGGGTCGGAAATAAATATTCTAGAAATTGCAAACGGGATGACAAACCTATATATCCCTTTCCACAGTTTTTGTATTGAAGGGTATAAGAACAATAATTCAATCAAATTTATGAGAAATCGTTTTTGTTGTGGACTTTGTTTCTCCCAAAGTGATTTTTGGCGTCGACGTTACAGTCGTCTATTATTTCTTCATTAAAACTTGAGTTTTTTATTCAATAAATATTTTTTCTCAAAAATGTTATTTTATAAGAAAGTTAAAGAATTTATAAAAATAAATAGATACAAACATTAATTACAAACTATAAAAATAAATGCCAAAGAAAGTGTATTTTTTATGCAAAACCAAAAAGGACATTTACTTTTGGAAGTAGTAGCTCACGAACTGTAAGTACTAGCATTAATATATATACAGTACAACCTCCATAATCCGGACAGATATATGTATGTAGTTTTAGCTACTGTCCGGATTAGTGGATCGTCCGGACTACAGTTAAAATAAAATTTTAAATGCAATACATAAATGTACATAAATATAATTTATTTTTATTACCGAAAAGAAAAAAAAATAATTCATTTGTATATAATTTATTTACAGAAAACATAAAGAAACATACTAAAAGTGACCAAAAATATGCATTTTTAAAAATAAGGATTTTTATTTAATTTCTCAGCTCTATTTTTAAAATTCTTTTAAAAATAAAATATCCTTATCTGTTGCTTTGGTTTGTTCAGAACATAAAATAGCTTTTGAAAACAGTTCGCCAAGCAAATTTTACTGAGAAAAAAGAACACTTGTCCAGACTATAGTGGAAAAATTTCTAACTGTCCGAAGAATTTAAATGTCCGGATTACTGGATAGTCCGAATTAGCGAGTGTCTGGATTAGGGAGGTTTTACTGTCTATAAATATATATGTACGTATATATTGTCGTATGTTATAAAAACTAAATTTTCCAGGAGCGCGTTTTTATTACTATTTTTATTACTATTATTATTATTATGAAACTGTTAGATACGATAAAATGTGGATTGTGTTATCTCCATAGCTATTATATTTATCTCTATAATATTTTGTCTAATTTGCATAAAAATGTCGATGTCGAAAAAAGTGTAACATACGATAATTTCGCGCACAGGGTACGATATATACAAACACAAACTCAAATGTGATTGTGAAATATATGTAAGTCAAACAAAAAGGACACTTGATGAAAAAAAAATTCGACGTTGCATTTTGTCATCGGTGTGTATACTACAAGTAAGTATCAATTAAGTAGTCCTTGATGATATAAACGAGTTTGCCATGTTTAAAAATTTGAATTATTTAGAAGTACATTTTTAAATTTTGCTCATATAGAACTTACGACACATGAATTCAAAATGTACCAAGGAAAAACTTGTAAAATTCAATATTGCTCAATTGAATTTGATTAACTTTTCGTTGATTTCAGTAACCTTTGTAGTTTTTTGTAAACAAACATTCACATGGGCCACGAAATGCAGTTTAATTCTGAGAAAATGAAGCTTATAGACGATCTCTATCAGAATAATATATCTCCTACTAAAATCGGAAATATTTTAACAAATGGTATACAATTCCATTCGTTTAAGTTCATACGACACTGCAGATTATGTTGATAGAGCTATGGTAAGTAAAAACAAGGAGATTATAGAAGAATTTAATGTTAATTTTTTGCTTCTGGAAAAATATTCTTTGGACCGATGCAACCAAATTAAATGACATAGCCCCAAATTGAAGGTTTGTTGTTCTCCGCCCTAAAAACCAGGCGTTACAAGTCAGATGGACTCACAAGACAGTAGAGCATAGTTGGGGAAGCATTATGATGTGGGCGCTTTTACGTGGTATGGTGTAGGGCTACTCTTTAAAGATGAATACAAAATGGACGGGATCCAATATTTAAATATTCTTACAAACGTACATGAAGCCAAGTAAAATTCTCGTGGGGCTTTTTTCACCACAGTGACCAAAAGCGCTCGGTTAAGAACGTAGAAAGTATAATATTAAAGAAAAAAATTAAAGTTTCAGACAGGCCAGCCCAAAGCCTAGATCTAAATCCAAAAGAAAACCTTTAGTGATTGATATTGACCCTTATTCCAGTTGGCGACATTGACGTCACGTTAACACATTAAATTAGAGCTTGTCTAATTGCTCTCGAAAACAATTTTGTGCTACTGGCAGTCTACACTTCTGTTCTCTAAGGTCCAGAAAATAACATGAACCTGTCAATAGTAGTCAGTTGTTTTCGAAAACGGGTAAACAAGCCCCAATTTTTTTGTATTGTGTTGGCGTGACGTCGATGTCGCCAACTGGAATAAGGATGATTAAAAATTCGATTATACAAGTACAATAAGTCGAAAATACGATGATGGTATAAGAAATAAAAAAAAAATTAAAAATACTAATGCAATATTATATCTATAACTACTGCTTCAAATAAAACGCTATTACTGATAAGCAGCTAAAAATTTGGCAACACTCATAACTTTTTATATTAGGTGCGTTCGAGTACCCAACATTTTACTAACACAAAATGCAGTAAATGAGAACATAAATTGAGAGTGTGAAGTGACAGTTCCTGGCTGAGTATTAAAAATTTTTTACTGCATTAATTTTTCCTAGTAAAATTTTGTAAAACAAAAAAACATTTGATTCAAAAGGTAAACAAACAATCAGTAATCAGCTGTTTCCTTAATCTTATTAATTTTAAATATTTTTCCGTTCGCATACTTATTAATACATACTTAGTTTTTAAGTTGCTACAACTAGAGGTATTTATTAAATTTATACCTACTTCAATTGGTAGTGAGTATGTATTTATAAAAATTTCGAATAAAACTATTAACCTTTGAAATAAGTTTTACCATTAATTTTTATTAATATGTACTCAGATGGCTTTTCCACACGCGAAGTTTACTTTGCAAAGTATTGAGTTTGATGGTGAGGAGGGAAAGAAGAATTAGGGTGAGTACAGGCTTGATACGTACAAAAGAAAGAACATTTATAAATATTACTCTGCTAACGTTATAAAAGAACATTTGTAAATATTTCTGTGCTAACGTAATAAAATTGCTGAAAAAATATACGCTTTTTTGCGATTAGCAACTTGTATTCTCATGACATAAATATTTCTCTATAAAATTGTTCTTTTCAAATTGTTAATGTAAAGAACATTATCAGTTGAAAATTTTCTATCTGAATACTTTAAATTTGTTCTATATTGTTTTAAAAATGTACGAATAGTGTTTAACTTCTTTATACATTTAAGTTTATGTAAATACTGATAACAGTGACAAAAACAGCATAAACAAACAAACAAATAATTTGTTCTTTTAAGTAATGATTAAATTTATTTATAATATTTAATCAAAATATTTCTAAGGAATGGTTCTATAAGAAAAAAACACATATCGCTTCTTTATTACAACATAGTCATATCTCAGAAAAAGTTCGTTCTTCAGAAAACGAATTTAAAATTTTCAAATTACACACACCTCAATGGAAAAACACAAAAATTTTCTCCCCTCAAGAGGTGAGTAAAAGAGATCTTTGTATGAATTTTTTATACAAGATGAAGAACGATACGAAGAATAGTTCTGCATTATTAAGTCAAAAAACACGTTTTTTGAGATAATACTACTACGCAATAAAGGAGCGATATTATAAAATCGAGCGCTTAAAGCCTTTCGAAGAGAAAACTCGTAAACAGTTTATTCTGAAATTGACATAATTTAATTTTCTTTTAGAAACTCTCTTATGCCAGTCTGAGTATAAAAAGTTTATGTGTTGTTTTGTATATATAAAATTAGAGTGGTTGGGTGTGTCTTTAACCAAAAGAAAATGAATCATGTCAAATTTTGCAAAACTTGATGACCTCATTCTAGGTACAAAGTGCTAATTATATTTATCATAAAAGTCAAAAAGAACTAATACAGCTACATATAATGTGACTTTCGAAAAAGTGCAATTAAAAAGATACATTAACATACATATGTATGTACGATACGTTAATTAGTGAAGTTCATTCAAAATATAAACTTAAAATGATATTGTTCGAAAGGTCTTAATACGTACAAAGTTAGCTCATTCACCTTTTAAGGCCGGTGCTGACGACTTGTTTGAATTTCAGTTTTGCAATTCTCAATTTATTCCCCAATTTTTTGCATTTTCACATATCAACTTTTTTTTCTTAAAATTCAACGCTCAAAAGAATTAATATTTGATTACGAAAACCGAAAAAATTCCGAGACCAAACAATTGTCTGAACATTAATCTTTGGTTCAGTTTATTAAAAAAAAATACATCCTCTTATTGTTTTAACATCCCTGTCAAGGATTCTGTGCACAGGTAGCCCTCGTTTAGCATGAATGTTAGGTTCCATGAAAATGCCGTGTTAAGCGATACAAAAAACCAGTGCAAAAAGAAGCCAATTTCAGGCATATATTTCATATTTTATTTAATTGTAATGTGTGATATGTGCATAAAGACAAATACATAACATTCAATTGTTTCAATAAACTTAACAATTTACGAACAACTTTAAAAATATTTCGCGACTGCATGACTATAGATAAAACCGTAAAAAGAATTTTATTATAAAATTTATTCTTCATACCTACATTCTATTTTTTTCATTAAAAAATAAATAAATTTTTCAAGCTGTTGTTAAATGTTTTTCGCCATTAAAAATATGGGTCATGGTTAAAAAATACATATATACATACATGAATGAAAAACTGTTTATAGAAACATTGTAAAACGGAGTTTTTTTGTATTAACCAAGAACGTGTCACAAAATATGAACCGTGTTAAGTGAGTTCTACCTGTACTTTTCTTTTGCAGTCAGTGTGTACTAACTGACAAACGGAAATTTGCTTGAGAAATTTACCAACCTGAACTGCGTGTAAAAATTCGTAGAAACGAAGACTGTAGAATTATAAATCTATAGCTTTTGGTAGAAGTCAGTGCAAGCCTTTACGTATAATTAAAAGTCCTTCAAAAATATACATTTATTATTAATAAAATAAAGGATTTATTTTCTATCAGAATTGTTAAATTATTTTACGTAATATCTTAAACCAACAAAAAACGTCAGCTCAAGTTAACTATTTTTATGCTATGAATAATAAATATGGATTGTAACAGTTGTTCGTATTGCCATAGAAATAAGAAGTGTTTAACAATAAAAAAACATTCAAGCAGAGAATATATTTTTTGTTTAGTAACAATATTTTATTGTAGGACTTCTGATGTTTTCTTTTCTCGAAAATACAGTGGAGGTCGTTAGGTTAGCACATTAGTTATGTGCTCTTTTCTAAACCGCAAAGGTTTTTATATATTTGGGTCGTTTTCATGCATAAAGCCATAATCTAATTTTGTTAACGCTGCATGTAAGATTGGAAAATTTTTATATGACTAGAGAACATTTTCTGAAATTCTGACTTCAAGTTCTTTGATACGAGTGGCTTATATTTTACAATACAGCCACACGTGAGGAGATGCCAATACCAAATACATATTTTATAATCTTTTAAAATTTCTGTTGACATTTTAAACGGTTCTGTTCTCTATGATAGAAGTTGCAATAATAAACGATGAAGTTGAAAAGGAAATTTTGACAAACTGGCAAAACATTATTAACGATAAGAAGGAAGGTAAACAATTTTTTTCTATCACTGGAAATTTGACAAAACAAAATAAGAAATGAATTAAAAAGTGATTTGTTAAATTCTTTGGCGGTAATAAAATTAAATTTTTAACTAAATATTTCCGGTAATAATGTTTAATTATCTCTATACACCCTTTTTTCTTAATGATAACTTAATACTCCGTTTTCCTAAATTCACTTTAAAAAATTAAAACGTCTACTAAATTTAATACTCGAAACACGTCTCGATATCTTATTTCAAAGAATTTCAAAAAGTTTGGTTTGTTGAGGGTTTTCAGCTAGTCTATATAAATGAATTTCATTGGTGCTAATAACCAATCTTCAGTAGACCTTCAACCATATTTTTGAAAAGTTTCAAACCTCCTACCTTATAAAACACTTTAAAAAAACAAATGAGAATTTCAAAAATTACTAAAGTATAAGCAAGTAGGCTTTGAAACTTATTAAAAAAAACACAACAAACAAATTATATTCGATATAAATCAATTTTATTTTCTTTGCAAGCTTTGTACAATTAGTCGCCCTTTGGCTGACTTTGTCGGTATCGGCCAATAGTGTCCATTCAAAGGGGGCGTCCGCATAACGGATGTGTCCGAAATGGGAGATTAAACTGTATTAAAATATTTCATATTTCTTTTATAAAACCTAGTGCACCGCTACAGAAAATATTTAAATGTTTAATCGATGCAAACTTAAAATTTTAACTGAACAATTTTCTAGAAATAAAGATCTGTGATTAAGTTTTGTCCCACACTGTATATTAAAAACACTTTTGCCAACAAAAGAAAGCTAATTTTAAAAGAATAATCCCAAGGCATAATAATCAAGGTAAAGCCATTTTCAATCACGTGACGTGCATGAACGAGAGTATTCCAAAATTTAGCGTGAGAGAGCATGCTTGGGCAGATTTTAAGCGTGATTGTTTCGTTAATTTTTTTCTTGTTTTATTGTAATTTTTTCCATTTAATTTTTTAAACTATTTTATTATTTTTTTTCGTAAGCGTGACTAACACGTGAGCGTTTATGAACGTGAGTCAAAAATATCAGTTCGTACATGAGTATAATTTTTTATGGGCGTGCATGAGCGTGAGCGAAAAGTTACTGACGATCCCATCTCTAGTACATTATAAGTGTCAATATTATTTTGCGGTCAATTTTTTCAATATTGATGTATGTATGTACTATTTGCATGTACATAAATATGTAGATACATCCAAGGTGTATTTAACTAGGTGACAGCATTAGGAAAACAAATACAACAGTACAAGAACAACAGGCATTTTTGTTTGTGTAGTTTCATTGCGTATGTCAAAAACTTAACCCATAAAACAAAGAAAACAGATACAGAAAAAAAGTAAAAGTATTTTGTATGTATTTTGACATTCGCAATGAATAGTCAGCTGCTGTAATGCTGTCACCTGGTTGAATACGCCTTGGATACATCCATAAATTTATTTCACAGATAATATAATATTAAATAACAAAAATAATTTCTAAGAATATTTTGAGCTACTTAGAAAATTTTAAGAAACACATCTTCATATTAAATGGACTGATTTTTTTTATTTAACGAAAACAATTATTGCTCTTGAATACATCAATTACAATAAAATTAATTTTCTCTAAATGCCTAGAAAATAATGGATTCCTTCTTAAATAAAAGAACATAGGTATATTTTTAAATTTAAATAATGGAGAGCATACAAAACTTGTATACACAAATTACTGAGTGTGAATATCATAAGCATTTTCTTCCTGTATTAAATTAATTGTAGATGTTTGTGAAGCTAAACTGAACAGAATGAATTTGAGATCTAAACAATCTATTCAAATCTACATGACGATCTACTAAATATACATATTATACCCACAGATAAACATACAAAAACATCTTGAACACACGGCGACGATTTTTCTTACTTGATTCAGTAAATTTCGGTTTAAAAGTCTCTAATCATTAGAATTTCACTTGCACTTAGGCACAAGTTTCGCGCCAATTTTTATTAAAATCAACTAAAGCATACATAGACATAAATACGACTACATGCATATGTTTGCATATAAAGAAATAGCGGCAAAAAGCGCATGCATACAAAGATACATACATACATACATACATACATACATACATACATACATATGTACATACATATATACTTGCTGAATCGAACGGATGGAAAATTGTTTGTTCAATATTTATAAAATACTTAGTACGTACATATGTACATACTACATACCAAAGCTACAGTAAAACGAAAAATAAATAGAATGAAGCAGTCTGGCAAAGGTAGAACAAAAACAAGAAGCACATACATATTTGGAGAAAGATTAGTAATTTATGCGATGACAGTTTTAATTCTCTTGAATATATTATTTTTTGCAATTTAAGACAGACTTTATTAGAACATACTACTCGTATACAAGACAAAAGTAGAAAAACTGCAAAAATAAAGTAGCAACACATTTTATTATTTAAAACAAATTTTCTGATACGAGCAACTGAAACAATTTTAAATAATTTAGCTATTAGATAATTTCTTTCACATTGAGATGCGTTATCAATTGTTTGTTTTATTTTTAGGTTAGCAATTATAGATAGTAATGCGAATAAAAAAACGGAAATGAAGTTAAATTTCATTCAAACGGAAATTGATTAAAACAAAAAATCACAAATTTGTAATACATGCGTTTTTTTCTTTTGTCAAGTTTAAAGCTATTCTAGATTTCTAAAGTTATAATTACTAGCAGGTATTCGGATCAAATTTATTCGAAATCTTGATACAAATATTTGTTTAGAAAACTGAATAATTAGTTTGGAACCTATACAAAGATGTTTCGAATTAGGCGTCGTTCTTGACAGTCTCGAGACATATCGTACGTATGTTGTCTTGAGGAAGTCTGTCAAATCATTTGTTTATTATTCAGTCACTGACGCCATCGCAAAATACACGATTGTGACGCTCAAAATTGTGCAAATGATAAAAACTTATTAAATGTAACAAATTAAACAAACATTAACTTTCGTCGACGTTCTACTTTTTAAACTACTAGGGACTCGATAAATAATAATCAATCAGCCATGTCAGAGAAAAGAAAAAATTTCGTAGAAATCAATCATTCCAATTCTAATTCAAGTATTTTTTTAAATGCTTTGTATGTTACTGAAAAGAGTACTGGATGTAAAAAAAAAACTTTGCCTTAACACTTTTTGAGAAAATTGCGGATACTTATGATAATAGAATTTTTTTATTATTTTAAGTGCTTTTGAAGTAACTGAAATGCGATATGATACTTTAGAATAGGAGGGCTGGTTAGCAGCACTTCGTTCTATCACTTTCAGTTTGTATACTAATGGTTCCAAAATGGAAGAGAAGTTAGAACTGTAGTCTACTGTCAGGAACTGAGTATTCGGTAATCTTATAAGCTTCCCGATTAATGTAACATTTTCTAGGCAAAATGTGGTACGTAATTGCAGAACTATTTTCAGTTTTTTATAAGACACACACATACATATCGTCATATGAATTCATAAAAGCCCTAAGTTACATTGAAAAAATTTTAGAGGACAAGCAAAAAACTCTTTAATATGAAAATTTAAGCAACATTTTTTTAAATTTTTTTAGTTTAAGCTTATTTCTTATTGACGAATTAGTACAATTTTAATAAATGAAATTTTCCAGATACATGCATTTTGATATGGTGGATCGAAATCTACCAAGAAGTCGTTTTTGAATTTTTTGTAACTTAGGGCTTTATTGAAATCATATGACGATATGTACTTAAAACACACCTTAATATAATACATAGCCCATTCAAATCCATAAAATAGAGTTGGATTTGTAAGAACGTAATTATTCCTATTCGGCATGTGCGACATGTCTGTATATCTTGTTATGCAAAATATTATTAAATAAATTCTGATCCAAAATTTTTATCTAAACCAATTCTCAAAAACAAAAATTCCAGCTTATTTGCTGGATTTATGAATACACTACAGGAAGATACACTTTTTAGAGGTCCTTAGTTTTCTAGACTTACCTATTGCAAGGTAAGGATGAGCTAGCGAAAAGTAAAAGTATAACTGTATCATGATGTTTTTCTACCACAAACTCAGTTCTTGATAGTATGAATTTGTGTTAACTCTAGGAAGAAAACGAAAAACAATCAGATGTCCAAACTAAAGAGGTAAAATATCTTAACTGTCCGAAACATTTAACTGCCCGGACTACTCTATACTGTATGTAATATTTTTGTATAGTAACTTTAACAGGCGGTTACAGAAAAGTGCCACTACATACCGCAGAACTTTTTGTGAAATTAGATGCCAATGGATGCACAACATCTTAATTTGTTTCATATTTTTAGTGTCAACTTATATGAAAATCAGTTCCGACTTCCATGCCAATTTTGCACCGATTCCAAAAGTTTTTTTTACTTTGAAGGGTATCGCTTGAACGGTTTTATAAAGATATATATATTCCTTCTCCTTCAAATATAAATAGAAAAAAAAGTAGATTGGTGCTTTTTATTTAAGCTAACGATTTTTTTAATTTAATATGTAAAATGTATTATTTAATGAATGAATGATGAATGAAGTTATCTTCACGTATATCACGAAATCAAAAAAAAGGCCATTTCTGCTAACTCAAGACTTGACGAGTCAAACCTGACGTTTACACACGTCTAAGATTCTGAATTTGTGCTCGGAAATAGTGCAAATTCGGATCATCTAATAATTTTTTTTTTGTTATAATGTTGAAATTTTTTTTGGAGAAAACGAGTTTAAAGTTTTTAATTTACACGCACATCAATGGATAAATAAAAAAGTATTCTCCTCTCAAGAGGTCAGCAAACAAAATATTTATATATATTTTTTACACAAAATGAAGACCGATACAACGAATATTTCTGCATTCTTAACTAAAAAATCATATTTTTTTAGATATGCCTACAGTGCAATAGAAATTCTGAAATGCCGTTCCTGTAGTTTTTGCAAAAAATATGTGTATTATAGTTCGTAGTACGAAATTCTTAGTTACGTGATTATACATTCTTCAAATACTCACATTCTACAAATATTTTTTTTTGTTCATTTTAACATGACTTCTATAATGTTTTATAGTATCTACGAGTACATACATACATATATTAGTGATGTAACGATTACTCGTATTCGCGGATAATCGCCCATTTTTGATAGTAATATCAAAATATCAAATATCGGGAATGTTATGCGAATAATCCGCAAATATTAACATTCCAAAAAATATATAGTGTGAATAAAAACCAGATAAATCCAACAAAAAATATTATTTTGTAATAATTTTTATTAAAAACACTTTATTTTTAACGTACAATAATAGCATTCCTTTAGTAATGCTTTATTAAGCTTCTCAAATCTTCAAACCTAAAAATCAGGTAGATATCACTACCAGGCTTAATAAAAATGTTAATTAAATTAATAATCAAAACTCAATAGAGCAATGTTGAGATACCGTTTGAAAATAAATTAAATAAGCTCTTATTTGTGCTTATTTTGTTTCGTTTTATAAACTAAGTTGGGTAAATGTACTTTTCACCGTAACTTTCATTCGTATGGGTGGCCCCATAGACTAGGGGATAGTGCGCTAGACTATTAGTTCGGAGGTTGGAGGTTCAATTCCTGCCAAAACCATGAATGTTCTTGCAGGCAGGACAATATGGCTTAAGTAGTTTGTTTTTGTTTGTTTCTTACAGTAAAAAAAAATCAGTGCCTCTAAAAGATGAAAGTTTAATGCTTACGGATCCGAATCGGTTGCATCTAATCTGGCACGTTTCGAATTTTGACTAAGAGAATTTGAAGATATTTGGCTGCCATTCAGCAAATCAAAAATGTACTCGTATGTTATGCCCATTTAGTATTTTTAAATAATTTGACTTTATATCTTGGATCAATGAATTTTTCCGTGATAAAAATTATTCAATTCCTGGAAACTGCTGTTTTAAAATGACTGCACCAATTAATTCATGTATTGAAATCCTTAAAAATACTTTATGATCGAGTCAAAAACTTCTTGTGAAAAATTAAGTTCGAGTTTACAAAAATTAAAAAATTAATGTGAATTAAAAATATACCAATTGCCGACACAGCTGCAGCCAGCATCTGTTCAAGTTTACAATGTTCCTTGAATATCATGTAATATCCCTGAAGTAAAAGAATGCCAAAATTGAACGAAATGTTATCATCAACTAAAAAACACCTGATCAAACAAACCTAATGTAACAACAATTTGAATTTCTATTTAAAACCGAGAACAGAAAGTAAAAAAATACAATCTGAAAACATGTACGTAAGTCTCGAACTGTTAAAAATGTTCTTTAGAGTAATCCAAGTAGGAAGTTGATAATTTCCAATTCAGTCTCTAAAAAACAAGCGAACTTGGTGGCGATTATGAAAGAAAAGAAAATGATTTATTATTGTCAGAATGTAAATACCAATATTATTTTTACAATTTGTTCAATATATTATTATTGAGGGAAAAATTTGTTTCAATTAAATTTGAAATATTTTATTTTGCAGATGTCAAAATCTTGTGGCGTAGATATTCGTATTCGCGAATATTGGTGCAGATATTCGTAATCGCGAATACTGAAAAATTGATATTCATTACATCACTAATTCATACATATCAATAAAATTCAATGTATATAGAATATTTTATATGTGAACATATTAGTAAATGTAGGCAAGAGCTGATAAATATATTGTGATAAGCTTAAAACCCTCAATTTTTATTGAACGAGCGATGCTTAGAAATTAAAATGGCAAAACAAACTAAATAAGAAATAAAATAAATAATTGACACATAAACAATTTATCTGTTGAAATATGTTTAATATGAATCCATACATGTGTACGTATTTTTAAAATTGGGATATGCTGATGATTAATAATAAATATGTGCATATGTACAATCCAGAGCTTTGTGCATCCTAATTATTTGAAAACGCATACCTTTGTTCGTATTATTGTATTGTATTAAATACTTGGTTCTAATATTTTTGATTTTTAGTTTAGTTGGCAAAACAGTTATTTCAATAGAATTCAGTGACGGCAGTTCTATTAAATAGTTGAAATCAATTTAACGTCAAATCAATTATTTATCTTGAGTATTTCTATTGCAAATTAAGTTCCCAGTGACATCATAACTTGAATAGTAAAGCGAACTCTTGCTGACTGGCAGGGTTACTTAATTTATTCAACTGCTATTATTATCTAATTATTTTTTTTTTAATTTGAAAGCTCGAATAGAAAATTTTGAAATACATTTTTTTAGTAATCAATGTAGAAGCCATTTTGATGTGCTTATTTTACAGTTTGGTTTAGCAATGAATTTTTCGAGATTAACGTACAATCAAACAAATCTAATCGACAAATAACAACAAAAAAAGATTGTTCCCTTTTTTCAAACCACGTATTTTAACAAAGTATTAAAATTATGAACCACTTTTTGCAGACATTTTTAATCGTTATTGAACTACTTTGCACATAAATATTTCTGTATGCTTTTCGCTTAATACAACACAAGCAGTTAACCCAGTTAAAAGAAACAAAATGATCTCAAAAACGTTCAGCAAATAGTCATGATAATAATTTTAACACGAAAATAAAAGAAGAGATGAAAGAGATTCAAGTGTTAGAACAATAATAAGTCATGGAGGTACATATGTATGTATGTACATATGATTGAATTGAAAATATAGTTTTTGTAGTACTAAAGGTACGGCCACACTTCCCAAATATTTTCCGAAAAAACGTGACCAACAGACAAGCAAAATTTAAATTTTCTTTAATTCCAATATTTTTTTTAATATGGGTTTGCAGTTATTAAAAATAATAAGAAAAAGTCATTTTGCGGCATAATTGACTTCATTTTGTGATATAAAAACCAAGTTAAATCACACTAATCCTAAGCAAAGGTAGTGGTTACGATTTTTGGGCAAGTGTTTGCCAAGTGTGACCGTACCTTAAGTATTATCAATGTGCCCTTTTAACTAGCGACGGAAAATGAGGGATGTTATAAGTTTGTAGTGTGTATGTATGTTATAATGTAGAAACAGAACGGCTGACCCGGCATATATTCGAAATAAAAGTACAGGTTAAACATGCTATATACAGTGCAATCTCTCTTGAGCGGAAACCGAAGGAACCATTCGAATGTGTTCGTACAAGGGGGCTGTCCGTCCAAGAGAAAACTACAAATTGAAATAAACGAAAATTTTTTGTTAGCTTTTATTTAAAAAAAAACTTATTGAAAAAACAATAAATTCAATTGGGTTTAATAAAACAAAAAATTAAATGCAGCTCTATATATTATAAAAGTTTAAAATGTTTCATGAGTACTATATTATTTCAATAAATATTCCTACATCCTGTTGATGTTGTTTCTTGCATCTTGAAGATCTGAAGGTTTAGTTTAATCTATTGAGTCCTCAGAAATTTCTTCAACTTCAGAAATTTGAACGCATTTGCTAGAATTAGTATTGTCAACTCTCCGAAGCAGAAACGTAAATTGTAGAAAAAAACATTAGATTGAAAACATTGTGAGAGAAAGTATTTACCATACCCACATTTAACTATGTTATGTACTAAATATATGATAAATCGTGCCTTGTTGTTAAAGCGAACAAATTAAAAGTCTTGGCAGGCTTATTTGTAAATTGTGACATGAAAAAATCATGTACTCTCATGAGAAGCGTACGTTCAAGGAAAGGCGACTGCAATGCTTTTCTTATGAAGCGCCGCTGCGGCAGCAATGTCCGTTAAGGGAGATTCCACTGTAAGTATTATTTCTCTTTTAATACAATTATAAAATTCAATGTATGATACGTCATATTGGTAATTATTTTTTATTTACCTATTATTTTACAATAATAATTGATAAATTACTAGGGAAATAATTTCTTTAAAAAGGTCTCGACAACAGCGATCTCTATTTAGCTCCAAACTATACAATCTTGCAAGCAAACTCAAAAAGTTCATTTAAAGTCTGCTGGATTTATTTAAGTTTTTTGCATGATTTGATAAACACACAAAAAATATATATTTATTGTACGAATTGCAAACTGAATCACTTGCCACACGTTTAAAAACCACAAGTTACTAATATACAAAATAAAAATAACTGGATTAAACAAATAAAAACAATTTACACATGAAAGCCTTTCAATGCACTAAAAAAAGAACTCAATTAAAAAAGTAAAATATTTTAAAAAAGTTATAAACCATGACTTATTTTATTTTTAAATAGTTCGCCATTGTTTCTGTTTGAGAATAATTATTCGGCAACTGAAAGCTTAGATATTTTAACCATCGATTAAAGTTTCTTTTGAGTTATTGTTTCTTTTTTTACTTTCTTATTTTTCCATACAGACTCCAATGAATAATGGGAAAATGTTTATCGTCTTGTATTATTTTAATATTCAACCCATTTGAGGGGAAAATGTGTTCCACATTTGCTTTTACACTTTTTATAAGAAATCAATGACAATAATAAACACAAATTTTACTATCACTAAAATTTAAATATGATGTGAGTTCCAAAGCGTTTGTTACAAAACAACTGAACAGAATCATGTTTACCTAGACGCAATCGTGTTTTTTTCTTTGTTTTATGCTGAAATTTGGACTTTATAGAAAACATTATTTACATTGCCAAAACCAAATACTCGGACAGTCAGGAAAACTGTAAAAATAATTAATAGAAATTGGAAAAATCACTCATATACATACTTAATTACTTCTGTTATAACTATGGCTTTATTAGAAGTAATAAATATTCCCCTGTGTCTGCCGTCCTTGGCTTCGCACTACTTTATCCTGTAAGTCCGATTTTCTATGACTTTTTTGTCTGTTTCTGGTTCTATCTCACAAATGACTCGAACGATGTTAGATTTAAGCAACCTCAAAAGAAAAAGTATAAATATGGCCATCCTACTGTAACCACATATGTATTATCCAAGCTCATATCTTCCATTTCAGGCCGTATAAACAAATACCGTAGTCATGGCTCTGCAGCGATCGGCGGTGACTGAAATGGCGTTTCTAACAGCATATATTAATTTTGATCAAGCGTTAAGGGATTCATTTTAATCTGCGGAAGTATAATACTGGCTGATAGTCAATATTACGGACAGAAGTAATCTATCAGTATCAAAATAACGTAAAGATACTTGTATTGAGACCACCCATTATATCGGGGAAGGCGAAAATTGGAAAAATCTAAACCGAAAACACCAATTACCTGGCTTGCGTCGTTTCGTTAGTGGCTTTGATTTGCATCGTTAATATGAAAATGTAAAAAGCTAAAACAAAAAAACTCGATTTCCCGTTAAGTCTAAGGCAAATATGTACATACATATATGAAGTTTGTCTGGTGGTGGTAAGTTGAAGAGTAGTTCTAAATTACACTTGCTACACAAGTGAAGTATAAACTAAATATTTTGCAGCAATAAGTCAAAAAAGAAAGTAAAAAAGCTTAAAACAAAAACTGGATATTTTGAATTGTTTTAAATCAGATGAAAAGGCTGTTGGTATTGGAAGAAACCTTGTTATGCTATTGTTATGTTTCTTTACGTTCTTCTCATGAATTATTATACATATTTTTATTTTAATAAAAATGTTCTTAAAAGAAATTGTACTTTTTATTGCAAAAAATCTATTTTTCAGCTAAAATCATGAACCCCCGAACCAATTAAATAGAAATCAATAAAAATGCATCGCGTTCCAATTAGCGACTCAAACAGGGGTATTGGTGTATTAAAATTGCTAAAAACATATGTATATTGAAATGAATTTTTGGCTTTAGTTCAAATCTGAGTTTACTTACCCATTTCTTCTTAATTTTTAAGAAATTGTTTTTGTAAAATTCATTATTTTTAAAAGAGTACTTTTTTACGTATAACTATTAATTGCAAAAAAAAAACTGTAAAAAAGTATACAAAACTGCGAAAATATGGAAATTTGCTCAAAAATGGTTCAAATCACTAAAAATTAAAAATAAGAAACTCAAAAATTAACTGAAAATCTCATAAGATATATAAGAATAAACAACGCGGAAAAATCACTTACATAGTATACGCAGTACTAAGGCAACAAAACGTAACATTCCCTATAGAACACCCTTTAAATAAATATTTAGTTAAAATAATGTGTAGTGTTATAGTAGATCTTTTATAATTTAAGATTTAAGGAATCAATTGTTCGGCTTGAGGTCTGTCTCTTTTGTTTAATAAATGAATTAAAAATAAGAACTCTTTTTTTAATAAAATATTAATTTCCTGAAGATGACCAAAAAAGTTGGTCGAAATATTGGAAAAAAAATTAATAAAAATAAAAAAATTTAAAAAAAAGAGTTCTTATTTTTTTATTTATTTATTAAACAAAAGAGACAGACCTCAAGCCGAACAATTAGTTCCTTAACGCATTTAGTTAAAAGTTTAAGCCAAAACTCATAAATATCATTCTTATTGCTAAAATTAAAAAAATAAATCTGGAATCAGAAACATACTCTGCCTGAAATGCCTTTTACATCTCAAAAATTAAAAAAAATCCCTTAAACTTACTATAATAGGAAAATGTTTCAAAATAATATATAATTCTTTAACACTGCAAAAAAGAGAAAAATTCGGAAAAAATTATTTTTACTGCAGAAATGTGCCAAAATCTAGAAAAAATCTAAAGATTAAATAAAATAATACATATTTAAAGTCGCCGAGAAAAAGAGTAAACAACAAAATACTTGGAACAAATTTCAAGTTTTTAAAAAAATCTTAAAATTATTAAAAGTTGAGTTTCAAAAAGACCTTTAAAAAAATTAATTTATTTGTTTAGACTAATGTAAAAATAATAGTTTAAATAAGCGCTTTGTTGCTAAAAATGTTGTCGCATTGATAATTTTATTCTGTTGTATTTACTTTTGATTTATTACTTTCACACTGAACTAAATAAAATTGTATTTCAGTTTTTGCAGAAAATAAATATAATATAGGGAACATTTAATTTTGTTTATATGAACGGATGGGAACGTGATTTTTAGTACCAGTTCTTCAACGAATCTGTCAATCGTATCACCTGTTTCAAAATTTTAGAAGTGGTTTATTATGAATGGATTTTTAATGTACATTATTTTCGAAATTATCAGTTGCAATTGTTGCTGGGTTATTTATTTTGAGATAAAGGTGCATGTGAATAACTATAATTTGCTTAATTAAATATATAATAACAAACAGATGCTACATGTTTCGCCATGGTAATAAACATTCTTGTTGTAAAAATTATAAATTTAAGATAATTTCACATTTTAAATTCAAACACATAAGAGTAGGGGTGTCGACTGAGCAAACATTTTGTTTAACAAAAATATTTGAAATTCAGATATCGTTTAAAAGAATTTCTAACTTTTTAAAAATTTAAAACACATTTTCAGGTATCTCTCTATTATATTATTTCTCAAATGTGGTTTTTGTCGGAAACAAAAACTTCGTGGCTAAGAGACTTAAAAACGCTAAGCTGGTAACGCTGATTAATAGATAATGTTATAGAATCGTGAATATTTTAATGTCGTTTTGCTGAAAGGTATAAGAAAATGAAAATCTTAAATTAAATTGAATTGTAAAGTCTATGAATATTTTATCAATTTGACCTTTACATTTCTTGTTAAAAGGTAATAATTAAGTTTTTCTCTATTTGCTTTTATAATTGATGTGATAAATCACAACAGCTTTTTCAACATTGCTACACTTAGACAAATGTATTTGAAACTATTAATTAGTTTTGTATGTTATCTTATTGATTAATCATAGGTAATTATTTTAACAAAAATCAAGGAAGACATCACAGGATTCGATAGTTTTTAATTAAATTCTACGACATTGAATGTCGTACTTTTGCTTGTATGAATTTACACAATTTTAGTTATTTTTGAATATTAAAGGCATACGAAGCATAAACTCATTTAAAAAGATTTATATAATTGTTCTTATAGATTCAAAAATTTAATTACTATCGGAGAAATAACTTGAGTCTTAACTCGTAAGAAAATATAAAAATTATTTGTAAATGCTAGTTTTTCGGAAAACTTGAAATCTTTTTCAAAAATTCTATATAATAAATATGGAAAAAGCTTCTACTTTCTTCAATTAATTTTTATTAAATTTTGAATTTTTCTTGCTTCAAGGTGAACAACTATTTTTATGTTTGATTAATATTGACAGGTCTTGCTAATATCTAAGGCTAAATAAATTACTAATGGCTCTCAATAATAGTCAATTGTTGTCGACGATTAAGCAACTGCACCTTCACAGTCAACATGGCATTGACAATTACCAAGATATATGGCTAAAATCATACGAGCCAAAACCAATCCCATTGCTATTTCTATTAAATTTCTTCAGAGCTTGGAACGCAACTTGCAGATACAATTTGGATCTTACCTTACAAGTGCTCTATTTTTTGTAATATACTATTGGAATTAGAAATTAAATAAACGGTGTAAAATAGTGGCCAGAAATATATATGTACATATAGATAAATAATTTTAAAACATATACACATACTATATCAATGAAAATTTTTCTATTGCAGTGTACATATGTACGTTACATGTGCATTTGAATGTATTGTCATTTATCATATAAATACAGAAATAAATGGTGTTTCTGACACAAAACGAGGGAAAAGGAAAATTATATTAAACGAGAAAACAATTTAAGTCACAACTTACCCTTGACCGTTGGTTCCGACACCAAAGTCATCTCCTCTTGAGGAATCATTTCCATTAACCTGGCAATATCCTTAGCCAACATGTTGTCGACAATATCTAGCAGGTGTGGCTTCAACGAATGGAACTTTGTAAAATCTTGATGTTGTAGAACATCTTGCATTTTCTTAATATCGGGGAAGTCACCGGGAGAAATTGAATGCTCCCGTTGAATGCGATCATAAACTTGACCCAAATTTTTAATCAAATCTTTTTTTTTACTATCTTTACCGAACATCGAAGGCATGTCTTTGCGTAATTCTGAAATTATAAAAGCGTGCACTTTTGCAAGACGAGCCCGTTTGATTAAATCGTTGAGTTTGCGGAGAGCGGCATTACGTGGCAACGATTGCAAATCACGGAAGAGATCCTGCTCTTCATCTTCAAATAAACGACGATTGGCATCAAAACGCAAAGGCTGGTCCCAAAAGGAACCAATATAAACGCGGGCCACCTCAGGAGTCTGCAAAACCTTACCCAAGGACCACATTAGTGCACCATACACACGCATCAATTGTTGATGGTCAATCATATCAGCCTTATTCAAAATTATGCGAATTTTATCGTCGTGACCTTTAAGGGCCTCAATAGATCTGCGGAATTCATCAGATATGTCCAATTTGTGGGCATCGAACAATAGAATTATGCGATCAACGCGTTCTGCAAACCATTCTAAAACTCCTGTGAAATCGTAACCACGATCAATGCGCTGTTTTTCTCCAGACAAAATACCAGGTGTGTCTACTATTGATATCGCTTGTAGTACGGGAGAGTTAACCGAGGAACATTGAAAACGATTGAGAAAAGCATTGCCGTATTTACTCAAAGGACGGAATTGTTTTTTAGGATCAACTACCAAAGCATTACCGGGAATAACACTCTCTTTGTCGTCGTGCATAACAGCAATAAAACGATCAGTAGTGGGTTCAGGACCAATACGGATACCAGGAAAATCTCGTTCCAAAAGATAACGAATAAAAGTGGTTTTTCCTGTCGAGTATTGACCAACTAGTAAAATCATGGGTTTTGCATCGAAATCAGGATCTTCCAATTTCGGAGAATGAAAATCATGAAATTGGTAGTGCTCTTCTAAAGGCAACAGTTTGCTTTTGTAGATTTTTTTCAACTCTCCAATTACATTTTCAACCACTTCTTGGTTGGTTTTTTCACGCTTCAAAAAACTAAACATTTTACTCTTTGTTTATTCCCGCTTTTGTATAATTTTCTAATATTTATCACTCTGTTGATTCTACCGCCCCACAAATACAGATATTAAAAAATAATCTTTGATGTTGTATTAATGAAATTTTAATGATTCACACAGGCTACAAAAACTTATTTTTGGAAAAATTTCGTCACTTTTAATGACTTTCTTTGAATTACACACACACCAATTTACTTTTGTAAAAATAACTTCATCTACCAAAAAATTTGTGCTTTGATTAACTGGTGGTTTATAATTGACTAAATAAAAAGTTGTGTAATTAAATTTTTTAAGATAATTAAAAAATAAATACTTTTCCAATTTTCTAATTGGTACACTATAAATAATAAGAAAATATATCCGTCCGCTTAGTGTCCACGTACGGTATTTACTGATGCAACTCTGATAAAAAGTCAAAGTAAAGTAAACGTCAATACTAAAGACATCAAGGCAGATCTACCAGGCGATTCTACAACAATACAAAATTTGTTGTAAAAATACCTGACTAACTGTCAAAACTACTACAAAATCGGATGGCACTAATACCGCAGCTGCACCTCCTACAAATGTCAAACATCATGTAAAGCTGTAGAGTTTGGTAGTATTACATCAGCCATGTAATTATGGGTATATTTTCAACATAAATTTAATTTTACACAATTGACATTTGGTAATGTAAATCAGCTGTGCAATCGCTTCTATCTTGTTTCTGCCATGGAAGACATATTGTATGATGAACAGCATTATCGGCAAATAAACATATGCGAGGTAGATTAATACAAGTAGTGTCGGAGATACAACAACACTGCTATTCGTTTTTAGGTTCGAAATTATTGAAAAGTACAAAAGAAAAATGGCAAAAAATTTTATATTCAAATGTGTTTTTGGTTGCATTTTCTGCTCTATAGTTTTGTTTCTTTTCGTTTACTTATTTGCATTTGAAACAAATGTTCAAGTGAGCTTCTTAAATAGTGTGGGGGTGTGTTAGTAAAACATAAACAAATTTTGACCGATGCAAACCCGAAAAAAAGTCTGTTTACAATTCAACACTACCTGTATTATTTTGCCATGAACATATGCAATGAAGTGATAAGTATGCGTTTACACACGTTATATCTTATTGACATGATTCTTACTTTTACTTCTTTGTACTTTCATTGTTGTTCACACTAGTCATGTCTTGTTGACGATATTTAGTCTGCGCTTTAAACGTCATGTCTCATTGACATGATTGCTACTTTATAGGCAAAAAGAGACGAGCGGAAAGAAACGAGTAGTTAGATGTAGTATTAATTAAGTTTTGTTTTTTCATTCGTAACCTTAAGCCTGAAGGTATTTGCAAGTAAATGTCGTAATCATGACATGCATTATGTGAACAACAATGAAAATTCAAAGAAGAAAAAGTAAGGCCCAATAATTGACTACTCATTTAAGTGACATTTATCTTTAAATGCCACTTAAGTACCAATTTCATTTTTTTAGTACAAAATTATGTGACATTTAAATGAAACTTAAATGACCATTCTTCTGCATTTAAAGTCCATTTCAGTTTTGCACACATATGTACATACACAAACATAAGTTTTTGCTTGCGTGTTGGTGTTTCGCGCAGTAAAGTAAACAAAAAATTTGCGGCCATTGAAAAATCAACATCTTTTGGAGTGAAATTTGGATTTCTTTTATTAATATTATTCTTTTTTATGTTTTTTTAAAATTATTTTAAACTTTTAAAACATTGCAACCTATCATTGTTGTTCTTTTCAGCCTGAAATAGAATCTACATTAGAAATTGTTCTTTAATTTTGTTCAACAGCTGTTAATAAATAAAATTAAGAGAATTTCGTGAGGGT
The DNA here is from genome assembly GCA_956483585.1 of Gymnocheta viridis. Taxonomy (NCBI): domain Eukaryota; kingdom Metazoa; phylum Arthropoda; class Insecta; order Diptera; family Tachinidae; genus Gymnocheta; species Gymnocheta viridis. The sequence continues at coordinate 103,102,215 of OY101440.1, read as the reverse complement.
GCCATATTTTTATCGTGATTAAATACAAACAATAATTTCACACTTAAAAACTCAAACTGTATTTAAATGCAACTTAAATTTAAGTGGCAATTAGCTAAATGACATTTAATTACGAAGTCAATTATTGGGCCTAAGAATAATGTCAATAAGACATGAGCCATCTAAACGCAGACTAACTTGTTATAAATATATTATTGTGAATGGTTGTTTTGACATCTTAATGTACTTTTACACACTATGTATTAAAAAGTAGCGTTGCCAGTTTGGCAATCCATCTGTTTATAATTTTTGATTTCACACTCACGTTTTTAACTTCATAGACATAAATTTTAATAGATCACAACAGTATTAACAATTGTATTTAAGTTAATTATTTTTTATTTGTTTTTTAAGAATATGGCACAAAAAAAAGCAAAACCCTAAAATTTACCTAATTCGTGCATGCTCCGAAATTATACTCTATATTAGACAAAGTTTTGGGGACTTCAATGACTAAAATAGACCAACCAAATAAGTTTTCTCTCGAACTGTGTTGTTATTCTCTTAAGAGATCAGCTGATTAGTTTATTTCCTAGAGCTGTCAAAATTTGTTTACTTTTATAACAAAATTTGTTTCCTAAAAAGAAAAATGTTAAAAATTGTCAAAATAAAATAAGAAAAATACCAATGGCCTTATTCACAAACTATTAATAAAGTTATTGTAGGTTTAATGTTGGATTTTTATATGGGAAAACCGGTTGTAATGTATACATTAACTTTATTAAGCGTTTGTGAATAAGGCCATAATAAATAAAGCAATTGTTTGACATCCCTAGACGGGTTTTCCAAAAACAAAATACGTGTGATTTTGTAATGTTGTTGTTGTTGTACTATCGAGTATACCTGTTTTTAATATATCATGATTCCTGTTGTTATTATGTTTATGAATTACTTTTTTATTTTGTATATAAAGATATTTATTAGAATCCTTAATATTGACATGTGCCTTTGAAGACTTATAGCAGATCTTTAAAAGGGCACTCAAATATCCTTAAATATGAATAAGGAGGTTTAAATGTTCTACAAAACATTTTTACAAAATTTTATTATACGTCTATGAATACACCAAGGCTCAAAATTCAGTTTGAACGCCAAAAATACACCTAACTTAAAATGCGTTTAATTTTGACTTATTTTTAACGTTAAACTTGAGTTTTGAGCTTCAAATTTAAGTTTTTTTAAGAAAAAACACAAGCCGCGAAACCATTTTGGCTTGTCTGCAAAAACACCCAGGGTCTATGCAGGAATCGAGCCTACGACCCCCAGACTAATAGTGTAGTACGTTATCTACTAGTCTACGTAGGCTCCCAAATTTACAAATGTTTTTGTAAGACATTGCAGTCCGTTAAATTGTCATTTAAAATGATTTTTTAAAGAAAGGAGTTTGCAAAATAACTCAACGAAATTTTAAAATGTTTCACAAATATCTTCCTCATGGTGTTTTTCATTAATCAATTTAACAAATCACTACAACAATATGCAAAAATTATTACGAATAGCGCGAATGTGCAATAGTAAAGCTTTAGTTTACTCAAAAATAAAGACAGACTATTCAAACACTTTCGTTTCTTTTGGGTCAACTTGCACGTAATATGTACTCAATGTCAATATCAGAATGCCATAATCGGAAAACCTCAAGATGAATAAATATCATAAAACAAAATCGAAAGAGATAAGCGACAAAAGAGAGCAAGTGTAATCAGATTTTTGAATGAATAAAAATATACATACGCCCACGAAAAACATGCTTTTTAAGAGAAAGAATCAATTTCTATTAATATTGTTCTGTCATGTAAAGAAACATACTACATACATATGTATGTATGTATGTAATTAGTTAGACTTTGACATTAGCAGAGGGTAGATGAAATAGTGCGAGTCAACTGGAAGGAAATACTCAATAAAGAAAAAATAATAAAAACGAAATGATTTAAGATTTATTTCAATTTCTCCTCTTTTAACCCCTAATGAATACTAATTTGTAATGCCATTTGCCCATTAGCTGTAAAAACTGAAAACACAAAAATGTGCAGGATATTTAAGGATACAAAATGTTTCTTAATTTTAAGGTCTTTAGAACAGGAAGATATGTATGTATGTATGTATAACCTATTTGTTTAATATTGCAAAGAAAAAACATAAATGTTTATTTAAATCTTATGACGCACTCCTAATTTTCAATATTACTTTGTATGTACATAAATATGTATGCACATGTTTTCACTAATACGGCCGAAATTTTAAACGGTTATAAAATATGAACCATAAGTGGAATTTATTATTTTTGATCCATGTGACGCGCAGAATAGATGTACATAAATACCCCGAATTCAAATCATAGCGGATTAGTGGAGAAAAGTAATTATTGCTTTCATTTCTCGAGTATACTTAAGGATTTTCTGGCTTTTCTCCCACCTTACTGTAAGAGGGAAAACACAAGTATACACATGACTCATTGATTTTTGTTTAAAATATCGTTTTGCAGAAGTACTAAGATAAGGCCCGTTGCAATGAAGCATGTTTTGATTTCAGCTTATATCCACGGATAAAGGAAAAAAAAAACTGCATGAATTCTACCGACATTTAGCTGAAATTTTGGCGTATATTTCAATGTAGACTAGGTCTAAGCATATTCTGTTTTTCTTCGAATTTCAGTTATAGCTGAATAACTAGTTAATAGCTTTTTAGTTAGAAATAGAAAAATATATATGAAGTCATTAAGGCCTAATGACAGAAGTGAAAACTTAAGCCCTTATAAATATATTAATTGAAATATGTTTGTATTCATATCTTCAATTCACAAGCCCCGTTTGTATCATGAATAGAAATACAATTTTCGTTTATTACTTGTGAACCAAGGCGATTTCATACCAGGTGAACTCAAAAGCACAGCCGAGCCATTGTGTTGTATTGTATCATTGTTTATTGTCAAAATGTGGTTTTTGGTACGTTTTCTGGTTTCAAATTCGCCTTGAAGAGTTTGTTTTGACATCCAAGAATATTTTCAAAGGCAAATTCTATCGCGACTACCTGTATGCATTTGCCTTGCTGTGAACTCAATTTTGTTTGTATAGACAATTGTACACACGTACATATACATACATATAAAGGTTGTATTCGAAAATATTAGCAAGTTTTGGTGGAATTCATGCAGTTTTAGTGATTTCGTTTATCTGTTATAGGGTTTGACTTCCGTTTTCCAAAATTTTAACTATTTCCATGGTAGAAGTGATTTTTCTTCAAGGTTTTGCTCCTTTTACAGTTTATCGACTTTTATTTTTTTAATTTGCTTGCGATTTTAGTTCTTTTTGCGATTTCTGTGTTTTTGAAGAGCTTTTAGATTCTTTGCGGTTTTAGCGAAATTTTCAATTTATTTTAGAGCTTCTCAACAATTTTGCAGTTTTCTCGAATTTATACTGTTTTTCCCGATAGAAATTATTTTAGCTGCCTTTAATCAATAGTATTAGACTTCGCAAATCGATTTTTAATCAATATTATACACACTTTGATATTTTTACAATTTCAGTTATTTTAAATAAATTTTAGGAATTGTTTTCAAATTTGAAACATTTTTGTAGGTTTTTCGCGATTTTTAATTTTTTTCCATGTTTGCAGTTCAATCAATTTCAGTGAATTTCAAGTCTTTATAACAAGGCGTATTTAAATACACCGCGCTTTATACTGATTTTGATACTTTTGTGTGTACAATTATTCAAGTGATTTCTTACAGTCTACAAGGGCTTTATCAATTACACTAATTAAATAACATTTCTGATGTGTGAAGGAGCGACATTTAAAACCCGGTATTTTATAACCTAATAGCGTTACGGAATCGGTATAGATACCGGTATTCAACTTTAAATGATATAAGTGTTCTAAAATGTTGAGTAATTTGATTACCGAGTACTCAGTACCGTATATATTTCCCGGTACTCACTATTGAATACTACCTATTCAATACTGTTAAGAATTGCATTTTCTAATGTAAATACGAAAATTTTACTTCAAAATATTTTAAAGTAATACATACAATCCTGTTCTGAAAAAAAGTTAAGCGCCTTTAAAACAATTATTAAATTTTCTAGTCCATAAATTGGCATGGAGTACTTGTATTAAAATCGAATTTTATGGTAATAAGTACTTTTATTTTGAAATAAAAATATCGTTAAAAAATTGAGTGTTATTGAGTAGTCAAAAGTAACAGCTTTTTACAACACTACGGTATCGGTATTAATAACAGTATCGGTTGCCAACATCGAGAGAAAAAAATTTAAGAGATTGAAAAAATATTGTTGGTTTGAAAAATTGTGAGCAACTGCAATAAAACAATTTCAGAAATCTTTTATATTATAGTTATGCTTTGTTTTTCTTGAAGTTTTAAGTAACTATTTTATATTTTGTGTAATTTTGTTTATATAATATAATTTATTTTTTTTATATTACTAATAAATATAATTGTGGTATTTTTTTAATTATAATTATTATTGTTTTGCGTTCATTTTTATTTCTTTAAATTTCAAAAAATAAAAGGACAAAAAATTATACAATTATACAATTTTTTGCATTAATAGTAATTAATATACGAGTATGTATATAGAGGCTTAATAGTTGAGGATAATCCTTGCCGAAACTCTGTTTAATATCTTTCCTTGGTTTTAAATATTTTATTTTTTTACTCGTTTGTCGGGGTTGGCGTATTTACGTCAAAATTTATAAATTTTTTATGGTATCATGATTGGCAAAAATGGTATTAAGTTGTTGGTTTTATTGCCAATTATACGCCTAAATTTCGATGTAAATACACCAACCGCGATAGCGGTAACCTTTTTGTTATTTTATAAATATTATTGTTTTGTTTTACTTTTTTAAATAGGTAGGTTAGTAAGTATATAATATACATATATAAATTTATTATTAGTAGGGGTGTATAATATATTAATTAATATTCCAACATGAGACAGTATTAGTTATTTTAAACTTTCTTTCTTGGTTTATATTCTTTTACGATAAATCAGTTTTTATTCGTTTATTAATGTTTATTGCTGTTGCTTAAAACAATGGTTAATTATATTCGCTGGAACTATTCAATAGATGTCTTTTAGATTTTTTATTTAAATTTGCTTCATCTTTTAGATATTTAGGATCCTTCTGCCATTAATTATATGTATCTATATTGAATTCTTACCATTGTTATATTTCAAAACTCATTCAAGAGTTTCCTTTTTATTTTAGTTATTACACATTGTATTTATTTTTTAATCATAATAATAAATATAGTTTAATAAATATACATGTACATAATTTAGTTTCTTTTTATTTTTATGTTAATTTAATTTCTTTTAGCCTTAATAAATATAATATATTTTATAATTTAAATATAATAATAAATAACAAAATTAAATAACACACATTTATAATGAAGATAAAGAGTATAGAATTTATTTTTTTTATGTTTCAATTTATAATAAAACTATTTGTATTTTACTTTTTAAACAAGCAGTTCTAAACCATTTATCTACACAAATATATTTTTTAGAAGTTTTATCCATCTATCTAAATCTAATTTTCAGGACATATTTATGGCAATTGAAGGCAAAATCACTTGCTAAAAAATAAAAGATAAAAAAATTAAATAATCAATTTTAAATAATTAAAAACATAAGGAACAGTAAAAAGTATAGTTTTTACAAATTATATATAAAAAAAAATATCTGTATGTACATTAAATATTGGCAATAAATAGATTTAGTAATTGATATAAAATAATTAAAACGCAACTTTTATGTTAACATGTTTGAAAAAAAACTGTGTGTGACGGGAATGGAAATGAAGGTTTTGTGCCGAATCTTTGTCAAAAACATGCTAAAATAAAAGCTTAATTTATTAAAGAAGTAACGTTCTCAACAAACACATTGGGGGTAATTCTTTTGCAGTTCTATTTGCCTTCAAAAATCTAGCAAATTGTTTGAACAATTTTCTTTCCATATGCCATTATCTTCCCTAATGATCTTCCTTTCGATTAAAATTTCATAAGATATAAGATGATTTCGTAAATGCAGTAAACTTAAGCAACCGGCTGCAAGCTATCCATCAATAAATTAAATTGTTCCAATGGTTGCAGAAATGAGTGGCAACACATTTGAAATATAATGTACGAAGTGAGGTCAAGCTTCATCCTTCACAATTACTTTGTCAAGCCTTTGCTCGATATTCGACCATGTTTCCAGTAACTTGTCTTATAGGTTGCATAAATCAATGTCCTTTTTTCCAATGTATACTCCCTGACCTTCAAATAATGAATACTTTGGTGTTAACATTGAAGTCGATATCAACGGTTTGACTTGGCAAAGCGTACACATTTTTTTCTTGGGGCTGTCGTAAAATATCCATTTCGTATCCTTAGTCACAATCTTATGTAAAAAACTGTTGCTGCTTGTAAAGAAATAGACATAAAAATACTTTATAGGACCCACTATTGCCCAGCTGTGAATTTCAATCTCGTGGAAACTCCTTATTGCACTACATCGAATGACTTCGTTGAATAATACCTCTGATTCTTTGTTTTCGATTTTTGCTTTCTGTTGAGAGTGCAGCCGATCTTGATCTCTATAAATACATTGTTTTATATGACACTCAAAGGAGTATTAGCAAAATATTATTTATTCCTCATATATCTATGATCTCTGACGCCACCAAAATTTTATGCTATGTGAAACATTGATAACAGTCAAAGGTAATCTTTAAAAAAAACAGAACAGATTTAGAATCCTAATATAATAATCATTGCAAAGAAAAAAAATCACTTCAAAAGGAAAAATATGTGTTAACGCAGTCTTGAAGAAAGCAAATCGAATTTTGTTGCAATTCCTATTGTAGACTAGCATGCTCTTAAAATTGGGAAGAACTTCAAACATTTTAACAAATGTTATTTTGAATTTAGTCACAAATATAAAACGAAGAATAGCAGAACGCTCATAAACAACGTTAATTTTAAATAATGTTTCAAAGATCACTCAGTGTAAAAGCGGATTCACCTGCTTGTTTCGTACAAAATATTTTTCAATGTAGTTTGACGTATCTTAATGAGAGGAATTGGCTTGAATTAAATTTATCAAAATTGAACTGAGTTGCCAAATAATAGTGTTTAGAAAGCTGTTTTCTTGTTGTATATTTTTACATTTTATTTATTTTTTTCTATAAATTTACTTTGTGAATACTTTGGCTTTATTAACTTCATAAGCTATTAACACTTTTTTTTACTATTTTTTCTATACGATGTTTCTTTTTTATTTACGTATTTCATATGTTGGCTTTGGTTTTCAGGAATATATTTATTAAATGGAAATCGTGTTGCAGAAAACTCTGTCAACAAAATTTTGTCCGAAACAAATAGGCGAATTCTCCTTAAAACAGAAAGACGAGCAGACGTACTAAAAAAATAAATCGAAGGGGCCAATTTACACCCTTCATTTAGAATAAAAAAATTTTTTTTATAAATGGTGAGGGAATAAATAATAACCGAAACACTAATTGATAAACATCTTTTTTTGGAGCCGGTTAAAACTGAAATGCATTACTTTGTAAAAGTTTAAAGTAGAGTAAAAGTTACCTTATTATTATTATTATTTTATTTTTATCATGTGAGATTATTTTTTATTAAACCGTTAAACGGGATTTTAATTCAAACTTAATTTTATATCTGGAATCATTTTTGAAATAGATAAAAAAACAGAAATAAAAAAATCTTAAAAATTAAAAGCGTAAATCTGCAAAAATCTACTTAACAAAATCACTCAACCTTCTAAAGCAGCCCATACATTATACACTATTACTGAATATATTTTTGTTTGACAAATTGCACAATTATATTGCTTAATGAAACTCGCAATCGACCAAACAAATTCTTTACATCAGCTTATTACGTATAATATATCTAACATATTATGCTCATTTGAGGGGGAAAAATAAATAAAATTCAATTCATATTTTAAAACATAATAATCCATTATTTTAATTTAATTGCTAAAATGTGAAAATTGTTTATAACTTTTTCGTTTTACAACATCTTGACGAAACCGGACTGATGTTGGAAATTTACTTTTTTTCGGTTTTGTCCTTATAAGTTTTACGTTTGTTAAAATCGTGTAAATTTTGTTCGAAATGTATAAAATGCGTTGGAAATATAGTAAAATATTGAGCAAATAGCTCAAAGTTTGGGTACACTTTTCTATGAAGATCTATAAAAAAAATATTCTATAAATTTGTCATTTGAGCTAAATGTGCTTTTGTGAGTAAGCCTTACACGATAGACAAGAAAGGGTTCCTTTTTAATTTATAAACAATATTATTCCGTCCATTACAATCACTCACCAATACTTCAATGATTTATACGACGTCTACCTTTATATTGTTTTATTTTTGTGTTGTCCATGGATTTTCAAATTTTTTATAAAAATGTTTTGTAGTGAAATGAAAATTTTTTGGCTTAAGTTTAAATCTGAGTTTAACCATATCTTCTTAATTTAAGAAATTATGTTTGGATAAATTCATTATTTTTTATTAAGAGAGTACTATTTTATTTGAAAAAATTTATTCATCAGACTAGCAGAACGGATCAGTACTGATTTCGAGGTCGCTACACCATCTCATCAGCGTTCTTTGTTCGATTTTACCACTTTTGACGGTGGATACTAGTAACTAGGAATATCAACTATTTAACCGTATTATTTAAGAAATTTGAATACGAAAAATGCCACTTATTCATTTCTTACAAGTTAAATCAATTTCGGTTAGTACGAAATTAAATCTCTGATTTTTAATTAATCCAAATATTTCATACTCTCTTGCTTTTTCCAAAGCCATTGGCTTTGAGATCAAGCAGTTTTCCATTTTTGTTTACTTTATTTTTGCACTTTTCGTATTCTAATTTGTTAATTAATACGGTTAGATATTAGTCAAAAGTGGTAAAATCGAACAAAAAACGCTGATGAGATGGTGTAGCGACCTCGAAATCAGTACTGATCCGTTCTGCTAGTCTGATGAATAAATTGTTTCAAATAAAATAGTACTCTCTTAATAAAAAATAATGAATTTATCCAAATATAATTTCTTAAATTAAGAAGATATGGGTAAACTCAGATTTGAACTTAAGCCAAAAAATTTTCATTTCAATATAAACCTTAAACAGTTCAACAATCACGTATAAATATTAATTAATGTTTTGTAGTGTTCAATTGTACATTGAAAAAAAAACACGAGTGGATTTCCAAAATCTTTACGGTTTCACCAAGATATTTTGGAATCTAAATCAACAAAATTACTCTTACATAAAACTATTTATAATTTTAAGGTGCAGTTCGAAAAAATTAAATCAAAATTAAAAAAAGAGGCAAATAACTTATTTATTAAAACCGCGATATCGCAAAAATCAGACGTAATAAAAATATATATATATATAATTGCCGAATAATTTTCAAAAACTGCTTAAATGAGCTTTTGTGTATACTGAATACATATATAAATCTTTTCACTTTAGCTTTCTGCCACAAACATTTTAAATATAAAACATATAAGCTAAAATAATAAAATCAGTCTTCAAAATTAATAAAATAGTTGTAATAATTTTTTTTGCTAAAATAGATACTATGACTCAATACATATTTTTTTAAACGTGTCATATTATTTTGTGATAAAATGAAACCTGGTAAACGAATATATAATACAAAAATATAAATTTTTAAGTACAGTTAACAAGTAAAAAAATTTTATGTTGAAGCATAATTTCAATTAAACCAACAAAATGTGTTAATTTATAGAAATAAATTAGAATCATTTATAAAATGTTTATTTTCCAAAGGATCTAAGCTATAAATAATATCTTTCATTCAACTAATATAAAAAAATATCTAGCGAATGCTCCACTTATTTTTTTATTGTCAGCAACCAACTTCTAGTGACGTTATCCTTTAGAAAACATTAAAAGAAATCAATTTTTCTTTTTGGCAAAATTTCAAATTTAAAATAGGCTATATAAAACGAAAATAATTGTTTATATAATTAAAATGCTTAGCGTATAACTGCTTGTTTAAAAAGAAAAAAAATTAATAATTGCATAAAAATAATATCATAATCAAAATGATTTTCTTTTAATTCGCTTCTTATAATAAGACCTCGATTTTAACTTTATATACTATAATCTTATAACCTTATAAGATGTTGGGCTATAAATCTTGCAATTAATTTATTTTTCTAGAATATTAGAGGTTGTAAAACAAGAAAAACTTTAGTTCTAGTATTTTATAAAAATTAAATTTATGGATGGTAAAATTGGTAAAACAGATAAGACGAGGGTCAATTATCTTAGCAATAAAAGCTTCAAATTAAAATAATTTGCTTTAATCATAATGTTACTAATAAAAAGCATCATTGGCTTGGGCGCTCAAACAATTTATTGAATTAAAACATTGGAAAAATAAGTTTTTAAGAAATGCCCACTATGTTAATATTTTGTTGATAAGGTGTGATTAATTTAAAACCATTGTGACGTAACATACATATGTATATAATTTGTTGATAAAATTGTATAAGAGCTATTGAATTGAAATAATAAAAATTGTGTATACTTAATTGCTTTTATAAAGACTTAATGGTTTGTACACATCTGTAACATGGGGCGATAAGGGTTAAAACCCTTTACTTAAAAAAAGTGAAAAGGTTATATATATAAAAGGTTAAATATTTAGTTTTCCATTTAAAAAAGTATAATGTTATACATTTACAGTAAATTTGCTAATAAAGGGAAATAGACTTCTATAAAACGTAAATAAGAAATATTTTATTCTTAATAAATTATTTACGACGCATTCAGAGAATTTAAGACTTTTTACAAATCATATACGCCTACGTAGACTCTACATAAATATGACAAATTTTTAAACGTATTGGTAGTAAATTAATATATTGAATTTAGCATAAGGAATATTTTGTAAATATTATAAATGGCAATAATTCGCGAATTTGATAACTTTAGTAAATAGAAAATCAAGTGCGAAATAAAGATGAACACCTGTTAATTACATACACATATTAATTAAAAAAGTATGAAATTGTTTAAAAACAAATAGAAAGAGCAAGAGGAGGAGAGTTAAAAAACTTTTAATAATTAAGTTAGTTAAACAATTATGGCACAGGAAATACAACATTAAATATAAAAATAATAAGAATTATTATTTAGCTTTATATATGTTTCTGCAATTGAAGCATTTTTCCATTTAATAGTTTGTATTTTTAATTTTTTACTAAATTTTGTTAGTTTAAATTTATTTAATTGAATTTATTTCATGTTTTCTTCAGTTTATTAGATAAATTGTAATTAACATTTAAATGGTAAAATTTAATTTTAATTAATATTATAATTAATTAATTATTTAATAAATCAGTTATTGTTTGCCAATTTTGTATTATGTTTTTTCATAGACACCAAAAATTACATACATACGGATATAAAACTCACTTTATTCTTATTATTTTCTTTTAACGTTTAACTTTAAGCTTAGAACATCTCGTCTCATCATATATCGATCTATGCTTTTAAATATAAATCAATTAATCATCAGCCTCCTTGTTTTCTATTGTTGACGCAGCTATGTTATATTTTATTTCGTTTCTAAAGAAAACAATTTAATTGCCATTGGGTAAGGGTACCACTACTTGCACATACGATTGTGGGAAATAGCCAGTGCGGCCGTTGACGGAGCCTTCAAACCAATTGTCGTCGACGCGATTCAGCAGAGTAATAATTTCATTTTCTTTAAAGCCCAATTCACCGGGATTTTGCGGCTCGAAATCGTACAAAGCCTGGCAATAGGGCTGCATCTGCTGGCGTGACGGTGTTGTGGCCATCGATTTAGCAGGAGAACGCATGGGCGATGGCAGCGGAGACGCACCAGTCACCCTGTGATGAGCTGGTGTGCCCGAGCTCTCCGTGTCATTGCCCATACAATCTAAATTCAAATCGAGTAAGGACTTGGGCACAAACTCCGGCTTAGGACGTGACTCGGCTTCTTCACGCTTCTCTGATAACGTCTCCTGAAGGCCACGCAGAATATCTGCGCATTGCGAGTGGAATTCGTAGAGAGCCTCGGCAAAAGTACAGAGTTGCGAAACTTGCTCGGTATCATTCTCGAGCAAGTTGAACATGCCCATTTGGGCAAGATGCATTGATTCTTCGAACTTTTCCTCGGCCCCACGTATTTCATCATCTTTTGCCTTCTGGCGACGTTTGCAATCAAAGTCGAGTCGTCGTCCTTGCAACTTCTTACGATGGTGCATAACCTCTTTGAGGTCTTTTGTCTGCAGGTGATGCAATGGTTCCAAAAAGTTTTGCTTTATATTGTCATCCAGTGAGTACTTAACATCGGCCATTTGCCGCAGCGCTTCACCAAATTCAACTAGCGCTTGCGCAAAAACACTATTGTCTTCTCCCAACTTTTTGCCATAAGTCAACATACAATCAGCTAAAAGACCTTCAGGCTGAGGATACGTATTGGATTTTGCTTGGCCAGATAATTTAGAAATACCTTTAACGGCTGCCATCTTGGCTCTAGCCGTGGGATTTGGTTGCAAAAATTCTTTTGTTTTCACCTGCAACTCCTCCACTAGTTCAACGGTTACGTCTGTTTTACGTTCCATTTCCATGAAATCAACATCCAATCGGGTGCCCTCGGCACCACCCATTTTTTCCGTTACATACTGATTGGCTTTGTTGATTTGTTTTTTTAATCCGGCAAAAGCCATCTTTCTTATAATTCTTTTATAACTTTAGATGTTTCCAAAATTTTGGTAATCCCAAAACTAAACTTTGAGAACTTTCTCTACTCACAGAATAAAAAGCATTCACACGCTGAATATAATATAAAAAAATCAATCTTTTTGAGATTAAAAAATAAATTGACTTATTTTTCTTGTTATAAATATATATTTTTGTAATTGTGCAATTTATGACTGTTTTTGAATAAGTCCTTTTCCTAAATAATTTAAAGTTTTCAAACTTTACACAACTTTTCTGTTCCTGAAGACTTTTTCGTTTAATCGTGTATGGCAAATCGATATTTTTCTGCTACTAATGCTTCTTCTTACTGCAAAATTTTCTACAATCACTTTCCAATTTTTTTTCTTCAATTTTCTGCACAATCGCAAACATTACGTTGCCAGATTGACGTTACTACGTAAATCATGTGTAATAATAAATTTCAAGTTGAAGGCTATTGTGTGGGGGTGTTTTTTTCTGCCTTTTCAATTTGTTTAATAGTATTTATTGAAAGAGAAAGGAAAAATGATGGAATAAGTATCTACATACAAATAAAACGAAAAGTCAAACAAGTTTACACAGGTACACACAATATAGCACTAAGCTCTTAAAAATTTACATATGTAGTGTGGCAGCACTAAATATATTTTGTGAAAAATCAATAGATATAAATGAAAAATTTCTGGACTCCTTTTTATTATGTCTTTGAAAGCAAAGTTTCAATGGCTATCAAATGATTAATTATCTTTTAGAATATATACACATCCGTACACATGTACTTCATCAACTATTACAAACAGATTTTAAATTTAACGTTAATTTTGGGCTTATAAGTCTGGCGACTCTATTTTTAAATGGACTAGCGTGGCAATGAGCCAAGAGGTGCCAGATAAAATAGGAAACAATTTGCCGATAAACAATAATCGTGTGGAAACCATGTATTACAGTATTAACTTATACCACATTCAAATTTGTCGTGATAGTGATAATCATCTCAATCGTTATTAAGCGTTAACAATATCAAATTCAAGAAGATTGACATGATTAAAATTTAATCATTTCGATAATCTCTTGGAATGCAGTTATTTTTTATATATATTCAATATTTTGAGAAACACTTATAAAATCGAGGGTAAAGAAATACTGCTGTATGTAACTAACATAAATATAACTATTATACTGTAATTGATACTTTATTTATTTGGTATCTTGGTAATACAAAACTTAGTCTTGATCATTGAAACTATCAGTCACTTAAGTGAAAAAAAATTTCAAATAACAGATATATTTAATATCTTAATGTTTATTTTTAAGTAACAGCATTGTGCTTTTATAATCTCTTTCCTGTAGAAATTCATTGACAGTTTGTAATACAAATTAGTGACATCTAGGTACATATTTAATGACAATAGCAGTCGTTACATTCGCAAATTCAGTAAGTTCTTGCAATTTGTCAGCAAACTATTGCAACATTTATAAAATGTTGCCGTAGTTGAAGCAATCCGTGGCGAAATTGGACTCAGTATTATTAAATCTATCAAAAAGAACGTACATATATAAAGAGGGGGTTTTATATTGTTGCGGCGTTTAAGTATTGTTATTAAAAACCATATTTTGTTTGGTTTCATATTCTATTAAATCACAACACACTGAATGGGCCCAAGATATCCTCCGAATCCAACTATGACAGCTAAGTCTTGCACAGGCAACATTGCATAAAAAATTGAGGAGTACCACCAGTGCTTCCCTAATTATTATAAGTTTAATGTAGGAAAAATTATCGTAATTTCTTGAAACTGCTTGTATATAGTTAGATATAACTTTTTTAATATTTAAGCTATTTAAGAATTAATGGTTTTAATACAATTTGAAACATTTTTTATGATTCTCGGAAATTTGTATATTTTGTGATAAAATATATTTTGCCAAGTTTCTATATATTTTACATGTTTTATCAATTTATGCATTTTATTTTACATTTTCTGCACTGATAACTTTAAGGCTTGTATTCATATAAAATTATTTGTATATGAAATATATTTGAAGACAAATTTTTCATATAAGTTTTATTTTAAATATATTTTAAACATAAATTATTTAAAATTAAGTTATGGACATATGTAATTAATTTTTAAAAGACTGAAGTGTACATTTCTTAAATCTATTCGAACCGGTTTTTAATAGAAAAAAAACCGAAAACCAGATTTGAAAAAAATATGCCTTTTAGAGTTTTTTTTAATATGACAAACATTTGATAACTCTGTGCACCTCACTCTTTACGCACAGGCATACAAAAGAGAAATGCGAAATGATTTGTATATCCTCTTGTTTTATTTTTCGCATACATTTGTGAAGTATGCAATAATTTGTGTTAAATAAAATAAAACACCAACCCATGAGCACACTGTAGTTTTTTTAGATTTATTATTTTAGTACAAATGAATGTTTCTTAAGATTATTTTTTGTGTACAATTTTTTCTTTAATTTTTTATTTTTGTTTTGTTAACATCCATTTGTTCGTAGGATTATGAATACTATATTGTCTCTCTGCACCCAACGTATAATTTCCAAAATTCTTCATGTCTGTACAGTGTAAATTCGATAATCCGGACTCCACTAATCCGGAATATTCGGTAATCCGGACAGAATTTTGCCGCTAATTGCGTATTCTATAATCCGGATTGATTGCAACTCCATAGTCCGGATTGAATAACACCCGTTTTTATTTATTTTTTTATTTAAATTACAGCATACTTTGAAAAATACAGTTAGAATAGTCTGATATGAGTAAGTTTTGGAACGTTGCACATGCGTTTTTAGTTTAGTATTGATGGAAGAGAGCACACAAGACTTTATCTATTTTAACTGAACTGTACAAATTAATACATATTTATGTTTTTATGTTTAATTTTGCTATGAATTATTATAATTTTTAATAAATACATACATACATGTGTAGTAATCCGGATAATTCGCTACTCCGGATTGGGGTCTGCAATCAATTATCCGGATTATTGAATTTTTACTGTACCTATTATTTTGTGCAAATTTACTATGTACATAAATATCATCTTGATTAGGTAGAGCAAAGTTATGAAGGCTGCATGTAATATACATACTGTGTTCACGGGCCGTAACTTGGCATGGCACACCAACGAGCACCTAAACATCCTCTATGCATTTTACTTTAGCTTTAAAAAACTTGTTATACACATCGTCACCTAAATTCCAAAAGGCCGCAAGGCAAAGTTTTACTTTTTGATTGATCCTAAGGCTGTAGCAGTAGAGTAAGTTGGGGTATTGTGGTATAGGCGATAATATAATATAGTAACTTTTTTCGAAAACTTAAAACTAGAAGCTGACAAAACCAGGCTTAATGATTTGTACATCTTAGAATATTAATAAATCATAATTCAATTTGCATTTTGGAAGCTTTGCAAAGAGGTAGAAATTTAAAAATTGACTAGTCTTGTGCTTGACTTTTTTTGGATCCTCTGAAAAATGTCTGGTACCTTGAAAACATTTGATTTAAGGCCCGGTAAAGAATTTTAAATTTATTAGTGAGTTCTTTATTACTGAACCACATTGACAAAAATTTATTGCCTGTTCGCCGATATCGAAACAAAATTTTCTTTCGTATAACTACATTTGAAACAAAAACAACATTTAAAATTTTGTTTTTGTTTCAAATGTAATTATACGAAACAAAATTTTCTTTTTATATCGGCGAACAGGCAGTTAGTTTATTAAGGACCAATTTTTTATTTATAATTATTTGAATTTGACTCAATTTCGGGTAATGTGGTATAGGCCAAGGCTGCTAAAATGGTATATTACATACCAACTATTATCTCAGACATGCCAAAGAAAAGTGAAATAAGGAATTGAGAAGCGAAAAAGAACTACAGTAGTTTTCCTATTTAACGAACATTTGATTTAATGAACATGGCATTTAACGAACACCAAATTTTTTATTTATATTAAGTAAGAACCTTATATTACGAATAAAAATTTTGAATTCTACTCGGTTTAATGAACAAATGTATAACAAAACGATGCACAAAACCAAAATGATGAAGAGCTTGATGAAACTGAAATTCTAGAGCCCAAAATAAAATACGAATATGTCATTAAGCACTTTGAAATTCGCATTAAATGGGCTCAGCAAAACAATGTTAGTAGCATAAATTTAATGCTTCTGAGAGAGCTGCAAGAAGATGCCATTAAAAAAGATATCTATTTCAATAAGCAGACTGTGTTTATCTAATTTTTTAAATATATTTTTTTTGTAGTAGTTTTTATGAATTTTTCCTTTTTTTACAGTTTTTGTATAAGACAAGAGGTTTGAATCATTTCAAAAATAAGTTTTAAGGTCTACTGATGATTTGGCATTAGCACCAATGAAATGCATGTATATCGACTAGCTAAAAAACCCTCAACAAACAAAAGATTTTGAAAATCTTTGAAAGAAGATATCGAGGCAATCTCGATTAATAAATTTAAAAAAATATATATTTTTAAAGAAATATTTATTTTAAATTACTATAATTTTAATAAAATATTTAAAAAACAACACTATACATATTTATAGTTATAAATAAAATAGACGACGCTATTAATTTTTAATTTAGTACTGGATATAACGAACAATTCGCTTTAACGAACAGGCATGACAACAATTCGTTAAATCGGAAAACTACTGTATATGTTTAGATAAAATATATATTTCATTGGCCTGAAAAACCTTGAAAATCCCCATGAAGTATTCTAAGCAGTTAAGCTTGAAAAAATTGAAACATTTTTTTAACTACCCGAAGATCACTTGTTACGGTCATATTTCCATTAAAAATCACAATCCGCCACAAACGCTAATATACCACATTAACACAACAAAGTATATTACATTACCTGCCAATTTTTTCAATGGCTGGTTTATGAAATTTTTCACTTTCTCTCAAATATCTCTGAAACTTGGGCTCTAAAGACTCTTTAACTTTTCTGAAAGTAAACCTAAGATCTGTAGTCCAATACTAACTGAAATCTCTTCTAATCGAAATAAGCTTCAAGACATTATAGTCAAATAAAGAATAAGTATACCATATTACAGGAACTTACTCTAATTTCTTAAATTAAAAAACAGGCACACACTCAAGGAGTTGTCATGGGCAAGAATTAATTAAGGGCCTTATTTTCTAAAACGTAGCGCTTGGCGTTGATCAATTATATATGGAAAAAATTTAAAATACAAAAACAAAGCACACTAAAATTTTGTCAATTGTTTTGAGCACTATATTCGAGACATGTTCTGGTCTTTACACTTCCGAATTTTAGTTGTTTTAACTAAAATAAAAGTTATGTTTTTTCTTGCGGAAATGAAATATATTTTTTAATTTTTTTTTATAATTTCTTACTTGGTTTTTATTTAACGGCATTTTTTGACATCAATATCTGATTCATCTAAGTAAATAATCACTAACATTAAGATTAGAACATAAACAACTTGAGCTGATTTATATGTATGAAAACAAGATAATATATCATTTCCATATAGAGCTTAAGAAAAAAACAGCATCGTAAAAATTTAATTCTGTGGCAAATATGCGTAATCTCCGGAAGCCAGTATAAAAAAAACAGAAAGAGATAAGATAAACACACAAAAAAAGATAAGAGCAGACTAACTATATAACTAATGCTCGCTAAAAGTTAAATGATCAGTAATTAAACGAATTTTAAGCGAAATACTTCTGTAATAGAAAAATATTCTGAAAGTAAATTTTTCAACATGAAATTAATTTTATATTCTCTCTTTCTATTGATGTGTTCAGTGGGTTTTATAAAGGTAAAGTACCTATTAGAGTTAAAAAAAAGGATTTTTAGAGTACATTTTGTATCATTTCAGACTCAAATGAATATGGGTTCGAATTTGAATCCTGTTGCGCCTCCTAACCCCAAAAAATTGTTTATGAAGAATGCATTCCAATTTCGAGCTCAAACTATTCTTAACAGGCCCGATTTACAGGACGATTTAAGGCAACGTGTTGTAGATTTAAAGACGAATGCTGAACAAGACTCTGATAATTGCGGCGAAAATCCGATGTGTTTAGGTATGCAGATGGGAAAAAATATGAATGCATTGAAACTGATTACCATGGAGCAAGATGCCCGATCTGCAGCCTCTGAGGCTGCACTTGCAGCAACAGCTACTGCTGTAAATTAAAATTTTTGTTTGTTTTTCATACATCCACACATGCATATATATATATTTATTATTTCTCTGTTACGTATGTATGTATGTATATGTACAAACATATTTGCATAAATACATACACACATACATAAATTGCTTTAGGCTGAAAAACCTTCGTTCCAATGTTTTTTGAACTAAACTTATTGTACCTATGTGTACCCCAGACTTAAGTAGTATTTTGTATTTATGCATAAAAAATCTTTAAAATTGCGGAAAATAAAGGATCGAAACGTAAATTTACAAAAAATTAATTGATTAATGCCAAGTCTGATATTTTGCATATCCCAGTTTTCAGGTAGGTATCGACTGTATCTAAATATAATGCAAGTCATATGAAGAAAAAGTATACGAGAATTATTTCAGTTTGTTGAATAAGCAGCTGAGAATTATCTTATTTCATCATATCTAGAAGATCTCAATGATCTAACGAAAAACTTTATGGCTTAAAATATTGGAAACAAATTTTCAAATGATCGTTTTTGTTCATAAAACCATTTTTAGAAAACTTTTGGACAAAGTAACTTTGAAATCAATTAGGAAAAAGTATATATGTAAGTTTCACCCACACGGCATTTATATGCCAGACTACTTAAATAAATGAAATACAATTTAAAATATTTAAAAGAACTCCTTCGCCGATTTGCAGCGGTATTAAAGCAAAAGTAGACCTATAGTAGGCAGCTTAGTGAATAGAGAAAAAAATTGAATTTTGGTCTTAAATGGGCACGGCTAAGAATTGCACGATTTAGCCCCAATTTCAACTATATGAGCTTTAGACTAAGTGTGACAAAAATCCACATAATCCAAGGACACAATTTACTAAATAAAATTTTACGCAAACGTTGGCTGGCACAGTCTTTTGAAAAATTGAAGAAATTAACACACTGATTTAAAATGTTTTGTTTAGTCTGGTCGACATAAAAGAAAGATAAATCCTTTTTTCATAGTAAATTTCTGATATTTAAAAATTTCAATATAAAAAAACTTAAAACCACAAACCAATAAACAAATTGCAGTTTATCATTACCAAAGACTAAAAAGTTTTTCAACCTCAGCGTTACTGAAAAGTAGAAATACTAGATAGCTGAATAATAGATTAACCAAATCAAGAAAAATATTTTCTTGCAGCGCATACTTAATTGTTTTCAGTGTATTTACGTTTGTACGTTGGATTTTTTTTAGATATGTTTCCATATCATTTTAAGAGTTCAGCTGAAAATGAAATTTGAAAAAAATTTTGTTTTTTAAGGATAAACTCAAAATGCCACGAAGCTAAAAGGCAAAGGGGGAACATCTAGCTTCGAAAAGACTAAACGGGCATCAATGTTCATATTTATTATTATTTTATTATTAAAATGTCTTGTGTATTGCTGTGTTTTACAAATTTAGCTATGCATTAGCTATATTTGATTCTTGATTAATTCTTCGAGAAATCCACAAAAATATCGCTGCTCACAAATGAGATAGTCGTAAAAAAATTGATTATATACGCATAGTTTGTTAATAAGCTCTGAATTTGATTTGAAAAAAGTATGATTTTGATTTTTAAAATCCTAAGATGTGCAATTATTTCAATTCTCTTTTAAAGTTGCTCCATACCGTATCGTCCGTTGAAATTTCCTTCAATATTTTTGACAATTATTGCATGCAAAATTATCAAAGCATTGGATTAAAGGAAACGCATTCACACAAATTTTATAAAATCGCCAGGAAATTCAAATCATGCAATTTTTCTATCCTGTTTGCTTTCAGTCTATGAAACAGTTTGGACTCTGTAAGGAACACTAAACCGTACACCAAATAAAGCGAGTTGTAAATTATATCGAAGATAACATAAGAAATCGCAAGAGTATTGGCATTGTTTTTCTCGATATAGAAAAAGCTTTTGATACCATCTGTCACAATGGGATGTTATACAAACTCAATTCATTAGGTTTCCCTTTATATTTACAAAAAATTATACAAAGTTTCCTAAAGAACCGTACATTTGTTGTGTGTGTTGACGGGGACTTCTCAACAGAAAGAACAATCCCAGCGGGATTGCCACAAGGGTCAGTACTATCACCTACACTCTACTCATTGTATACGTCTGGTGTTCAAAACTTTCAAATGCAATAATCAAGGGAATGCAAGAGAGCGTTACCACAAGGCAAAAATATTTTAATAAGTGGAAAATAAAAGTAAATGATAATAAAATGCAGGCCATTATATTGCCATATAATAAATCACCAAAACGTGTTCCTACTAAAATTTTGTACTGTCGGGGAAACGTGATCCCCATCAAAGATGATAATAAATATCTAGGTATCACTTTAGATTAAAACTTAAATTTAAACAACACGTGAATTACATCTGTGATAAAGCTATAAAATGTGGACGTGCTCTATACCCCATACTTAATAGGAGGTCAATGTAAGCTCAACCTCAAAAATAAAATATTGTTGTATAATATGTGTATTAGGCCGATACTGACTTACGGCAGTTCAGCATGGTTTCACAAAACTGCTAAGACCCATACAAAAAAGCTTCAGATTATCCAGAACGAAAATTTAAAAATAATACATAATCTTCCCCCTGGATTCCCCACGGACTTACTGCACAATAGATTTAAACATAAAAAGTTAAACGCGTTTGCCAATGATCTGTCGCTGCCATTTAATGAAAAATGAAGACTTTCTAATTTTGAAACAATAACATTTTCAAAGTTTATAAGAGGTTTTTGTGACAAATTTTCCTCAAGACAGTATTATTAATAGTTTCCTTATTCAATTATAAGATTTAACTGCTGTAGTACGCTTAAGTAAAATCTCATAACATTGTATCTTATTTAGATTATAAGATTCGTGAATAAAACATTTTAATAATAAAATAATAATAAAAATTTCACTGTTTGCAGTATGTAATACTACGTAAATGTAGCATAAATTTTTTTTATAAATACATATTTTTCTTTTTGTTTATTTTAAGAAACATATGAATGAGTACTGTGCCTAAAAATACGACCAGCCACTGTACATTGCAGACAAAAATAGTTTCAAATCAAATTAAAGTATGGAAAGTTTTAAAAAGCTGTAGAAAACATTTGAGATAAAAATATATTTTTGAGATAAAAATCATATAAAAAAATATGTAAATATAAAAATTCTTGCGAACAACACGAACTTGTTCAAAAGAATTAACTTTACTGATATCTTCATGTTTTTTTTATAAAAAAAAACTATGACTACAACAATTACTGACTGATAAAATAGGTTGAGAAGGCGAATTCCGCTGCTCAAAGTGAATTTTATGACCATATTGCGTACACAAATTTAATCAAACGTAGCGATAATGATGAGCCAATTAGGCAGTAAGTAAAATGCGAGTCACGCGTAAACATGAATAAAAGAAGAATAGACACAAAGTGCAAACAGTAATGTCTTCGCTTTGTATGAAACGTATATAATAGAAAATGACAACATAATTGAACAAAATTATGAAAGTAGAAAAACAAACTTATAAATTGACAAAACAGTGGAAACTTCCGATTTATGTTTTTCTACGCCTTTAGCGATTCAATATCTTTTGTTTTTGACCGCCTCATCACATCAATGGTGCGCTGATTCGATTTGATATTTTTTGTCATTCACTTCGGGATTTCGGGAGTTTATCTCGAACCTCGAGATTTTCAAAAACCAGTCAATTTTTAAATCTCTCTTCCGTCGTAAGTCTTTTATTTTGTTTTATTCAATCAAACCAAATTAATACCAAACTAACTGTGACCTTCCAAATCGGAAAACAGTGTTATTAACTTTAAGTGCTTCTCCTAAAAAATACCATAATTTATTAAAAAAATTACTATAATTTTTCGACTTTTTTATTGATATTTATTAAAAAGAAATTCCAAGCTTAAGGCCAACAATAACAAAATAATTTCTTTTCATTCCGATATTTCGCTTTCTCTATTGAAAGTTTCTTCAGGGTTCTATATTATTGATAGACAAACATGTTTTTTCTGAACCGATTTTGAACGATTTACATGTTCTTAAACGGATTTTTACATAGATGTGCACAATTTTAATTTTATTTAAATTGGTTCGATATTTAGGGAGCTACAAGCGTTTAAAGTTGCTACTAACACATGCACACTGATTATCATGTATCAGCTGCAATCCGAAAAATTGCATTTATTTTGCATAGAAATGAAACAGAGTTTTAAGTCGTTTATTTAAACGTTTTTTTGTTTTTTTTCGTATTTTATCGTATGTAATTATATAAATGTTTAATAGTAATTTCTAGAATGTGGTCGATTGAGTCGACCGCTGCATACACTAGTATAAATAAAAATTAATAATAACAATTGTTTAGCTAAAAAAAACAAAACATTATATTATAGTTTTTTCCTGAAGAAGAGCACCGAAGGTGCTCGAAATATCGAAAAAAAATTTTAGAAAAAAAATAAATTGACTAAATTTATACAACAAATTTAATAAAACATAAAAAGAGTTTTATTTAAATAATTGGTATGACCTAGAGAGAAAAAAAATTATCCACCATTATTATCGAAACGAATAGTCTAAAAAATTTGTAAATTCATTCAAAATATTTGTCAAAATTTACAAAATCTTTATACTATAAAAAAGTTTGTTGTTACAGTCCAGAGTAAAAAACGAATTCAGATAA
Organism: Gymnocheta viridis; assembly: GCA_956483585.1. Classification (NCBI taxonomy): domain Eukaryota; kingdom Metazoa; phylum Arthropoda; class Insecta; order Diptera; family Tachinidae; genus Gymnocheta; species Gymnocheta viridis. Next base: position 103,078,459 of record OY101440.1, on the reverse strand, counting down.
ATATACTCGTAGATACTGAATGTATAAAATATTTTTGTAATATTTTTTAAATTTAAAAATTCAAACTAAAGTTGTCTTTATATCGTAGCGGCTGACAATTATTTTTATAACTTAAAACAGACTCATTAAACATGCCCTGTAAAGATAAAGATAAACAGACGTCTTTCGAACATTTTTCAATACAGTGTTCTCGGTATAAAGTGAACACTGGATAATATGAACTACTGCTTATAACGAACTCCTAATTTTTAACATTAGTTACTCTAAAGAGTGAACAAATCTAACTTCTGTAAAGTGAACTTGTTTGTTTTGTATATAAAAATTAACCAAGATACAAAAGCAATCTTTTTGATATAATTTTTTATGTTGAATATGCACACATTTTTGTTATTTTTTCATATTTTAAAAGAATCAGATTTATCAAGTATTTATGTGAATAACAGATAAGAGACCTAAACCATTTCTTTTTCTATTGCAATAAAGCAAAAAATAATTAAAGAATTATCCAATGGGGTTGGCTCCACAGTGCTTTCAAAGAAACTCGGAGTTGCAAAGTCCACAAGAAGAAATCTAAAATAAAAAGTGTTTTATGCCCGAGTAAAAATGCTCATAACAGAATGTCGTTCAGAAATGCGGAATACCATCGTTTTAAAGATATTTTTGTTTCGGTATAAATATTTAAATAATCTTTATTTTTTGCATAATAAAAATGTTTTTTAGACCCTCTGTTAATGAAACCCCTAATTCTCAGTATGTTTATTTGCGAAATATTGTAGTGTAGGAACGTAAAAGTTATTAAAATGGTCAATGATATCCTTTCTACAAAGGGACCTATTTTTCTGGACCCAAGTGGGCCTGTTGCTTGCAATCGGCAGCCTGTGCAACCTAACGTAAAAGTTATCAAGGTCTTGTGTCTCAATAAGTTCTAAATTATGCGTCAAAACCTCAAGAGATCGGTCGTAGATGTTACTTCCGGCGAATAATAAAAATGTGCCTTTTTTCTGATTCCAGCCACCATCATCAGATTCCAGCAAGATCATCGTCCAAGATATTGTTAAATAAAGTATGCATTGTTCCTAATTATTTTTGGTTTAATTCTTCATTTCATATTTGGTATATTTTATTTATCATTTCAGAGTAATAAATCATAGATTGATTTATTTGTGCTCAGAGTAATTTGCCGTCTATCCAGATTTCTCATCTCCACCAACCCCCCAGACATATCTACACCCTCCTTAAAGTAAACAGGCGTTGCACGAATTAGTTCACTCTATTCCGATTCCACTCTATGAATTGTGTTATTATCATGATACAATAAACGAGGTAAACCTGTTAAAGCAGCTGTTCGCCTACAATATATTTCATGATTGTCAACCTCGATGTAAAAAATAATGAATAATATTTTTTATATACATATATGGCATTTGTTTAACAGTCAGAAAATATAAATGTTTCTGTTGTAGTAACGCGTTTACCTTGTTTATTGTGCCATGGTTATAAGAGTTGCTTTTTATTTCTTAATATTTGCTTATCAGTCAAACTATTTGAGAGCAATTGAATATCTATTATGGCTTCATTTCATATAAATTCTTTACTAAAGAAATATTTATTTAACTTTTATGAGATACATTTTTAATGAATACATAAAAGTTTATTTATTTTAGAGTGAATGCATTTTCTAGATCTCTACGACCTTCATTGGTATTAATCATTACATTCGCTTGTGTCATTATTTAACTTTTAAATAATTTATCATAACAGAAACTAAATAAATATGAATGCATGAATGTAAGTATGTACGTATGTAATTAATGTTAAATTAAAGACCGAATTGTATAAAACAATCGCTATTTTACATCGACTATAGTGAACCCTTCTATTGCATAAAAACGAAACTTGGTAGAGATGACGCGATTAGTTGCCCAAAGTCCCGACTTTTAAAAATCACCTACAATTCTCGATTTCGGCCGAAGTAGTACTTTTCGGTGGAAATCTGTATGTCGGTATTTTTTATGTTTGTATTGCAAAGCATATTTAAAAGCGTTTAACACTTAAGGCAAATTATAAGTTCTTCACCACATATTTCACGAAATAAATTTCATTAAATTTCCAAGAAAATAAAAAAATTATGAATGCCTTAATCTTTCTTTCCATGACAAAAGCATGCATGTATTCACATATGTACATACATATATGTACATATATCGGAATTATTCTATACGAACGAAAGATATTTTTTTACGTAGATCAATAAAAAAAATTACGTAGCGGAAATTAAGCGAAAAGTTCAAAATGCGGAGCAATTTATGTCATTCTAAAAGCAAGAATACTGAGAAATGCGGATGTTGTGAAATAAAACTAATATTTCTCCTATCTAATATTTGTCTTATCATTAACTGTGGATAGTTTATTTCAAGCTTAAAAAATGGATGATAAAGATAAGCATATCTCGTAACAAATAAATTTCAGTGATTTTGTAAATTATATGAAAATCACCTTAACCACCCTTATTCCAGTTGTCAACATGAATACAAAACGATATTGTTTTGCCTTGTTTACTTCAAATTGTTATTCCAGTTGTCGTTATCGGATATTATCGATGACTCTCAACATAGAATTTGTATCTACAAGAAAATTTTACGGCGATATTGTTTTGAAACGACTTTGAATTTGTCGTCGCCATTTTTCATAACGACTTGAATTTATTTGAAATATACCTAAATTGAAAAATGAAAAAAAAAACAGAAAAATTTAAAATAACAACTGCAACTCAGTTTTAAAAATTAGTGGAAGATTTGCAGAAGAATCCCTTTCTTGCAGTGGGATTTTGCAAAGGCACTCTTCCAAGTAATTTTAGAGAACAATGGAAAGAAATCGCAAGTTTTAAATTCTCTTGGCAAGCCGATACGTTTAGGAGATGGACGACAAAAGGTACGGAAATAATGAGCGAAAATAGTGGAACATAAAAATAAAATTTCTTAATAGTTTTGGCGAGAAGTCTGTCTCAGAAGCTTTCGTTCTAATATGAGATTTTGTTTTCTTGTATTTTCATCATTACTCGAATCTGAATTTATATCACAAGTAAAAAACATTTCAACTTTTAATAAAATTTTTGTTCAAAATTAACAAAAACACACACATCTGTTTCAAATATTTAGAGATGTGTGATTGATATGTTGACATAAACGATATATCGTCAACGTCGTCGTCATCCTGTTATAGAATGCAAAAATGTTATTGAATTGATGACGACGTTGAAACAAAATGATATTGACAATAAAATGACGGCGACGTTGACGACGACAATTCGAATAAGGGTAAATATCAATATCTAGGATGTCTACATATTTACCGATAGTAAGCGGTTATTACCGCTATAAATGGTGTCTACTCTGCATCCCTCGTGGTTGCCGAATGCGGGGTATCTCTTGATGAGATAGCGAGACATTCGTGAGTAACAATAATCTGTACTCCAGGCCACACGGATTGTCCTGGTAACTGTATCGAGGATGGTATTGCTAGACAACTCAATGATCAGCCCGTTCACTAGCATTCCTCTATCAAACTGCAAGCTGTTAATTCAGCACGAATCGTAACGACTTGCTCAACACTGGTGGGGAAACGAAGGTATCTGCCAAGTGGGTGGCCCCACTATGACCTGAGAAGGGCGCGTGATCTACTCAGGTTCAAGAAAAGTCGTATGAGACTATTAGCAGTGCTAACTGGGCACTGGAATATCGGGACAAATGCTGGAAAAATGGGTCTTAGTTGCAACGACTATTGTAGGAGTTATAACGATGAAGAAGAAACTTTGTTTTAGCCCTGCGTTAGTAAGCGCAAGGAGTACGATACTCGGATCTGATACTTTGTCAGTTATAGATAATCTGGCAGATATTGTGACAATCAAATTATCCGCCTTTAAAAATAAACCGGTTGGTTTGTAATTTTTTCTCACCCCCTCTAGGGTATCTCAACGGGACCGAATTGACGGACCCCAGTGAGCTACCACTTAAATGGTGGCTATCCCATTAACCTAACCTAATATCAATATTTTATGCGATCAAAACTGTGTGCAAAACATTGCATTTTTACCAAAAATTCCGAAAGAATCCAGAAAAAAGAAGAAAAAGTGCCTTAAAAACTCACTTCTTTGGAAATGTGAGAAGCAAATAAAATTTTAATAAAAGTAGAATATTGTAGATGCTGTACTATAAGGTATTTAACATGTGTACATCTATGTAAAAGATTATATAGATGATGTGTTATTAATTTGTTTAAACAAAAAATATAAAAAATTAAGTTACGACCTAGATATATTCAAAAGATATGCCTTATCTTAAGCAAATTAAATAACAAAATAAAGACTAGATGTTAGAAAACATGAATAATATCAAAATGTTTAGTTTTTTTAATGCCTTCAAAGAAGTAACAGCAGTAAAAAAATTTTAATTAAGAAAATGCGTGAATTTTTAATATTTTGTTTGCTTTTAAATGCGGTAAGTTTAATTTATGCTTTATATAGTTATATTTATCTTATAAATTCTGAATAAAGTCTATAAAGCTAAATGTTAAAATAAAAAATATATCAAAAATCTCCATTTTTTTAGTTAAATACGTCCACAGTATTGAGTCAAGATTATACATCAGGTTCGCAAATGCTGAAAGCTTTTGAATTTTCAAACGTTGTTCGTTCAACTATAGAAAACTACATACGTGAAGCTTTACCTTCAGAAGCAAAAGCGGAAGGTAATAAAATTTTAGAAAACGTCAATGAAGGTTTAGAAAATTGTGAATCCTTTGCAGTAACATCGCACAATCTTACACAGTATAAAGTTTGCACTTCATCACTAATGGAAGATAGCATGGCATCTTTAGGTGCATTGCAAGGCAAATACAGATCGTCTGCGTCAACAACAACCACAATGAGCTTATTTTGTTATATTATAGTTGTATACTGCATAAAATATTTAAGTATTTATAAATAAATAAAATGAAGTTTTTCTATAATACTTTGCGACATACATAATAAAAATTTTAGTGGACTCAAGGTGTAATAACCAGGTGACAGCATTACGGCAGCTGACTTCTTTGTCTTGCTTTTTCTGTATTTTTTTTTCTAAATTTGTTTTCTGTATATGTTTTGACAAAACCAATATAATAAATGCGAGTTGTTCTTGTGTTGTTGTAATTGTTGTACTAATAATTTCACCTGTTTAATATGCCTCGAGTGGACTGGCCCAATAAGTTGTAGCAGAAGCACGACTACAAATATACTTACATATGTATATTTTTAAATATATAATATTTTCCAATTAATATACATACTCGTACATACTTTTTGTTGAAGTTTACAGGTTTATTAATGAAGACATAAAAGAAATGTCTGAAGGTAAGTTTAGACGATATGTTGAATTATAATAATTATAATTACCATATTTATGATGAAAATTTGGTTACAAGTGCTTGAATATCGTGTAAACGCAAAATTTCTTCAACATACGTATGTTTAACAACATTTCCTAACACTTTGTTAACAATGCCAACTTAGAAAAAATATTAAAATTAACATGAGTTTAATTAAAATTTCAGATTTTTTGTTGTAAACTTTCTCACAATTATATAAATAGTTATAAGAACATACATAATTATAATGAAATGAAAAAAAGTGCGTAATTTTCTTTTGAGTGAACGACTTCAACCTGTCTTTGTCCAATGACCTTTCAATTGTGATTAGAGCTGAAAAGAAATCGTCACTTGTATCCGTTCTAAGAGCGTAATGTAGTGAGACTTGTCATTGCTTCACTTAAGCAAACTGGAATTGGTGTTTGCTCATCTTTGTCTGCTTCATCTTTATCAGCCAAAGAAGTGAAATTCAACATTTCAGCGTCGGCTAGGGCACCGCAGACACTGCTATTATTTTCTAGTTGAACATAGTTTTCAAAACTCACCTCTTCAGAGTTAGGCAGAAGTTGCCATCCTAGATTAGAGTGCGTAACTTCTGGTGGATCTGACAAGCAAAAACAAAAGCGAAAAAATTTCGTTTTTTATTTTAGCACCTGTCGATGTTGTGGTGTATGCTAAAACCGTATCATAGAAACTAAAGCAAATGGTTTTTATTTTCGTTTGTTTCAAAAACAGTAACAAAACCACATTACAAATTCAAATTATAGAGTGTAGAAAAACCAGACTTCAAATTAAAGAACTTTGGTGTGCAGGATGTCACATCTATAGAGAAACGTATATAAACTAAAATAAATGATTGTTTTATTTATTTAATATCTTGCATAAAACACAGTGCATTAAAATAATTCAAATTAAAGAGCGTAGAGCCTAAAAAATCAAATTATAGCGCGTCAGCGTTCATAATATAATTTACAATTACTGAGAGGACTAAATTACAAAGATTTCTTTAATGTATTGAATGTTTTTCAATGGACCTGGAAAACAATTCAAATTATCAAGAGTTGACTGTATCAGCCAAAAAGACACTACAGTTGTAAAAAATAAATTGCGCCTTCGAAATATATAAACATTAAATAAATATAAATTTGATAAAATGAACATTGTAGATAAAAACATTTCAATCTGTTTAATATGTTAAACATTATTATCAGCGCAAGTTTAAATATGCACAAAAATCTGCATCCAAAAACAGACTAATAACTTTTAATCAGTTTTCTGCAAACAAATGTTTCTTTTAAAAAGTATAATGAATCATATTTTTTTTCAAGTTTTCAAATTGAAAGAACCTTCGATTGTGGCACAAAACGATCGAATATATTAAAAATATATGTACATACAAACGTTCAACATCAGTTGATGTTAGTGTATAGTTTTTCAATAAATAATATATACGTGATAGTTTAAAGTTTTTCTTTTACGTCTTCTAGGAGGGATAAACTTTCATGCAAAGGAAGTCCTTTGGATTCCAATTTGATTAACTGTGGCAAATACATTCAAAATTATCTTGAATGTATGCTAAATCTGTTTTATGGATGAATTCTTAAATAAAGCTTGGTCATTACATATCGAATCTACCTCATCATCAGAAAGCTCATTTAAAACGATGCTTATTTCTATAAAAATATGGCAATAATATATAGCAGCTCTTAACCAAGATCCCCAGCTGGTAGTACAGGGCTTTGGAGAATTGATCATACATTAAAAAAACGGCTTTGCAATTTGCAACAAGTGAGTTAACATTCCAAAATGTAGGCGAACAAAATCTGCAATTCCATGCAACCCATGAGCCAGACATGTAACATGAAACATTTTTGGGGTAAATAATTTTTAATGATCGCATTGCGGAGACCATATATGGAGCTGCGTTGGTTACCATAAGCAATTTTTGTTAAAAAGAGTTACCAATCTGTGTAATATGCAAATTTATGCAAGTTATATCAAAAAAACTTGCCGCGATTATTATATAATAAAAAGTGGCGAAATCAAGCAAAATAAAAACTAAAGTGGCTAAAAAAATGGCTAATACATAGGTAAATAAACATTTTTATCGGCTAAACAAGATGAAAAATAGGTGACTCATGTTGGACCATTAATATGTGGTTAAAATGAACACCAAAACTTATAGTGGATTTACATTGCCTCGGAATCCAGTAGATTTGATTTGAAATCTTTCTCAAAATCGGGTTCGTTTATATTGCATTTTTTGACATTAGCAAGATTTTATTTGAATAACAAAACCAGCTGGCCAATATTTAAAGGAAAAAAATATATACAAATATATTTGATACCAAACAATATCGGAAAATATGGGACATTTATAAGTATTTTGTTAATTTTTTTTGTACAACACAAATGCATTATAAGGAAAAAGGCATTTAGTAAATTACATTAAATTTATTTACCATATGCACTGCATTTATATTTTCAGTTTTATTTATTTTTTCCGATTTGTTAAAAGGTGCGTTCGAATACTTTTACAGTGAAATTCAGTAAATGTATAATTACTGAGTAAACTGAAAAATTTACTTCCAAGAAAAAGCTGTTGCCCAAAAAGTACGCGAACGAAAAATTTTAAAATTAGTAAGATTAAAGAAACAGCTGGTTGCAAATCAATGTAGTGCTAAAATATATTTACACTTTTGACTACTCAACTCTTTTTCTTGTTGGTACTCGATGCAATATTTCTTATATCACGAACATTTCATGAAAATATAAACAAAATATTTTCGGTAATCTTTTCCATATGTTTATTTTTACTTTATTTGATTTTGCTATATTTATTCAAAAGCATGTGATTATTTGTTATTTCTATTGATTACCTTAAAAACAAGTGCAGTACTAAGTAATCATATATTTAGCTCTTTCTCAACTCCAAAGAATTAAAATAACACAAAGAAAAGAACGTTCAAAAGTTGTTACGAACATTTATTTCCTTTTAAAAGGCTCTCAGTTTGTGTTCTCATTTATTGTATTTTGTATAAACGAACGCAATTTAGTAAAATGCAGTAAAGTTTAGTAAAAATTTGTAAAAACTTTTGGGTACTCGAACGCTCTTAATATTTTTTTGTTTTTTTTTTTTTAATTTAAAATTTCAGTTATTATTCTTGTCCAGCGTAGTAATTTTTAGCACAATTTGAGAAAAAAAATAATTGCATCACTAAGTACTACTAGATTTCGAGTCGACTTTGTCAAAATCTAGTAAAGAAGTAGGTTGGGTTATGTATGGAAAATTTAGTCAAAAAGAACTAGATTTGGCTCAAAATCTCGTAAGTACTAGATTTTGGTGCAGTGTAAATGGACTATTAATGAATAAATTTAATTTGCAAATTATACAATTTTATTTTTGATAGTACGAGTACATACAATTATTTTAATAAAAAAATGTACGGCAGATTCTATGTGCCTCGGTCTTAAACCTAAAGCTGGCTTTAAAAACTTAGATATCAGAACAAAATTATAAAAAAATCAGTTATCAATTTATTTCCATTAACTTTTTGAAAAACACATTATTATTTTAGCTGATGAAAAGTTTACCAACATAAAAATTCATTATGATTTTTTGTGATAAATTCCATCAAATAGTCGCAAGTTTATAATAATTTCTTGCTAAATTATATCTTTTTTGAGGACTTTTAAGGTATTCCTTTCAAACTTAAACTCGAATATACATATGTACCTCTGACGCATCATTGTAAAATTTTTGTTGACCGTACTAGTAAAAAATAAAATAATAATTAGCTACTGATTTATTAATAGAAAAATATAATGACTTTGTGCCACTTCGAAGCTAAGATCTCAATTTAGTTTATGTATTAATAAGTTTTTGTGAATTTTGCTAAACTCGTATAATAAACGAATAAAAAAAATTAAACTTTTGTTAGTTTAATATAAAAGCTTGGCAATAAAAGCATTTGAAAAACCTAAAAAAATTAAGTTCAACAACAAGTCAATTGCAGGCAGAAGCAGTAAAAGTCAGTAGCATCAATAAACTAAAAATGCCATCATTATACTTTACTCAAAGCCAAAGGAACTTTTTGTGTAGCTCTTTCAATATGAACAAGTTCCAAACCTAAGAATTGGGGAATTCAGTAGCAGGAACAAAAAGATTAGCTTCACACACACACACACACACACAAAACCACCCCATTCAATGTACCATGTGCTTTCATATCCTTCATTGGTTGTAGCCGAATAACAATTTACCATGGAACGATAACTACATTAAATAGTTGTTGGCATTTTAGTGGTGCAGCTGCCAAAACCCGATTTTATTTTATTTTTTCATGCAGCGAAAGTCACATAGAAAACTTACTAACTGGTAGCATTATCGAAAAAAAATCGTAACATTAAAGAAACCCTTGAGTTCAAGGATAACTAACCAACCAAGCTAAAAAAATTTTAATATATTTTTTCTTCTTTTTTTTAATAATAAATACCATGCTTGAAATAATTTTGTTAAACATTTTATTGGCACATTTAACATTAGTCATATTATCTTAATTTTTGTTTGCAAGCAAGAATGTTTAGAAGTAACAAAAGATGGATGGATGGATAGGAATGTATTTTTTTTATATTCATAACATAAGCATCATGATGCAATAATTTTCTTTTTACATTCAATTGAACTTAAATATTGTTGTAATTATGATTGACATAAAGATTATGTAAAAAGTTAGGTTGAAAATGTGTTGTATTAAATTGAACTCAAATTCATTATTTCTGTTTGCTTTAACAACTTAAAGTTAAGCATTTAATTAGCGACAAAACTAATAGCCTCAAGTTAACATGTTCAGAACAACAAATTTGTGTAATTAGTAGAAAATCTGTGGCTTGTTAAATATCTTGCAATTCATAATATTACCGCCATTCAATAAGTGATATAATAATTTAAATTATGTCGCAGCTATTGGCACTATAAAAATGTAAACATAACAATGATGCCAACACATAAATAAAAATCAAAAAGCCTTTGATCTTTGGCAATATATTGTGTCACCTTTTAAAGTGAGACACACAATGACCATATTATTGTAAAACATGAAAAATTGTAACACAATATTCCAAGTTTAAGCGTCACTTAAGAGTTCTATGTGTAGTTATTTACACACAAGGGATGCTAGGAGTATCTAAAAAATAAACCGATTTTCTAATTATTTGAAAAATATCATTTATAAAAACCCGGTTTCGAATACGGTTTCGTGTAGAACACCAGTCAACCGGGTTTTATAATATGTCTACATGTTTTTGATTTTTAATGAATATACATATATCTGTTGCGATTGAAGCTCACGACAATCAGACTCCATCGTACAATGAAAAAGACAGGAAAAGCAAAGTTTACTACTTTCTGGGGCAACACGGATGCGTTTTCGGAGTCACAACAAATTTTATCAGCACAGGTTTTTTTTGGCGATACCACTGTTTAGCTGAACCTTATTTTTCATCCCGATATCTTCTTGATATATTTTTAATTAGTAGTGAAAAAGACTACTAAATTGGTCGCAGTATTAGGAAAATTTCTTGATTTTAAATAAAAAATTTAAAATATATTTGAGGTAGGTAAATTACAATTGAAAATTTCTAAACTGAAAATATGAAAACTATTTTATAACAATTTAAATTTAGGGGATTTATGGGGATTGAGACGCGAATATTGTGGATATGACTTAAAGAAAATTGAAAAGAAAGAAACATCTCATCTTTCATCAAACATTTTAAGTTAACAACGAAAATTCCTCTACTTATTCTGTCTTTAGTGATTTCTATGTTACCATAAAAAATCGTTTTGTTCGAGCGCAGGAGTCTAGTAGTTTCTTTATAAAAAACTTAAAATTAATTAATTAATTTTAACTTTTATACTGTGACGTTTCGATTTTTCGTAAGCGTTTAATTGACTAGGTTCTTTTAATTTGTCAATAAAAATAAAATATAAACAAAAACAGATTTATGTTAATGCTCAATACTGTCTATTTACTTTAAGAATAAATACACGAACTATTTGTCTTTGATTATAAACATTCACAATGCTGTGGCTTTTACACTACTGACTCCGATTGTTAATCAGCATCGGATATATATAGTGCAAACATTTTCTAGAAGGTTCGAGGACGAACTAGAAAGCTTGTTTGTCATATGGCTTATAGTATAACAGTGGAATTTCCCCTACATACACAAGATAGCTCTCCAATGTAGATAGTGAATAAATTAAAACATCATATTATAATTTTCACTGGCATTAATCGATGGCGCTGAAGCTTACATTTGCTATCAATATTTTCGTGAATGTTCTACATTCATTATTGTAAATTTCATGTTGTTGTTGTATAATTTAGTGCTGCCAATCTTGCATACACGGTTGATTAAACTTTACTTACCCATCGCTGTATTTTCATGTTCGTTAAATGTGAATCTATATTTGAATTAGGTAAAAATACGTAATATGTTAAAATGTCTTGTATTTAAGTTAAAAGGATTTGTTTAGCTCAAGTTCAAATCTGACTCTACCCATTTCGTTTATTTAATTTAAGAAATTGTTTATTTCTTCAAATTACTTTTATTAAGAAAGCAATATTGACACCGAATCACTACTGATTTTACAGGTCGCAACACCATCTCATCAGCGTTCTTTATTCGATTTTACCACTTATTACGTTGGATACTAATAACTGGGAAAATATAATAATACAATATTAATGTTTAAAAATTTTCAGAATTAGTTCATCCTGATTTTTCAATAAAAAATATACCATTGACATTTAACTTTAATACAAAAAAAGAAACGAAAAAGGAAATTATTCATTTACACAATTTTTTAATTCATTGTTTTTTTAATTGTTAACCGATTTGTTTGTCATCCTGAGCGAAATATTTACAATACATTTGGATGTTTTCCATGTAACATTTACCTCAATCTCGTAATTCCATTGGAAAATTACATAAAAATATATCAACTACTTAACCGTATTATTTAACAAATTTTTATAAGTTAAATAAAATTCGGTTAATACGGAAGTTCCATCTCTGATGATTAATTATTCCATATTTTATTATTTTCGTGCTTTTTTCCACTTATTTTTGTTGGGTTTTTGTTTTTTGTAGTTAAATTTCTTAGTATTCAACCAACTGTGACAAGGCAAACATTAATTTGATAAAAAAATGATTGGATTTCAACCAACCACGAAATTTGTGGAATTAATTAAAAAGTTTAATTAAAAAATTAAAATTTCATGAATAAAATAATATACGAATTCAAAATGTTTTAAAACATTTAATTACACAAATAATTTAATTATTTTTAAAATCCAATTGAAAATGTAATTTGATCTAAAATATCAAAACTAATTAACAAATTAACTGATTGAACTAATTATGTAAAAGCATTAAAACCCATTTAAAGAATGATATGAATTAATTGCATCACTTAGTAAATTTTGGGGAATGCATATATTTTAATTGCAAATATTGATATATTCTAAAATACTATATGATTTTCACATATACAAACAAAACATTTATTTATTTGCACCCAATTAAAATGTAAAATTTTTTCATAAAATTTTTATTTGAAATCTGTTTATAAAATAAATGTTGATTCAATTAAAATTTTAATAAAAAAAATAATTTTACTGAACGAACAGTTAATTCGAAAAAAATAAACATAATTTTTTCTGTGTATAACAAACACTTCAAAGAACTTCTCAGAACATTTTACTACGAAACTATTATCTGTTGTTATCATCATGATAATGGTAGTACAGAAGGATATACGAGTACGTATGTTTATAACATGCTAAAGTCGTATTTGCTTAAGGCAGCACACTTTACCCACTTTATAGTTATAATCTATAATTTATAATAAACGAAAATACTTAAATATGTGTGTAATGTGTAAATCAGCATGTGCGTATTCCAAACACAAACTAACGTGAGACATGTCAAGGATTTACTATTAAACTTCCATTGCAGACTTTAATTCAGCCTGAAGTAAATTGTTGCTTTTGCATTTTAATTTACATGAAGGCCAATAAAGTTAAACAAGATTCAAATACTTAACAAGTTACTTTTTACTTTTTAATATTTAAAAATATTTATTAAAAATATTAAATGTTAACTTTATTATTATTTTTAAATAAAGTTCTTTAAAGAAATGTTAGACACATTCATTCAAATTTAATTAAAAACTTCAAGTTTTTTTCCACAACAATCGATTTCGTTGGATGATTTATAAAATTAAAAATGAGTAACAGAGATTTATACGTCTATACAGAAGTGAAACAAGAGTAGTCACGTGGCCGTCTCATAAGTAGTTGGAACTGATCCTAGTACTATCATTTCATACGAAGAGGATCTGCACCTTTTACAGGACTACTCTGGTATCAATTCAGTTACCTCTAGATATGCTAAATATATTATTTGGAGTCGTATATAAATTCCGAAATTATAAATGAAATGTCAAATTTGTCTATATCACTTCCTCCTGTGTTGGAAGGTGTAAAAGTAACAAATATTGATCTGGAAATAACTCAAGAATTTTAATTATTTCTTGAGTGTAAGCACACATACAAATACAGAACTAAAAACTTTTGCCTTCATTTACAAAATCTTGCAAATGCTGTAATATAATTTACTGTGACGCAAATTCTAAGACTTTCTTTTGTACAAAAATGTCACAAATTAAAAACTAAAAAAAAACTCTAAATTAATGTAATTATAAAGATTAAAATAAAAAACTAAAGCTGAAAAAATAAACTTTTTGGGAAGAAAAAAATAATTAAATCAAGTTGCATGTTGCATTTAAGGAAAGCAAAATGACTTCATTATGATGAACAAAATAGAAAAGGAAATCCACAGAATCCTTCTGCTTCTTTTATTTGAAATTATTATAATTCTGTTTAAACAAATTATTCACATATTTATTTGCGAGCACAAATAGTTTTGTATGATTAAAAGTGTATATAAGGATCTGGAAGTGTGGTTGAATAAGTTTAAGTAAAACGAAGTACAGTGGTTAAATTGGTATTGCATGTAGTATATGCAATTGTTTTAATGGTAAAATTGCGTTTTGGAGTAGTTAGCAGTGTAGTAGTACCTCTGTTTTTATATTACATTGCTATCATTACATCACTCTTGTTTATTGACATAGAAGAGCTACCCGACTGGTCTTAATAAGTAGCTCATCATATCTCATTAAAGGTTTATCTACGTATGTATATGTAGGTAGCACCACGTTTATGCTGAGAAGATTTCCATCATAAGAAAAATATTATAAAAACATGTGATAATAACAGATTGATACTAATTGACGATACAGTGCTCCTCTTTATCGTTGTATGTACACACACAAATGTATATAAGTGGAATGTCCCGGGTATAATTTATTTATCTAGACTAATTTAATTTCTGTTTGAATTGAAACATCTATGTGAAAGATTAAAAATATATAAGAAGTAAAATTTCAAAATTCCCATTGCGTCTTTATTATTTTATATATTTTTTTTCACTTGCTAACGCCACAGTTAATATATAGATGTTTTTTTATATACGCATTTAAAATTTGATGCATAAACCTGCACTGTTAATGTGTATGCTCGAATATTATTTCATCTTTAAAGGAAAAATAAAATAAAAATTAAATTCTATATGAACAGTTTGCTGTTATTAAAGCCAAAGTTGTTAACAAAATGATTTTAAGGACATTTAAGAATGCTGTGCATTTTTTCTTCTCCAATATATTGCGATGGGGTGCGTATGCTTAATTCAGCTGAAAAATACCTCACGCGGTAGCACTCATACGCACGGGGTTATTTGCGAATTGGAAGCATTTTATATATGTATTCCGTATATGTATGTATGTACATATCGCTCATTTACTGAAACAACGGCATAACTAAATAAAAGAAGAACTATTCTCCTCTCAAGCGCTGAGTAAACAAGATATTTGTATACATTTTTTACACAAAATGAAGAACGATACCTCAAAAATCACGTTTTTTTAGTTATGACGTTGTTTGCATAAACGAGCGATATGTATATATGTACATACATATGTATTTAATGCAGCTATAAAATATTTTGTATTTTTGTTAAATCGGTTTTAATATTTTAGTAATTTTTCGAAATACTGAAGCAACATCAAAAAGGTGAAGAAGTTACAATACTAATTATATTTTTTAATATGCAATTATATAAGAGTATTAACTATTTATTTTTTTAGACAAAATAGCTTGTTATTCATTTCTATTATTTTTGTTGTTTTTTATGTTTTTTAACTACCTATAGATATAAAGTATTTTATTCGTTTTTGTTTTACTGCCGAAAATATTAAAAATTAATTTTTCAAGTTCTACAAGACATAGTTTTTTCTGCCAAAAGTCAACAGAAATACTTAATAGGCGCATCGACATATGTTTGAAAGCCGTGTACTGCTAAATACATCATACACATTATTTTTTAGCTTTTCATAAAAAATAAAGATGTTTTCTTAAAGGAAATAATTAACTATTTGCTTGATGAATATGAATATTATATTTTTGTTAATAATCCTTCTCTGATACAATTGTTTTTTTTTCAATGTTGTGGTTTTTTAAAGGAAACTTAAATAAGTAGAATTCTTTTGAATTTTACCAACGAATTTATTTCCATTAATACTTTTTTATGTAATAATTGAATTTGAGTAATTGCAAGACTATTAGCCAGCTTACTACAAATTTTTTCTTATGTTTTTCATCTTTCATTTAGTTGTAAAATATGGTAACAAAAAATAGCTCGCAAAAATTTTCTTTATACTAAAATGTATTTATTGTTCAATGATAAAAGTTGTAGAGTATGAAATTTCCTAAAAACTGACCATATTTTAAACGAACAATAGTTATAGAGACAGAGCACGAAGCGTGAAAATCGCTACGCCTATTTTGCAGTGAACTTGCTGTCAGAAATTAAAAAAAATTTGAAGCTGCATTATATATTTTTGTTTGTTTCTATCACTTCGTTCCTTTGACTAGACTACTCGTACAAGTAGTTTTATGTTAGCGAAGAGAATAAATGTATTAAATATATTAAATCATCGAGTGATTAAATATTTTTTAAAAATTTATAAATCAAATATAAGTTCGAATAATTAGTTACACATATTATTTATTTTATAAAAATTAATTCTGCCAAGAGTTGACTTTTTTCCTTCCTCCTATTCTTTTAAATTTCTAAATTAACTAAAATTGGACTTTAGCATGCGATTAATCGTTTTTGGAAATCATTTTATATGAACAACTCGATTAGAGAAAAAGACTTTTATGTACAGCTCATAAAATCCAAGCAATCGACTTTAGTAGAAAATATGTATGGAAACCACTCGGATAACTGAGTGGTTTTCATACAAATTATTCAAAACTAATTGAACATAAATAAATATAGATATGTTTACTTAGGATATTTTCACTAATGAGCGGTAGTTTTGTAGTTTTCCTTATCTATTACTGATAAGAAATTTGTAAACCATAATTTTAGATCAACATAATATTTTGAGTTTTAATTGTTTGTTAGCGATAAGAAGACATCGGTAAACTGTAGTTTTTAATAAACATTATATTTCTTGGGTTTCGTTTATTTGTTTGTTATAAGGCATCGGTGTGCTGTAGTTTTAGATAAGCAAACAATATTTTGGTTTTCCTTTAGTTATAAGATATGTGTAAATGTAATATTAGATCAATTTAAAAACTGATAAGAATGTTTTTGTCATTAAAAATTTATGGCCCTACTCACAAACGCTTAATAAAGTTAATGTGTACATTAAAACCGGGTTTCCCATATAAAAATCCAACATTAAACCTACAATAACTTTATTAATCGTTTGTGAATAAGGCCATTAGTATATACGTATATGTATTTTTAGAAAATAAGAGAGTAATAAATATATGTTTGAACATTAAACACAAATTCTTCACGCAATTCGATTGCTGGGACTCTATGGACAGCACACTAATGACAAAATTTATCTAAAATACATATATAAAATGGATCTGACGAGAATATATTTTATATATATTTTATATATATGTAGACATGGTCTATTTACTATAGAACTGTCATAAAGAGAATTTTGAGTTATTCGTATAGTGTTGAAAATTGTTACAAGTATCTGCTTTTTTCACAACTTGAGAGGATAATATTGTTTAATTTTTCCATTGATATGTGAGTGAATGAAAACTTTTAAATTCGTTTCTCAAGAACGTTTTCCGGGAACGGTGTACGCCGAATTAGAGTTTGGTTGCAGCTTACAGGCTTTGGAATTCTTGTGCTCATTCAAGTAAGGCCAATTTATTATAGAGTTAAGAAAAAATATAAAAACAAAATCATCGCAATAATCGCACAGTATAACTCTAGTATATTATAATATAAACGAAGATTAAAGAAAAAGTTCCAACACAATCAACAACAAGGACGTAAAATGAAATAATAAACAATCAAAACATAAAAACTAAAACAACAACGAAAAAAAAGCAACACAAGAGGAGAGTTGATTGAAATAAAGATTCAATCAAGTGTATTTGGAAAAATAAATACATGGAATCACAATACACACAGAATACACACATACACATTCATTCGCTTCCCCAGAACAACAGCAACAACTTCATCAGTAGTGGAAGAGCAGCAACAAATAACAAAAATATGCACATATTTTGAACAATAACAACAATATAAAAGTTGTTGAAAAAACTCAAGAATTTGTGAACAACAACATCAACAATGAACTTCTTTTAATGTTTAAAAAGTTTAAGTGTTCTTAGTGCTGAAAGAAAAATAAAAACCTGGACCTATATAGGGTATTTATTTTGTTCCTTGGTTTCTATCTCAAAATAGCAGAACACTGATTTATTTTTGCAAAGGTTTCTTATGTGTCTGTTGGTTTTGCACGACTCTGTAAAACTTTCAAGCCGATATTTTAAAGCGACATTTCATATGTAACTTTGAGCAGCTAGCTTTCTATTGAGAATCAGCAATATTGGTTTCTAAATGTCCAAGATTGTATTTTTTAAAACTGAGTAAATGATAAAAAATTTAAAATTCACTAAAAAAATCTTGCCGAATAATCGAATATTCGAATAAATAAAAAAAATTAAAAATGCTAAAAAAATAAAATTTAGCAAAATTCGAAAAGGAAGAAATGAAAGAAAAAATAAAATCCAAATTTCACATAGAAAAAAATTTAATTTCAGTTCGCCAAAAATATAAACTAAAACTCACAAAATATCTGAAAATCCAAGACGCGGTGTTTACTAAAAATTACAAAACAGGAAACTCAAATTCAAAAATGATGATAATTAAATTTCGATAATTCAGTAAAAA
The DNA here is from genome assembly GCA_956483585.1 of Gymnocheta viridis. Classification (NCBI taxonomy): domain Eukaryota; kingdom Metazoa; phylum Arthropoda; class Insecta; order Diptera; family Tachinidae; genus Gymnocheta; species Gymnocheta viridis. The sequence continues at coordinate 103,059,652 of OY101440.1, read as the reverse complement.
TTAAAATACTCCAAACACTTAACTGGAACAGAAAATCAATCGAATATTTACAAAAAAAATCCAATTTCTAAAAAATTCACTCCAGCTTTACTACATTAAGAAACAATTTCGTTTCGGATTTTATATCTTCAATATAAAATACTAGTTAAAACCGCTGCTCCCGCCCGAATTTCCAAAAAACAGTTTGGGGCGGGCACTTTGCTTCCATCCCCTCCCAAATTTCCAAAAAAATTATAATATATGTAAAAAACTATGTGGAAAGAGTAAAATAATTTTAAAAAGTGGGCGTGGTTGGAAAAAAGGTAGCCTATAATTCAATCCAGAGTTCCTGTTTAATGTTGTGAAAATTTCAGCACGATCGGTCCAGAGTTCTAGTCTCCTATAAGTTACAAACAAACATACAAACACACATTCCGTTTTATCAATATAAAATATATAATAAAAGTTGTCACATGAAATTTCGCTTAATTTTATGAAACATGCAGTTATAAAAAAACTGCTAATTACAGAAAACACAAAAATAAAACCAAATTTCTAAAAATAACATTTCGAATTCGAATCAACAGTGAAAAATCTATCTAAAAATAATAACAATCTGAAATTAAGAAAGTTAATTTAACAAAACTTGAGGCTCATTAAAAATAAATTAAAAAACTTAAAATCTGAATATATTTTCATATAAGATTTACCAACAAAATTATAAAAATATTCATTAATTTAATTTAACAAAAGTCGTAAGTTAAAAAATTAAAAAAAAACAACAAAATCCAATTTTGGAAAAATAATAGAAATATTTTTAAGATTCATCAAATTCGACTATTAATCAAAACGCAAGATTTAGAAACGAAATCGAAAATTTCGTAAAAATTTTATATTTCCAAAAAAAAACAGAGTTTGTCAAAAAATTTAAAAAAATTAAAAAAAAATTTACTCGAAATAAAAATATTTTAAATTAAAAATAGGAATTATGTTTTTGATCGACTTAGAAACTTCAAAAAACTCATATAAAAAAATTTACTCGAATCAAAAATATTTTGATTTAAAAAAACGAATGATTTTTTCGAACGACTAAGAAAATTTCAGTAAATAATTTATTTCATTCAGAAAATGTTTAAGTTTAAGCTCTTTATCTACACTAAAAAAAAATCACAGTAACAACCAATATCTTCACTAAAATAAGTTGTCTGATTTAAACAAAATTCGTGGTAGATTCGCATTCAGTAAACAAATGAATTTGAATTTAGAGATTCTTTTACTGATTTTAAAATGAGAAAGATGTTAGACAGTTATTTATGAAATTTAATTAAATGGAATTGTTTTTTAAAGTGAAATATGACAACAAACATTCTAATAGCATAATGAACAATAATAATGATACATAATCTTTTCCTGAAAATTTCCGGGAATAAAAATTGTAATCCCGTTTTTTCGGAGGCCATTTACAAATTAGTCGTGATGAGCATTATTTTGAAATTGTTTAAAAAAGTAATATATTTATTTCTATTTATTTGTATGTATAAAAATAACTTTTTAAAGCACCCTATTTTTATATGTTTAAAGTTGAGCGGTTTTACGATTGAGTTTGAGTTGAGCAAAATGACAGAAACTGGAAATTATTTATTTATTTGTTATTCCTCACCATCACAATCTATCATGATTTCATTGCCATTATCATTATTGTTACTTTCATCTGCTTCATCTAGCAAATCATCGTTAGTCTTTTCAAACTTTAACAAGTTTCTGTGAATCAGTGTGTATTAAACGAGATTTTCGTTAAGCGTCACTCTAAGTATTTTTTGATAAATGCAACAATAAGTCTTAAAACTTTTTTAACCACATGAAATGGGTATGAAAGAAATTGAATTTCAGCTGATTATTTAATTTATACCTTTGCTTATTGTCAGGGCAACCAAATATATGCTTTAAAACGGTTTTATATGCATATAAAATGCTGAAAATATTTAAATATTGTTACAAAATTTGATTACAAATAATGATTAAAATAAAGTTGTCGTTTAGTTAGAGAAAGATTTTCCCTCACTAGGAATATGTGAAAAAAATACCTGGCGACAAATTACGGAATTCGATATCGTACGAAATCCCATACAAAATTTTTTGAATTTGTATGGTAATTTCGTTCGATATCGAATGCTGTAATTTGCTCCCAGTGTTGTAAGTACTAGCAGGGAAAATATGTAAATTATTTTACACGCTTAAACCAATAAGATTATGATTGTGTCAAACACTTTACGGTTGTAGCAAATAATCTAAAGTTTAATTTTTCCATTCTATAGTGGTGATAATTAAGTTATTGTTTACATTTTAATATCAAACTATTAATGTGCATAAAAGCTGCAATATGGTTGGACTACAATTAAAATTTTTATTAATATCGAAAAATTATTTTGTTCGCTTGCAATCAAATTATGACTTAAAACCGTGCAAATATTTGCGTGAATGTTACCTACGTTTTGTATGATGGTGTGAGATGATGTTTAATTGATAATAATAAAATAATATGAACCATATAATGATCAATCGTTATATTTAGTATATAACATTCTTATATAATAGAACATATTAAACTATTATTAATAATTTCAGAAACAATATGATATTAATATGGTTTTATAATGCAATAATACTATGAGTCGACTACAACTATATTATTTTATCTCTTAAATTATGGTTGCCTCAACTATAAATTTTCTGCAACAAATTCTTTAACTTTTAATTTTGGAATTTGATGCAAATTAGAGAATATTTAAAAAAAATATTTCTACGTTTTTTCTCAAAAATATGAGCTACATGGGAATATCCACAGAAATTTCTACTTTTTGTCACGTACGTTGTCCTGTTTAATTGATTCATATATTAAAACCTTTAGGTCTTTTTTTTTTTCTTTCTTTTCTTTCACCACACAAGAATACAGTTGAAGGAGTACAAAATATTTAAGTGCTTCTGTGGTTTTCGTCTAATTAAAATAGGAAATTTACATGGACCTTTCTGTGAAAATGTTCATATGCAAAACAACAAAATAAAATCAAGGCGAAAAACAAATATTCTCAAGTTCATAGCCAAATATATTTTTATCTCTCAAGCATAACTTTAAGTAGCAAAATTTATTCTTTATCTTAATATCGGCTTTGTAAAAAATTAAAATTCTCTTAAAGTGGTTGCAAGAGTTGTAGGCTATACAAGGTTTTTAGACTTTGATTTTGATCCTTTGTAGCTCATCGTGTGTTACAAGCAAAGCCAAGATCTCAAAAGTTTTTCTTCTGAAAGCGTATATCCAAATCTACGGCTTTTGAGTACATTATTTTGTAATTTTATCAATAGTTCAGAATATAGAGATTTATTAACGTTAATTTTGAGATCGGTCTTTCTGTATGTCGTCTATTACTTAGATTAATAATTCTATGTAAAGGAAAAGTTATCATTAATCAACTACGACACTCTAATCTTTGAAAGAGAAATATGTATGCGTATTCAACAAAAATTATCACAGTAGGGATTTCAAAGTTTTAATAAATTGATCGTTATACAAAATGTAGGCCAATACAGTATTTATTGAATTTCAACTTTTTGTTGCTTTTCAAAAACAAAACTGCGACCATTGTATTTATTGTGGCGGTAAAAGGGCAATTTTACTGAAAAACTAAATGAGAATATTGCAGGATATTCTATTGTTGTAGCATGTTTACGTTTTCTTTAATCACTTTTTGTGTTGAATTTTAAGTGGTATTTAAAAAAAATTATTTCTCTTAAAAATAAAATTTAAGAGCCACAAAAAATTTAAGTTCAAAAATTCTTTGCATTCCATTATAAAATTTTTTATCGCATTTTTTATTTATTTATTAAATAAATAAACAAATGAATAAATAAAACAGATCGTTTGTGGGACTCAAATCAGTTACGTTTTCGTTTAGAAATCCAGTGAACGTTCACGTTCGACTTCCTGGGATGGACCGTTGTTTTTTTAAGTAAAAAGTTATCACGCTAAGGCATTTGAGTACACTTCATGCTTGGTTGTACATGTACAACACAAGTAAAAAAAGGGATTGGCTTTAAAAATCAACAGTTAAAATTATTATAAATGTCAATGAAATGCTGGCGTTTATTATAAATTATTAATTGGATAATATCACGCTGCAAACAAAACTTAATTAATAACAATTCAAACAAATATTTAAAACGAGTTTCGATTGAAACGAACGAAAAGCAAAACTTTTAGTTCTTTCTGGTTTGAAACCACTAGGAAAACTAAGCTGTAAACTAAAACGTAGAATTGTTATAAAATATTTCAAAATTTTTCTTGTCTTCTTATGTGACATTAGCGACATTAAGCCAATACTTTTATTGATTTATTTTGTTTCAACCGCAAGTTACAAGTTGTTAATTAAAATTTTCAATAAAAAACTGCTCAAAATAGTTCCGTTAGTAATCTAAGTGGCATAGTCGGATCAAAAGTACCCTACAAATGCTTTGAATTACAGGATATTTTAAAACACGCATTAAGAACTAATGACTAAAATGTATCAGCTTAGATATTCATTGTTGTTGAAGTTTTACAATTTAATAACATTTTTACTACCTTCTGAGCAATTCTGATTAATGAGGAATATGTATATGTTTAAGTTTCATGAAAAACACAAGTTCTATATTGTTAAAAATAGACAGAGCTCCGTATACCATCCACAACTACAGCATAACAAACAACCAACATGAAACGAAACGGACAGCATAAATGGAAATGTGTCATAAGCCACACAATAAGTTCCCTGACTAGTCGATTGAATTTAAAAAATCCCTAACTAAACAAAATACCTATCAAACGTTGTCAAAATGATTGCGTGCAACTTAATTTGAATTCAATATTAACAGAGATTTAACACATTTTGGTTTCTTTCTTTTTCTATTGCTTATTTGAATAAATTTTTTTAGTTCCCTAAAAACGCTCCACAACATGTATTCAACACTAATCGGATTAAAATAGCCACAATTAAAATCATGGAAAATGAACTACAGTTATTGCGTTTGCTATAAAAAGACTCGAACATCAAATAAATAGATTATTTTGATAAATTTCAAATAAGTGATCATTTTGCCAACAGATTCTTAGTTAAAAAGTTAAAGCGGAGGTGGCTGGAAATCACAGGCACCATCCAACTAAATGGGGAAGGAATTTTGAATGTTTTCCATCACCCAGAAAAAAAATCAAGTTTAAAAGCTTTAGGAACACATACAGGCATTTTGCTATATAAGAGGAGAGGAACGAGTGAGTGCTGGCATCCAAAATGGATGGATTGTTTAAAGCACCCAGATTTGAGGCTCAAATGTCCAATGGCTCGCTATTGGATAGAGTAAGTAAATCAATAAAGTGTCAACTGAAATATTCATAAATATTTAAAAATGTTTATTTTTAAGGTCACACCCGATATGACCCATTTGGTTGATCCGTATTGGGGCCAGTTTCCTCCAATGGATAGTAGAATTCATCGAATTTTGGGTGTCTTTACACTTGTCATTTTTACTGTATCTGTTTGTGGCAATGGCGTAGTGGTGTATATATTTGGTGGCACCAAATCCTTAAGAACTCCGGCCAATTTGTTAGTGTTAAATTTAGCTTTTTCCGACTTTTGCATGATGGCCTCTCAGTGTCCGGCAATGATTATAAATTTTTATTATGAAACATGGATTTTGGGACCCCTTTGGTGTGACATTTATGCTATATGTGGTTCAATGTTTGGTTGTGTGTCTATATGGTCGATGTGTATGATTGCACTGGATCGTTATAATGTCATTGTTAAGGGCGTTTCTGGCAGACCCATGACTGTGAAGTTGGCCATTATGAAAATTCTTTTTATTTGGACGTTTGCAACGTTTTGGACACTAATGCCACTGTTGGGTTGGAACAGGTAAGTTTGAGAACTAAAATTTTGTTTGTCCATAAGGCGAAAAAAGGTAGGAAGAAAAATTGAAGTGAGTATGTTTTCTTGTAAGTGTAAAATTTAAATGAAATTATCTACAGAAGATCAACTCAACTCAACAATACACTGTTTTCGGAGACCGCTAGACGGCCTCAGTAGCGTTAATGTGTTGGCTTGTTCTAATTAACAAGTGCTGACAAGAGCATAAAAATTAATTACATCGTGTGTCAAAAACAATCTTTTTTTATTTAGCATAATTAATTCGGTATGCGTATAAAACTGCGTAATCAGTTTATTATTTCCTCATTTTTTAATACAATTTTATAGAATTTTTTTTTGCATAAATGTTTAATATTTTATTGGAATCTTGGTTTGAAGCGAAGGGGAATGACCTCTGGAATTTACAAAATATATCCTTCGGTTCTCCTGAAAATAAAAAAAAACCAATTTCTTTGAAAGATTTATACCTCCACATCCTTGAAAGTTTTTATTTACATGCTAAATATATGAATACGATTGAAAAAAATTTATAATGGGCATTTATTTTATAACTTACTTAAATATATATTTTTTTTAATTTCTAAAAAAGTACGCAGGTGCAAATTTAATATGTATTATTTTACAATCTAAGTGAGAAGAAATTATAAAACTTCCAAGTTAACTAGAGTTACTTTAAGGTTACAAAAGTTTTTTTATAATGAGAGCTTTCAAGGATTTGAAAGGATACATTTTTGGAAGAACTTTTTTTCAGTTTTAGTTCAGGCAGACCAAAGATTACAAAATTTTCAATTCTAGAGATAGTTATCTCTCATTTAGTGCAAATACTGCAGTAAAATATTTAATATAGTATATTTTATATTGTGCATCCTTGAAAAATTTAAATTCCTGTAGGAAGGACTAAAGAAAAGGAAAGAAAAAGGAACCACATTTGGTCTGTATATATTGATTATCGAATAATTCATGTGATTCTTTTATTCTTGTAGCAATATGTATTGCAGTTCAATATTTGATATCAATGACAATATACAGCCACATAAAAAGTAGGATAAAAAACATTTGAATGCTGATGAGGACTGTAGTGGCCACCGAAAATAGTATGTTGTTCCGTTCGGCTTCACTTTCAAGCTTGCTTAAGTAACTTTCAACTAAACTAATAAGTAAAAATATTTAAATCCTGAAAACAGTCTCAATTTCAATACATAAAAAGTCGTAGGGATTTTTCTAAAAAATCTTGAATTAAAAATTCGTTTTTAGATGTTTTACTTGAACTAAAGTTTTAGACAACAATTTGCCTATAAAAGTATGAAAATAAAATAGTTCTTTAATTTTTTTTGTTCTATTTAGATACGTTCCCGAAGGCAATCTAACTGGCTGCGGTCTTGATTCCTTGACCAGAGATTGGAATCCACGGTCATATTTAATTTGCTATTCGTTGTTTGTATATTATACTCCGTTATTTTTGATCTGCTTCTCTTACTGGTTTATAATCGCTGCAGTTGCTGCACATGAAAAGGCCATGCGGGAGCAGGCGAAAAAAATGAATGTCAAGTCTCTGCGTTCTTCAGAAGATTGTGAAAAAAGTGCAGAAGCAAAATTAGCTAAAGTGGCTTTAGTCACGATTTCACTATGGTTTCTGGCCTGGACTCCTTATTTAATTATATGCTATTTTGGTCTATTCAAAATTGAAGGTCTTACACCCACCGCTACAATATGGGGAGCAACATTTGCCAAAACGAGTGCTGTCTATAATCCAATTGTTTACGGCATAAGGTTACATTTTTATACTCGAAACAAATGTAGCATTTGCAATATAAATAACATACGTTTTTATGTTCTTTTTCTTTTAATAGTCATCCCAAGTATCGTATTGTGTTAAAGGAAAAATGTCCTCTGTGTGTTATTGGCTCGACGGAGGAACCCAAACCGGATAATACAGACAGCAATACAACTTCACAAGCTGAGTCTTCGGCTTAGCCAGGCCGTTGATTAAAAATTAACTTGTTTTATGGAAGATTATCATTAATGAGCAATGCCAATATAAATGGCCAAAAAGTACAAAAAAAAAAACTAAAAAGCCATTATCTCTGTAAAAGATACAAAAATGTTTAAAAAAAATGTAAATTTAGTTGTTGAAAAACATAAATATGTGTATGCAATTACAAATTATTTGTTTTCACTGCTAGAAATACGGAGGCTTAAAATTGTGGTGAATTATGGAAATTTGGATTTGGATCACAGAAGGCTTCGTGCGATAAGGATAACGTACTCAAGTTTGAGGCAAACCCTTTTTATTTATAATTAAAAATATAATAGTGTACATCAAAAAGAAAAATTAAGTCGTCCGTATTTTTTCTTATGCCAAAAACAGAACATTTGATTCAAGAACGGATTCTTCAAGCGCCAAATTCGCGCCCAAAAAAGGATATTTTGATTTAAGACACACACGACAGCTTTGCTTTGAATGGATGACGGAAGACCACTTAGTCTAGTCCTCCATCATCTATCCAATCCAAGTTATATTTCTTACAGTTAGATTTTTTACTAGACATTTACGTCCATATTCATAAACGATTAATAAAGTTAATGTGTGCATTAAAACTGGGTTTCGCATTTAAACATCTAACAATAAACCAACTATAAGTTTATTAACAGTTTATTAATAAAGCGATTTGTCTATTTCTCCATCATACATCCACTCCACGTCCACCATGCATCCAATACAAGGCCATCCACTTCGTGCTTAAATCGGTGTTTCTTAATGTAGGATTTTTGGCTTAAGTCAAGCACGACCAGGCTAATTGATATTTATTTACTGCCAGGCCCACGGTGTCAAACGTATTCATTTCTTCGTACAATTAGATTTAAAACAAAAACAAAATTTTAGAATTTGTCACACGTATTCGACATCGTGGGCCTGGCAGTTAATGTTGGACCAAACTTGATTTAAAAATTTTATTTGCGTACTCAAAATTTATTAGTTTTTAATTGCTTGTTTCTATTTTAATTTGATTTTCCATTAATATTGGCCTCGAGTATCGAGTCTACGCTGCATTCTGGCGCAAAGTAGTTTTTTTAGTTCAGCAATTAAAAAAAAATTAAGGAGTGTTAAAAAGTGAAGATATTTTATATGATAAAAAAATATAAAATAGTCAGGCTTTTAATATTGAAAATTAAATTTTATTCTTATAAAAAAATCAGGTTGATTTTCTCAAGTAATGAAAAAATTATTTCATTTACCTTTCTGTTTGCAGGAGAGAGCTCTCAACTCAAGCATTTTATGATGTTGTCATTTAACAACACAAAGTTATTTTGTGGTCGGTCTTATACGTGTTTTGTTTTCTATTCATTTAGAACAGGATCACTTTAAATACCCTTAAGAGCAACGAAGAAATGAATTTCAAATGCAACATTTCAAAACATAAAGCTATTTTAAGCCAACATGTGCCACTTATATACTTCCCAAAATATGCACACAAAGCAGCAGCAAAACGTTTAGCAAAGTTTAAGTTATATTAACCATAAATATTTATGAGCTTCTGGGACTTCGAACGACTATGCTGTTGTTTACTTAATATCTGACTTACACAAGATCATTATTATTTCAAATGCATAGATTAAAATATTCAAGTAATCGGTAATAGCAATAATTATAAAACCCTTAGGCTTTGTTTTCAAATATTTTATAGTATAACATTGTATCAATTGGTCAGCTATAATTTAAAAAAAAATTTAATTAAAATATATTGCATGGTACTAAAAATTTAAGTGTTCAGTTTAACAATATTGAAATTTATTAATTTGTAAAATACATTGAAAAAAAATATAGTCGACATATGGTAAACTTCAGTCAATAGGACTTTTTTAATCTACATATTTAAAGGAACCCTTGATTGTTTTGTACGATTTTTCAGGATGTTATAGCGTAATGTCTATCCGCTTCCCTTTTTCCAATTTATTATCTTGTATGCAATAATCTGTATATATAAAACGGAATGTGTGTTTGTATGTTTATACCTTATAGGAGACTAGACCTGTGGACCGATCTTCCTGAATTTTTCACAACATTTAACTGGGACTCTGGGTTGAATTATAGGGCACTTTTTTCCCAACCACGTCCAATTTTACGCCCACTTTTTCAATTATGTTACTCTTTCCACATGGTTTTTTTTACAAATTTTATAATATAAAAGAGAGAAGAAGAAGTCCATTAATTTTTTGTTGGAAATTGGGGAGGGGACGGAAGCAAAGCGCCCGCCAGAAAAATTTATTATCAAAAAACTTTGTCGTTTGTGGGGCAATTTTAATTTTTTTTTGCAAATGGGGAAAAGGTTCACTAAAACAGTATTTTTGGAAATTCGGGCGGTGGTAGCAAAGCGCTCCGGAATTTAAGAAAATAAAGCTCTGAATTCCTAAATTAAATGAAACGAAGCAAGTTATTCTCAACTTAAGGCAGAATTAGTTTGTATGTTCTGTTCTGTTACGAATCAGCTGTTTTGTTTCTGTTCAATTGAAAAACTGTATGTGTGGTTTGTTGTTACTTTTTCGTTCTGTTCTGTTGCGGACTATTCTGTAGAAAATAGAATTCAACGTTAAGTGAAAACCAATAGTTTAGATGTATTAGTTTTTTGTGGTGTGAAACATTACAAATTTTGTATTAAAAGTCAGATAATTTTATTTTAATTCATATTTTTAAAGATTTATATATTTTTGTAAAAAAAAACATTTTGCAAACATTTACAAAATTCATTTCTATAATTACACCGTCCTCATTTGAAAGTTCACACACAGAACAATTAAAAAATATTTTCTACAGCATAGGACGATACAGAACGGCAACGAAAAGTAGAAACTAATGAGGCCTTTAAGCTTCAATAGAAATAATTTTCTCGAATTCTAGTTGAAAGTTGAATGGCACTTCAATAAAAAGGTAAAAAGATTTACTTACAAAACTTAAAAACTTGTACGGACGAAAATTCTTTTTCGATATTGTGGAACAAGGAGTTAATCACATTTTCCTTATTGCCACAGATATATTATGATATCTATGGAATAGTTAACGCTGTGAGATGTGATAACTCTACTTTAAATACTTAAACTCTTAAAAATCTAATCGAATGAATTGATATATTTTCAAATTAGCTAAACTGTTCGAATTTTCTTTAAAATTTTAAATTCTCTCTCACTTTGTTTACCAATACACTCAAACTTTTAAAATTTGACGAGAGTTTGTTTAAAAATTTTCATACCATAGAGTGTTTCGAATTGCAGTTTTTTCATCCAAATTTTAAATTGATGGCATCATACTAAAAAAATTTGCTTTAAATTTGCGAACAGCCTACTTCACAGCTTTAAATTTTTGTGAATTTTAAAAAGCAGTATGTGTAAAAATCTTGAATGGGAATTGAAAAATTATTTGCTGGTGTGACAGCAGCGTAAGCTGCACAATTTATTCAAAGAGAAGATGACGCATTTATTCTCATTATAAAAAATTAAACAAAAAATTTTTGAGAAAATAAAAATCAGTTTTATTTTTTGGGCTAAAAACGATAAATATATATGATATATGTATTGATTTTAGCTATGTTCTGACGTTCCGATATTTTGTGCACAAGAATTATTTTAGAAGTTACAACAAAAGTTATTTGGCATTCCCATCACTATTTTTAAGCTTAAACCATTTACATATCTAAAACTTTTCAACACATTTATTATTCTAGCAGATTATTTACTAATTTGTATTACACTTAGTACATTACAAGTATTAATACATAAAATTAACATCCTTTACACAAAGTAGAAGCAATCAATTTACTACCAGGCAATTTAAACTTTAATAAGATTCAAATGTTTGTCAATCTTATCGTATTTGACATCACACTTATGAAAATAATTACATTTCCGTTAATATTTTTATTGTTGGTAAATTTTGCATCAAATTTAGTTTTCTCAATAAGAAATCAACATTTGTACAAAATCCCTTGCAAAATACCAAGGGAAATACAGCAAAAGAAAAAACAAACAGAAGCGGAAGATAGATACATACAGATGAAGAAATGTACAGGCAACCAGGCAGTTGAGTTAAGAATATTCAAACAAAAATGTTACAAACCAATTTACAAAATGTATGGTGAAAACTACGGAGAAGTAAAATAATTGAATCGCCAATCGATAAAATAACTTTTCTGATGATGATCTCGTGGAAGAAGATTTTCTTTTATAAAGCGAAACGAACAAGAAAATTAAATGCATTTAAAGCAAGCAAAACAAAAAAAATAAAACAAAAAAAATAAATAAATATATAATAAAATGAAATAAAACAAAATAAAAACAGTAAAATAAAATGAAATAAAATAAAATTAAATAAAGGAAAAAAATTGGATTAAAAATAAGTTGAAAGAGTTGTTATTTTGAATCGAGTTCAAAATTTGAATTTAATTAAAATTTATTGTTTTTTACTAAGAGTTTTTCGTGTAATTAAAATATTGGAAAATTTAATCAGACTAGCAGAACGGATCAGTATTGATTTCGATTTCGCTACACCATCTCATCCACGTTCTTTTTTGTATTTAAGCTCTTTCAAGGTAGATAACCTTAATTAACCTTATTCCAGGGTGTCCGCCGGGAAGGTACTTTGTTTGTTTATAATTTTTGATTAAATGAAAGGGAATGGATATGATAAATGTTTTATTTAATGTTGGCAATTATGTATGGAATACAATATCAGATAAATTTCCGCCTCTGTTAACCTCACAAATGCGAGCCCTTTTGAGCACATTTTTCATTAAATTCTCACACATTTCACGCGTTATTTCATAAATTTCATCAGGAATATTTTGTTTGAGCAGCTCAAGCGTTTCTGCTTTGTTTGCATAAACCTTGCTTTTCAGATATCCGCTCAAAAAGAAGTCCGCAGCAGTCAAATCAGGCAACCGTGGAGGCCAGTCAACATCACCATTTCTTGAAATAACTTGTTGTGGAAAGAGATCTCGCAGTAATTCCATGTTAATCACGATATCGCTAAATTAAATTATTGATGCAGCCAACTTGAAAAAACGAATGATGCAGAAGTTTTTAGTTTTGGGGCTACTTTTACGTGTGATTCTCGGAATTGAGTTCTAAAGTCATGTATTGTACTGTGTTATCATCAAATTGGCATAATTTTTATGATAATATACCATATTATATCCTTTTTTTCAATATTTTTATTAACTTTTTACACATAAAATCAAAAATTGAATTAACTTAATTAACTTGTAAGAAATTAATAAGTTGTACTTTTCGTATTCTACATAAATGTGAAAATGCAAACTGAAGCTCTAAACACTTAGACGACAGCAGACAGCAAGCAGCAATATGTCAAAAATAAAATCCATGTGTTTAAGTGAAAACGATTATTTTGACGGCAGCACAGAAGCAGGACTGCACAACAGCATTTGCGGCTGCTGCCAACTTAGGCTATTTTCTATTTTGACGGGCAGCAATAAACAAATGTAGTGTTGCCATTATATATATAAATTGGAAAAATAAGAACAAAAACTTTTTGTTAATATTAAACATAAAAGAACATTACAAAAATACAATATAGAAATAAATTTATGTGTTTTTATAGTTTTTCGTGATATTATTACATTTTTATCAATAACTTTAATTTTATTCATTATAAAATATATATGCGGCATCCCTGAATAGAATTTTAGAATAGAATTTTAGTTCCTACAAGAAATTTTATAAAAAGGAATGTCAGTGGAAAATTTAAATTTGAATGAAAACCATTTGCCTTTTGTGGAACTAAATTTGACATATGCATATGTAGAAACATTCAAAGTTGACAAAGAAATCGTTTATAAATTTAAAGAAATTTAAAGAAACCGCAACATCTTTTTATTAAAGATTTTGCTAATCATTAAAAACTAAGTTTTGTTTTGAAAACAAAACATTAAAAATGATAAATAGTTTTTCTCCTGAAAATATTCTCTCGGGTACAACCATTATTGTTAACGCTATTTCCAAGCAATGAAAATATTAATTCCCAATTCCGAGCACTAGCGGATCTTCCAGAAATAAAACATAAAACAGAAAATGTTTAAAATTATTGGAAAAATATTGCCAAAACTAAGAACGAAATAATTGAACTAATGTTTCCTGATATTTCACGTATTGCTTTTGGAGTATTATCAATACCACATTCGTCAGCAGCAGTTGAACGCATATTTTCAACACAAAATGCTGTAAAAAGCAAAGAAAGAAATCGCTTACATGTAGAAACTGTTTAAGTTTGATTCAAAGCTAAAGATCTATTAAAATCAAATGACAGTTGCTGTTTTAATTATAATATTTCTAATGATCTCAAAAAGTAAATTAGTTTAATCTTAAAAAAATTAATTGAAAGATTTACTTTTAAATATAAATACTTTTAAACTGAAGTAAGAACTGAATTAAATTTTTAGTTTTTTATATCTTGTTATTTATAAAAGTATAAAAGAATTTTTTAGAAACTGAAAGCAATAAATGTACCTTTTGTTTATGTACAACACAGTTTATTTAAATATACATAGATTTGCCTTTATTATACCTATAAATATTGTAATTGCTTGACATACATATATGAATTCAAATAAACAATTTTTTGTTCAATTAATTTTTATAAATATTTTTTACAAAAGTACCATTAAATCAAAAAAGTACTGTTTCAGTTATAGTTCAGTACCATTTCTAAATTTTAATTTTGCAACACTGGTACTGATCCGTTCTGCTAGTCTGATGAATAAATTGTTTAAAAAAATACTCTCTTAATAAAATAATGAATTTATCCAAAAATAATTTCTTAAAAATTAAGAAGAAATGGGTAAACTCAGATTTGAACTCAAGCAAAAAATTTCATTTCAATATAAACCTTAAACAGTTCAAACAATTACGTGTAAATATTAATTAAAATCTAAAAGTAAAATGAAATCCTATAAATTATTACTAACATTATTCAAATGTAGTTAAAGTAAATTAATTACTACAGTTTTACTTGTCACTTGCTTCTTGCCTGAAACAAATTTAGTGTAAATGGGGCTTTCTTTTTCATAAAATCACAAACCAAGAGGGCAAAAGTGGAAATATTCCTTACATTTTTTTTTGAACGAATATATTTATTGTGTCTTTTTCAATTATATTGTACAACTTTATGATAATTGCTCATATATTTTTTTGATTAAAACATGTTTTTTGCTTCTGCAGTAGAATTTTGTTAGATTTGCCAGTTCGCTTTCTCTGTAGCTATTTGCATGACTACATTTAATGAAAAGTAATTTTATTTTCTATATAATAGTGAAGCCTCTTAAAACTCTGATTGAGCTGTATTTACATGGTAAGAAATACAAATACACGCACACTTATTCATTGAAAAACTACTTCGATGTGAATACATGCTACTTAACGAATTTGTTTACCACTAAGACCCAATAATGTGTATAAGTCATCACTTACATAAAACGACTTCGAATGGGAAAAACCGGCGCACAGTGGCTGAAAATCGTTTTTCATTGGCCAAAACTCTGTAACTTTTGAACCGATCAAAATATTGAAGTAATTTTTTTTTTATTGGATAGATATTTAGTTCAGCTTGACTCAGTTTAAATTTTATTAAAATTGATTGAGGACTTTTTAACGAATTCTAGGTCAAAGTTGAACTTTTGAATTTTTTTTAACTTTTAGAGTGAAATATGGAATTATTATTTTTTTATTTATTAAAAAAATTGAATATTTGGAAATTAATAATAATTATAAATAATTTTTGTAATAATGGAATTTTTTTTATGTTACACTTAAAAAAATTGTACACTGAAAAAAATAGTAAAATCAACTGGAGATTTTGCTATTACTGAAAAATTTAAAATTTTTTGCTGACAAATTTGCAAATTTGTTTACACTCAAAGAATAGTTACACTTAAAAAAAACGTTAATAATATTATCTAAAAATATTGCTATTACTACAGAAAAATTTATTATTTTTTGCTGTCAAATTTGATAATTTTAAAAACATTTTAAAATAAAAACTGCAATAAATTTTAATAGCATTTGTAACAATGGTAGGTTCGTTTATTATTATTTTTTACTAATACTATGTTTTTCGTACTTAAATAACAATGAAAGGCAATTATAATTATTATTCATTTGACTTAAATATTGATTGCAAATATTCCATATTTTGTTCTGTGCTATCTCTGTTCTTTAGTAGTTTTTTGGCTTCTTCATCTAAATCCCGATGTTCCACTTTCCATTGATTTCGAATACTGGAGATAAACGGATCTGACGTTGCCAATAATATATTAAATAGATCTTCATTTGTTGAATTTCTTGAAATTTTTCTAGTATTGTGCTCTCTATAAAATCTGTAATCCTTGTTCCTTTTTTCCTGAGCCTCCTCTGATAGATCTCCAAGTGGCACCAAATGATATTTAATGACATCTTCTCCATGATAAAGGATTTTGTGAACTGTTGCAGACATATTTCTCCATGGGTAGTTGGTTGTATATATTTTTGCAGTTTCCTTTGCATAATCTCCAAATTTTCTAGAGTCAATTTCTTCATTGCACGCAAGTACTTCTAGGATTATTTTAAATCTGAAAATGAGGTTTAAATCCACTCCTGTTATTTCAGATGCTGTTTCTGGATCTGAAAAGAATCTTCTTGCGGTATTGCCATCATTTGTATTGCCTGACCCTTGTTTTGGATGATCTATAATCAATCCAAATTTGCGATATTCATCTTGAACATGAACTCTTTGTTGGTTTCGTTGTTTCTTATTGATCCTGAAGACCCGAAATCCAAATCATAACTGATTTTTAGTATGTGTTCCATAAGTCGTATTCTTGCATGTAGTGGTGATAATCCAAATTCATATGCATCTTTATTATCTAATGATTTTGTCGGGACCTGGTTTAATTGGGTTGATGTTGCTTGGCATATAATGCAGCTGGATGCAGCCTTCGTGTTAGTCAAAGCCTGACCTACTTTTCCATATATCATTGTCAGCACTAATTGGTAGCTTACTTCAATTTGCTGTCCATCTAACTGTAATTGTAATGGCTGTAGTGTTGCAATTTGGGCCTTAACATCACTAACTTCTTTGTTAATCATGAGTTTCTTTTTTGAATTCAAATTTGATTGGCCTGCAGTATTTCGTAGAAGATGGTGTCTCATTTTTCCAAATATTCATTGTTTGCGTTGTACTAGTCGAAGGCTCTGAATCTTCCAAAATCTTTTTCAATCGCAATGGTACAAATGATACCATGAACATATCTGAGTCCGATATATTTTCACATACAGCTTGTTTGTATTGTTTTTGTCCCGAAGAACCATCACATCCCCATTTACAAAAAAGAATTAACTTTGTGTTTCCATATTTCTTTAACTCATTTCCTGTTATTGATTGTAGCAAGCGTTTGGCTGTGTGATCAAGTAGAGATTGTAGTTGTACCTCTGCCGAAATTGGTGTGATTGTAATAGTGTCCTTTGATGGCAAACAGTCCATTTTAGCAGCGGTTATGTGATGATATGCTGGATACATATTTGAGCCTTTTTCAATCGCACGCAGTCTGAGCTTAATATATTGCTGTTTTGTTAATTTCAAATCCAGAAATAATGCTAATGCCTCCTCATTTGTGTACTGTATTACATCACTCGGAGTTGGTATACTTTTAAGAATCCGTTTTGTTCTCACTGTACTAGCTTTAACAACTTTTTCAATGATATCCACTTTTGTTAATTGGTTCTGTGATCGTAATTGATGTAGGAAAGATTTGTACAACCAATTGCATCGTTAATATCTTTAAGTTTCCGCCTCTTAGATCTATCGCTGCAGTTGTCCAATGATTTGCGTGGTCTTCCAGCCTTATCTTGCTTTGCTGTTTCTGCAGCGACAGTAAGTTGGCCTTCTAACCAGGTTGCACTTTTTATATAAAACTTTTGTTTACTGTAGCTAACTTCTTTGTAGCGTTTTTTTAGTGCTTTTACGAAATTAAATAATTGCTCTTGCATTTCGGTGCTACACGAATTTAAGTTTAATTTTATTTTAACGTAGCTAAGAACATCTTCCTGGTTTTTGTTTCTAAAATACTCTTCGGCCAGTTCTTTATAACTGAAGCTCTCCATATTTTTCTGAATATTTTTATTTGTGTCTGTTATGTTTTAATTGTACACTTAAAGGATTAACTTATTACTGAGTAATCCCTTATCGAATCCGTATTTTTATACATTTTTAGATACATGTTATTCACACATTAATCTTTAATTTCATAGCAGGTACTGCTTAAATTGCACATGTTGTCCAGACCTTAATATCAGGTAAAACTAATTAGTATCTCGCCAATATTTGTTGTTGTTGTTGGGCTATTTTTTTTTCTTTAGTGCTTTAATGTCGCGATTATTGTTATAAAATTGCTTATGACTTTGGTTGACCCTAACATTTGATAACAGGTAAATTAAAATTAAACCCTTTCGCAGGTATTATATTTAATTTTTTTAGTTTTACGTAGTCTAAAGTAAAAAACATAAACTTTTAGGAAAAAAAGTGAAAATTATATACACCATTGTATACGAGTACTTTGGAGTAATTTCATTAAAATGAAAAAAGTGTTCTACAGACGGCTCGTCGCGGGTGCAAAAGTATATATAGCGTTAAAGAGGACACTTTCACCTTTCTCCGGGTGGTATACATTTCTTGTTCCCTTTTGTTCCCTAGAAGTTCTATTCCACTAAAGTTTAAATTTGAGAAAAATATAGTAGTTTCATAAATATTCCGTAACGCCCTTAATATTAAACGCTAGAGCTCTGACCACTTACAAAAACTAAAGACTATAATCCTACCAACATTATAAAAAAGACCGCAGGCCATTATCGATGATAGCTTGCGAGTAGTAACCATTTATTTTTTATAAAAAACAAAAGAAAAACACCTTTTTCTGAAATTAAAAAAACCGTTGAGTTTGACAGCATGCCACGCTCACAATTATCAATAGTTTAACCTAATTTTTTGGCTACCTTAATCTGGATATATTAGCTGCAAAATGGCGTAAAAATTTTAAAAATCGGTGACAAAAAAAATTTGAGTTTTGGCCAATGAAAAACGATTTTCAGCCACAGTGCGGCGTCAGAAACATTGTAAAGTTGTTAAGGTGGTGAAGCAATAAACAAACTTTCCATTACACTACTCCTATTTCAATTACCTGTATAGAGAGGCAGATAAGAATACTCTCATTTACAGAATTTTGAATGAAAAAAGCTACGGCTGAGATATTCAGAAGAACAAATTTATATTGTAAATTTTCCACAATTTCCTCTTCCGAAGCCTGTTAATAATTTGATATAGTGATAGTGGAAGAACACCACACTCTGAACAGTTCTTGGTGAAAATGATTTTTATAGGCAAAAGATACGGAAACACGCAAGATTTCTGCAAAAATATGCAAATGTAATTTTCTTCAGCTACAAATGAAATGAACTTTTTTTTAGTTTACTGTACGAGTAGCAAGCAGAATTATAAACACAGAGAATGAATGATATTGTTTGTAACCTTTTTTTTGTGCAAAGACTAAAATTTTATTGTAAAGATGATTGTCAGAATTCACAAAATTTTGACTAAAGGAACAATGCAAAAAGAAAATTTACACAATTGTACAGTTTGTATGTTAATACTTGCATTGCGGGAAAAACTTTTGAGGAATAGAGTGAAAGAGAAAGAGAGAGAGAGAGAGAGAGAGCGAGAGATGTGTTTGAACAAAAATGTTATAGAAATATGCATCTGAAGCTCAGGAACAACTCAAAAGTATGCATGCATATTCATATTCAAATTTGAATAGGATGAGTGTTGCCAATCAATTGATATCTATACGTATTCACGTTTGTGTAAATTCACATGTAAAATATTTTGTAGCTAAAAATAGTAAAACCAAAGCTACAAATCAAGTTTGTAATATTCATACTTTGACTTTGAAAGATTTCGCATTCTAATAATGAAACATCCACATCAGCATTGTCACTGCCAGCGTCTCATAATAACAGATGACAAATCTGCATCAGCATCACCATCAGCATCGAAACCAAACAAACTCTCAATATCATTCAGTTTGGTTGTTAACACTTGTATATGGAACTGAGGCTGATGACAGTGACATACGATTGCTGCACGGTTTCCTTATAAATGAAGGGTTGGTGTTATTTGATTTTGTAGCATTAAGTAGGTTCTCAGAGTCAATAATCGGAAGCTTTAAAATGCTTTTCAGAAAGATAAGTTATCTTCAGTTCATACTATTTATGTGAAAACTTGTTTTCATTGTATTTCAGATTGAATTGTATTTAAAATTTATTTCGTAGTGTTTTAGAAGTTACGCAGTATTATTTTTTAATTTCAAATTGCGTTCAGGAACATTTTAAATGCATTTTAGATTTTAGAAATTTGTCAAATTTCTTATAGGAAAAGTACACGGAGTTTTTAGCTTGGCCTAGTATGCATGTTTTGACATCTAAACATTGACCTAAGAAACCAAGTTATAGGAAAGGGAATATATCATATTCCATATTAGAGCTTTCAAATGCGTTGTACAATTTGTTAACCAATCAATCCACTTGTTATGAGATAGAACGTGCAGGTATGCGGAACAAATTTAATTGAAACAAATATATACAGTAAAAACATCATAACACAACCTGCACTGTGTCAATGTTTCAGTGAGGCAATGTAACTCGGTAGCCCTACCTCCAGCGAAGAGCATATTCGCCCCTTCCAGTAAACGTTTGAGTAGCTCTAAAATAGGAGTGAAGAATCCACTTTACAGTATCAGAAAAATTAGACACTTGAGTGAGTCTTTCAAGATTTGAAAAGTTTGTTTAGTCTATTAGAAATCATACTGAATTTTCTTGCCACAGACATATCCTAATATTTATATCACCTATAACCACAGATGAGGCAGCATACGACCACCTTGGAAATATCTATAGCCATCAATTTACTGAAATTGTTTTTGAAATGGCAGCCTTTTCCTGAGAGCAAGGCTAGCACGGCTCTACAATAGTTGTAATGGCAATTTGTTATTCAAACTGTTCGACTTGAAATGTTGAAAGATATAAATTGCACTTTAAAAAGAGCAGATTGGAGTTACATTAGCAATCTTCCAAGATATTGTAAAATTCATCAATATGTTCACTCTTTAAATTGTGTTCATCACACTGTGCGTTTGATTATAAATCTAAAATTTTTGAAGGTTTCTTCGTTTAGCAATTGACACTTGCCAAATACAATTGTCATGTACAATTGAGTTTTAAGGATTCGAGTGAAATAAAAAAGGATATCAAACAGCAAAAGCACGCACATCCACATTTATACGAAAATTATTAAGAAAAGAAATAAAACCAAATTACGACATGATACACTTCACTTTTGACAAATAAATTAACGAAATTTTTCATTGCAGAGTCATAAATTGGAAATTAACTTTTCCCTAAAGCAATTAATATCAATTATTAGATTTAAAACAGAAATAATTGAAAACTTTCATCGCTCTAACTCAATTGTTTTATTATTTCCATGGTATTTCATAATTTAAATTTTGACTTACCCCTTTTTTTATCACAATCTTCGGTTACAACTGAAATGAAAAAACGAAAAAAAAATTAAAACCAAAATCCAAGTTTCTTTTTTTATGCAGTACAATTTTTGTATGTAAATCTTTTGTATATCTGTGAAACACAAACTTTATGAAAAAAGTTTGTTAAAAGTTTAAAAAAGTTTTTATTTTGGCTTCCTCCCTGGTCTCATTAATTGTCAGAGTAACATTTAAATAGGAGTAACAAGTGAAAAGTCATTTGAAGAATTTTTAATATCTGTTGAATTAAAAAGTTTCATTTTTTCTTTTGTTAATTAAATGAATTCGTAAAAATGTACATAGTAAATGGAAAGGAATTATTTTGAAGGATTACACTGTGCTACAGCATCAAAAAAAAAAAAGAAAATAAAAACACTTGTTAAATGAGTTACTGTGCTGGTGCAAAAATATTTTAGCTAATTTGGTATTAAAAAGATTTTATTTTCTTTGTACATGCTGTTTTCTTGTGGTGTATATTTTGCAAAAACATATCCTATTATCACGAAAACTTATTTAATTGTATTTAATGTTGCTTATTTATAAAACTTGAGCGTTAAATTAATTAGTGTTCCCCCAAAAAGTCAAGAACATTTCCTTTTTAATTGAAATGTCTTAGTTAGAACATGGATAGAATAACCTTCAACTGCTTACAAACACACAATAAATATGTAGAAAAAACAAACTAAATAATGTTTAGTACAAAATCTAAATTGAATTGAACAGCACATAAAATAATTAAAGCGACATATTTTGTTTTAATATTTGCTTGAATTTTATTCAGCATTTAATAATTTTTAAAGGTGTCTAATTTTGATGTTCCTCACGTTGACTACTTCCCAAAAAAAATGTGGCCATCCCTTAGAGCACCCTAATTTGGAAAACTGGAAATAACTCATCGAAAATCCAACTGTTAAAGAATCCATTTATGAACAATAACAGAGGAACACTTTGTCTTCAAATCTCATTCGACTTTTTCTGCCCACGTTGACTCCTTCCGAAAATAATTCCATTTCTAATGGATTAAATAAGATTTTATATGTGTACAGAGACATGTTAGCATGCTAACAGAACTCTGTTAAACTATGTGGTTTGTGTCTATGGAGTTATATTTAAAAATTTAACTTCACACGCATCTAATTTTGTTTGATTTTTTTTTTGTTTCGAAGGAGTTTAAATTTATTACTTCGGCCAATTCGGACTTGAGGAATGCTTGTTTTAAAAATTTTTGTATTTTTTTAAATACCCGGTGATCCAAATACAAGTAACAAGTAAAGTTACATTCTTTTCAAAATGTTTTATTTGTTGTGGGTTGAGATAATCTATATGCATGTATGTATGTATTTCATTGCTGTTTATGCCAAATCGGCGATTGAACCGCATAGCACATGGTCGATTATTATCGAAAGTTTGATACTCGTTGTAGTTTTCTGGTAATTACTTATCTTGAACCTAAATTACGAATATTATAATCGAGCACTAACTACTTGAAATATAAATTTAAAACTTGAACAAGAAATTTAAGGACCAACTGTTTCTTTTTTGATACTGAAACAACGAAAACGACAACAACATAAAGGATGAAATGGTTATCTAGAAAGCTGTTAAAACAATTGAGGAGCTGGCGAACAAAACCACCCTAATCTCGTTAACTGTTTTTTACAGGGCAGGCAAATAACTGAACTATCTAGATAGAGACTAGCAAGGACTTTCCTTTCTTTTCAAAGGAAAATTTTATCAAACATTGATGGAACTACTTTCGAATGGAAATATTTCGTGACTTCATAGATGTGAACTTGGAGATCCAGAAAAAAAAATAAAAAAAATTATTTACTGATTACAAGTCTAGTTTTGTTCGCCAGCTGCTCACTTAGTCTTATAACAGAATCAAATGAGGCAATCGAAAAAAAGTCTGCACAAAATCAAAATTTTTTGTAAAATACATAAAGAAAAAATACGAAATGTAATTGAAAATACTTTTTAGTTTTCTTCTTTCTATTTCCCCAACGTCTATGATTATTCTAAAACTATTCTCAAAACACCGATTTAGAAAATCAAAAGAAAAGCACAACTAAAATCAAAGCATTAGAATTATATATTATTTTTATCTAACTATTTTAGATGTTCAAATTAATAAATTTAGTAAATTTAAATTTCAAGATATTGTCCCATTTTTTAATTTAATAGTAAACAAATATTATTGTTTGTTTTGTTTTTATTTTGCGAACATTTCAAACTTTAATAAATCTCGATTTATTGTATTTTTTTCGCTTGCAAATTAAAAAAAAATCGAGAAAATTTTGAAAATATTCGACTAACTACAATTATATTGAACATTAAAAATGAATGAAAAAAATTCAACGTCTATGAAAACTTTCCTCGATTGTTCGAATAATTTAAAAACCTTAATTCCGATTAATTGATTAATCGAACACTTGAAAACACGATTTAATCGAAAACCCCCAGGCATATGTTGGCAAATATTTCAATGCCCTGAATTCTTAATGAAAATGTTCCTCTTAAATGTATTAAAAAATAAAGACAAAATTAGCTGCATACAAGGAAATACACTTAAGACATATCCTGTTTTCATGGTTCGTCAGCTAATTGATGGTGGATGGTTCATTGCATTCACCCACTTTCATTTGGTTCCTTTGCCTTGTTCCACCCTTTATTTTCTTTTAGCGATTTTCTTGCAAACATTAACCCTTATTATTTTTATTTTATTTCATTTGTTGCAAATTTAACAAAGTACTTCATCAGTGTCTCTCGGGTGTTAACAAAGAAATAAAATTAAATGTTTGTTTTTGTATGAAATAATATAAAAGTTATTTTGAGTGCTTGATTAATTGAAAAGTTTTTTTTTTGTTTTTGAAATTAATGGAGAATAAAGAAAGGTGTTGAAATGAATGGCATTCTTTTGTTTTATTTACTTGCTTTAGTTTAACACTTAAAACATTTCATCTTAAGGAAAATAAACTTATTTATTATATTTATAAATTTCGAAATCTTAAAGCATGAGTGTAATTTTAAAACAAGTTTAAAGAGTTTTTTTCGATTTTATAAATTTATTTTCAAAATTTTTTGTAATTAAAAATTTTCTATTCGAGTTTTTGGTTATTTTTTTATAGGATCAATTGGATATTTTTTCTCGTTAAATAAGAAATCTGCCCAAATAAATATGTATATAAATAACTATAAAGCAAATCACACCCTGTTGTTGCATTATATATTTTAAAAGTTTTGCTATAAATAATTAAATCCATTATGTACAAGAAATACGAGTAGTTGAAACTTTTGGATAAACAAAGAATTTTTTTGTTAATGGAATATTTAATTATGACATCATCAGACATTAAGAAATTCCTTGACTTTGTATCTTTTAGTTCCACAGATTAAACAATTTGACAAAAAAAAAATTACATTTTATTTAAAAATGAACTTTGTACGTACAATGTGTGTGTGCGTCTATGCCAACAGAATACTCGTTCATGCTTTCTCATAATTTTCATATGAATGCTAAAAATGACGTGTGTGGAAATAAAATGGTGAGCAAAACATTCACTGAACCGAATATTAAGTGATGATTTTGTTTTATTTACAAATTCTTGGAAATAAGATAAAAAAAAACAGAAGAAATGGAATGTATTATTTACGACAGAAAATAGTCTAAGAATGTTATAGTCAGCAAATAGGAACATTTTCTAAGTTATTTCAATGTTTTTTAGTATTATAAAATCTTTTTTACAATAAAATGAAAATAAAAAGAGTGCTGTATTTATTTGTAGCGAATCTTGAACACCTTTCACCCAGTCAACAAATAATTAATATGTTCTTAACAAAAGCATTTGATGAAAGATTTTTCAAAAATATTTTTGGCTGCACGAACAAACGCCCATAATATTATTTTAAGTCTTAGGATCTCAGCTTGTGACGTCACTTGCCACTTTTGCAAAAATTGGCCGGGTGGGGATTTAGCAATGCACGAAAATGGGATTTATAGACTTGTTCAAGTGGAAAGTTCCGTAAATATGCGTAGCAGCTGTCATGGTAGACGCGGACAGTTAGTGGACCGAGTGGAGAGTCTCCAAAGGCTTCCGGGTAGCTTTGAAATCCCAATAAGTTGTGAGTGCCTACGATACTTGAACAGTTAAAGCGAGTGATTGGCGCCTTCAAATAACCAAAAGCCTGCAATTACCAGCGACTGCTCCTCAAGTTAGAGACTACTGGAAGAGGGCATTGAATCCTGTAAGAAGCGGCTCGCTATATGAACGTGATGTAAGGCATCTAAGCCAGCCCGCTTGGAGGCCATACTGGCAGCCCCAGTTACAGGATCGGATGCAGAAGACCAATCAGCTACTCTTTTCAAACCAACTGATTACCGAAATCTAAAGAAATTCTCTTAATAGGAACTAAAGGAATTAAAAATAAAGTAAGACCGCGATTTTACAACGGCCACGCCCTCGTAAGTGCGTTACGAAATATGTGAACGGCTCCTTAAGGGACTTCTCCTCCAAATATATCACATAGTGGCATTGAGGGAGACGGATTAAAGGTGTTCTGCTTAGCCGGCCTTCAAGTTGGCTTAAAGATTACCTCCACTAGCATTCGAAGAACGTTTTCACTAAGTTAGCACTTTTCTTCAAGAGAACGTTATTCAGACTTAATTGGAGCAACGGCTTAGCTGGATATTAGATGGTCTAGATATTCCTAAATGGTCTGTAAATAGGCTTAAAAGTTATCCTTGAGTCTTCATTGTCATTCTTATTTTAGCATTACGTTTCAATGAGAGCTTGAAGTTTATAATTCCAGGTTTAAACCATTCCGGTATAAGTTTCAGAAAGGAAAAGTAATTAAAATTGACTCAAAGAAAATGAAAAAAAACAACCGAACGTTGGTGTTTGGAAAATTTTAAGAATGTTAACAGCTTCACCAAACAATTGGGTCGATTAAATCAGCGCTGGTATAAATTATTTCCTTCCGTATGTGTTAAAGCCCTGCTGTTCATTTTAGTTAATGGATAGAAAACACAATAGACACCCTCAAGGGAAAAAACAAAAAAAGATTAAAATCAACAAAGTTTGAGGACATGAAATACATCTACGAACATGAAAATTATATATTGAGGTTGGAACATTCCGACAAAAACACATGCACACAAACAACCACATTTTATGCGAAATGAAGGAATTCATGGAATGACATACAATTAAAGTGTCATCACATAACGTTATGAAGCGATGACACTCGTTCGCTTTATCTACCAATACAGAGATAGAGAGAGATCCAGAAAAGTTTTCTAACCATAACTTTTGTGGATTCAACAAAAAAAAAATAAGGAAAAAAAGTTGTTATCACCACCTAAACCAGTCATTTTGCAATGAACAAAAAAAAATAAATTGAAAATGATAGCATTTTTCAAACAAACAAACAAACAAGTCAACATTACAACAACGAAATGAATAATTGACTGACTGAATGACTGACTGGCTGTGTGAATGAATTGTTATCAAATCATATTTAATCATCCATACATAACAATTCCAAGAATTCATATTTTTTCTCAACTGAAAACTTATCTATATGTACTCGTCGTATACGTGTCATTCTCTGATGGGTCAATTAAATTCTAATGTAATTTGGTCTTTTCACTTTAGTCTATAGATATTTTTTCAAGTTTTTATTTTTATTACTTTATTTTTATAGATAAATAAAGTTGAAGCTTCAAAGTGTGAATCTAAAACTGTGTACCAAATCTCATAAGTCAGGTGAGGTCCCCACTCGTTATATTGGATTTAATTACTGTATGTCAGAGTGATTTCGTCTGTTGAGGGGAGATATCCGACTATGTGATCTTTTGTATTAATGTTTCAAGAGAGAGAATTCAGAGATACCTTATTTACACTTTATAATATGAAATTTCACAAACTAAAGCGTTAAGAAAATTATTTACTTTTGAAAACGATTTTTCATAAACTATATCCTTGCATGATATTTCTTTTTTCAATTTTCAAATCAGATTCAAAGAATGTTTTTAAGCAAATATACAGAATCTATTATATAAATAGGCCAAGGCAAATTTTTGGGATCCCTTTTTTTCCTTTGCTTGCCAGCCGATTTTTTGTCATTCTGTTACTAAATGGTAGCCACTGTTAATCTTTAGTGACCCGATTCAGTATTAAAGGAATAAAAGAATCCTAAAGTTGACACCACTACAAACGCTAGAAATACACACGTATATTCACTTATGTAAGCACTGGTACAAGAAAAAACATAAGCAAAGCAATGATAGTGCTTAAGAGTATCTATATATGAGTAATAAGACGTTTTCTTTTCAAATGAGTGAAGTAGAAAAAGAAAATGAGTTCCGAATTGAAAGATATGAGAATTAGATATGGATTTACATGTTCATTACGTATGGATGTGTAGTAATTTTTAAAATTCCAGATGATAGCCAAGCCATCCTTGAGGTGCCAATGCCACTCTAACGAGCGATAAATGATATTTTAATGCCAGCGTTGATTCGGCCGATAGGTCTGTTAATATGTATCTTTTAGCTCTACATTAAGATAAACTATGTATATGAAATTTTTACCTTAAACACTTTTTCCTGTGCTTGTCGTCCATTTTTTATGCAAAGATACAATGACATTGTAAAAGATGTGCGTGATCCAGGAGGAACATTCGATTATTAAGGGCATATACATACATTATACAATATATATTTACATTATTGCTTAGCTGAAAATCGATACGCTGTATATAACGTCGCATCATTTTATTGCAGGTGATTTAGTGGCAAAAGATCTTCTAAGTTTTACCATAAAGCCAACTGTGGAATTGGATATTCTTTTCTGATTATTATTTTTATGCAAAGATATGACGATGTAGTATCTACTTGCTTTTTTTAAATAAATTCAATTGTTCAGTTCACAACTGTTCTAATTTACTACATTATATCAAATAAAACTTTTAAACTTGTGAACAAACACTTGTAAGTTCACTTTATTATTCTCAAACACGTCAAACTTTTTATAGACGATAACGAGAAGACTTTTAATACACATGGAGAAATAAATAGGTGGCATGACTACGACGGATGATTACTGTTTTTCTCTAGCATTGTTTCTCCAATCTTATGTTAGTTTTGTTTATATTGGAGATGGGCACCGATCGCGTGATTAGCGTGAATTATGCCTTGATCAGCCGTAATTAATTTGTTGTTACAATTCCTTGAGCGTGCATGAACGTGAGTAGTAGAAAGAAATTTATCATGCATAAGTAGATTTTTCACGTAATTGTTTCGTGATTTTTTTGGTATATTGTAATTTTTTCGTATAATTTTTTAATTAATATTTGTACGTAATTACTTGAATTGTTTTAGGTTTATGTTGAAAGGAATTGTTTGGTTCAAGTTAAAATCTGGCTTTACTAATTTCGTTATTAATTTAAGATTTTTTTTTGATAAATTAAAATAATTTTTATTTATAAAATATTATTGGAACAGTTTAATCATCAGACTAGCAGAACGGATCAGCAATAATAATAATTTTTTTAGTTTTTTTATCGTGAGCGTGAGTAAAAAGTCACTCACGATCCCATCTCTAGTTAATATTTAAAAAATATCCAAGTTTCTGTTTGTTCAACTTGTGTTTATTTTTTTATTAAAATTTTCATTAATTTCTTATACTTATATATTTTTAAAAGGCCACTACTATCTTCTGTATGGCTCCGTAATACTTTC
Source organism: Gymnocheta viridis (assembly GCA_956483585.1). Lineage (NCBI taxonomy): Eukaryota > Metazoa > Arthropoda > Insecta > Diptera > Tachinidae > Gymnocheta > Gymnocheta viridis. The sequence continues at coordinate 103,030,352 of OY101440.1, read as the reverse complement.
AAAGCAATCCCCACTTCCTTATCCTGCTCATTTTTAGAGTCCAAACAATTTCATAGTATACTTTCCGATTTCTGTTCAGGTGGACTTAATATTACATCAACTACAACACTACAAAAACCACAAGCATTTTGTTTTTGTAAAATCAAAGTAAATTGTCAAAAATATTTGACTGAGGCGAAAAAATAAAATATTGAAAATTATTATTATTTCAAAAAGTTTTGTTTTTTATCTTATTAAATTAATCTTAATAAATTAATGCAATTCCAAAACTCCTTGAAAAAATTCTTACTGATTACCTATATCATCAAATTTCTTGCCTTCTATCACTACAACTACAACTAATATTTTGGAACTAACCGCTATTGTCAATGAAGGCTTTTCAAATAAAATGCAAACTGATGTGATATACACCGATTTTAGTAAGGGGTTCGCTAAAGTTAACCACAATCTTTTATTACACAAATTATCACTTACGGGCTTTAGTCACTCTGCTTTAAAATGGTTAAGCACTTATCTATCACAAAGAACTCAACAGGTCAAATTTGGGAATGTTATATCAAAAATCATTCAAGTACATTCTGGTGTCCCTCAAGGCAGTCACCTGGGTCCAATTTTGTTCACTATATTCATCAATAATGATCTTCCTACTCTTGTTTTGCATTCTAAAGTACTGATGTCCGCCGATGATGTTAAAATTTTTAACTCTTTTAACGATATTAATGGACATACTTTATTAAGTGCCGACTTTCAGAATTTTCATCAATGGTGCAGATTCAATTTATTGGAGTTAAATATCTTGAAATGCAAGCACATGTAATTTTTTAGACACAATCCGATCGAGACTGCTGCTTTAAATAAAGTTCAAATGATATTGGATCTTGGCATACTGTTGGATCATAGGTTCAACTTTCGTGATCATATTTCTATAATAGTAAATAAAGCCTATGGGGTGCTTGGATTCATAAAACGCTGGTCAAAGGAATTTCTAGATCTTTATATTACAAAACTTTTATATACTTCTCTTGTTCGACCAGTTTTTGAGTATCGATTAATTGTTTGGAATCCTTGTTATTCTATTCATATTAATAGTATTGAATCGGTACAAAAACAATTTTTAATTTTCTGTCTCCTTGGTCTTGGTTGGAATTCTTATGTCTTGCCGCCGTATCATAGCAGACTTGCTCTGATAAAATTGCCTACTCTAAAAAGTCGACGATTGATGCTAAGTGCTTTATTTGTTCTGGGTCTGATTCGTGGTGATGTTGATTCAGAGTTCCTACTTAGTTAACTAAACTTTAATGTTCCTGTAAGACCTACCCGCAATTTTGAACTCTTGGCATTAAAATACTACCGTTCTGTATTTGCTAATAATGATTCTTTTCGTCGCGCATGTGGTAACTTCAATAAATGCTACCATATTATGGACTTATCTGAGAGTACTGATGTACTGAAGAGAAAAATTACTTTATATCTAAATTGTTGAACCAATTATTTTTATATATATAGTTCTACATTTGTTAGTCATATTTATTCAGTAAGGGTGTAAAAATCTATTGACATAATATTAAATAACTAAGAAGTAAATAAACGTCGTTGTCAATCGGTGATTGCATCACAACTCACGCAAAAAATGTCCACGGATGTAAGTACACATTAAAATTCCATTGAGGCACAAAATGTTAATGCTTTGATGGCCTGTGCTGTGGGTGCTGAATTGGAAGCTAGTTTTATTTGGCACTGTAATTTAACTTAAGTAATATCCTATGATTGAAACCTATTGCTAATAAATCTTATCACTACACATTTATTAAATGTACATATGTACATACATATGAATTCAATCTTTTCAGTTTATTAGGCTTCATAAAATGAGTATTTTTTATGATATCTTTATTTCTTGATCCTTAATTTATACTGATATAAGAAAGTAGTTTCTTATTAAAATCAAATCACTTTTACAACTTGATATAAAAAAGCTATCATTAAGCAATTTAATTTCACAATTAAATTTTTTTATTATAAAAATTTTCAACTTGAATGTAAACAAAGTGCCGGTCCACATTGCAATTTTTGTTGCAGCAATTCTTGAATATGTGGGAGTGTTGAAATATATACATTTTGTATTCCTCTCGCTCTTTCTCACTAAAAAATAAAAAGTTGCTGCAAGAGTGGACCGGGACAAAAGAAAAAAATTAATTTTGACATCCAACTATAGTTCGCCTTGAATAAAACTAAAAGAAAAGTTATCAGCTGCGCTATCAAGTTCACCTGTTATGAATTCGCCTTGGTGCAGCGCTTCAATTTAATTTTTGTTTACAATAATTTTTGACATTTGGGTAAACGTTACACAAACAAAAATTCCTTATTTTTTTGTAATGCTGTAGCCCTAGTAATGCCGCCTATTTATTTCTCTATGGTAACACATTTCGATTATAAATTAATTAATACTACCAAGGCAGATCCACATCAGGTAATCTCATCCGAATTAGCCTTGAAAATTAGACCGGATGTGTCAAAAACGATTGACAAATTTATGAGAAAAAAAAAATTACCAAAAAAATTAAAAATAAAAATATATACAATGTATGGCTTGGGAAAATCTACATATATATAAAAATGGTTAAGGAAAACTGGACATAAGAAGTATTTTGGATGCGACATCATGAACCGTATCTGCAAAGGCACAAATAGTGCAAAATGTGTTACCAATAAATCACGCCAGTTTGTTGGACACACTGGTGGCAGAAGTAGCAGTTGCAGTTCTTACAGTTCTAACCATATCAGTGTCAAATATTTCGATTGCTGTTACTACTGCAGCAACGCTAGCCACTTATTTACTGGTTTCTAGTACTACCTCAGCTCTATAGAAGGCTGGTATTGTTAAGCAACGGCAAAGTGCAATGTAATAAGTTTATTTTATATTAAACATGTTATTTCAAAAAAAAAACTTTTTAGCATTAATATATGTAAATGAATAATTTTTTCCTTCTTATGTAAACAAACAAAAAAATTTAAAAAATGTTGACAGCCAAAATTCAAGCGAATTCAGTTACCTGATTCCTCGAGGCCACCAGTTGTATGTTTTTTAAATATTAACAATTAATATTTTTTATTTTATAATTCCATTACGGCATGATAAATGGAAATGTTTCGGTTTATTTGAAAATCTTCGAGCAGTATTGTCTCCAATGCAAACTAAACTATCTGACAAAATCATAAAAAATATTATTAACCATTTATTCATCTTTAATATTACGGAATTGCTTTGATTTGCTTTGTTTTTATCCAATTCTTTTTGCTTACTTTCAGTACAGATTGCATTTAATACTATCAATGCACATTTGCACATTTTGTTTGTAGATTTATGAGATTTGTGCTATTAATCTATAATTCTACAGAAAATGGAATATTTTTGACATTTATGATTTTATACTATTTTGTGATTGAGCTTTTCATTCAATAGAAAGATTATAGAAAGCATTTAAAAGGTGTTACTTGAACAAATTCATCGCGGTAATGGCACCTAAGGGCTTATGTTTTAAGAACGCTATACACATGATGTGAAAAACTTAGATTGCACAGTGGGGAGTTTAAAATATAAAAATTATACAATGTCTCAACTGCGGATTGGATTTAACTGCAAAATTTAATATCAGTAAAAAGTAAGACAGACTTTTAGAATGCACATAGAAAAATTAAAAAAAATAAGTTTTTTTCATATGGTAGAATAATACATGTAGTGTCGAAGCAAAATGGTTTAATTTTCTGTTCTATAAATAATTTTGTTTCTTTTCCTTTTCTTATTTGCATTTGAAACAAATCTTAACACTGGGTCTTCACGTAGCAATATCCATCGCGGCAATCGTCAAATTTGATTGCGTTCATGAAATTTGTACGTGTGGAATGCGATTACCATAAGTGGCAATCCATTGCACAATGATTGCTCAACTGATTGCTTGAGCAATTATTGCCTATCAATCTGCTGTCATTTCTCTTTTCTGAAGTCAGTGCATTTGCGGATTTGAATTTAGAAAACTAAAAACTGCATATTTATTAAAAAAACACCTAATGGAGTGGAAACCCGAAGAAATATTTAAAATAATAAAATTTTATAAACAAATCCCATCTTTATGTATATAAAATTATAGCATATTTATACAACCTCGCACTATGAAAATTTTGAATTTGTGACGAAGCAATTTTACGTGTTCTCCACCTAAAAGCAATCAGCAATCGAACTATCACAACTCTGCTGACGTTTTTGCTTGTTCTCAACAATGAAATTGCTACGTGAAGACCCAGTGTAAAGTGAGCTTTTTTAGTTGTGTGGGTGTGTGTTAGTAATACATAATAAATTTTGACAGACCCGAACCCAAAAGAAGTCCGTTAACGCTTCGACACTACTTGTATTATTCTATCATGTTTTTTTACTAACTAAATTAAATCAAACATATTATGCGAAAGTTAGATTGTGTTCGAACATAGAAATTTTATAGTGACCACATGAGTATGTAAAAAGCTACATAATTCAGCTCTCTAGTCCGGATTCAGTAAACACATTTATTTGAATTTAATATGAAAAAAATTTTTTACAATTACATCATATTTTTCAAAGATTTAAAAAACTTTTGTTTGTTAAGGGTTTTAAGCTAGTCTATATACAAGCATTTCATTGGTGCTGTCACCCAAAGGGCGTCTAATTGTATAAAGGTTGTAAAGAAAATAAAATAGATTCATGTCGAATATAATAATTTGTTTGTTGGGATTTTTGAATAAGTTTCAAAGCCTACTATGCTTATTTATACTTTTGTAATTTTTAAACAAATTCTCATTAGTTTTTTAAAAGTTTTTGTATAAGTAAAGAGGTTTGAGACATTTAAAAATTAGGTTTAAGGTCTACTGATGATTTGGCTTTAGCACCAATGAAATGCATGTATGTATATAGACTAGCTAAAAAGCCTCAACAAACAAAAGTTTTTTAAATCTTTGAAAAAAGATATCGAGGCAATCTCGATTAATATAAATTTAATAATTACATCATATTTATTTGTATGTTTTTAATTAAAATAATTTTTTTTACTATGGAATATAACAACACACATTTTCACAATATAAAAATTTTATTAATTTAGAGAAATATTTTATCTTCATTTACAACTTCTTTTGCTGGTCCGTTTTGATAATAATGATGATGAATAACTTTTTCTATGCAGCTTAAACAAGGACAGCGTTAAAGTTGACTGATTTTAATTGTAATTTGTATTTTTCTCATTTCGGACAAATCCAAATTTGTAGTTCTTTATTTATTATCAATTATTTTGTAAAATTTCTCATTGTGCAATGCTTATGTCCAATTGATTTGATTCAATATTATAATCTAAGGCTGCATACAACGCAATTTGTAGGTTTAATAGATGCTTTTGCTTTGAAAGATATTAATATGCCAAGAGGTTTAGCTTGCTTATTCATTCATTTGAATATATTTGATGATATTTACTTACAAATAGTATTTTATTTCATAATTCCTAGTAAATTTATTTAAATCTGAATTATAAATATTTTCACAATGAAACAGAATAGTTGAATAATTTTTTTTTTAATTAATCCGATACTTTAATTAATAGGAAAAGGAAAGATTTTAATAACAAACACTGTAAAACAATAATCAATAAATAGAAATAAAAAATCTCATACCAGGACGGCGATGTCTACTCAAGATGACTTCGTACCTACACTGCGTAGTACGTCTTGGCACCACAGCAGCAGCGGCTTGTTATATTTTACATTTAGGGACTATTCTTATAAAACACGTTAGGAAAGTGATATTTGTAAGGAAAAGAAAAACTGAATTAAAGAAATTTGTAAAAATTATAAAACCAAGGGCTGAGAGTCCATGCTATATGACATGGAATTTAGATTTCTCAAGTCTTTTTTAAATATTGCAAAAAGCCTTGTCATGTGTGGAGAAAGGCAAAATATTCATAGAAATTTTATTCAAGTATGTGTAGTTCGCAATATTTAACTTTATATTTTAATTTTTATACAAAGTTTTAGAATTTATTTTTGTTTTAAATGTAATTGTACGAAAGGAAGAATTCGATCGACATAGTGGGCCTGTTAGTTAATAAAACATACTGGATCCACTTCAAATAAAGTATCTTCTGTGGCATAAAGCTTCATAGTCCTTCAGAATATCCTCTGTGGTTTCATCCTTGTAATCACAGAATCTGCACAGGCTCAATGTCAAGTCTGTTGAAGTGTTTTATCAGTCTGCAATGGCCTGTCAGGACGTATGTTAAGCATTCTTAGATTGTTTTTTTGGTGAAAAGTTACTGAAAAGGGTAAAAGATTGAAAAAATCACTTCTTTTGCGAAAATGTTGAGTATTTTCAAAGACCGCAACCAAACATTTAATAAAATTGCCAAAACAGTAAAAAAATACAAAAATCTAAAAACACAACATTACAACAAAAATTTTCAAAATTATTAGTAATAATTCAATTGCCTTTCTGACTCTTCTGTTCATCACTTAAAAAATAAATTGTAGAGAAATAATGTATCTACCTTTATCGAAGCGATCACTAAAATGAAATCGTGCGTTAAAAAAAAAACAAGGATAGTTGCACAATTTTTAACTTAAACGTCAGATCGCCTTTATTGTCAGATGGTAATATGCGAGAAAAAAGAGAAAGTGGAACTACCTCTTATTCTTATAAAATGTGAATTCCTGTGCATTTGTTTTGCAAAGAATACGAAAAGTGAAAACAGTGTCCATTTTGAACTTCGAAGTTATTTTTTAAAGTTATGTTTGACACTACATGGGACTAGTTTGTTATAATATTAGGTATTCGCTGTAAGTCATTTAGGTTTCTAAATTTTTACTTGATAGTGTTATAGTAAAATTATTTAAATTTATTTGTATTTTTTTATGGGCACTGCTCGTAAATCGTACAATATATATTGTGATATTTGGATCCATTTTCTGGATTTCAAAATGGTAAGTGATTCATTAGTACTTGCATGAATACTACTGCATGCTAGACGTTCAATAAATATCGCGATACTGGATTGCGGTCAATTATATTAACTGCGTAGCAGTGCTATTAAACTTTTCATTGAGTTTCACACAAACAAAAATATTCTGACACTTATGTTACATATATTTATAAAAAATTTAAATGCTTTTAATGATTTTCAGCAAAAAGATATAGAATTGATTTTGTGATGGTCTGCCTCAAACTATTACACTGTCCTACTTGAACCGGGTGATATGAAACTGAAACTAGAATAAAACTAAGATTTCAGATTTTATTTTTGTGATCAGTAGGGTGATTCTGTAACTTTAATTAATAAACGTTAACGTTAATTTTCGCGATCAGAATCGCTTTTTAAACTTCTTTTAATTTTAGGAACATAACTGAGACGAACGACAAATTTTTGGCCGCGAATATTTGTCGTCAAAATTAAAATACATTAGTGTATATGAAAATACACACAATCATGGCGACGCACTGTGGCTGAAAATCGTTTTTCATTGGCCAAAACTCAAATTTTTTTTTGTCACCGATTTTTAAAATTTTTACGCCATTTTGCAGCTAATATATCCAGATTAAGGTAGCCAAAAAATTAGGTTAAACTATTGATAATTGTGAGCGTGGCATGCTGTCAAACTCAACGGTTTTTTTAATTTCAGAAAAAGGTGTTTTTCTTTTGTTTTTTATAAAAAATAAATGGTTACTACTCGCAAGCTATCATCGATAATGGCCTGCGGTCTTTTTTATAATGTTGGTAGGATTATAGTTTTTAGTTGTTGTAAGTGGTCACAGCTCCAGCGTTTAATATTAAGGGCGTTACGGAATATTTATGAAACTACTATATTTTTCTCAAATTTAAACTTTAGTGGAATAGAACTTCTAGGGAACAAAAGGGAACAAGAAATGTATACCACCCGGAGAAAGGTGAAAGTGTCCTCTTTAACGCTATATATACTTTTGCACCCGCGACGAGCCGTCTGTAGAACACTTTTTTCATTTTAATGAAATTACTCCAAAGTACTCGTATACAATGGTGTATATAATTTTCACTTTTTTGCCTAAAAGTTTATGTTTTTTACTTTAGACTACGTAAAACTAAAAAAATTAAATATAATACCTGCGAAAGGGTTTAATTTTAATTTACCTGTTATCAAATGTTAGGGTCAACCAAAGTCATAAGCAATTTTATAACAATAATCGCGACATTAAAGCACTAAAGAAAAAAAAATAACCCAACAACAACAACAAATATTGGCGAGATACTAATTAGTTTTACCTGATATTAAGGTCTGGACAACATGTGCAATTTAAGCAGTACCTGCTATGAAATTAAAGATCAATGTGTGAATAACATGTATCTAAAAATGTATAAAACTACGGATTCGATAAGGGATTACTCAGTTAATCCTCTAAGTGTACGGATAAAACATAACAGACGCAAATAAAAATATTCAGAAAAATATGAAGAGCTTCAGTTATAAAGAACTGGCGGAAGAGTATTTTAGAAACAAAAACCAGGAAGATGTTCTTAGTTACGTTAAAATAAAATTAAACTTAAATTCGTGTAGCACCGAAATGGAAGAGGAATTATCTAATTTCGTCAAAGCACTAAAAAAACGCTACAAAGAAGTTAGCTACAGTAAACAAAACTTTCAAATAAGAAACTCATGATGCCATTAACAAAGAAGTTAGTGATATTAAGGCCTAAATTGCAACACTATAGCCATTACAATTACAGTTAGATGGGCAGCAAATTGAAGTAAGCTACCAATTAGTGCTGACAATGATAGATGGAAAAGTAGGTCAGGCTTTGACTAACACGAAGGCTGCATCCAGCTGCATTATATGCCAAGCAACATCAACCCAATTAAACCAAGTCCCGACAAAATCATTAGATAATACCGATGCATATGAATTTGGATTATCACCACTACATGCAAGAATACGACTTATGGAACACATACTAAAAATCAGCTATGATTTGGATTTCGGGTCTTCAGGATCAATAAGAAACAACGAAACCAACAAAGAGTTAAGAAGTGCAAAAAAGAAACATGTTCAAGATGAATATCGCAAATTAGGATTGATTATAGATCAGCCAAAACAAGGGTCAGGCAATACAAATGATGGCAATACCGCAAGAAGATTCTTTTCAGAACCAGAAACAGCATCTGAAATAACAGGAGTGGATTTTAACCTTATTTTCAGATTTAAAATAATCCTAGAAGTACTTGCGTGCAATGAAGAAATTGACTCTAGAAAATTTGGAGATTATGCTAAGGAAACTGCAAAAATATATACAACCAACTACCCATGGAGAAATATGTCTGCAAGAGTTCACAAAATCCTTTATCATGGAGAAGATGTCATTAAATATCATTTGGTGCCACTTGGAGATCTATCAGAGGAGGCTCAGGAAAAAAGGAACAAGGATTACAGATTTTATAGAGAGCACAATACTAGAAAAATTTCAAGAAATTCAACAAATGAAGATCTATTTAATATATTATTGGCAACGTCAGATCCGTTCATCTCCAGTATTCGAAATCAATGGAAAGTGGAACATCGGGATTTAGATGAAGAAGCTTTTAGACTAAAGAACAGAAATATCACAGAAGAAAATATGGAATATTTGCAATCAATATTTGAGTCAAATGAATAATAATTATAATTGCCTTTCATTGTTATTTAAGTACGAAAAACATAGTATTAGTAAAAAATAATAATAAACAGAACCTACCATTGTTGCAAATGCTATTAAAATTTATTGCAGTTTTTATTTTTAAAATGTTTTTAAAATTATCAAATTTGACAGCAAAAAATAATAAATTTTTCTGTAGTAATAGCAATATTTTTAGATAATATTATTAACGTTTTTTTTTAAGTGTAACCATTCTTTGAGTGTAAACAAATTTGCAAATTTGTCAGCAAAAAATTTTTAATTTTTCTGTAATAGCAAAATCTCCAGTTGATTTTACTATTTTTTTCAGTGTAAAATTTTTTTTAAGTGTAACATTAAAAAAAATTCCATTATTACAAAAAATACTTATAATTATTATTAATTTCCAAATATTAAATTTTTTAATAAATAAAAAAATAATAAACCCATATTTCACTCTAAAAGTTAAAAAAATTCAAAAGTTCAACTTTGACCTAGAATTCCTTAAAAAGTCCTCAATCAATTTTAATGTAATTTAAACTGAGTCAAGCTGAACTAAATATCTATCCAATAAAATAAACATTACTTCAATATTTTGATCGGTTCAAAAGTTACAGAGTTTTGGCCAATGAAAAACGATTTTCAGCCACTGTGCGACGGCGAAATTCGTCATACACGGCGAACCTTGCAATAGATTTATTTCTATTTCAAATCAGTATCATGTGACCATTTTCGTTTTCAGTTTTTAAGTTTTTTAGTAAATAAAGTTTCTTATTACTTTAATAATTGTTTTATCGTTATTTTATAACATTTACAATAAATATATAAAATAATTAACTTCAAAAATTGGTTTGAGTTGTGTTTTTATTAATGTTTCATTTCTAAGTATGAATTATTTTCTCTAGTACAGTCATACTATCAGCTGTTATACAAAACAAGCAAACGAAATAAAAATTTAATAAAAATTGTTGGTGAAAACATGGAAGAATTATTTGCTTAGTTTCATTTCTTCAAAAAGCTACCCCATTTTATATAAATATATTGTGTACGGATCCTCCAAGCGATTCCATGCGGGAATATCAAGAAAGTGTGCTCAATTTGGTATTGCGCATTATTTTTCGTTTGCTTGATGATAATTGCGAAACACCTGTCATTCCAATGAATTTGTTTTTAAAAAAATCCGATACAATCGAAACTACACTGTTTACTTTTCCAAAAGTCGTGATTTGTTTCATTATATTATATAGCATATAGGGAAAAACATGATACTTATCATTTCAAAAAATTTGAAATTATTTGACTCACGTTTTTTTATAATTTCCTTTAACAGTACACAATACCTATCAGTTATAACAGATTTTTTCGTCGTTATTGTGCTTCATACGACGAATTTACACAGCAAATTTTCACCGACAAATTCGTCGCGTTAGGCGAAATTCGTCGTTCGTCTCAGTTGTGTTCCTAGAATAAGTAAAACATTTTAACTTATATTTCTTTCATAAATTATAAATATATGTTATGTTCCCCATTGATCTTATATAAGAACTTTTCGATGCAATAAAATTGTTATCATCCGGTGGAACCAGGGTGAGCAACAAGACACTCATAGTTTTCTCTGTTTAATTTCGTATATTTGTTACCAAAAGTGGCGATTTAGGATAGAAAATAGTATTTAATTTTTTTTTGGAAAAATTTAATCCTTACAAATTTTGAAGTCCTTCAGGAAGGAAACAGCCTACATAAAAACTTAAACTAGTTGGCACAGAGAGAACGTACATACATCAACAACTGTAACGATTTTTTTTAATTTGCCAAACGGTGTTATAAATGATATGAGTTTGAGTTTGTAACTAATTGAAATCTACATAATAACTACGCATCATTAGTCATCAATAATTTATATATATTCATATGTGTGCATAATTATACTCTTTTCTAATTTCTATTAAATTAATACTTGAAATATGTCACGTACAAGCATGTGTCCGCAACAATTATTTTATACGAGTTGCTGGTTTACACAAACGAGTAAAGAGAAACACATAAAAGTTTATTTCAATCAATTTTTTTTATTTTAACTGATGATGGTGTCTTTGGACCAGTCTGTATTTATTTACGAGTATTTTTTATTTGCTTCTTTCCAGATAATTTCAAATTAATTAAAATTTGTTTAACCATCAGCAGTCTTGCTTCTTAGTGTTGCGCTGTCGGATGATGGTGACGATGGCATACATGGATGGCATTGTCGTTGCATTGCATCGTTTTGGTTAAGACTGCAACACATCATTTGTGCTTCTGATAAACACTTTAATGAACAAACATTAAAATGTTGACAAACAGTTAACTAATAATGACAACAACAGAGAGATTCAGCAGCAGCTGCAGCATTATAAAAACACTAAAATAAATTGGGGGCAGGGATGTCATCAGGAATTTTAAAATTGTACTAAATAGCTTGAAATATGTTACTTTCTTGATCTTTATTGTACAAAAACACATTTTTTTTCAATCTATGTATATTATTTTTATTTAGATTTATTAAAAATATAGCGAAAAAGGCACATTAAATATCATTTGTACTATAACAAAAAGCAGTTCAGTATTGAAAATGTATAAACTATTTACGTATAAAGAAAATCAAGGTACTTTTAAATCGATTTCGATATCGAAATTACAATTTTAATAATAACTTACTTGATATATTTATATCATAAAACAATTGCAATTTTGTGAATTCAGTAAATCTTTTGTCTGGATTAAGCCGCAAGTTTGTAGTCTGTTTTTCGCATTGGTTTTAATTATATTTTGGTACGAAAATAATTTTTCACATTTGAAAATTAATGCGAAACTGACAATATTCCTCTTACAGTTTTTGAAATTTCTGGAAACATGAAATCATTTGTTTCATTTTTAAGCTATTGCATAGCTTTTATCGCGGGCTTTGAGCGCGACGACCGAATCAAGAAATGCCGTAACGAAAAAAACCTAACACTAAGTTTGTTTCTTAAGTCTTTTGTTTTTTAAAGTATTTGATTCACCTAGCGTATGTCAACCCCTAAAGTATGCTATTGATTTCATTAGCATACAGTATTGCCAGAACAGATTTTTACATGTAGGAAAACACAAAATGGCGTACTTACGAGCAATCGTTGTTGACAAAAAATAATATACACAAACAAACAGACAATTCTTAAGTTTTTAAGCGGTATTTTCCAGATATTTAGAGGATATCAAGTCTCAAACTTATGTTTTTTATTTAAGTTACCATAAACCTATAGTTTCAATGATAAAAATTCCTGAATAACCTACATGTATTGTAAGATAATAAAAATATTTTAAATGATATTAACTTCTCATTTATTCAATAAAAGAAAAAAAATTGTTTTCTTATCGGTCACCACGCTGAAAAAGTGTAAGTTGCATGAATACCAAAGAAAAAACTTGAATTAATATCAAAGAAAAAATACCGCATATATAAAAAATAAATAAATAATTATATGTAATTGCATAAGTTGACAAAAAATGCTATGGAATAGCTTTGCCGCGGCAGTCCCCGAGTTCCACACGTCTTTTTTATTCTAGAAACTGTTGTCCAGAAGCCGCTAATATTCGAATCTTTGTAAGATTTTAATACTTCAACATCAGCAAAATTTTAATATTCGTTTGGAAACATTTTTACTAACAGTGGTACTATACTATTAGTTTTCCACGTTTCCATGTTTCAATTTCAGAAACAAATTTTATTCTTAAAACTTTGAAAAATTTAAAATAAAAATTTTGGACAATTGTTTTAAACTGAATTAACACATCATTTTCAATTTCATTATTTTCTAGTTCTACATCAGTTCCACAGTAAACATCATTCAATAATAGATAATTTGCTTCTAATTTAATAGAACCTTAAAACCGGTCACAGAATTTGTTGTTGAAAGAAAGTTCTTATTGCTATTGTTAAATTTTTGGACTCACTGCAATCGGTGCTTTCATCTAATATTTGGGGTATTCACACGGTGTCATATCATGTCAAATTGTCATAATATCTTATTATTTTATGACTTCTTCAAAAATTGTTGTTGTGCTTCAAACAAAAAAGTCCTAAAATAATAAAACTATTTATGCTGTGTTTTTGTTTTGTCTTAACTAAACAGTAATGTAGTTTTGGCACAAACTAGCTATTATTTTCGTTTTTTCACTTGTTTTCGACATTCTAATATACAATTTTTATGATTGTAACGATTGTCCGTTTTATTATTGTTTTTTTTTTATCAGCTGACTCAAATTTAAAATAGCACACTAATTTATGAGGTGTTGTTCACAGCAGTCATATTTTTTCGCGTTATTATTTTAAGACATATGACTTTATGACGACCGTGTGAATACCACAATTATTGAATAATAATTATCTTTACAAAAGTTTTTAAATTCGGCAACATTTTCCTGGTAACTCCTGTTACAATTTTTTTATATTCGTTTTCTTAACAATTTGCGAATCTAAAGAACCTTTTTTAAATAGGTTATTTTTAAGTGGTCCAATATTTGGGATTGCAAATTATGCTCCGCAACAAACATAGTCAACTTATTTTCCAACATTTTTGCTGACTGTTCTGTGGGGCACTCTGTGTTTTTCATAAAAACGCCAATTTTCGGTGACGTTTTCTAAACTTTTTTTATTGTGGCTCTAACACGATGCATGGCACTTAATGTGTACTATTATGATACTAATTATATTGACATTACATACTTTGCATCTTTTATAATTACAATCTTTCATTAGCCAAGGGAACATGCTCGTGCACTCTTCTTTCTCTAAATGGAGCAAGTTATGATCTAGAAGTGCTGATGTATAAAACTTATTCAATTCACAGTAAAATTACTGCAATGATGAGTTGCCATATAAAATTACTAAAACTGGGGTTATTTCTTAATTGTACTAAATAAGCCTTTGTATTTTTCGAGTTTGAATAGTCATAAAAAAAGGTACAATTGTACCAATTTTGCCATCCCTGATTGGGGGCGGTGAAAGTGTTTACTATAAGAGAGAGAGAGAGAGAGAGAGAAAGAATAATAAGTGTCAATGTCAATATAACAACGATGGCCACCGACACATGATAATGACAAACAACCAACTTTTCACAGTGTGCATTTAAAAAAGCTGCAACTTTTTCTTCTTATTTCGTTCAGAATATTTAAGTGGAGGAATCGAAATGGAAAAAGGTTTTTTTTTAATGGAAATTATTGTTTAGTTTTTAATTAAAATTATTGCAACACTATTAGACTATAACACAATTAAAAGCATTCCCTGGTGCGTTGCATCTTTTAAAGACCCTTCTTATGTCATCACATTATAAATTTTCTTCGGAATGCTACTGGAAATCTTGTATGATTTCTAGTCAGTTTATTCGATTGTTTATGTCAGATTTTGAACTAAAACCAAAAGCTCAATATTATTATACTCCTTTTTAAATTTTTTTATCCATTAGCCAATTATATAAGTTTACGTACATCACTGCTAAAGTTTTACAGATATTATTTTGAAAGCATAAAGAAATTAGTTTTTTACTTCCGATAATATTGTTTGTTAACAGTCATTAAACACCGAAACATGTTTTTTGTGACTGGCCGACACTAATACCTCTTAGAGATCTTTATATACATATATATATTTGTTCTTTTCAACTCCTGTAAGGAGCATAGGGCCAAAACAAGTTCCTTCCAATATTCTCGATCTTCTGCACAATGTTTAATTTCATTCCACTTTAGATTTAACTTGGAGTTAGAGGTCTTTGATGAATCTATAAATTTGATAGTAGCTCCAGTTATCTATATGTTTACTACTTACGATATGTATGAAAACAGTGTATGAAACAGAAGTGGAGTTTTCAAAAAGTCAATATCTTGATCACTCTCTTCAAATGTAGGATGTCGAAGTATAAATAAACATATTTTTCTGGTTTTTAATATTTGGTGAAGTTAATAAGGTAACGAAAGAAAAGCTTAATTATTAGACTGCAGTCACACATTTTCAAAACCCTCAAGCGGCATTAACATCATCTTTAATAGTTTAAAATATTTGGTTTTAAATTTTGAAAATTTTTATATTTCGAACTTCTTGCTGTATGACCAACTGCCTGCGTCTTGCTTTTCACATCATTTCATGACATATAATTTTAAGATAAATGTGACTGATGCATTTGTTAGATATCGGGATTTTAAGGATATTGACTACTTGACTACAGTAGATCATAAGTAGAATTTTGAAGCTTTTATGGGAGTGTACCATATAATTTAATTTGTGTTGTTTCTACGATACAACTTAGATTATTCATGCAATCTTGCGGCTCTCTTAAGAAAAATAATTGCAAAACGACATAATAGCCCCTGTTTCTCTTACGATATAAAACAAGCGATTAATCGCAGAAATTTTTTATATGCTCGATAGAATCGTTTTAAACGGCAGAATTGCATGAAGGATACGGAGTATCTCGTAAGATAGCAAACAGGATAATTAAATCAGATAAATCTGAATATTATGCTTCAATGTACTCCACTGCAATAGACCCGAAGAAAACGTGGCAATTGGTATTGGCGACCCTGGTAGCCAACAACATTTTACAGTCGATACGAACACTCTAAATGCACAATTTTTAAATACTCCAAATGTTCAATCAAATTCTGATTACTACCACTTTTCTAATAATATTTTAAACAATAGTTTAAATTTTGCAAACTTAAGCCAATGTGATGTCGTATACGGACTGTTGCCAATAAAATCCAATATAATTGGTGTGGATGGTATAGATCCTAGATTTATTAAAATTCTCATTCTAAAGGTACGGTCACATCTGACAAAAATTTGCCGAAAAAAAAACGTAACCAACAGAAAAACTAAATTTGCATTTTCTTTAATTCCAATATTTTTTTAAATGTGGGTTCGCATTTATTAAAAACAATATAAAAATAGCATTTTGCGGCATAATTGACTTCATTTTGTGATATAAAAACCAAGTTAAATCACACTAACCCTAAGCAAAAGTAGCGGTTGCGTTTTTTTGGGCAAATGTTTGCCAAGTGTGACCGTACCTTTAGACTTCTTCATATTATAACATTGATTTTCAGCAAAATTTTTACAACCAACTGCTTTCCCGGAATCTGGGAACTTATTAAGATTAATCCTATAGAAAATCTAATTCTAACTATAGGTCGATAGCATTCTTGCCATTTTCATCTAAGGTCCTTAAAAGATTAATTCACAACCAAGTTTCACAATATCTTAAAACCAACAATTTGCCCATTAATGACCGGCAATCTGGTTTTCGTAAAAAACACAGTTGTATAACGTCCTTTATAGACATTGCTGAGGATATAAGACAGCAGGTAGACTGCGGTAACGTCATATTTTCAGCTCTCTTGGGTCATTCCAGAACATTTGATATAAACATCTGTTTAGATTTGCATCAACTGCCACAAGTCTGATATGCTCATATCAAATATGACACAGATATCAATATGTTGAAATACCTTGCTTAGTTTGAAGCTATTTGTCATTAAGCCGAGATGTTCGGCAAGGCTCGATATTAGGCTCTTTTTTCATTATACGTATATGATCTTTAGGATAAACTTGAACGTAGTAGGTTGGGTTAGATTGTATACAGATGATGTTCAGCTTTTTATTAGTTGCAGCAACACCGCGCTTGATGAATGCGTAAGGATCTTAAAACAGGAATTAAGTTGTTTTTATGGCTGGTCTACCGCTAATGGTCTTGAAATTAATCCTATCAAGTCCAAGTACCAAGTCACTTTGTCTAACTGTGCATACGGTCGAACAATTTCCCCGTTAAGGAATCTGTAGCAAACTTATGTCGTTTTCTTTTCTACAAAAAATATAGCATTTCTTTTACTTTTTATCGAAAAATTGCTAATCAAAGTTTTCTTAAGACAAAAATTTTGCTTCGTAAGTGAGAATACAATAATTTCTCATAAACTCACTATTCCAAAGAATCATTATATTGCAAATTTTCAATAAAAAGGGCAAGAAATGTTGCACTTTTTTCTAGAAAAGAAAACGCTATTAGTATTCTACTCCAATTAAAATTAGAATGCTCCTTGTCAAATCATATTTAATACCGATCTTATCGTATGCCAGTTGCGATAGTGAAACCAAAAGGAAACTTTATGTGGGGTTTAAAAACACTATTCGGTATATGGTTTAAGATATGACCATACTCCCCCCATGCACATCGCCTTGCTTTACGTTCAAAGTTACATGTATATAAACACCAGCCTGATCATCTCCATACACGATTAAACTTGTCAACACTTGATAGAGGTAAAAGAATTCTAGCATTTGGCCATCGAACACTTATTTCTATATACCATTTCTTTATTCATGCTACAAGATTCTGGAACGGAATCATTCCGTTAGTAACCCACATCAGTTCAGGAAATATATTGTTTGCAATTTTTCACGTTGAATATACTCGTATGTAAACGAGTACAAGTTCTGATTGTATAACAATGAACTCGTATCTTCTCAACTTATCAGGTTTCATCTTGTCTATTATTTTAGCCTCTTTTTATTATATTTTGTTATGGTCATAGATCGCTTTCGGTTTGACGCCTCCAGGTATTAGTGGGTCTGCCGAGTCTTCTGAATACCATGGAGGATTGTCTCGTAATGTCGTCAAGTGACTTTCTCAACGTGTGACTTCTGAATTTCCGGAAACGTATATCTACATCAAGTGGTATTTGCTCGATTCCAAACATCGATGCTGGAGGTAATATTTGGCCAGAAAATTTCTAGGATACGTCTAAGACACCGGTTGACAAAGGCTGGCAAGCTTTGGATTTCACCTTTAGATAAGTTCCATGTCTCGCAGCCGTAAAAGAGAACAGATTCGACATTGGATTTGAAGACAGTGATCTTTGTCCCAACAGTGATAATTTATTAAGCATTGTATAACCTACTTTGGATATCCTCTTTATTGCCTCTGCTTTTAGATATAAGGCTTCCCAGATGGCAGAAGCCATCGACCGGCAAACTGAAAACTTCCAGCAACTGACGGGTTAATGTGCATCGACTTAGTCTTGTTAATGTTAACTTGTAAGCTAGCATTAGCCGCTCGTTCAGCAAAAGATTCTATCTTGGCTTCCATATCTGAAAAACGATGTTATAGAAGGCAGACATCATCCGCGTGGTAAAAGTCGTCTTGGTTACCAGACAGACCCCAAGCTATGCCATGTTTCCCCGTCATAATATTATTCAACACGACGTCAAGTACTATATTAAATAGCAATGGAGATAAGACACAGCCTTGACGGACTCCTATGTTTATCTTAATGGCAGTTCTCACACAAACCGTTATGCGAAATAAAGCACTGCGCGCTGCTATAAAGCTCTTTTCGGGTACTCCCTTACACCTCAAGGCTTTCAAAATTGCGTTGTGCTGAAGAGTGTCAACAGGGCGCCTGAAGTCGACAAATATCAAGTATAATGGTGAGTGCTATTCGACAGACTGTTTGACAATGACTCGTACGCTATTTACGTGATCACGCATAAATTTGTTTGGCCTAAATCCAGCTTGTCCTCTTCTTAGTTGGTTATGTAATTAAATGTTATTAAATTTTCTATTTTTCTTTATGTTTTAAAATTACTTAATTAAATATAGCACAATTTTGTTATGGTTTTTGTTTTCCGATTCATTGAATTTGCATATGCTCAGTTCGATACTACAAAATAAGTAAGACTTAAGTCTTGTGTATGGAATATCGGAAAGAAATAAATAAATAAATAACTAATAAGTAAAATAATTAAAACGTATAATATATGTATGTACTCGTACATAGTGTGTATGTTTGTAAATGAAAATCATTTGCAAAGATTTAAACATATTTTATGACATTAAATGACAATTTATAACAATTAATCTACAATTATAGTTCTCTGTACAAATAAGACAACACACACACACACACACATACATAAAAAATGACGTTGTGATTTTAATTACTGTGGCTGCCACAAACTGTTGTTGGTAAAGCTATTTTAATATCCTCTTTGCCTTGACAGTTTAATACCAAACAGATTTACAATATAGAAATATATAACTAAACATATATAAATATACACATATTATACATTTCGCTCCTTTATTGCAACGTAGTTATATCTCAAAAAAACTCGTTTGTCAGAAAACGCGTTTCAAGTTTTAATTTACACACACATCAGTGGAAAAATAAAAAAGTGTTCTCCCCTTAAGAGGTGTGTATACATTTGTATATATTTTTTACATAAAATGAAGAGCGATACGATGAATGTTTCTGCATTCTTAACTCAAAAATCACGGTTTTTGAGATATTACTACGTTGCAATAAAGGAGCGATATGTACTCGTACATATATTGCAATTAAATACATAAAGCAAGCAAACAAATGGGCACAATGATAATGATTTGTAATTATTTGTTTTTTAAATTTCACGGCCAATTTGTTGGTGATGATGATGATTATTAGGGTGGTTGTGTATGAATGAATGTAAGTATTTAAGTGTGTTTTACGAAGCACCCTCTTGTTCCTTTTGCTAGTTTAGCTAGTCCATAGAACCGATATTTCACCATTAATTGGGGATATGACAGCTTTTTAGAGGGAAAGATAATAAAGTTACATATATAAAAGGGAAATAAAAAGGAATTTTAGTTACCCTATAACCATCTTTAATGTAATGCGAAACTAAAAAAAAATTTTACTATTTTTTTCAAATTTTGTATAATTATATGACAACATTATCATCGAATCTAATAGTGTTGGCCTAAAGGTTAACTCCGTAAAAACCAAAGCGCTGAAGATAAGTGCCACCAATCCTGACTCAAACTTTAAGGCTGGTAAGAGTACCATTGCAAATGTAAATTCCTTCACCTACCTCGGGAGTGTTATTTCATCAGATGGTGGAGTTGCAAGTGATATCCTTAGTAGAATATCTAAAGCGTAAGATGCTTTCTCGTAGTTTTGGAAAAGCTGGAGATCATCTACATACTACACACACCCAACAAACTATGAATCTTCAATTCAAACATAAAATCCGTAATGATAAAATGGTAATGACAAAAACACTTGAAAATTTTCGTTAACCAGTGCCCAAGAAAGATTTTGAAGATGCAACCAGATCGCAATACAAGACCAGATCAAAAAGAGACGATGGAATTGAATTGGTCACTCTTTGTGGAAACCATCAATAGAAATATATAGACAAGCTCTAGAATGGAATTCGCAAGGTACTCGAAGCAAAAAAGGAGGAAAGCCAGAGCATACATGGAGACGAACTATCAAAAGTGATATGAAACAAGTGGGATCCAATTTCAAGAGGGTAAAAATCACCGCTCGAGAAAAGGAAAATGGCACAGGTACCTTGAGGCCCTATGCTCCACTAGGGGTTAAAAAACTAAGAAAAAGAAGAATATAATTATTTTAAAGCAACATGCTTTAAAAATTAATACTAACATTATTTGAAATCGATTGTCTGAAGGATGTGCATTCCCGGAAGATATTAAAAATTCATCAGATTTAATAGAAAAATGTCTCTAGCCCTCTAGCTTTAACTGTCAGACGAACTGTCATAGAGCGCTTACATTTTTGACATTTAGAATCAGTATACTCTGGCAAAATATCATGAATAGATTAGCGCTTGAACAAGGCTACTAAACTGTCCAGATTTTGTAAATAAGTCATAAATGAGCTTCGCGAATTGACATCTTCGTGATTTTTATGGGTATACATAATCCTCCATCTGAGCAAGTCAACCGTCGCACAGTGGATAGACTTCATACCACATACTCTTTAAATGATGCAATAACACCAACACCTCGATGGAATGTTCGTACTGAAGAGAATATCGTGGGAGAAGATCTAAATATATCGATTCGTCGTCGGTCGGAGAAATTGGGGCTCGGTCCGTCCTCTACACGATGAATTTTGTGCAAAAATCTTGGCTTACACCCATTTCATCCACCTGGTGCACGAATTGAAGCCATGAGACCATAATATGCAACGTTCTTTTGCCCATTGGGCTCCAGAGCATTTGGAAACTGATGCGATGTTTTGTATGTTCAACGGCGACGCTCATTTTAGACTAAAAGGGGTCGTTAATAAATAAAATTGCCGTATATGAAATGAAACCAACTTACAATAGACACTACAGATCCAGAAAAATGCACTGTTTGGAGCGGTTTACACGCGGGTGACATCATTGGATCTGATTTCTTCAAAAGTGAAGCCGGAGCTCGCGGAACGGTCAATGGAGATCGTTACGGCACCATGATAAATTATTTTTGGTTTGAAAACACGGATGAAATTGATGCGGGCGAGACACAGAGGCGTATTTGAGCCAAAATGGTGGCCGATTTTATTAAACGTGTATTTTGAATTGAAATACGGTAGTTTTCCGATTTAACGAACATTCGATTTAATGAACATCGTATTTAACGAACACCCAAAAATTTTCTACCGAGTACCAAATATTTTATTTTGCACTCGGTTTAACGAACAAATGTATAATATATCAGCTGATGATTTGAGTAGATCCATTGAAAATAAACTTTTACCCGATGATGAATGCCATGATAAAATTTTTAAAATGATGAAAAGCTTGATGAAACAGAAATTCTGGAGCCCAAAATAAAACACGAAGATGTCATTAAACACTTTTTATTAAATCGGCGAGAGAGTTTCAATAAGACATCCATTCCAAGAAAACAGACTGTGCTTAAACAATTTTTAAAATAAATTATTCTTGTATTACAGTGTTTTTATAAATTTTTCATTTTCTTTATACATATTTTTACTGAAATATTTATTTTAAATTACTATAATTTTAATAAAATATTAAAAAATACTGTAAATATTTAGAGTTTTGAATAAAATAGACGACACTATTCATTTTTAATTCAGTACTGATTATAACGAACAATTAATTCACTTTAACGAGCAAGCCTGACAACAATTAAGTTTGTTAAATCGGAAAACTACTGTTTGAGTTTTTTGGTAGTTTTAGGTGTAATTTGATATAAAAAATCCATTGGCAGATTTGTTTCTGTTTTTACAACAACCCCGTGCCATAGTTTTGAAATCGAAATTTAGTGATAAGTTGATTTCAATAAATGGACTTGTCAAACATGAACTTCAGCAGCCAGCAACAATGGAGACCTTGAAGGCCAACATTGTTCTTGCCATTCGTGACATACGGCCAGCAACCCTCAAAAAAGTGGTTCAAGCTTGAACGTCCACAATACGGCTCGTCAAGAACAGCCGCGGTGTCGCTATTCGCGAAAACATGAATTTTTGTAATTAAAATTTAATCATTAAAAAAAATATCCCTTAAATTATCAAATAGACTTTTTTATAATTTACCAAAAATATTTAAGCTTTTATGCTTTTTAATGGTAAGGTGTACGTACTATTTAGCTGGCCATTGCTGGGTATTTTACTTAAACGTCTTAAGGGATGTGTAAGCAAGTTCATTTATTAAGTAATACGGTATAACAGTTTTATTAATTAAATATTTAAGTTATTTGTGTGCAGTTATTGAGCTAGTTAGGCTTCTTCAAATCTTATGATTGCGATGATACACATCAAATCGATTTGTCATACTTACAAATACATCCGGACAAACATACACAAACAATTGCATTTTATATCTAAAGTAAAGTAATAAAAGTGGTTTAAGATTTCAAAAGATTAAGTATGTAAAGCAAACATTTTACTCTCTGGAACACTGATAACAGTTTGTAGTACAAGTAGTTTGTCTAATGCATTTGCAATTGATTTGAATGAGCTTATTTGTTAACAAATACAAACAGACTTGGAAAATTACCTCAATATATTTAAGCACCTGTCTGTTTTGCATGTACACAACGTTGAACTGACGATAGCAGTACTGATAGTCTCATGGACATTTATTCATGTGTATCATATAACCTGCATGTCTCACGTGCTGTTCTAGAGGAGGAGGTTTAAGAGGGTTAAGGATACTTCTACCCTGCCCTACAAGCGAATAAAATATATTTCAATTCTGTTGCGTTGTTTAATAAAAAATTTAAAAACTTTGTATTTCATATGAAATCCCCTTTTCCCCACCCAAAACCTTAATCTCGGTCCGCATCTGCGGAGCGTGTAATAGCTTAAGTTTTATTTCTTTTAAATTGAAGTAATGTTCTCATCTGTACTAAATCAGCACGCTTTTAAGATCATAGGAAAGCTTAAGCGTCATGTAATCTTTTAAAACAACTTTTGTTTCTGTGCTCAGGCATTCAGTTGTTTCAAACTAAAATATGAAAAATAAGTTGAGCTTTTGTTCTACACACAGAAAAACGTCGGAAATGATTTCAAAATATTTTTTTAGCGTACTCGTAATAGGAATTATTTCATACACAGTTTGATTTTATGAATTAAAGAAATCGTAGTTGTTAACAAGTCGAATTGATTTTACAGATGTTGTTAATATTACAACCAACACCATCTGTTTGGCACAAAATGGGAAAAGAAAGTTTATTTAACATGCACTTTAAGCAACCTATATCGCAATGCTTATGCCCCAGAAAATTTTTTTTTGTTTAGTGCAGTATATTTTTGTCAATGAACAAAAAATCGTTTGAAAACACTAGAAAACCCATATAAAAAAATTTTAAATATACAGCCAGCAAGGCGAAATAGTCAGCTGTGCTTCCAGAGCCACCTGTAAAATTAATAGCCTTCGTTACTAGAAGAATATTTTAAAAATCAGTGTTTACAATTTCACTTTATATTTATATGAAGCAAAGGAATAGTGTAGAGAGGGAAAATGTGAAAGTGAGAAAGCTTAATTTGTTGTTTTAAAATTGTGCCATTGCGCGTTATATTAATTTTCAGAGCAGCGTTGCAGCGTCTTTGGTGGCCAGTAGGCGAATTCAGTTTGTCTAAGCCGTGTAGCCAATTTTATTATTTATTTTACTTCACCGGCGAAGGAGATCACTGTGAAATACATTAACATGGATCAGTATCGATTGATATCGCTACTGTTTAGTGATCAATAACTTCATGAACAGTCAAACACAGTGGGACTCGAAACCACGTTTGCAGTCATAATTTGCTTTGTAGTCAACGCACTAACTACTAAAGGATGTCCCAAAATTAAAGCAGGATTTAAATTAAATAGAAATCTAAGTTTTTAGTTTTTTCATCTGTCAGCTGTCAATTGTTTTTTTAGGCTTACAAGCACTTTACCGCACAAATGGCGGAAAATGAAAATCTTGTGCTAAGTTTGGGATATCCTTTACAAAGATCTTGGCCTCAATGAAAAATTTATGAGAAAAATCATATTATACACATACTATGTATGCATGTATGCGTGTGAAAACTCATTGGATAGAAGTTTTATTTTTTTTATTCTGAGTACATCCAAAAAATCTACGTTCCTTTAATAAAATTTTAAAGTTTTCATGTGGAACTTCTATGGGAACTTTTAAATTTCTTTAATAAGTGTGCTAGAAGCACTTTATAAGCACTAAATGTCCCAAATATTGTTTAGAAATACATGGAAATAAGGTAAGGTAAGATTCCCTGATCAACAGCAACAGTGAAATGCGCATAGGAACTAGCTGAGTTTACCCCTCCATAATTAATTTCAATGCATTTTTAAATAATATTTAGGACAATTGATGCATGTAAAGTGCATCTAGAACACTTATTAAAGAAATTTAAAGTTTTTTACTTTTTTACGTTTTATCTGGATGAATAAAATGTGCAGAAACTGCAAATTTCTTTACAATTTATTGTCTTCCCAGAGATTTAAGAAATAATAGAATGTTTGTAGAACTAGAAGAATAAACTTTGCGCAAAATGAGTCAATTGCAAGATGTTTACATTTATGTAACAGCTTTACTACCCCTTTAAATTTTAATGTAAATTATGATATTTTTAAGTTAATGTTATTTAAATATTATAATTAGGCACAACTTTGTAGTAATCTGTAAGACTGACGGTCTGTAGATGAAAAAAATAAATAAATAAATAAAAAAACAAATTCTTCACAACAGTCTCCGAGTGTAAGTGCCACAGTTACTACCCTTCTTAACCAACTCACAAATTCTATAATGTCTGATAGTGTCCACAATATTCTATTGTTGTCTTCAAAATTAATATTTAAATTTCGGATTTATAATCCTTTCAAATTTTAATATAAAAGAAATATTATTATTTTTTTTTAAAGAAATTAACAAGTTTTTTGAGGCAAATAATCTATGGCAGGACAATGCCCACCCAGGCTTTTAGTCTGTTTATAAGACTCGCAGAGCCAACACATGGCTGTGATATGGTTGCCACAACAATATTATGAATGTTGCACACATTGTTATGTTGTAGCAAAAACACTTTATTTTTATTTTCATATTTTTAGTTACAGCAAACAAGATTTTATTAATAATTGACCATTAAATTACTGCCGTCGATAAAACCAGTAAGTAAACGCACATTAGGTTGGGTCAATTTGTTCGGGCGAGAGAAAACGTGAGAGGCCTATAGCAATATCTAAATCTGCACAAAACTTTAAGAAAATTAACCAAAGAAAGTACAGGTCTAAAATTAAAATTTAGCTCTCGCCAAAAGACATGAAGATTTTAGTTTAAAGTATTTTAGAAAAACTGCCTAGATTTGGTGGAAAACAAAATGGCATCAATAAATCCAAATATAATATACTTTTAATTCAGGCTTGTTTTAAAGCAAATTTTATGAGCTTTAAGAATCTGCTTTCATTTGGTTAAAAATTTAATTACCATTATTAAAGGCTTGATTACGAAAAATAAAAGACTAGCAATTTCTGGTTTATCACTATAAAACACAAGTACTCGTATGTTTGCTCTTTTTGGATCTTTTTCTTAAACCTTATTTGATTACAAATATACTATTATGTTATTATTATTACACTAAGTATTGCTCAAGATATATTGCATCGAATGCTTTATTAAGTTCCGCTCTTCTATTTTAAAAATTATAATTTACTAATTAGTAATTTACTATGAAAGTTATCAGCAATAGTATTAATAATTCTAGTCGTTTTATAAACTAAACTCGGGATCCCATTAATTTCAATTGCACAGATTATATGAATTTAGTTGACTTAGATAATGACAAAAGTTTCCGTTTTATGGGAGAATCCCACACGTGCACCTGTTAGAGTACATTAAATCTGATTATGTACCACTGCCAGATCCACAAATTCCGTCAAACTCCAGTTAACCAATTCTATAGCACTGACTGTATGAAGTCGTACCCAAGCACCTCGAATGGATTGTAAAAAAGATTTAGGTTCTGTTGTTTGAATTACGAATTAAAACATTAATTTAAGAAAACGTTGTGTTCTTACTAATTGTTGAATGACATTACATACTTAAGTTTTTAGATACATTTTCTAAATAAAGGTCTCTAAAATATGGCTTGTAAAGATGAATCAGAAATATGCTCAGCATTAATGAAAAATGTGGTATTTTTTTATAAAACTGTATTTTGTAAAAAACACGCTGTTTTTAAAAATTTCTTACATATAAATTTTTATGTCCCTCGACGGGAGCTGGGTTTTGATTGTAGACCCATAGTTTCTTTGGAAAATTTTCTTAGAATTTTTCTTTGACTACGTTTGTGCTATACGCCTTTTGAACAATTGACCCACCCTAAAGTACATGCTATTTTAGGTTCAGGTACATTCGGATAACGATCTCTGTAAGTCACGGTTCACATTCCAAAATTTTTCTTTCTGAAAGTAGTAGTTTGTGGGTGTACGGGTAGAGAAGATTGGGAAGGGGTACACTCTTTCATGTACTTTGAAATTCTCTTGTTTTGAAATTCGTAACTGTCAACCTAAAAGTGGCCGCAGCTTTATTTTTGATTTTCTTTTACTTTTCAGAGAGCAGAATTGTGTGTACAAAAAACAAAAGAATGTGACGATAAATATGCAAAAATCTTTAATTTCATTACAAAAAAATTCAATGTGTATATACATACATTAATAAAAGTTCAAAATAGAATTAGAGAAAATTTCAGAAAGAAAACTTTCATAGTCTGAAATAATTGTAAAATGATTATATGGAATAATATTGTGATTATATTTGATTATAATAGGAGAATGTTGGGCCTTATTGTGATAGTTTATTACCACAATATGTTCATATTTTACTATATTATTATATTGTGCCCTTGTGGTAAAGCTAATTTTACGTTATCAGCCGTTTTTTGAAGCTGGTGCTCGCATCTGCGATATTGGCAATTAAAATTTTTTTAACTCTTGGAATAGTTTTTAAATTTAAATTGGTTGAATAGACACAACATTACATGACAGCGTGATTTTTTTTTCAAAAAAAATTGCTGCCAAATTACACATTATAAGTCACTTAAGAGGAAATAGATTCGATAATAACGTTCAAGTACTCCAATTCATAAGCTTAAAAATATTTCGAATGGCAAGAAAAGATATTATTTTGGAATTCCCTTTGATTTTAATGGCCACGTTATTCTGTCACCTGAGTGATGAGAAATTAGCATCAGCTTAGCATTAAAAAAAGACAAGATCTTATGCTTTGCTAATGTTTTTTTCTTCATCTAAATTTAAAGCGTACAGGAGCAAAAGCATATACATACATATTAATAACGAGAGGCTAACCCAGCAAACAAAGTACGTATTTAATCTGAATTTAGAAGTGATTTAATATCAAATATGTAAAATGTTTGTAAATGATTCGAATATAGTTTTGCCTAATTAAAAAATAAAGTAATTCAGGTAAGTTTATTCTCAAAAAATACATTTCCAATTTAAGTTAAGAAAACATGTTCCCAAAGCAATTTTTGTGTATCTATCAAATGATAAAACCATATCACGTGTGAAAAATTTGAATTGATGTTTGTTGGGTACACGCATATTTGTATGTATGTATGTGTTGTTAAGTAGATACATTTTTCGTGTTAATGTTATTTTTAGGTAAAAAAAATTGTGCTTTTGTTCCTCATTTACAATTTAAATAATTGTTTTTTTTAGAGAAGGATAAAAGCATTTTTCTACCTGAAATAAAACATAATAAAGTATGAGCAAATACATCAACGTTTGTTGAATACATCACTTAACAAATAATACTAAATATATTTACTTGAGAATGAGATTAACAAATGAAAAGCATTGAAATGCACAGACACTCCCTTTAAAAGAGATTTTGAAGTACAGGTGAATTTTGCTATTTATTTTAGAAATGAAAGAAATCATACTCCTGGTATAAAAGTTACTTTAATTTATATTCATAAGATTTAAGCATACAAGAAATATGTTTGCTGTTTTTTGACAGTGTGCCACATCGAAATTGCTTCAATTCGTCGATGTTTATGGGTTAAAGAAAATAAAATGTGTATATATGCTTGTATACATACATATTTATATGGCTTCAATGCTAAAAGAGAAAGCTTTTGATTGTGGAAAAAGAAAAAAAACATAGATGTCCATTTACGGCCCAAAGATTATCCTTCCCGTAACAGTATTAAAAATATGTTCTTATTTGAAAAAAAAACTTCTTCTGAAAGTTAACGCTTTTAATAAATTTTCTGTATGAAACTTTTCCACAAACCATCACGAGGAGACCAATGTTCCTACAACCCTAATATCAGAAAATTAAAGCTCGCAAAAAATCAATATATTTCGATAATTCTAGCAGAATTATTAAAAAAAAATTTATGTTTTTTTGCCGACCGTAGGGATTGCCTTTATAAATTTTTCGTCACATCTTCTGTATTCACAGTCGTACGATGTTTTTGTCGCAAGGTTTTTGTTTTTCTTCAATAGTCTCCTCGAGACAAAAACATCGATATATCACACTTTAAGATCCGACTGTAAATGCCGAAGATATAACGAAAAATGTATTTTAAGGACCCCTACGTTCGGCAAAAAAATTTAATTTCGAAACTGCCTTTCGACAATATTTTATATTCCGTGGCGTACGGCGAACTTTTTTTGCGATACCTCATAATGTACATATCGTCACCTAAAATGCAAAACAACGTATCATCAAAAACTTAAAATTTGAGTTTTTTATTGATTACGATTTACTACATCATATTATATACGTGTGCAGAATTTCAAGCTTCTGTTAACAAAAACAAAAAAGTTATGACCCAAATGCAAAAAACGCATCATCAAGTGAATTTTCTTATTAAACAAAAAAACGTATCATCATCAGTGTTGTCAACTATTTACATCAAATATACGCTGTCCTTTGGCTCAAAATTCGCTAGAAAGCGCTACAGACCGTGACAATATGATTTCAATATCTCTACAGTTTCCATGTTATACAGTTTTTTGTTTCTCCTGTAAACTTATGAAAAGTGATGTTACGTTATTTTGCATTTTATATGACGATATGTAAGTAAATAATTGACAAAAATAAAAACAATAAGCAAGCATGTTGTGTAAAATACCCATCTAAAATATGTGTGTCTAGTGATATTCCAAACGAATTCCAAAGAAAAATCTTTGGATATAAGAACAAACCTCAGATAAGCAATAAACTCAATTTAGTTACAAGGTGAAAAAATTGCGGACATTTCATAGAAACTCAAATCCCTTTTGTATAATATAAAAATTTAATTTAATTTTTTTTAACCATATTTCCCTATTATTGTGTCTTTTCTTTTCAAACAGCCACTGAAAGAAACAACGAATGTTTAACTTGGAATTTACGTAAAAAAAGGAAAAAGTTAACTGTCACAAAAACAAAAGAAATCGGAAAAAATCATTGCATTTTTCTCAGAACAATGCACAGTGGAGTCGAACCCAAAATCAAGAGATTGTATCATATGCAAAAATATGATTAAAATTTTGATGAATTACAAATGTACAAAATATTTTATTTTGAGACAAATAACAATCTTTCTAATATAGAATTTTTCATTTGGCTTTTCTTGTTGTCACGAAGTTTTGCAATTGGAAACAAATTGCTTTAGTGTACTTCAGGAAAATAATTGCAAAACATTTTTTAAGAACATTTAATTTTTTCAAAATTTAATAAACTTCAATTTACTGTCGTGGGTAAACTAGTCTATACGAGGATGTTTTTTGTACTTTTATTTAAATTGAAATAAAACACACGTAAATGATGTCCATTGTAATGAGTTTGACTTTATGCCAAATATCCTTCTTAGGCATTTTTTGCTTCAATATGATTTCTGGCATAAGAACAGCTCGGCTGCCTCGAAGGAAGTCCAATTTTCGCCCAGTTTTTGCAGCAGTAGAGGTCGTATGTCCGTGATAACGTACAGAATGTCATCTTTCAAAGCACCAATTGTCTGCGGCTTATCGGCGTAGAGTACGGTCCTCATATAGCGCAATAAGAACAGTAAATCTGTAAGAAATCGTGTGATTTTGCAGGGAAATGTACGGGTCAATTCTGTGAAATTATTCGTTCTCCGAATGGGTCTTTTTAATAAATCAATTGTGGCATGCTCTGTGTGGCATGTTGAGTTATCTTATTGAAATCACAGCTCGTCGACATTAAGGGCATTCGAAATATCTTTCATAAATAGATGGATATGGATCTAATTACTGTGCACGATGGCCAATAGACCCATTATATTCGATTCTACGCACTAAAGCATCAATAGGTTTTTCAACACGCGCTGTACGACATCTCTAAAAATGCTTGTTTATCATGTAGAATAAAAGTGATGCGAGTATTATCTATCTACCTATGGTTACTCGAATTCGTTGCTCTGAGGAACGATTATGCCGATCGTAAGATGAGCGACGAGTACGATGAGTTTCTCCAGCTGAACCTTGTTTTTCTTAAAAAAATATGTACAATTTGCAGGCGCTGTTCAAGCGTAAGTCTATTCGTAATGAAATGACTTAACACAAAACAAGTAACAGGTATCAAAATGGCACACTACTGTCAACTTAAAGATCTGTAATTCTAATTTACATGCATGAGGACCTTTGTTGTTTTTTTTAATCATTTTCAATTACTAAAATGCGTAGGGATTTTCGTAGTGAAACTTTTTGTAACATGTATGAAAAATCTGATTTTTTAGTAGGCGTAGTTATTAAAAAAAATAAATAAATTTGCTCAATCTACAACAATGATATGAGGCTAAGATATATGCATGAATTAATATAATATAGAAAAAAAGAGTTAGCTTAGCTAAATTCCCTCAATATTTGTAATCTAAATTTAGCGTCGATTTTTCTCAAACTCAAAACAAATTTTATCTATCTACGATACTTCGTCTTGTTTCTCGGCAAACTGCATAAAACTATGACGATCATATTGTAAAGCAATAAAGCGTCAAATATATTCCTGCCAGAAGTTAATTATTTATTACCATTTATTTTGCAATTGGCTCTACTGTGCACTGCCGGTAAAAGAAACTTAGGAAGAAAAGTAACAATGCAAAACTTTTTTTAAACACGTATTTAGTTTAGAAAATAACTGACAGAAACTAGAAATGTTATTTTTTCACTTATTTGCCAGCATTGGAAACTGAACGGACAATATGAGAAGGTATTCTTATACAAATCGCTGGACATTGAATTTGTTGATTGTTTCAGAACACTACCAGATGTGCATAAAATTTATTGCTTGCTCCAGAAATCTATCAAGAAACTAGAATTTTGAGTTAAGAATGCATAACTATTCTTCGTATTGTACTTTGTACAAATATCTTGTTTACTCACCTCTTGAGATAAGAATATATTTTTGTTTTATCTTTGGAGTAAGAATCTATATTATTAAGAAAACACGTTTTTTTAATTCCTTTTACGGCCGTAATACTGAACCGAAAGATTTATATGCTTTTAATAGCGTTTTTGAATAGATGTGCACAATCATAATTTTATTTAAAATTGGTACGATATTTAGGAAGCTAAAAGCAATTAAAATTACTACCAACACATGCACACTTACATATAATACATGCATGTATTATCAGCTGCTTTCACTTGAAAAATAAATAAACAAAGTTTGTCCAATTTGCTTTTACATAGAAATGAGATAGTTTTAAGTTGTTTATTAGAATGTTTTTCGTTTTTGTATTTTATCGTATGTATTTATGTAAATGTTTAATAATCATTTCTAGAATGCAGTCGATTTAGTTGACCGCTGGATACACTAGTAATATAAAAACTTCAAACTCGTTTTCTGAAGAGTACGTTATTTTGAGTTATGACGTAGTTTGACTGAATGAGCGATATGAAAAAAGAAAATAATCAATTACAATTTGTTTTTTAACAAAATTGTTAATGTTTTACTGAATAAGTAAAATATTAATATTGGGGAAAAGTGCGTATAAAAAAATTCAAAATACTAAAATTTGAGAGATTCCCATAAAAAGCACCAATTAAAAAAGCTTTCAATAAATAAAATTACTCAGCTTATTGTTTTTGCCGAAATTCGACTTGAACTTTGAGAATTTTTAGCAGATTAAATAAAGGCAGCACGCAATATTTTTGTTTAGTCTATTACAAAATGTTTAAGTCGAAACACGAATTCGACAAACATAATAAGACTGAATGTATTTTGAAGTAATTTTAATGACATGAAATATTGTTAAAACCAAAAATAACAGTCAGGTACTCAATTTATACTTGCGTTCACTGATTTTTTTTGGGAAAACATTAACTGTTATTTACCCAACCCAAAGAAAATAGACTTGAGTACAAAATTTGAATGCAAATTATAAAATTTTTTTAGTGCCATTAAAAAAATAAAAACATTTATGTACGGTTTCTATATGAACCGTTTATTTATGAAAGGCCTCTTGTCACATTAGCATCAATTGCGCTTTTGCCATAAAATTTCTTTGGCCAAACGTTAATTGATTATTCTATCTTCTGCTTGATTCTATCTTTTAGAGAGTTTTACAAATTGACCTTCCTTGTAATTTTATGGCCTATCGAAAAATATCATTGGTGCAAAGGTGACTGAAGGACATTTACATACAATCCAGACGTTTGACTTCAGTAGACAGTTTGTGTAGAAACCACTCAAATAATTGAGTGCTTTTCATATAACTTTTCTGCTTAAATTGATCGTCTTCACTAAAAACATCACATTTCACAAATTTGTTTATAAATTATTTTATTTTTATTGATTCAAATATGAACTTAAACATACACAATCACTATCAAATTCAAGTGAGAGTGAGAGTGATAATGCGGACATTCATTTATGCCGCAGAAATATCCGGGATGTCATAAATGTATTGGATCTACCGGAAGACAAAACAAATTCTGCTTTTGATACAAATGCCTACTTTTTTTGCTTCCCTGTTTTTGACAGTATTGACAATTGAAATTGCAATGTAGAAACCGCAAAAAGTGTTACTCTTACGTTTTGTTTTCACTCAGCAACACTTGACGTTTGTGTTATAAAACCGAAAATGTAATTTTCCCACTCAATTGGGCAACATTTTTTAAAAACTTGTTATGTAGAAACATGCCATTAATACCAAAAAAGAACTGCAATTTTCGCATTTCGTTTAATTTTACATTAAAAATATAATTTTTTCTAAGCCATAAATTTGCTTTGCATATTTTCTTATATTGTCAACACTGTTTTTATTTTGTAACGAACAAAAACAGAAGTTAGTTTAATTTGACTACACGACAAAAGTAGCATGGACAACAACCTGCCCTGTAGCCATGTAGTCGTGAGAACAATAAGTATCGTATAAAATAATTTTGACTTAGCTGCACAGTCAGTCAACTTGCACGAGTTTTTGTGCAGATAACTAAAAAATGCTGTTATCTTAAATGTATGTATGTATGGGCATGCAAACAAAATACTGTATTTTAATGATAACAACATGACTTTTTTGGGATTTTTTTTTAATTATGAATGGCTTTTGTTGGATGTTTATATAAAAAAGAGACCACCATATTTTTTTGATGTGTGCAGCTAACTTTGATTATTTATATGAAAATATTTTAAAACTACCCAAAATAAATGTTATATATGCAAGCATACAAAATGCAGTTAAAAAAGTTCAGAAAGAATAATAAAAGAAAATATATGTTTTCGGGCAGTTAAGTAAAAACGCAGCTAACGTTGATTTTTTTTAAGGAAAACAATTTTAAAATACCACTTGGGCACTTATCTTAAATGTGCAGATACAGAAAGGGCACTTAAACCAGGAATTTGTATGGGATTTTAAAGAATATTGACAGAAATGGTTCATTTTGTGCGGTTAAATCAAAAGTGCTCTTAAGTAAAAGGCAGCTAAATCAAAACTACTATACACTCATCGCTCTTCTATTGCAAAATAGTCATATCTCAAAAAACTTGATTTTTGAGTTAAGAATGCACAATTATTCACCGTATAGTACTTCATCATGTGTGAAAAAATCATTAAAATATCCTCTTGACATCTTGAGTGTAGAATATTTTTTATTTTTCCATCGCGATGTGTGAAATTTAAAAACTTTAAATTCGTTTTCTAAAGAACGAGTTTTTTTAGATATGACTGCGTTGCGTGTTTATAGCTTTATTAATAAAAGTAGGAATTATTTCTAGAAAAATCGTTTTATTTTTCTGTTTATGAATTTAAAAAAATCTAAGTTGCTGGAAGAAAATTAAAAATTTTTTAATATCACAAATTCTATAAATTTGTTTTTATTTACATATTAAATTCGTGTTTACAGAATGTCTTTCAGAAAGTTAATTGTTATGACTAGATTTGTGTAATACTCAGTTCATATTATTTGTTACAAAGTTCTTGAACTGCATGAAAAATCCTGGGCGGAAAAGTCATGTTAGATTCATACTACTAATGTAAAAATTCATTAGATATATAAAAAATATATACAAAAATTGTCATTACAGACAACTTATTTATTTCTGTGCTTACAAATTTTTTACTCCAGCCGACGATCTGTAACGATTTGCATTTCTAATATCGTAATTTAAGAAAAGAAATCCTTTCCTAAGAAAACCGAAATCTTTTATACTTCCCCATTTTTATGTTTTTACGCTGGTAGTAACATTCCAAAAAAGCAAAAGCACGCATCTTTTATAAATTAGAAAAGTTTGAAGAAAATTAAGAAAACAAAGACCGAAACTAAAGTAAAATTAAAAAAAAGATAAAACTAACGAAATTGGTTGCATTAGCCAAACTTCAAGTACATTTAGTAAAACCAAGTGTTTTGAATAACAATCAAACTAAATAAATAAATTTTTGTAATATTCAATTATATTAAACTAAGCTTTAGCATTTAAACGATTTTACAAAATAAAACTTTTCCAAAGTTTGTACTTTTGCTGTAAGTTTTATTAACGACTACAAATAATAGCTATAATTTGTTTTATATTCACATGAAAATGTTTATTTTTAAATAAAAACAAGAAGAGTATGTATATTTTATAACAATATAAATATATCAGAAAAATTAATTATATATTTGATTAATTGTTTCAAATTAATATATTTATTTACGCTGCACATTTATTTACACGTGCATGTCGATTTTCGGAGTGATTCAATTAGTTTTCGAAAAACATTCAAAAATTGTTGCCTACACATACACAATTACATGCAGACTTTATTTCCTTTACAGCAAAATAAGATAAAAGGGAATCAATAACAACAATATAGTTTGCCTTTGATGATCATAAATCTTTGAGAAAACATTTTTCAACAAAACCTTCAACTCATTACTGGAATTCAATTAAGTAAAGAATACAAGACTTTAATATTTTGAGAATATGAAAATTATTGCAATATATCGTCAACTAAATTTAAAAACCGTAACTATGAAATAATTAAAAAAATAACTTTTTAATTGATTATACTGAAATTTAGTAGAAAAACTAGTGCTTCTGTTGTAAATAAATAAACTTAAAATTGTGTCATGGGCTCATTGAATATAAGTTGACCCTATGTAAGTATATATATTGTTCCTTTATTGCAACGTAGTCATATATCAAAAAAACTCGTTCGTCAGAAAACGAGTTTAAAGTATTTAATTTACACACAAACCAATGGAAAGATGATGAAAAAGTATTTTCCCCTTAAGAGATGAGTAAACAAGATATTTGTATACATTTTTTACATAAAATTATGAGCGATACGACGAAAATTTCTGCATTTATAACTCAAAAATCACGTTTTTTGAGATATGACTACTGTGCAATAGAGGAGCGGCTAGTGTGTGGCTTCTTCAGGGAAGTGGCGAAATATCGGTTAACTGATAAAATTTTATAAACGTTTTTTATAAAGAATTGACCTATACCTCGAGATAAATTAGATTAATTTTTAAAAATATAGAATTGTTGCCGTTTTTACTGTCAATTGAACTGAAATGAACGATTTGGAACAGCTTTACCCACCATGTTTATAGTGAATTTTTATAATTACAATGCGCTGTTGAAGCATAAAGAATGTTATTAATGGCGCAGTTTGTACTTGTCATCTGTCAAGTAATTATCGGTTGAGTTATGACAACTGTTAAAGTTAAGGGCTATTGGAAACAAATCGTCTTATTAGAATACCCTCGACTCTATTATTAGAGAATAGAAAACTCTTAACGTTCTTTGGCATGCCAACTTAGTTCAATTTTTTAAGTACCAAAATAATCGTTAAAAATCCTGAGTATTTGCAACGACGTTAGAATAATCGACATCGCGGAAGAACACAAATCGTTTGCCATTTTCGGCAATCCTCGTTAGAAGTGGACGGGCTGTGGTCCAGATATTTTCATAGCATTTCTACGGTTTTTATGATTTTCCAATAAAAATGATTATTGTAATAACTTAAATGTAAAAGTCTAAACTACAAAAGCACTTGCATTTTCAAATATCCAGCATAAATACTACATTGTACGTTCATTTGAATATGCATATGTAGTCGTTCATCATTTATTTCCCTTCTCAAATATATTCTATTTCAAAGTGAAGCACATTTTTATAACAAGCTACTTGAAACACTACAAAAGTAGTAAATAAATTTGTATGAACTAGTAGTAATGGGTATTAGGAAGGACTAAAAACTATTCATTGAATCTTTTACTTTTTAATACTACAGTTTCAAAACTAGATTGAATAACTCTAAAAAGGATTTCTGCTGAGCCAAAACGGAATTAACAATTAAAAAATGTTTATTGATTAACTACAAAAACTAGTTTTCATATGAGGCAAGAGAAAAACATCGTTTGCTGGCTTCTACTATTGTTATTTCGGGCACTTCATCCCGACAAGACCAATCTTTATCGATTCCCAAATGTATTAAGTATTTTCCAAATCGGTTCATTATTGGCGGATTTCAGCAATAAATTATTATTTTCTTTTAATTCTATAATTTAAAATTTTATATCAAAGTAATTTATTTTGTGCTAAAGCTTATTACGTTTTTGCTCAACATGAGCCAAACTTTCAAGAAACAAAGGAAAGCTTGACGTTAATTAATTTCAACCAATTGGACTGAGTAGCAGGTATAAGCGACTTAAAGTTTCATTATCAATTGTACTTTTATAAGCTTAAAATAAGAAAACTTTGAATAGCAATTTTTGGATAAAAAGTAAAAAAAATTTTGAATTTTTTTAGAAAAGGAAACGGCATTAGTTTTGTGGGTAACGAAATATATTTTTGATGATTGTATTTCACAAAAGTTTTCTACGTCAATTAGTTCATTCCTGGCCAAGTTTCATAATGAGCCCGAAAGTCACTCAGGTGCTAAAGAGATTACAAAGCACAATAACTTGAGAAAAAAGGCAGTTAGCTGGCGAATAAGACACAACTTAGATCCTGAAAATATTCAAGGCCCTTTGTAATTTATATTTTATATTTTTATAGGTGGGATATTGCAGGTTATTATTAGAGTATTTAAAAAACTTAAATTTTTTTGAGTAACCGGTTTTCGAATTAAAAAAAAAAAATGGTTGTGAATACCGTCTTCTACGCGATTCCCGTTTAACCGGGTTTTATTAAAAGTACACAGCAAAAAATTGGTGATGATCATTAATTGTTGCGATTCCTGTGTTTTGGAGTTAAATATGAAAAAGTAATTTTTGATAGATCCTTTTATTTAATAAAAAAACAGTATTTTTTTCAAAATTTAATGGAATTTTCCGGGGAATGTATTTTTGCCAGGAAAATTCTGAATTACAAAGGAACAATGTTTATGTGTAGTTTATAAAGTGGCCAGTCCTAATGTTTGTTTTCTTTTAAAGAAAAAATAACAGAACATTTTTGAAGAAGGTCAACATTTATAGAAAACATTTTTTCTAGAAAAACCAGCATAAATTTATACATGTGTACAATATCATTTAAAAGTAAATGTAACACATCGTTGAAAAGAATGCGTAAAGAGGCCTTCAATAAGGCCTTAGATAGTATATAGAAGCCCTATTTTCATACTCTCTCCTACACCTATTAATGTTTATGCTATTACCGACCTTCTTTCTACTTACAATTTCTTAGTCGCTAACTTGAATGGACGCTATAGAGGATAATAAACACGGTGCTATAACGACCGATAAGTAGGCTATTTAACACCGTCGCCACTACATCACAAATCAACTGTTCTACAGCAGAACGACAATATATTTTCAACGCCATACTTTTATATTAAAAACGATATTCCCTTTGCTAGATAGAACTGGAACACAATGGATAATTATGTAGATACTGCCGATAGTTCCGTTTCCATTGCACTATCGATCTTGTTTTATGTTTTAGCGAATTGCAAATAAATTCTATAAAAACTGACGACGCACAGTGGTGCCAATTACAAATAAAAGGGAAACAAATCTGTATCTTTGAAACTTGCGATCCGATTACAAAATAATGTGGGTAAAAATCATACAGGAGGACCTATGCTTTAAGGATTTTCTGATTCGAAGTACCCTCTTGAAATATACGGTGGGCTACATGGCATCAAAGTTGACTACCAAGGCCATGTAAAACCTTATTGGTTTCATAGCTTTTACAAATATTATTTGCTTTTAACAAATTTATGCTTTTGCTGAAGCTTTTTAATAGATAACGAAAATACATTTTGTTTCACAAAAATTTCTTTAATATTTTCAATGATATTTGGCTTCAAACTTTTAAATTTTGATTTTTTGCCTTGACTTTGCTCGCAATTTGGTCAATATCTCCGATAATAGCAAAGATAAAATTAAAAAGAAAATATTATATGATTCTTAATACAATTTCTAATAATATGCAGAAAAAATCTTAATTGATCTCAATTCATGTAGTCGTGAAAAAAATCAAAGTCAATTTTTTTAAATGAGAGCGAAAAACGTCTAAATTTTGACGAAAATAGAGCTTGATTGTTCGAAGTGTTTCTCAACATTTTTTCTAAACCAAAATTTTTCTTTTTCAATATATAAAAAGATTAGACTTTAAGAGAGATTGCAGTAGAAATTTTAAGTCGATTAAAGCATGCACGCTATATCCAGCATTGGACGATTATAGAGAATTTTTTAACGAAATTCCAAATTAATCGCTTAAGAAATAATAACGCCCATCGATTTTCAAAACTTATTTCATAAATTACATTAAATATATTTAATACAATGACTTTGATTTTTTATTGTTAACCGCCCGGTCAAAAATGTGGCAAGGACAGCAGATTTACTAAAAATAGTCAAATATTCAGAATCATTTAATATGCCTGCTAGAAAATTGTATTAAATTTTATTTTTAATTGTTATTTCTTCCGTAGCTGTCCATAGCAGTCCTCTTAAATTAAAAAAAAATTGCAACGATATATTAAATGGAAATTTTTTTATGAATTTTTGAATCCAAAAAAAATATGTGAAGAAAATACGAATGGTTATTTTTTTTAGGTTTTTCAATCAAATGCCTTATGTATTTTAAAAAATGATATAAATTTACACAAACTATAAAAATACAGTTATCTGCCTGTCCATTGGTATACAACACATGTGTATTTATGATTTAAAATACTAAATAAAACGGTCACAAGACAGGCATCTCGTGTAAAATTTAGCTAAAGTGTACTATTTTCAAGTGTTTTACTACATCCATACCGGGGGAATGCTGTAGATAGTATATTTTTTTAACTTATTTCTTATAAAAATATTTTTTTTTAATTTGTTATAATATATTGTATAAGAATTATTTAAAAGTGTAATAAGAAATACTGTAAATGTTTTTCAAAATAATCGGATATGTCAAAAGTTAATAGATTTGTAATTTCTGCGGATTCAGAATCTTCTTTTCCTGCGCTTAAAAATTTTTACGAAATATTGTTAAAATAACAAAAATTCAATCTCAACCAAAATTAATTTTTTTTCGGAAAATTTATAAAAAACCCGGACGCTTGCTTCGCGTGAAAATATTATCGGCGGCTTAACTTATTCCCTGTGGCAAAGTTATTCATTCTACCCTGTAAACTTCAAAATCAGATGCTATAATTAACTTGCTAAACGCTTGAAAAAGACACTCACGCTTTGTAGTAGAAAATCATAGTATGTGTGCTAAAATTGCAGATGTGCAACGAAGGGTGAATTGCGCTTTTATTTTTATTTTAAATCAGGTGAATATTTGTAGAAGCCGACTGGAAAATTAGGAAATTTTCCTTTTATATTGAAAATATCGATGCATTTAAAAATGAAATTTAACAATTTTTTTAAGAGATTACAATGGATAGTTTTTCAACAAACTATAGAATATTTCGAATATTGTGACTGTCGATAATTTGCGATCTCTAAACTTTACTGCATTATCAGCACAACTGACTTGCCATCACAATAGCAGCGCCCATTTATACTTAACATTAAGTGTTTTCAAACAATCTTGCAAACTCTTGCCAATGTTTGTAGAGGCTGTCAGGTACATAGGTACTTCTGTTTTTGTTATTTCAACTTTCACTCGTGTTATTTAACTGAGTTGTATGCTGGCAGCAACTTCATGATTTTGTTAAGCTGACGCTCTTCAGCAACAGCTAATGCTAAGTATCATTAGTTCCTGGTTCCT
Organism: Gymnocheta viridis; assembly: GCA_956483585.1. Lineage (NCBI taxonomy): Eukaryota > Metazoa > Arthropoda > Insecta > Diptera > Tachinidae > Gymnocheta > Gymnocheta viridis. Next base: position 102,988,672 of record OY101440.1, on the reverse strand, counting down.
TCAAGTTTAAGGACATTGTTTGAAATTCAATTTAGCAAAAGTACGATGTTGTTTTACAACGGGTTTTTAATAGTTTAGATGTTGTTGTTGCTAAGGCGTATTACAAGAGCAAGAAAGTGTTTTTTCCTTCTAAGATATGGGAGATAATCCCTTGTCAGCTTCTTCTGGAATGTATTTTTTGGAAATAGCTCATAAGTATTGGATCTTATAAAACTTTTTCTCTAGGCCTTCCACAAGGCCTACTGTCGTAGCAATGCTTCCTACTTTTTACCGCTAGGAATTTATGCATTTGTGTGTATGTGTGTATATTTATACAGTTTATAATAGAGACCGTTTAATATAAACTATGTACACATGCTTCAACTATTAGCATACTTCTGGGAGTTTCAAGTGGAGAATAGAGAGAAAAGAAAAATCAAGAAACTTCTGCATATTTCTACACTTGAAATTCTTGTTCAACACATCATTTATCATACAAATTTTGTTAAGATTGTTAAGAGAAGTAATTGGAAAAGAAGCAAAAAAAAGTAACTAAATGCCATAGGAGCTGTGTTTCTATATGAAACCACTATAAAAGTGTAATGATGCCAGTAGTGAATAAGTGCGTTCGAGTACCCAAAAAGTTTTTCTAAACTTTATTGTATTTTACTAAATTGCGTTCGTTTACCTAATATACAGTAAATTAGAACACAAATTGAGAACGTAAAGTGACAGTTCATGGTTGAGTATTTAAAAATTGTTACTGCAGAAATTTCTTTTAGTAAAATTTAGCAAAACCAAAAAACATATGTACATATGATTCAAAAAGTAAACAAAGTGATCGGCAATGCATAATTTTTTCGCTATTCAGACTGACTCATAAAATTTCAAGTACTAGTGTATCCAGCGGCCGAGTCAATCGATCGCATTCTAGAAATTAATATTAAACATTTACATACTTAAAACCATCTTATTTCTATGCAAAAGCAAATTGGACAAACACACATGCACACATTTTTTATTTTTCAAGTTTGCATGTGTTAGTAGCAACTCTAAACGCCAATAGCTCCCTAAATATCGGTGCGATCTAAATAAAATTAAGATTGTGCACTTCTATGTAAAAACATATAAATATTTCCAAAATCGGTTCAGTATTACGGCCGCAAAAGGGATCTTAAAAAATGTGCTCGCCTATTAATAATATAGATAAGTGAGCAGGCATCATACATATATACTCAACTACGCTGATTTACTCATACTCGCGATAACGTTGACTTATAAATATAGGTTGCAGTAAATATGAATAAGACGTCAACCATATCCATACCCATAAATCATCGCAGTTGAACTTATAACTTCAGGAAAATACTTATAATACTTAGAATCCTTTTCCACGATCAAAGTTTACTTTGACAAAGCCTTTTAAATTTTCTTTTAAACTTTGTTTCGCTTCTCCACATGTAAAGTTAAATTTGAAAAATCTTGTGTTCGTTTGTTGGATGAACATGCAACCTAACTAAATACAAGTATGTGTAAACGACGAACGGAGTGGAAAGCAAATTTGCGAGTACAGCAAAATGTGCACTCACCCCCTTCTTCTTTCCCTTATTACCATCAAACACAAGACTTTGCATAGAACACTTTGACCGTGGAAAAGGGCTCTTACATTTATTCATCATACTCAACTCATCCATGTATATTTCTAAACACAACATAATAATGAGTATTTCAATAGCAGTATTCAGTGTTTGATACGAATGGTCTAGCGTAAGTGCAAATGCCAACTATTATAGCTTTTCTTTGCAATCCAACAACAAAATATTAGAATTTGCATTTGCTACGTTATTGCAATTTAGCAGCACTGAAAATGGTATAGCTTTTTTGCTATGTGCATTGCGTTGTCATCACTCGCTTTTAAAGCTGTCATCTGTAAAGAGCAAAATCTATTTAGATACTAAAAGAATTTAAAAGCAATGGAATCGACTGATGCAATAAAGTAAACAAAAAGAGAAAAATCAAATAAAAAGTGGACCACAAATAAAATATCTTTAATTTTATATTATTTGGAAGACTGCACATTGAATTACAAAAAGTTTTATTTGTTGATGGTGAACATGATCCGTTGTGCTTTTTAATGGTCGAAAATTGTGAAGCTATGACTGCTTTTCCATGCTCAAAGTTTACTTTGCAAAGTCTTGTGTTTGATTGTGATAAGGGAAAGAAGAAAGGGGGTGAGTACACACTTTGCTGTATTCGCAAAATTGTTTTCTTCTTTGTTCGTCGTTTACACATACTTGTATTTGGTTGGGTTGCATGTTCATCCAACAAACGAACACAAAATTTGTCAAAGTTATGCGTGTGTAGAAGCGAAAAAAAGTTTAAAAGAAATTTGAAAAGACTTTGTCAAAGTAAAATTTGCAATGTTATTTGAAAATAGCGCTTACTATCAATGACAAAATAGTTGCAATGCTAAACGCACTAAACACTGAATACCGCTAATGTTTGTATGCGAAGATCGCATTGCGAATCATGCATCATCTATAAACATTGAATTAAGGAGAGTCTAAATTGACAACGTGATAAATGTTATTAAGTACGAGTTCTATGGTACTTTCGAGTGAGTATAAAGTTGGACAACATTGCAATAATTCCCTAAGCGGGAAGTTAAAAATTGAAAAAAAAATTGTTGGGATCGCATTGCTGAAGTCTGCACAAATGAACAAAAAAACCATCCATATTTAATATTTTGAAAGAATATCTAGTATCTAAATATCTAACATTAAAACAAATCCGATGCATAACTGGCAAACACATTACAATATTTTTAATGAGTACAAAACTTAAAAAGGGTAAGACTTTGGAACGGTAGGAGCAAATTTATAATTTTTTTATTTAGATGGCTCAGAATTTATCCACCTTTTAAATTGAATCATTAGTTTCTTCAACGTGAATAGAAATTTCAAAAGCTACAAAGCAATATTTTTAAAATTTATGCTAAATTTCCAAAAAAAAATGTCAGGGTACACAAATGAGCAAAAAAAAAAAACATCCGATCTTATAATACCTGTGCAGAGAAGTAAACCTTAAAGATTTTTCTTTAAAAAAATTACTTAGTAACAAAGAAAATCGTGCTAATGGGCCGAGAAATGAGCAAAATCCAAAAGACGTCGAGAAAACTCGGTTTTTGAGTTAAATCCGATTTTAGCGACCTCTAAAAACCATTTCCGAAAAATCTGAAAAAAATCACAAAAATACTTTATCCTATAAGCTTTCAAAGAATGCTGGGGTGCCTATAAGAAAAGAAAAAAAAATTTTTTGGGACACACTAAAAAATAATTAATGTTGTAGAAACCATCTACAGCTATTTTCGTTTAATTCTTTGGATTTGTGAAAGTGCTAAGTACATGGTTTTAAAGTAATCCATAGCAAAAATAAATAATCAGATACTTTTGAATAAGTTTAATCCGAAACAAATTAGCAAAATCAAATAAAATAAAAGTAAACATATGGAAAAGATTACAGAAAATTATTTGTTTACATTTTCTTCAAATATTCGTGTTATAATAAATATAGCATCGAATTTTACTACATCTTGCAATTTTTCTCTTCGCGTACTTTTTTGGGCGACAGCTTTTTCTCAGAGTAAATTTTTCAGTTTGCTCACTATTTGCTGATTTACTGCATTTTACTGCAAAATTACTCGAACGCACCTAATGATTAGAAAAAATATTGTGATTTTTACTATTATGTTCCTCAAGTTTTCTTTTTCCTTTTGAGGTTGTTAGAATTTCCTTCAAAGTTTTTTTCTACTTGTGGATAGCTTGGAAAATAATTTGTCTAAATTTAATGACATAAAGTAGTTTATGTTGTCAAAAATAATATAATAACTGACCATTGGGTAAATCAATAACAAAAGAAGTCAAATGGAAATAAGAAAATAAATTTATATTGCTGCTGCACTGCAGTATTTTTAAGTTTTTACAACTCAAAGTGTAAGCTGGTGAAGGCAGCATAGCATTTTTCTTGAAATTTAATACGCAATAAATTTAATTTGGCAATTATTGAATAATAACAAGTATACTAAATTAGCGATAGCGATAGATAAATCTATATTACCTGCACTACTACTGAGCTGATTATAAAATGATAAACATAAAAGTTATGGGGGAGAATCTAAACGCTCAGAAAACCAAAATCTTGATCATGTTCACTAAAAAAAAGTTTGAACTGAGTTTAAGTAAGATCTGAACTTAATTTTAGTTCATGAAATTTCCTTGAACTGAGTTCAAATTGACATAAATATATCAATTTTAAATTGAAATAAAGAAATTGTACTTGTTGAAAGTATAAAAAAAATTCAGATAAACTTGAAAAAGTTCCACAATTTTCTGATTTATCCTTACTTGAATGAAGTACATATCATTTCAAATAATTATAAAATTTCAAACTAACAGTGAAAAAATTGTGAAGAGTTTTTAGCCTTAAAATAAGTAATTTTAATTTTGTGTGAAAAATAAAAAAAATGAGTAAAACGCTTCCATAAATACAGTTAAATTTTTTTATTAACTTAACAGTATGTCGAATTCTTCAAATTATAGACAAATTTTGTTTAAATAAAGAAAATATATTTGATTTCAAAAAATTAAAAACAATATATGAATTTTGAGTGTAGCTGGAGCCCACGATGAGCTACAAGGTGTCAAAATCAATAAATTCGAGTATAGAAATATCACTTTTATAAATGTATAACGATTTGTAGTGAATTTTAATATTTTGTAAAGCTAAAAAAGGAGCGATTTCTTAAAAATAATATTGATGATGATTTTTTGTTAAGCCTATAAAATTTAGTTTTTCAGACTCAATCGCCAAAGAGCTGAATATAGATGCCATAAGCTGAGTACTTGCAAAGTTGCTTACAAAATGTGGCCTTGTTGATATCACGACAAACGCGCAGCACTATCGACGATCGATAAACAGAAGAAAGGAAAGACACAAATTTCAAGGCAGACATATACAGGACGACATATCAGCCTTGACATCATTGCAAGAGCTTAGCACTATCGGCGATTGGCAAAAGTCCCAAAGTGCCTTCGGTCGTAGCTGCCGAGAATAGGGAAGGAAATACACACATTTCTGGGTAGACACATATTGTACGAGATATCGGAGTTATCAGGAATTGTTCTAGGTGACTTTATTAGATATCTCAATGCGACGAGTTGGGTGTAGCACCGGAGAACTTGCCCACGTTGACACTTACGGGAGGAATATTGTTTTGTCATAACAGAATCACTGGGTTCTACTTGAATGCTGGCGCGCACTCGAAAAACTATAAAATTAAGAAGATTGGACCAACTCTCTCAATATCTATCATACAATCTTATTTGTTTTGTAGCTACAAAAACTGAAAATACTAGAATTTTCTTTACATTACCTTAATTCATACACTTTAGGGAGCTGAAGCTAAAACAGAGACATCTTTTTGTCATTACAAAACAGAGCAAAATAGTAAATCGTTTAATTCTGTCTTCTGTATTTCAATGCATTAATAGATAATCTTCTTTATTTCTTTTAGTTTATTCACTAAACAAAACAGAGTGAAATAAATTGCAAGTCTTAAAAGTATTAAAATTGCCAATTTAGCTAAATCGCATTAAATAAATTTTCACTGGATTGCAGCATCAAACCAATGATGTTGACAAATATTTATTAGAAACAATTCGAATTAAACAGATTTATTTAAATAATGATTTATAACTATTTAATTGTATAAATGCTTTTCGTAACAATGAAATAATAGTTAAAAGTATTTCGAAATTTGCATAAATAAATTGTAAATATTTATGTAAATTAGTTGGAGGCACATGTATGCAAAATGATTAAATTCTTGAAAATTTATGGAATTATAGACAGAAGTGTAAAAAATTATAGGTGTCAAAAATCATCAAGCTTAACGCCAATTTAATTTAAGCTTTAAGTATATAATATTGCTAATGAGGAATTTAATTTAAATTAAATATTTTAAAACCTAAATTTTTGGAAATATTGTTATATTTTTATTTATTAGTAATAATATATTTGCAGTTTATACTAAATGCATTTGAAAATAATAATAATAATAAAATTAAGCGGTAGAGAAAATGCTAGTGTTTCTCTTAAGGGAATTACAAGGATATTAATAACCGATTAATAAAGTTAATGTGTGTGCGCATTATAACCGGTTTTCCAATGTAAAAATTGAACAATAAACCTGCTATAGCTTTATTAATCGTTTATGAATAAGGCTCTGATAAGTTTTCTTGCTGGCAGTCTGATTTCACAGGAGAAAGGGAATGAAGGACGTGTTGTGTTTAAGTGTTGTGTATGAAGGACCATAAATTGTTAGCATCTCTCCTTCCTTTGTTTGTGTAGGAGAGGAAATCTCAAACAATTAATCAAATAAAGCAAGCAAAGAAAAAACAGCATTTGAAAACAACAGACAATATTGAATGTAACCGAAAATCCGTATTAATATATTCTTAGCTTTTTGAATGAATGTTAGAATCATTTAAAAAATAAAATTGCTTACAGTACAGTCCGTTACTGTAATAATATTGTGAGTGCAATGTTATTTCTGTTGTGACAACAAAAGCTCAAACTACACTGATGGAAAAATTGTCATTAGATGTTATTAGACATTGAAGCAATGTGACAAATGGCCCTATTAGATTTTTCATCATTGCGGTGTCAAACTGTACGGGCTGACTGTCTAGCTAACAGATGAACTCAATTTAGATTTATAGGACCAGAACCTTTATTTATCACTTCAAAAGGATATGTCAAGGAACACTATAATTCTTGGGCTCAGATGGAATTTAATCCCTGCAAGGTCTTACACAAGCAAAACGCTTCATTACGTTATCCCAAAACAAATCCCAAAAATTACTGCTAATGGACAGAAATGATCTTAGACTACTAACGGGATAGTTTACCGGGCATTGCGGTCTCAGATGACACCAGTTTATCATTGGTAATTCTGAGAGTAAGCTATGCAGAATCTGCGAAACGCAAGCAGAAACGTCGAAGCACATTTTCTGTGACTGTCCGGCGGTGGCGGCACGCATAATAAAGTTCCTTGGAGGCATCTTTATGACTCCAATCGAAATATACAATATCTCACCGTGTAAAGTAATAGGCTTCATTCGTATCCTTAATCTACTTTAGTGAACACTCGGTCTGCACAAAAGATTCTTTGAGTCGCGGTGCTTATAGCCTTTGCATAATAATAATAATTGCATCACTTGGTCATCTTGTCATTAATTCTATCATCAATGGAGCGTTACCCATATTTATATCAGACATTTAGAGAATCAGAATCAATTTAATGGTGAAATGTCAGTGACAGAAAAATCACCATAACGCCGATGCTATTGGCATCATATTCGTATTATGGATGTCTATTGCCATCAATGCAATGAACAACCACGATGTATGTATAACAACCAGTTGCCATCAATATAATACGTATTTGACTTGAATTTAATGGCAAAATATCATTCGTACACATGTACATTTTTTTATTGCAATAAAAAGAATACTTTTATTCATAAAAATCTTTTATAATAAAATATTACAAAACTAAACTGCTACGATGCTGCTCAATTAACTCCAAAACGAAAATCAACTGAACCAGAACAAACAAAATAAAAGGATTTTCTATCTCCCACAACTTCATTCATAACCTTTGAGGCAACAGTATGACACTATGTTTGTGCTGTTTATTTGACACTTTGAGTTAAAACAAACAAATTGATATTAGATAAAACATAAATTACAAATATTGGAACGCTATTTACATTTTCAATATTTTGAATACTGGGCGTTCTCAATACAGATATACATTTTTCTATATGCCTGGACAGTGAGAGGTATACTTTTGATACTCAATAAAATGAGACATTCCAATGTATTATAGTCAGGGAAATATTTGCAGAACATTTTCGGAAGATAACTTATGGAAATATATTTTCAATTTAGCAATCCTTTAAGTACCCTAAAAAGTATTTATTGTATACATTATAAAAAAACAGAACATGAGATATGAGCATAAAGAGATGGAACCAAAAAAAGGTTTCTTAAATAAAAAAATACTCGTATGACAAAATGAGGAAACAACAAATTTGTCTGTTCAGAAGCACATAAACAAATATCGTCTTTTTTTAAACGATAAGCCATACGACTGAGCTTGTGAATTGAACAATTATATTTTTGTTTTTAAAGTGGACTTAAAAATAGGAAAATCCAAAAAATGGGTTTCACAAAGTCTTTACGGAGTATTTTACATCAGCAATTTAATAATAAAAATATCGTTGAAGTCGGCCACAAGCCAAAACGAAAAATTCAAATTTTTAATTTTTTTTTATTTTTTTTTTTTGTTGTGACAGGTTATTTACAAGAAGGTTGACAATAGAAAACAAAAATTTTTAAATGCGTTTCATTGCAAATCTAGCGTTATTAAAAATTTATAAACATACATTTTTATTACACGCTGATAATTAAACATTTTTGTAAAAACTATAGCATAGTTTAACACGGAAATAAGAAAATTTTATAAATTAGACCGTTTGAATTTAGTAGTCCTTTAAGTAGCCCAAAAAAATCTATATTAAAAAACAGTACCTAAGTTACTAAGATTTGAGCAAAAAGAGATGGAACCAGTGTTCTTAAAGTGTTCTTCAATTTTATGTTATATTTTTACTTTTTAAGTGGAAAGTGGAACGGATTAGACTTAAAAATAGGAAAATGTAAAAAATGGTTTTAACGAAGTCTTTGCGAAGTATTTTACATCATTAATTTAATAATAAAAACCTCGGTGAAAAGTGAAAAGTCATGCGTTTATTCAAAATCATATTAAAGTAACTTTAGGATTTTTAGAGCTCAATGCTAAATATAAAGGTTATAGTCGGCCATAAGCCAAAATGAAAAATTCAAATCTAAAATTTAGCCTCGAAAAGGATTATCTAATACAGTAATTGAAAGGAGTAGATCCTCTGCAGGAAAGTATAATAAATAACTATTATGAATAACTCTTAATGAATTGGGACATAAACAAAATGAAATTAGTCCGAAAAAAAATTTAATGAAATAAATAAAAATAAATAAAATATATACAAATTTTCGGGCATTTTTCGATAATAAAATAACTCCCATGATAAAAGGTAAAATAAGTTCCAATCAAATAACTCCGCAGAAATAAAAGATATAAGAAAAAAGGAGTGCAAATACTCTGTAGTAAACATAACCAGTACTCAAAATACAATAAAATAGCGTAGAAGTTGCGCCCGGGCGAAGCCACGATGACTTAAAGTCTTTTTATGTTAGAAATAGCTCATGAACTGTTGAAGTATTTTTGAGTCAACGTACAAGTGTGCTAATCCGTAGCTGTAAAAGATAATCTAGGGTGAACTCCCAAACTTAACAACTTCTGTTGTTAAATTAAAAAAAAATACGAAAATTTATTTGAGGGCCAAATACTAATTTGTTTATATAAGAATGAATAGTTTTTAAAAACATATAGAAAATTTAATTCCCAATTAAATAAATATGTATGTCATAAATTCGTTAAATAAACAAATTATTAGAATTTTTAACGCAACTAAAAATATAGAACAAACAAAATACAAATTAAGAAATATTATTAAGAAATTAATTGAAAAAAAAGATATTTTTGGCAAAGCCATCGTGTGACGTTTTTCTCGCAGCAGTGGGAAATCGTGCCGTTGCTGTTGTTTGATGAATGACATAAAAAACAAAAAAAAAAATAAAATAAAAACCAATCATTAACAAACCAACAGAGAAAAGTAAAAACTCAAATTATTCAAATATTAAAAACGTAAGTTTTTCAAAATTCTAAAGAACTATTGTGCAAAAAAAGCATCGATACCTATCGAATTGCCTCATAATGGCATTCGATCGCTACCAAATCGAGTTTTCAAACTAATTAAAAATTTTTTTTATTAAATTTGTGTCAGAATGGCAACAAATGTTTACTTGAAATACAAACAAAACAAAATACAAGTAATGTAAATAGGAACTAGTGTTTTTGTTATTTTAAATAAAAGTTTGTATTTTATAGCAAATGGATGAAGAAATACTGACACTTTCATATTTATCTTCGTCGGAGGCAACCTTCTATTCTTGCCAATAAAAGTGTAAAGGTGCGGTCACATTTCACAAATATTTGCCCAAAAAAAAAACGTAACCAACAGACAAGCTAAATTTGGATTTTCTTTAATTCCAATATTTTTTTAAATATGGGTTCGCATTTATTAAAAACAATATAAAAATAGCATTTTGCGGCATAATTGACTTTAGTTTGTGATATAAAAACAAAGTTAAATCACACTAACCCTAAGCAAAAGTAGTGGTTACGTTTTTTGGCAAATGTTTGAAGATGTGACCGTACCTTAAGTAATAAATTTTGTATTGTGGATCAAATAAATTTCTGATTGTATATTTTTTTAGATTTAAATAGCGAATAGGCACATATAAACAGTAGTGCCACCAAGGCTCCAGTTAGCCGCAACACTTTCCCTTCTGGCTCCTTTCACCATGCAGTTGGAAACGATTACCCGATTGGAATAATGTGCCAAAGCACGATTTGCAAAATAGTAACAAAGGCGGTCAAGGAAACGGATTTGGCAATAAGTTTTTATTCTGAGTTCGGGTGATTGAACGTAAAATTCGCCAATTTTAAATTGATATATTTTGCACCTGCCCTGAAATGTACACCATAATTACAATTGTTTTAAGTCAAAATTTTTTTCACAATTTATTGTTTGCCGTTGAAATAAAGAAACCCATTCGTTTTGCATATGATTGACATTTGGGTATCGAAAAATGTTTGCAAAAATGATACTCGATCGATGACTCGCTATCGAAAGCCATCATCTTAAGTTTTATTTGTTTTTGTTTGATATCGAATACCATAATACCATAATTAGCTCGATATCGAGAGCGTTAATTAGATCTCTGATTAATAAATTACTCATAATTTGACAAAATCGATATTAAATGTTTTACCAAGAGTTTGAATTTTTTTAATTAATTAAATAGTCTATTTAATAGATATTAATTAACACAAATGTTTGCATAATTGTTTCACTCATAACCTTACTTTAATTTCAATTTTGACTTAGACCACTTTCAATATTATGGGCATACATATATGTACTACATAAATACACATGTACTTGTTTCTCAAATTTTCCATTTAATATTTAAAGAAACACAAGGTTACAAATCATGTTTCATGATTATGAATTCATGACACATTTTTTGTGTCCGCCTGTTTTTTAAATCGAATGTTTGCTTGATGTTTGCATTTAAACATCAATAAATAAAACACATCCACAAACATATTAAAAATAAAAAGTAAAAAACATATGTACACAGTATGTATTTAAATTAAAACACATATGTTGATGTATTCAACGAACATCAAATGACAGGTTGTTTAAAAAGAAAAATACAAAAAAAAACAAAAGAACAATCACAAATATCATTCTCATTTTACACGAATCCAATCATTCATTATTTAATTGAAAAAGGAACGAAATAATAATCTTAAAGCGAAAATTTAAATTGCACATTTAGGAAAATGGGAAAAGATTTAAATAAATAGTTTTGTAATAAATAATTCTTTTCATGGTAAATTGATAGCAATCAAATGCGCAATAAAATCTAGTAAAACCCAATTTTATTACATGGATTTTGTCGTAAAAAAAAGAAATAAAACAAAGTTATCACATGGATCAAAATAAATATTGTCAATGGTCAATCTTTAAAGCCTAGAAAATATTAACTGAAGGGAACTCGAAACATTTCTAGCAGCAGTTGAATTGAGGCAGCTATGCACATTTAGATTGATTGCTAAGTCTGCTACTTCATAGGCGTGAATGACGAAGGGAAAATAAACGAGTACTCATTACGTTTTATTTTCTCATTCGTAATTTTAAGCCTGAAAACTGTCACTCAAGACAGTTTGGAAGTAAATGTAAATGTAAATGAAAGTTCAAAGAAGAAAAATTAAGAATCATGTCAATAAGATATGACTCGTCTAAGCTCAAGCTAAATAAATGGTACATAAAATATGATGTGTAGACTGGTGCTCAGATTTATTTTAAAACTAATTATAAGATTTTACGAGTAGATATATGGAGAGGAACTGCTAATTGTTATAATAATTCTTTATATATGCTATCCAGATCATAAAAACAAGAGATGCAACGCACTTCCTTGTTCCCTGGTTTTCCCCCTACATTGAAAAATAGCTACATTTTCATTGAACGCGCCTTTAATTTCCCTAATATGTGATTGTAAAAAATATTACAAGCACAATATTAAAAACCGTACTGCTTCATTCATTTTCGCTCTTAAATAATTCATAATATTTGAAATATTTGCTTTTTTGTTAAGTAATTGTGAAAAAAGTATAAATCTATTAAATAATATAAATAAACTCGCTTTGTAAAGCAACATTAATTGGAAATGTTGAATAATTTGTTACAAAAACGTTAAAACCATAACAATAATATTGAAACAAGAATAACTCAAAATACATTGTAGCAACAGCGTCAGCAGGATGTGTAATATAAGAGCAGTTGTAACAAAAGATCAAAAACAAAAAATTCAACAAATAAATTGACAAAAACAAAAATATACATACTATAATAAAAAAAAATTATGTAATCTATTTGCTAACTCCATGCTGTGAAAAAAGGATTATTTACTTAGCAATACGAGTATACATAATTTATTCTGTTAAAGTTGTTCGTTCATATTTTAGTATATATAAAAATATTTCTTTCTTTTTTAAATTTATTAATCGAGATTGCCTCGATATCTTTTTAAAAAGATTTTCAAAAAACTTTTGTTTGTTGAGGGTTTTTTTTGTTAGTCTGTATACAGACTAACTTGTTAGTCTGTATATCAGAATACAATTTTATTTAATCAAACAAAAGTTTTACACGTAGACATTCAAGATAGTTCTTACAATTTTAGGAAAACGTCTGACGATAAGAATCCTACCTCTGCAAGAAATATTTATTACTGTTTTATGGAAAAAGAATTTGTAATTCCAGTTCACACAAAGTTTGTAGAACAGATTTTTTAGAATATATTTTTCCATATTAAATTTTTACGGCAGTTAAAATTTTATCCACATATTGTCTTCCCAAAGTTATCCTCATGTTTATCTTAAAATCAAAAAAAAAATACTAGATAAGACAGCTTCTCGCGGTAAATTTTATAGATCTATCGATCTGCGCCATCCCCAGATCTCTATCTCTTTCTTATGGGTTTTAAGATATTACGGAGGCATTTTATTGTATATTCACTTTTGATAAAAATTTAACACGTTATAATACCATATGTAACATTATTATAAATAAAATATATGAAATTTTTTAGTAAAAAAACGTGCACAGAGCCAAAACTGCCTAATAGAATCAAGAAGATTTTCTCTATGAAACGTTTTTAGGCTAAGGGGTATCCCAGCAGAAAGAAGAGAAGATTTTTCCGAAGAGATTCCTTATTATTTTCATGTGGTAAATCTTTTTGATTTTATCAAGAAGGAGAAAACATAAAATCTAGAAGAAAACTTGTTATTCACAATTTTTTCACTCAATTTCCATTATTTTTGGCACCAAAAAAACAATCCATAGAGAAAAGCTTCTTGATTCTATTAGGTTTTCTTCTGAATTGTATAAAATAGGGATTTCTTATTGATTTTATTAGGCTACCTAATTGATTTTTTCAAAAAGGTTTCCCTTATTGATTTCATTTGGTTCCTATATGATCATGTGTAAATCATCTCCTTGATTTTAATAATAAGGAAATCTTCTTGACTACATTAAGTTTTATTAGGTATTCTACTTGATTTTTTCAAAAAGGTATTCCTTATTGATTTCATTAGGTTGCTTGCTATTTCATATTTGTTATTTCACCCAATCCTCTTTTTACACGGTACATACGTTCCAGAAAATATTGTGTAAAAAAAATAGTGTAAAAAAAGACACACCGTAATGGAAAATACAATAATCATATAAAGAAAATTGTAAATCCTATATAACATACATACGTATATAATCATATAAAAAAAAGGAACAGCTAAATTAAAATTAAATTTTTTTGTCCATTAACAAAAAAACGTGTAAAAACTGAATAAGTTTTGTCGTGCTATTTACAAAAAAAATGTAAAAATAGGATTATGTGTATATAAATCAACATAGTGACAATTTTTTTCCCGTTATTTTATTTTCTTTGAACTTGACAAATAAAATTAAAATAAAATTTAAATTTAACTAAAATAAAATAAAAGAATCTAATTAAACAAAGTGCATCTGAGTTAATACGTGAGCAAATAAGTGTGTACGTACAATGTAAGTAAAATAAATCTTTAAAAAAAAAACTTTTCGCAAAGGTATTTTTGTGCAATTTTATGAAGTTTATATGTATTATTTCAGTTCCATGCAAATAATGGCGGATCAAAAAAATTTAACTGAAGATATCGATCTTTTGCTTATTTTTAAATCATGGGAACTGTTCGAAGAAACGTGTCACATTCTTTTCACTTTTGGAATTACATCAACAACTATATTAAAGAAAATGGAAATTGAAGACATTGAAAATTTATTTAATAAATTGGACCAAAAATATACTGGGGAGCTAATAAAGTTCAAAACAGGCTTAAGGGAATGGAGGAGGAATATTGTACGTACAAAATAATTTTTATGGAAAAAATATATTTTCACTTATGTAAGTATTGTTTCAGAATTTACCATTTATATGCGAAAGAGGAACGTTATCGGCAAATAGTCGGATATTGGAGTGGTTGGAAAAAATTTCTGACAGCCTTAATAGTTCACGGTCTACGGACTCCCCACTCGGTACACAGATGTCAGCAGAAAATTCCATATGCGGCACTAGCCTTATAAACCTTCTTAAAAGTACTGTGAAAGGACAGCTAATACTTATATTCAATGAAAGAAATAAGTATATTGATTCAAAAAACCAGAAGACATTAGTTCATTGCATTGTGGAAAAATATGTTGGAAATAGAGCCAAATTTACATATGCAGAAATGCAGCAATGGTCTTGTGCTATTTGCGAAGTATTTACCAAAGAAAAACCGGTAAAAAAATTATTGTTTTAATCAAATTTGATTTAATGTCTGTTCTTTTAAATAATTCCGGTTCTTCTAGGAAACATACTTTTTGAAACGAAAAGACGGGAAGAAAAATCCAACAGGAAAATTATTTTCTCGTTGGACTAATGTCGAAAAAGAAAATTTTGATAATGATCCTGCCACTGCGGACGAATCTCTTGAAATCGTATAATGGAACTACTTCAAATTAAGTAATTCGAGCTCCTTTTCTTTAATTGAAAGCACAATCCGCTTAATTTTCATTTCGGCTAAAAACATTTCTTCCTCTCTTTTGCTCCTCTCTACTTCCAGTTTTAATCTTTTCGACTCAATGTCCTTAACGTCCCTCAGACAGCGTTTCATTGAAAGGTTCATTCTTTTGCCGTTGAATTTTTTTTTGAACTTTTTGAGGCTTTTGATGTTGATGGTGCGGTTGATATTGAAGGCTCGATGACTGTTGGTAGTGCAGCATCGGCGCAACTGCTGGTGGAGATATGACTTACCATTTCAAGGAAATCAACACTGTTTTCTATTTGTGGAAAGTCACATAAAGTGTTTGGGACTCCTTGAACCATACCTACAGGATTTATTTGTTTTTGGAACTGCAGCAGATTTGCTACAGTTTCCTCCAACGGGCTCAGTGGTAGTTGTTTGAAGACACCGCCTCCAGTTGCTCTACACTCCGCTTTGTTCGTTACAATTTTTCTTTTAACTTTACATTTTAATTCCCTCCAAAACTATAAAAAAAATTTTATCTCACAGCATAGTTTTGTAACGCACTATTAACCTTACCTTTTGCCATCCTCCACAAGTCCTAATTGGTGGACCAAGGGAATTAAGTGCAGTCGCAATGTTTTCCCATTGCCCCTTAAATTCATGTGGAACTGTACCGCTACGGAATCCTCTGGCAAGTGATGGATTCTTTTCCAGTTCTTCCACTAACTTTTCAAATTGAGAGGAATTTGTCATTTTAATTTTTTCCATATTTTAATTAATTAAAATTTTTGCTTTTATATTTTTTTCTTCTCTTTTTTTCTAAGTTTTATTTATAATTTATAAAAAACTTTTGTTTGTTTGTTTTTTGGTGTTAAAAGTTTTTTAACGAATCTCTTGAAGATTTGCATTGCGGTATGAATTTATCGAATTATTTAAAGTAACATATTTATACAATTATCTTTCTCTATTACAGATAAATATTTCGAACAAAAGTGCTGGTTGCAGCACAATTGCAGTCCATGGGATCAGGTACTTTCTTTCTGGAGGGAAACAAGAAAAATCAGGGTTCAAGAGATACACAATGCCAGTTGTTTGAAACATATTTTTCGAGAATGGCCACGATACAATGATTTTTTAGGTTATGAACTTGTAAGTATTGGAATTTTTTTTTAATTTTCTTTAACTTTTAATATCATTTTTATTCTGAAAAGGTCGAAATAGATTTTGATTTTTTATACCCGGACAAAGCAAATCAATTATTTTTAAAATTGGAAACTTTTTATAAAAAGTTGTTTAACATTTTTGACCACGAAATCAAAGACCGTGCATCAAGAGAATATTACATACAATATTTACGTAATGACAATATTACAAAAGGTACAATGTTTTTTAAAATATTGACATATATAATATTTACCATTTACTAATTTTTGTATTTCTCTTCAGATTCTAAGTATTGTGTATGTACAATACTTCTTCACGCTTTACTACAACCACAACGTCTTAATAAAGAATATAAGCCTTCAATAGCCGATGCCCAAACAGATTTCGTCACTTTAGTACCAACTATTAATGATATTCAGCCAAAAATCATGGAAATTGTTAAAATGTATGCAGAAAGAAGAGAAACACTTCAGCCAAGAATAATGGTTATTGGACCAGATTTTTCGAAAATATCCGAGTTTTTCGTATTTTGTGACGGCCTGAAGTGGAAGTGCGCCTCGTATATGAAGTGTGTAGATATTATTATTAAGTTATCCTACGTTTTTAAGACAGAATATTCCCCAAAAAGCAAGCAAGTATGGTCATTTTTAGAGCAGTATTTTTTTGATTTAAAGTCTGAGGATTTTTCCTCTGTTGCAAATTTTTTAAGTAAATTACAGTAATATTATACTAATTTATATAATTTTTTGAAATGACCCTACTTGCTTGCTTTATTTGTACAAAAAGTCATACGACTCCAAATGATCTTATAAAACATTTAATCCATCCATTTTTACTTACTGAACAATGGACTTAAAGTTATTCGAGTAAAAAAATACTGGTAATAGCACTTACTTTTTATTATTATATCAAATGAATTCCAATGTAAATATATTAATAAAAAATCAATAAAATTATTAATAAAAAATTATCAAATAAAATCAAGAAGAATTATTTTTTTTAAAAAATCAATAAGATAACCTAATAAAATCAAGAAGACAACCTTTTTGAAAATATCAATAAGAAAGCCTTATAAAATCAAGAAGAAAAGCTTTTTGAAAAAATCAATAAGATCGCCTAATGAAATCAAGAAGAAAACCTTTTTGAAAAAATCAAGAAGAATACCTGATAAAAACCCTAAGTTTCCTTCTTGATTTTTTCAAAAAGGGTTTCCTTATTAAAATAATAAGACTTCCTTCTTGAAAAAAAATCATAGAGATATCTTATTAATTTTGTGCTATTTTATTAGGTTTTTGCTATTACTGTTTTTTCTGTGTGGGTTCTCTTCACGTATCTTTGAGAAAATAAATAATATGTTATCTTCACGTATGTATATTTGATAAAAATTAAAAGTTAAAAATCATTATTATAATATAAATATCCTTTCCTCGACCATTTGATGTAAAAGTTTTAGTATTTATTTGTCATTTTGTGTTTCTATAAATGGAAAGTAGATTCTTAAAGGATATAGGTCCATTTTGCTTAAATTTACTTTATTGAAATTAAATTAAAGTACAATTCTACAATTAAAACAAAAAAAAATATTGCTCTCAGCACCTAAAAATACTTAAGATTAATGTAAAAAAATGTACAAAATACAATATAAAGTATCACTCGGGCATAATTATTCATTATCAAAATTTAGCTGAGCGTACTAGTTGTAAACTTAAATGAATAAATCGAAGAGAAATATTTATCTTTTCATCTTCAAAAATATTTATCTTTGTGGTTGTTTTCCAAAAATACTTTCTAAAGTAGTAAACCCTACCTTTCTGGCTATTTATATTGTAGAGATAAGAGACTGAACTGACTTTATTATAAAATATTTCTTTTATTTTGGTGAACGGAATATTTTGGAAATGTAACTGACTTGCTAAAGAGGAATAAGCTTTGAAATCTGTCGAAAGCATTTCTATAATCCTTGAAGTTATCTTTCTGGATTAATAGTTTTTAGATTTCTTTATCAAATCTAAAGGGAATTTTGTTTTCAATATTATAATGCATTAAAATTTAAAAAACGCAGTAATAAAAGGGGAAGCATGAAAACACATCAGTAGTATTAGCTATGCTCAAAATTCAAAAGAAAATTAACAAGAAATAAATAATACTGAATAAAGCAGGTTTGTTTAAGTGCTTACAGATGGATTCCACTCACGTGATATCTGTGTCAATGCAAATACAAGAAACGTGAGTGTAAAATGCTTAATTTGTTGGTATCGTTAACGTGTATCTACGTGAGTAAAAAGTTTTCCACATCCCGATTAATAGTCCTTACTAATTGTAGTACATGTGAAAATAATTTTGGACATAAAGCACGGTTTTTATCAGTTTATTTTCACGTATCTACCATAAAGTAAAAAAATATTTTTCAAAAAGTGGCATATAAAATGCAAAAAATTGTTGGAGTTCAAAATAGTTATAATTTAAAAAAATTGTTTCTATGACCTTGGATATTTTAACATATATCAATAAAAAACTTCAAACATAATATCTAACAAAAATATTGGACCACTTTATTCACGTAAATTTTTTGGTTGAAACTTTAGATTAAATTTTTTTGTAGATACGTGACGATAATTTCGGAACGACGATATGTAGCCTAGGCGGATTGACAAATTTATAAAAAAAATAAAAGTTTGTCTTAGGAAAATTGTGAAAATAAAAATTGTTAAGGAAAAGTGGATATATGTAGGAAGTATTTCGGACGCGAAAGCTCGAACTATATCTGCAAAAACAGTGCGTTTGTTGCTCGCAAAGGGGGCAGAAGCACCAGTTACAGTTCCTGCAGCTCTAACTATATCAGTGTCAAATATTTCAATTGCCGTTACTAATACAACAGCGTTAGTCACTTACGGCCACGCAAAAGACGGGTGTTGGTATGGGCGTACCTGAAGGTCAACGTTTAGTTACACCCATTCGCACTACACCAGCGTCGGTTACAGCTGCTGGCACTTTGGCTACGGTTACTGGTATAAATACTAAGTCGGCTTGTATTAATAATTGTAAGCAGTTGTTATGTTATTTAAAATAAGAAATGTTTTTAGTATTTAATATACATGAAATACATGACAAAATGTTTTCTTTTAAAATGTTGACACCCGATATACAAGAGAATTCAGTCACCTGATCTCTCGAGGTCACCTGTTGTTAATAAATAAATTTTCAAAGTAATAAATTAAAAAAATAAGTAATAAAAATAAACAAAAAATCGTATAATGGAACTACTTCAAATTAAGTAATTCGAGCTCCTTTTCTTTAATTGAAAGCACAATCCGCTTAATTTTCATTTCGGCTAAAAACATTTCTTCCTCTCTTTTGCTCCTCTCTACTTCCAGTTTTAATCTTTTCGACTCAATGTCCTTAACGTCCCTCAGACAGCGTTTCATTGAAAGGTTCATTCTTTTGCCGTTGAATTTTTTTTTTGAACTTTTTGAGGCTTTTGATGTTGATGGTGCGGTTGATATTGAAGGCTCGATGACTGTTGGTAGTGCAGCATCGGCGCAACTGCTGGTGGAGATATGACTTACCATTTCAAGGAAATCAACACTGTTTTCTATTTGTGGAAAGTCACATAAAGTGTTTGGGACTCCTTGAACCATACCTACAGGATTTATTTGTTTTTGGAACTGCAGCAGATTTGCTTCAGTTTCCTCCAACGGGCTCAGTGGTAGTTGTTTGAAGACACCGCCTCCAGTTGCTCTACACTCCGCTTTGTTCGTTACACATTTTAATTCCCTCCAAAACTATAAAAAGAATTTTATCTCACAGCATATTTTTGTAACGCACTATTAACCTTACCTTTTGCCATCCTCCACAAGTCCTAATTGGTGGACCAAGGGAATTAAGTGCAGTCGCAATGTTTTCCCATTGCCCCTCAAATTCATGTGTAACTGTACCGCTACGGAATCCTCTGGCAAGTGATGGATTCTTTTTCATTTCTTCCACTAACTTTTTAAATTGAGAGGAATTTGTCATTTTAATTTTTTCCTTATTTTAATTAATTAAAATTTTTGCTTTTATATTTTTTTTCTTCTCTTTTTTTCTAATTTTTCTTTATAATTTATAAAAAACTTTTGTTTATTTGTTTTTTGGTATTGAAAGTTTTTTAAATCTTTGAAAAGAGATATCGAGGCAATCTCGATTAATATAAATTTTATAATTTATTTTATTTTAAAATTTTTGTTTGAACGACACAAAACAATACAAAAAATACCAACGACAAAATGAAACCCAATTAGAGGCAACAGCAACGATAAATTTTCTTGCAGAATACCAAACATGTACAGAAAGTTATCGATAAACAACAATATTACCAACAAGAATACGGATTTGTAATAAAAGAAAAAAACGGCGTCGTGTTGTGTTGCCGTCGTCAAGTATACAAAGTATATTTACTCAAGTACACTCACTGCGGTAGCTGATTAGCAACATGTATCACCGAGAACTAGTTTCGATTAAATAAAAAAAAAATAAATAATAACAAAGAAGGATCGGCAACAAAATATCCTTTAAATTACGTCTTAAATAATTTTTTAATAGTTTCATATGCCATTTTCTTTTCTTAAAAAAATATAAAATTTCTTTTAGTTTTTATTGAAAAAATTGCTAACCAAAGTTATCTTAAAACAATCACATTTCAAATTTTAAAAAATTTTGCACTTTTTTAGAAAAGAAAACACTAATAGTTTCGGAGATATTTCCGTAAGTCTTATAAAAAAATTAATTTTTCACCAAAATTTGAAAAAAAAACTTGAAATTTTAAACTGAAGAAAATTTAAAATTTTATTCTTAATTGTGATAACTTCATATGATGCAAATAAAATATGTTAAAATTTATTAACATCATTTCATAAATTCTGAATTTATTCAGTTGAGTGGTAGCACATATTTTACAGATTTTTTTAAATTTTGATTTCTTTTAAACTGACATATAAAAATTAAAAAAAAGTTGTTAAGAAAATCGTTTTGCACGGGATTTCCTATTATATTTTAATTCAGGGCAAACTCTTTGTAAGCTCCAGCAGTTGTCTGCTATCATACGGTGATTCCTATATCTTCCCCAAATGGTTTTGGTATCTTGGTGGAATCGTTCGCCTTGTTCTTCGCTATATTCACCTAGGTTGTCAAGAAATTTATCTAAATGGCTGTACAGATAATGAAATTTGACACTTATATTTGCTTCTAATCGTTGGAAATCTTGAAGCAACTATTTCAGGATATTCCTTTGCTTTAGTATTTCGGAGATAAGTCCTTACTGCTAATACAGGGCTTGTTCATGCTTCTAATTCCAATTGATTCATATGTTTTGTGAATTTTTGCGCTGTTTATAAATTTACGAATTTGTGGTCCATCGAAAATGCCTCCTTTCAACTTTTCTATGCTGAGACTAGAGAAAATTTTGAAAATATATTTAAAGCAATATCCGTTCATATTTTAAACATTCACAAACTATTTAATAAGTCCAAGTTTTATATATAATCCTGTAATTCCTAGTTGGAACAAAGAGTAAAAAATTTGATATGTAGTGGTGAAAGGATAATTTTTTCTCGACTTATTAAAGGACCATGAACGATGTTGTTTCCTTTTCCGATAGTTATATTTGTTCTCAGCGACTACTCTGTTGTATTCCATCGATACTGATAAGCCACTTAATTGAGATAAATGAATTTTATATGAACAGCTGCTACCACTGAATTGTGAAAAAATTCATAACTTATGAAATGACTTTAAGAAATTTTACATAGAGCTCTTTTCCACGTTTAAAGTTTACTTTACAAAGTCTTGTGTGTGTACACACTTTGCGCTACTCCCAAAGTTGCTTTCCACTTCGTTCGTCATTTACTCGATGACTGTTGGTAGTGCAGCATCGGCGCAACTGCTGGTGGAGATATGACTTACCATTTCAAGGAAATCAACACTGTTTTCTATTTGTGGAAAGTCACATAAAGTGTTTGGGACTCCTTGAACCATACCTACAGGATTTATTTGTTTTTGGAACTGCAGCAGATTTGCTACAGTTTCCTCCAACGGGCTCAGTGGTAGTTGTTTGAAGACACCGCCTCCAGTTGCTCTACACTCCGCTTTGTTCGTTACACATTTTAATTCCCTCCAGAACTATAAAGAGAATTTTATCTCACAGCATATTTTTGTAACGCACTATTAACCTTACCTTTTGCCATCCTCCACAAGTCCTAATTGGTGGACCAAGGGAATTAAGTGCAGTCGCAATGTTTTCCCATTGCCCCTTAAATTCATGTGGAACTGTACCGCTACGGAATCCTCTGGCAAGTGATGGATTCTTTTCCAGTTCTTCCACTAACTTTTCAAATTGAGAGGAATTTGTCATTTTAATTTTTTCCATATTTTAATTAATTAAAATTTTTGCTTTTATATTTTTTTCTTCTCTTTTTTTCTAAGTTTTATTTATAATTTATAAAAAACTTTTGTTTGTTTGTTTTTTGGTGTTAAAAGTTTTTTAAATCTTTGAAAAGAGATATCGAGGCAATCTCGATTAATATAAATTTTATAATTTATTTTATTTTAAAATTTTTGTTTGAACGACACAAAACAATACAAAAAATACCAACGACAAAATGAAACCCAATTAGAGGCAACAGCAACGATAAATTTTCTTGCAGAATACCAAACATGTACAGAAAGTTATCGATAAACAACAATATTACCAACAAGAATACGGATTTGTAATAAAAGAAAAAAACGGCGTCGTGTTGTGTTGCCGTCGTCAAGTATACAAAGTATATTTACTCAAGTACACTCACTGCGGTAGCTGATTAGCAACATGTATCACCGAGAACTAGTTTCGATTAAATAAAAAAAAAATAAATAATAACAAAGAAGGATCGGCAACAAAATATCCTTTAAATTACGTCTTAAATAATTTTTTAATAGTTTCATATGCCATTTTCTTTTCTTAAAAAAATATAAAATTTCTTTTAGTTTTTATTGAAAAAATTGCTAACCAAAGTTATCTTAAAACAATCACATTTCAAATTTTCAAAAATTTTGCACTTTTTTAGAAAAGAAAACACTAATAGTTTCGGAGATATTCAGAAAGTCTTATAAAAAAATTAATTTTTCACCAAAATTTGAAAAAAAAACTTGAAATTTTAAACTGAAGAAAATTTAAAACTTTATTCTTAATTGTGATAACTTCGTATGATGCAAATAAAATATGTTAAAATTTATTAACATCATTTCATAAATTCTGAATTTATTCAGTTGAGTGGTAGCACATATTTTACAGATTTTTTTTAAATTTTGATTTTTTTAAACTGACATATAAAAATTAAAAAAAAGTTGTTAAGAAAATCGTTTTGCACGGGATTTCCTATTATATTTTAATTCAGGGCAAACTCTTTGTAAGCTCCAGCAGTTCTCTGCTATCATACGGTGATTCCTACTGTTTATAAATTTACGAATTTGTGGTCCACCGAAAATGCCTCCTTTCAACTTTTCTATGCTGAGACTAGAGAAAATTTTGAAAATATATTTAAAGCAATATGCGTTCATATTTTAAACATTCACAAACTATTTAATAAGTCCAAGTTTTATATATAATCCTGTAATTCCTAGTTGGAACAAAGAGCAAAAAATTTGATATGTGTTTCGTTTGCATGCTCATCCACCACATTTTTTCAAAGTAAACTTTGCGTGTGGAAAAGCGAAACAAAGTTTAAAAGAAAATTGAAAAGACTTTGTCAAAGTAAACTTTGATCGTGGAAAAGGGCTCATAGTTTTATTTCTGACATGCAAAGTTCTCACAATTAAGAATAAAATTTAAAATTTTCTGCAATTTAAAATTTAAATGGGTCTTAAAAAAAGTTAAATTTTTTTGAATTTTTTTTATAAAACTTTCTGAATATCTTCAAAACTATTCAACTATTAAAAAATTATTTAAGACATAATTTAAAGGTTATATTGTTGTCGAGTTTTCTTTAATTTAATCGAAGAACTAGTTCTCGAGTAAATTCAAATTATCTGATGAAACATAATTTTTTTTCATATGAAGGAAAATCTCGATATACAGAGTCAATGGAGCTCAGTATCTTATGTACCAAAATTGATTAAGAAAATACGGACCTTAGAAATCGTGTTGAACTGTGTTATGTTTATATTTGTGGGAGAAATTCCTTTTGTTTATCTTCGTTTATAAAAATTATTTAATAGCTTTGTTCATTAGTTTTCCATAGCTGTTATATAAATGGATTTTATTGTTCCAAAAATTTACATTTACTTACAATTTGATTTCTAAATACAAACCGAAAACACCTGTTTAAAAAATTATTATAAGTAAAAATTTAACTATTAAGAATTTGCAGGAATTCGTTTTTTGCTCTCTCGAATATTAAGTAAATGAATGTTACTGACAGATGCTTTCGTCAATAACAAGAGGTCTCCACTAGCCATGAACTTGGTATGAACTTCATGTCGAACATCGCATATGGCTAATGTAGACCACTCATGTCCATGTTTCATCCATGCTCTGACATCGATGCCCGAGCATATGGCTGAGCAACTCTGTTCGCATGAAATGTAATTTTAAAGGAGAGTAAAAAAGACAGCGCAAAAAACGAAATTTTATCTCTGTTGCACAACCTTAAGATTATATGGTTTTTCAGAACAGGAACATCTGCACGTATTCGCCACATACAAAAACATGGACATTTTAGTAACGTTGCTCTGCGGGCGTCATGTTCATGTCATGCTCAAATCGATGGCTCGTGAAGACGTAGTGCAAGGTTGAAAATATATATAAAAAACAAAATGCCTGTTGTTGTTTTTATTATTGTAGAATCAAGCGTAGTTGAATAAACATACGTTGCTAGTATGTATCCTATAAAATATTAATTTGGAAGCGAACACATTAAAACATAAAATTCAAAATATTCAACAATTGAGCACTTATTTACAGAATAGAGCAGATAAGTGAATTTTTTTTTTTTAAAACAAATATTCATTCATCAATTGCGTTTTTCTATTATTGTGACATTTGCAATGACATAAAACACTTGTACGAGTGACTCGCATTTGTAAATTGAATATTTAAATTAAATAAAAACAAATACAAATGCCAAATGAAAATATTGACTATTGAGTACCCTATTGTTGACTATGAATACAAAATATGTTGGTATGCTGCCTCTATTTCAAGGAATATTTTTAAAACTTTTATTAGGTTTTTTTCTCGTTTTTACTAGATTTTTCAAAAGTTTCTTCTTTTTTGTTATTTAATGAATTTTTTTTATTTTGAACTCTTCATGTTGTTGCTTTATGCCAAAATAGTTTATTATAGACTAGAAGTTAACAACATTTTGTTCAGAAAGAAATGGACGTGAGCAATTTTTTGTAGAAACAAACAATAACTTATAATATAATAACTAAAATAAAAAGGTTTTATTAGTTATTATAACTTGTTAATAACTTCAAAGAAAAAACATATTAGATTTTTGGAGGCAGAAAATAAATTATTGACTAAATTTGATAAACTCAATCCTAGAGCTCAAGGCAGATTAATAAAATTTGAAATTAAATAATATAGTTCTATAACTAATATAAAAAGTAATAAAATATTTCGTTTTGTTGTTGCTTTCAAAGTCCTTCATATAATTATAGCAAAAGTGTTCTATTTGTTTAACTACAAACGTTTTCGTGTAAAAACTATTAAAAGCAAACTTTTAGCGAATAAATTCAAACAAGAATATATTACTTTTCACATATGTTTATAACTTATTATATTTCAAATGAAACAAAAATCAACACAGTTCAACTTTATCTTCAAATTCTTAAATATAAACAATGAGAGATCTCGTATGCGGACACTCATCGTCGTAGTTATTTTGTCTGCTTACGGGATACATCTGTCTTAGGGATCGTTTCCTCAAATGACAACAAAAGCCTGGAACTTAAGAATTCGCCAGTCTAAAGGACCTGTCCGTTAATAGAGTTTTTACTGTACATATTTGTATATTTGCCTTTATTATTTTGTTAAATAATTTTTTCCCCATTATTATTTATGCAAATATCCGAAGAAAAGCAAAATGAATTAAACAAATTAGTTTATTTGTTTTTTTTTTTTCTTTAAACAAAAATAATTACTGAAAACTGTTTGGAAATGAAAAACTTTTAACTTTTTTCCGGTTGTAAGACAAGAAAAAATTAACAAAGTTCATGAATTAAATTGAAATGCAACAGAATAAACAGAATAAAAAGAGACACTCAGTCACAAAGTGAAGCAATAAAATGGAATTAATTGTTTAAAAATTCTATTTTATTTCACCAAAAGTATTTTTCTTTCTTTCTTAAGGAAGTTTTATTTAAGACCTCGCACTTTTGAAATTCGTTTTTGATTACTTTTCTAGGATTAGGCAGAGAGCAAGTGTGTTTAAAAAGTCTACAAGTTTAATTTGTATTTTGCAAAAGAATGACTCTGAGCAATAATTTTGGAGGTTATTCAACATTTTTGTGAAATTAAAATAATTGATATTTATTTTTTTATGTTGCAGTTTTCGAGACCTTTTATATTTGCTTAGTTGAAAGCATTTTATTCTTAATAGTATTTCAGGATGAACTGAACTCTAAGTATGTAATGTAGTTCTATCTTTGATAAAACATGAAAGAATTTAACATGTACATAGAGTTCTAGAACATAACTGAGCAAATTAGCTAAACGATTGACGATGAAAATTTTGTCTGTATTAAATGTTGCCGACAAACAATATTTCTAGAATATTAAATTCAGTTCTCGTACTTGGTATACAATGAAAATGCTATATGGCTTTGAAACAATTTCCATTATTTTGTGCTGGATACTATAAGGATTGTTTTTCTACACAAAAATTATACTATCGTGCCGTCGCGTATTTCAGGATATTTTATTGACATGTTAAAAATTGTCTTTGGTTGAGTTTGGCAAGATCAAGAAAAAAAGCAAATTTATGATAAGCTTACGGAAATAATTAAGAAAATATTTATATTGTATTTTGGTTTTGGAATTATATTAAAGCTATTTTCTGATTCTGAAAAATTTTCCCCGTGCATCTTTAAAAGTGATTTTTGCGAGTTAAAATCATATTACGATTAATGAGTAGAATAGCTAATCTTTAAATATATCATATCTATCTGTAATCCCGTGTGATGTATTTCAGTGGTAGTTAAAACCTTTTGACATTGCCACAAGAAATGTGACAACTTTTTACATTAGAATGAAGTTTTTCATCAATTTAATGGGTATTTTATACAGAAAGAGAAGAAAATCGAAAAACATAAATGGAAATTTATTTAATATAAGTTCTTCATTAATAAAGACAATTACTGACCATTTTTGTTTTATATTTTCACGTCTAGCCCCAATTAGTTAAAGAACCACCCAACTGAATATTTCGTCGGCCGTAATCTTTCAACAAATTTTGTGTCATTAAATAAATAAATTTGACTTGGACGTGTTCTTTCCTGTGGTTCTCGATTTTCTACTTATAGTTTTATTTAAATTTTCAAATACCATTTGTATTGCCATTGATTAGCTTTCGTCAAAATTTTATTCTTAATTTTTATTATTTAATATTTCGCTCGGCTATCGTAATGACATTATTAATCTGCCAAGTTCGGTGGCTTATGCTGCCTAAATAAAATAAAATTATCGAGTACGGAAAAACAACTTTCAAAGATCTTGTTGAATTTAGTTTTACCGTTTACGACATCTAATATATTTTTAAATTTTCTGGCTTCTTTTCCCTTTAAGGTATTCTGCTGTACCTAAGAAAAATGCAATAAAATATAAAGAGTAAAATTAGAGAAAACTTAAATCGAAATTTATGATTTACCAAACATAATCCTTTTATCTTCTATATTATTAATAGGCAAGGACGTTTTTTATATCCCTTTTATGTCCGTCATGCTGAACCGATTTTGGAAAGATGTATATGTTTTTAAACGGGGTTTTATATAGATGTGCACAATCTTAATTTTCTTTAAATCGGTTCCATATTTAGTGAGCTATAAGCGGTTAAAGTTACTACTAACACATACACGCTTATTATTGCACATGCATGTATCAGCTTCAACTTGAAAAATAAACAAAGTGTGTATCATGGTAGAATAATACAGGTAGTGTCGGAGCTACAACAACACTGTTTTTAGGTTTGAAGCTGTTAAAAAGCACAAAAGAAAAATGGCAAAATGGTTGCATTTTCTGTACTATAAAGGATTTTTTTCTTTTCCTTTTCTTATTTGGATTTTGAAACAAACAAACGTTAAAGTGTGCCTTTTTAGTAGTGCGGGTGTGTGTTAGTAATACATAATAAAATTTTGATAGACCCGAACCCAAAAAAAATCCGTTAACACTTCGACGCTACCTGTATTATGCTACTATGATGTGCATGTGTTTCTCCAGTTTGATTTTGCATAGAAATAAGACAGAGTTTTAAGTTATTTATTTAGAATGGTTTTTGTTTTTGTATTTTATTGTACATTTTTCAGCAAAGGTTCAATATTAATTTCTAGAATGCGGTCGATTGAGTCGACCGCTGGATATTGTAGTAGTAATAAATAAATTATTGAAAATATAATGAATTGCACCCTAGAAAGTCATTATATTATGATTGCATACCTTAAACAATCAAGATGCCCAAATTAATTGACGAACTGCCTCTAATTTTTGTAACGCAGTAAAGCAGTGAAATGTTATTTACTGCATTTATACTCCAAAACAAAAGAATTTAACAATGAAAAATAATATTGACATTTCATACTTTAATAAAATCAAAAACATTCTAATCTTCCAATAAATTAAAAAGGCATTATTTATATTTTTCAATAAATAAAAGCAGTGCGTTTTAAATTTTATAATTTTTTCCATTTGAACAATGGGCCTTACTGCTTCTACATAAAACTTTTAAAATTAGAAAATCTTTGCGAATTAATATTTTTAATTTTGTATTTTATATGTAAAAAAACTATTAAAAGAATTTATCGGCATTAAAAAAAGGCAGTAAAGGAAATTCTTCACGACAGTGTTCCTTTCCAAGTTTTGTTTTCTTATTTACAGTTTTAGCGTTTTTTCAAAATAATTTTTCAGCAAATTTTCTCTATCCAATTTTTTAAGTAATTTTTTTTTAAATTTTATAAAAAGCCGTAAGTGGGAAAACTATTAAAACAATAGTGTTAAATTTATGTATTTTCACATATTCTTACCTCTTAAATTAAGGCTAATTAAATAGAATATGTTAGCTGAGAGCTCCACTAATAAAGTTCAGCCATCTAATATGATGGTGACAAAAAAGAAATACGTGCATTTCATTTCTTTGTTTAATTCAATTTTTCTGTTTCTGCCATTTTGAATTGGTTTCTCTTTTTGTCTTCGGCAGCGCATTTATTGCTGTTGTTGTGTTAGTTAGCTGTTATATTGGTATATTTAGTTTATTTGTTTGTTAACTGAAAAGAAAAGAAACAGAAGAAATAATGAATAAAGTGCAAAGTTTTTTTGCAATGTTTTATTGACTTAATTTATTTTAAATCCAGCTAAAGAACAGTATGTAACTCTGTCTTAATATACGACAATGAACCGGGAAGTTTAAAAGGACAAAGCACAAAATGAGAATGTGAGAAATGTCACATCATGATAAAAACATGAATATTGGAGTTATTTTATATTGTTGTAATTGTTGGTCTAACTTTTTAATTAACAGTTGCAACTATTTGTCATAGTTAAAATAACACTAAGAATTGTTGAATTATTAAAATTTTTATATTAAAATCAAAATTGTTGCACCTTAAAGTAATATTGAAGATAATTCAAGCAATATTGAGCTACATATGTGTAATCGAGATAAATATAAATTTAATATTGGCTTTTGTAGTTTTACGTTATAATTTTGTTTCCCTGTGTAATTAATATTACACCCCTAATGTCCTTATGGATTGTTTTGTGAGTGTTTGAGTGTCTAATGAAATACATAATAAACCCTTATTGTCCATTATGGCATGGCAACGGATAAGAAAAAGTTCCCAAGCTGCAGAGACTTATGATTGACTTCGACATTTGTTGTTAATAGCTGACACATTGACGCCACACAGAAACACAAATGAAAGTTAATTGTTTCCTTTTTTTGTTATAAGTGCTGCAGGATAAAGGATAATTTGTTCTTAAAGTTTAGCAACGAGTAATTAGCAAAAAAGTCTCGTTTTTATAAATGAATTAAAAAGTTTGCTCCTAGTGTTTTATGGATGATAGTGGAGTCCATTTAAAATGCTAATTTAATTTTCAAATAAAGAAGTTTTTGCAGATTTTATATACTTCTGGTTCAACAATTTTAGTTTCATTAATTCGAATGTATGTGATTTTCGAAAAACTAAGAAATTAACTGCCAGGCCCACTATGTCACACGTATTCGTTCTTTCATATAATTACATTTAAAACAAAAACATAATTTTAGAATTCGTTTTTGTTTTAAATGTAATTATACGAAAGAACGAATACGTGTGACATAGTGGGCCTGACAGTAATTTAGTGATTTTGTATTTAGTAGAATAAGAAAAAAAATATTATGAAGACGATCGTAAAAATAATGACAATATAGTATATGGATCAAATTTGTTAAAAGTTTATTGTTTTCTAGAATATGACTTCTATGCAAATTCATAACAGATGAACTCTCGAGTTCAGGTGACTCATTGCGTTTTATCATTGACAAAATGTATATTTTTATACATTTTTCTGGTTTTTAATTTGCCTTGAACAGTGTATTTTGAGGTCTAATAATGTCATTTTCTTCTGACTATCCAGTATGCATTTGCTGTGGTATATGTACATTACATAGAACTTTGTATAATTTTTGTGGTACTTCCCCAAAAATATACTGATGTTAATGGCATAAATACAAATGGGACGAACGATGAACTTCACACATCGTGATGAACTCGTCCGCAAATATTCACTGCGTAATTTCGTCTACTGAAACTCAATCACAATTTAACAAACTTGCTATTCGTTCTCCAATCTCTGATTTTTTTTTTGATATATTTATAGTCTTTGGACACAATGTTACACAAAAAGCACTTTCTTTCACTTCTTTCCAGACTTATAAAAAAGTAATTTCTATCGCAAAAATATTGGCAAAATCAGAAACAAGGTCTTTTGAATTTTTAAATTGGAAGCAATTTTTTTTCTTTTGTTTCAAAATTTTTCAATTTTTGTCGAGTTTTTGTAATTTTTACAAAGAATTAATTTTTTTAATGTTTTTGGTATTTTTGTGGCGGTTTAAAGTTAATATTATGTTCATATGTCTTCGCGAATTTTGCCGAGTTTTGGGCTTTCCTTTCAGGTTGAGCGACTTTTAATTAATTTAATGGCTGTTTTCTTATTTAGTTGGGTAGTTCATGAACAAACTAGTTCAATTGAATTACTCACACAAGTGAATAAAGTGAGCTGTTCGTAACAGTGAGCTCTTTCCGCTCCTTAGTTCATGTTTCTTTTACATTCATATTTAATTTTCGTTCATGTTGCTTTCAATTTCATATTTTCTTTTTCTCCTACTCTCACATTTTGTGATAATGCCTGATGTGTTCCGCGTATTTGCATCACTTTATGTGAAGTATCAAATACCATACAAATATTTCCTTTTGTATGTTCTTTGACAGTTCTCAGGGATAAGCGTTGAAAGAGCAATCCGTTGCTAACCTTTCTGTCATATTCTGTCATATGCAAATATGTATATCACATGCACTAATTTTAATTGTTTTATTTAACTTTTTACATAAAATAATATGTGCTGTTTTATATTAATTAAACAATTTGCACCCAGACAATATTTATGTTTACTTGTTGCCCTTGTTCGTAAACAATTCTTTTGCTGCTTTTCTTTAAAAATTTCAAAAATATTGATTTTATAAATCTCACTTCTTTTATCTTCGTATACTGAGGAACTGAACTATTGAACTAACTGAACTTAAAGAGTGTCCTAGTTCAGTAAATTGAGCTGAGATGAAAAGAGCTAAAAAGCAAAACTTTATTATTAAGCAATTTTACGCAAATATTCGTTACGTAAAATTCACCGATCCCATTTTATAACATAAAACTATACCATAAAAATGCGAAATTTATGAAAAAATAAAAGCTTTTGTGCTACGAGTATTTTTAATTAAATATTCAGAAATTTTCATCTCTATAGAGAAGACAAAATAAAGTAATTTTAATTAAACAAAAATATATATCTTTAATAAATATATACATAGTAAATTTATTATGTGAGATGTTCTCCCAGTTTAGTTTCAAAAAGTTTTCTTTAATGGGAGTCGATATAATTACAATTATTATTTTCTACAATTGGTATTAATTTTTTTTTCACGATCATACTCTTTTAATTTTGGTAATAATCACTATATTAGTAGGATATTATTATTTTTTAATAACTATGTAAATCGATATTTACTTCATGGTCTAACTATTGACTCTAAGCTCAAGAATGCTCAAAACACGTTCTAGCCCAACTTCTGCGAAACTTATCAATTTAATTAAAAATTGGAGTTTTGAATTTAGTATATGGACAGCTAACAAAAGATGTACCGATAGAAACATAGAATCTAGCAGTAATCTAATTGCAAATATAATACAACAATATGCTCATGACTTCATGTAAAATATGCAAAAGCGACTTGATGAATTCACAAGACATCAGTGTCTGCGTTAGAGGAACAAAATTTACCAAGTTATGAACTTGAGAATTGCAAGATATTAGTCCTTCATTCATATTGGATACAAGAGCAAAAATTTCAAAACATCAATATAACTTCAGATAACAACACGTTTTTCAAAGTAATTGAATCTCTAGAAGCATCAACAACCAACGAAATTGCAAACCTTATTCGTAGCCCTCTTAAATTAAGTAAATGCATAAATTTTGCCTTCATTTCGAAAAAAAATAAAATATTAAAACAAATAAATAAAATATTTAATATATAAAATTATATTGAACGAATTCGCAAGGTATACCAACTGTCGTATCAGTTGTATGTTTTACGATTTTTCAGACCTTAAAAACTGCATTTTTATATCCTCCACTACAAAAATGATAAAAATTAAATAATAAAAAATAAATGCAAAAGTTATCACATACAATTGTTAGAACACTTAGAAAGGCATCGTGAATTCCCTTATTGTCATCCACAAATTGTTCATTACTTCATTCATGTTCGAGTGAACAAAACTTTTCAATTAAGAAACAAAAACATAAAAAAAATCATGCCAACAGTTTTTGAAGAATATTCGAGTAATTTTTTCAACTACTTTCTATATTTTTATATCGTTACTAACATTACTTTGTTAATTCTGTGGCATTAAGGAAAAAAGGGCTTAAATCATATTTTACCAGTTTGTAATAGAACACTTACACTTTCAAATGTATTTTTAGATTGTAGTTAAAGTTGCCTACTTCGTTTTTAATTTCTCCTAAATTGTTGTGCACTCGAAAAGGAATATAATCATTGGTTATTATTTTTTTTTTAAAGAAAAGTAACAAATCAGGCAATTCATGTCTAC
The DNA here is from genome assembly GCA_956483585.1 of Gymnocheta viridis. Classification (NCBI taxonomy): domain Eukaryota; kingdom Metazoa; phylum Arthropoda; class Insecta; order Diptera; family Tachinidae; genus Gymnocheta; species Gymnocheta viridis. The sequence goes on along the minus strand of OY101440.1, from coordinate 102,954,542 downwards.
CAACGATTTTGATGTGTTACATACTTTCGGAACGGGATAGTGCAGAAAGGACAGATGGTGAAAGTGAGAAAGTTTAATTAATTCTTTTACAACAATACAAAATGCTGAATGTTATGACTTGCCAGTAAACGGGCTTGAAACCACCACGTTCTCAACCATCACTGCCTACTTCATCAAACAGCGGGTGGGAAATATTAACAATAATATTAAATTTTATCTCCAATAGCCTTTTGTTATCGTACAAAGCGAAGGTATATCTTACCTTAACTTATAAGTTAATGAGAAGCGCCCAATAAGAAAATATGATAACGAGAATGACAGAATAAGTAAAATGATGATAAGAGATATTTGAAAGTCCTGTATTTTTCTTCACTCAATGTTAGTTTAAATAGTTTGAATATGTTGTAATGAGGTTTGAATAAAATATGCCAAAGTGGATGACTCGATTGCTGATGAGGTGCGTTACGTCACCGAAAATGTGCGCATGTTTCCCCAGCAAGTGGTCAACTTTGCTTTTTGTGTCTTTTCCAATCTTCAAAAAACATTAGAAAAACTTTCGTTTCGTAGTCTTATTGTAGTTAAACCTCAAGGGCATCAAAATATGTTCATTATATTTATCAATACAGTTAGACTTAAAGTATTTTAAATCATGTTAAATTTTTTAATGTCGACTTTGAGATATTATTTTCTTCTGCGAAAGACATTTATTTTTATAAGATTAGTGTAAAAATAACTTTTAGATTGCTGATTCAATTAATTCGCGTATACTTTTAAGATATTTTCTTTGTTTGCACTACTCGTACAAATAATTTTTCTTAATACTATAAAATAGTTTCAATGAATGAATCAATCTTTATTGCAACGAATGCCACTGCAGTGAAAGAACATACGAATTTTTCAAACTATTTACAACCGCAGTATTTATACAACATTCATTGTTGTGAACTTGGGACGGACATTTGGCACATTAACTAGTTTGCAATCCATTTTAAACATCTTATGTGGACTAAAGCGGATAAGTCGTTCTTATACGAACGTAAATAATTATTTTGGTATTAAAATGTGCTGCTTAGAGAATGTTTGTATGTAATATATGTATGTATGTACGTTTGTGTGTAAGCAGAAAATAATTGGACGTAATTTTTCGACTTCTAAAAAAGTTACAAAAAACAGATTCGTTCATGAATTTAATAAATCTTCTCCGTCGAAATTAGAGATGGCGCCAGTGATTATCGTGAATCATACGTGATTAGTTTTTTGTTGCAATCACGTGAGCGTTCATGAACGTAAGTTTAAAGAACTTTAGCGTGAGTAAACGTGCATTAAAAGATTTTTAGCGTGATTGTTTGGTGATTCTTTTGCTTTTTTTTATTATTTTAAATTATATATATTTTTATTATTTTATAGTGTTTTTCGTAAGTATTTTGTGAGCGTGAGTTTTCGTGATTACTAGTCGAAATGCGCAAAAAACTAAGAACCATTCTTTGTGAAAGTATAAAAAAGCACATGATTGTACTGCGCAATCAAAATTTTATAAAAATAAAATTGTATTAAATCTATACTTTTCAATTTTTTTTGTAGCTTTTTGTAGCATTTTTAACACTTTTTGTTACCAAGTATTTTTCTAAAATGTTTGTGACATTTTTGACTTTTCCTTGTCACAACACTGAAGGTTTGTATTTTGTTTGAAATATTAAATCTTATATAATATAAAATCTACAAATGAATATTAGCTTGTGTACGATTTTGTCTATATAATACTCTTACAGCCCCGGTCTCAAACAACAAATGGATCGCTGCTTAAACTATTTCAGTTGTTTATATTTTGTTAAAATTTTTTTCGAGCAATTTTCTTACATGTACTCTTAGATGAGACACATGTAAAGTAAAATAAATGAGTCAATCAAAATAAATCGTGAAAAATGAATTGCAACTGCAGATTGACTAGTTTTGTTTTTCTTTTCCTAAAAATAGTCGTTCAACATTCAGCTAAAAAGAAGAGGAAGTAGCTGGATAAATTGCCAAAATAAACAAACTCCAAATACCAACGTGCGCAAGAAATTTAATCAAACTAAAAAATTTGTTCAAAAACTAAATTTTTTATCAAATAAAAAACAATCCCAAAGAAATATTTACAAAGAAAAATGCGTATAAGCATCACGAAATGTGGCAACAGCAAGAGCTTCTGCCAATATTGCACAGTGGAGTCTTTCGCCAAATAAATAGTAATAATAATTCAAAATAATTTAAAATTTTCTGAAGAATACAATTTTTTTTAAATATGTCTCCCTTGCAGTAATGGGCTTCTTTTTCACAAGTTGAAAGTTTAACAAACACAATATTTGAATTTCAACTTTGAAAAATTTTATTGTTAAAGATTTGAAAAGAAAAAAGAATATGGTCAAGAATATTGAGCACTGCAGTGCGCAAAAGCTAAACACTTCAGGTGTGATTGATTTTTCACGTGTCTTTTTATAACTTTCTTAAATAGTAAAAAATTTTAATAATTCTGATATTTTTGCTAGAAGAAAATAAGTGTTCAATATTCTATCAATCTCTTAACGTAGACACACGCAGCTGCTCTATAAAATGCAAAAAAAAACATAAAAAGTTGTGGGTGTTGCAGCCTCTGAAAGTAACGGTGCAATATTCTGTCGTATACTTTTGAAGAAAAGTTAATTCTCTACTTCTGCAAAAATATCTTTTATCTAATTTTTCTTGAAAACAAATTTAAAA